>JAGTJL010000023.1:0-600000 GCA_020746875.1 Rhexocercosporidium sp. MPI-PUGE-AT-0058
TTAATAACGCTAGACTTACGAGTAACACTTGCTTTAATAATGCCGCTCGTAATATTCTTTATAAAACTATAAAATTTATAAATCTCTTTCATATAATTAAAAGCGAAAGTGCTTTTAATAGCGAACTGCCTTAAAGCACTCGCGATAATAGTAATAAGGAATCTTTCTATACTTATACTAGCCCGTTTATACTCGTAAAAGAAAAGCAAAGCTATAACTTAAACTAAAAGTAACTTAAATATATCTAACTATATAACGGATAATATAGTCTTTTCTATCCTAATATTAATACTAATCTTACGGCTTTAAATATACTCACTAAAGAACAAATCACTTAAAGCAGCGCGAGCTCGAAGAGCATATGCGCTTATTAACTAAGTCTAAAGTCAAGGACACTTATGCGAAAACGCGGCTCGCCTATTATAAGAATAGTCTTGCCAGACTTCGCCGCTTCCGGATAATCTCCGTCGTTTATATAAATATAATAAGTAAATAATATATAATTAAAAAAAGCTTTTAACGAACCCGTAATATAATATTAAATTCTATTACTGCCACTTCAATAAAGGACTTTAAGTTACCTCTAGTAAAGCGCAACCTCAATTTAAGGTTAAAAGCTAACTTACTTAGCCTATAGCACTCGCTTAATAAGGATGCTATTAAGCCTAAGACTTTGCCGGCCCCGGGATACTCCCGGGAAATAACCGCATTACTTACGGCAAATTACGTAACTTATAAACTTAAAATAATATTATTAACGTATTTAAATTTAAACGCTTATATTTTACTAAAGCATATTACAGCTTAAGTAAAAGATAAGCGCGACCGTAAGAAATGCCTTACGATTACAATCCTTAAAAAATACAAGAGAGAGAGTTTCGAGAGCCTGCGAAATTAAAAAAATACTTAAAAAAAAATCTTTAAAGCTCGCTTATATAACTATAATACGCATGCGAATCGAGTACGCGTCGCAGCCGCAAACATAGAAAGCGACTTATTAACTTATTAAAGTGATGCAAAGTAAACTATAACTAAACCCAAAGGTATCCCGCTGATATAAAACCTATTCATCGACTTCTTAAAAAGGCTTCATGCCTCTAAAGAAACTCGAAGTGCTAAGGTTATTAAAAATATTAAGCGGTTCCGTTAATAACCGAGCGAGTTTATTCAGGCAATATGCCGACGGTTTATTACACTTATTAAGAACCGCAATACTTGAATGTCTAATAATAATATTATTATTAACTTTTATAAAGTAATCATATATATATTAACGACGTAATAAATTAACTCTTACGCTTTTATAAACCCTCTTAATACTTACTAGTAATAGAAGAAACTAGCTAATAATACTAAGTCTTTTATTAAAAGAACTTAAAGAGTATTCTCTAATATACCGAAAGCTAGGCATAACAGAAGCGGAAGCGGACAAAGTAGTAATAATCTTAGGAATAGCGGATCTCGCAAGAGAAGCCGTAAAAAATATTTTAAGAATAATAATAAAAAGCGCGCACTTAACAGCGCCTCTTTAGCTTCCGGTTCCCGACCTTTTAATAAAAGTAAGAATAATAAGAAGAAGAATTATATTAAAAGTATTATATTTTGCCGCTCTTATAAATAAGAGGATTATTAATCTAAAGACCGTAGCTATTTTAAGTTTATATAATAAACGTAAAACAATCCTTAAAAGCTAAAAGTAAAAGAACGTTTTAAAGTAATAAAGAAAACCCTTTTAATAAAAAAGAAAGTATATATTATTATACGCGCTAAAGAATAAAAGCCGTCTAGCACCGGAAAAGATATAAAAAAAAGCAATACTAAGTCTTAAGCGTTAAAAGCTTAAGGGATATTCTTAAACGCTTATACATTTCTGCAGGACTAAAGCAACCCGAGACAAGTGCAAATGCGTCACTTAATAATTTAATAAATAATAGCTTAAATTATAATTTCCTTAATAAATACAAAGCCAAGCTATAAGGATTTCTTCCTTTATTTAAATATAATTAAGAATTTATAACATTTAATAAGCATTAATTCCGGGTAACTAACGCTTATAACTTATATATAATAATATAAGACGACCGTAAAATCTCGAGAACCTTTTAAGAAAGATTCTATAATTATAAAGACTTAAGATATAATATAGTTCTCGAAATAGAATTCCTTAAATATAAAAGCGCCGGGTATTACAACTAGAAACTTAAGAAATAAGCTTACGCCTTAACTTAAGACGAGATTTAAATCGTAATAACAAAAGAGTTTATTAATACCTTTAATATCGACCCTAAAACAGTACTTTATATTATATTTATATTCTAATTCGATTATAACTGTCCAAAGAATTTAAGATCGTATAAGTATTTAAGGCAGTCGTGGGATATTTGTCTTAATACCGGCGTCGCAAATCCGTCGTAAGTATTAACTATTTAGCTAAAGACTCTCAAACTAATACTTCTCCTAAACTAGCTTATAAATATAATAAATATATGCAATAATAATCCGCCAACTGCTCTCCTTAAAAAACAAGTTAGATTTGAGCATACTATTAATACTAACGCACTACCTCCGTATAGCCTTCTTTATAACTTTTCTAAATTATAACTCGCCGCGCTTCGGGAATACCTTACTGCCTCGTTATAAAAAAGATGGATTCGTTTATTAAAAAGTCCCGCAAGTACGCCGATATTATTTATACCAAAGAAAGATAAGAAGTTACGTTTATATATAAATTATCGAGGATTAAATAAAATAACAATTAAAAATCGCCACTTCCTCTCTTTAGTCGATAAGACGTTAAACCGTCTCGGCGGAGCCGTAATATTCACGGCCTTAAATTTAAAAGATATATATTATTATATTAAAATTAAAAAAGAATACAAATAAAAAATAGCTTTCCGCATTAAATATAAATATTTTAAATATTTAATAATGCCCTTTAAGCTATTTAACGCTTTAACTACGTTTTAAGCGTATATTAATAAAGCGTTAGCGAGACTAATTAACTATTTCGTTATTATATATTTTAATAATATTTTAATTTATTCTAAAAATAAAAAAGAATACTATAAATATATTAAAGCCGTTATAAAACGGTTACGCAAGCATAAGCTCTTCGTTAAACTTAATAAGTATGAATTTGAAATAAATTAAATCGAGTTCTTAGGATTTAAAGTCGGATTAACCGACATTTAAGCGGACTTAAAGCAGATCCGTTCAATTTAAGAATAACTAAAGCCGGAATTTTATAAAAATATCCAGGTTTTTTTAAACTTCGCGAATTTTTATCGTAGATTTATATTAAGATATTTTAAGATAGCCGTAAGCTTAACGGAAGCTCTCTAAGGCATAAAGAATAAGGTTAAGAAAAGACCCTTCGAATTCTCTAATATAATTAAGAAAAGCTTTAAAGATTTAAAAATAGCTTTTATTAATATACTAATTATAAGGCATTTCGATCCTATAAAGCGTATTTAAGTTAAAACTAATACTTTTAGATTTGTAATTACTAGTACTTTCTCTTAATAAGCTAATTCTAAAGAAGGATTTAAGCGATATTAAAAACCCGTTGCGTATTAATCCCGCAAAATAATTAATACTAAGCGGAATTATATTATTTATAATAAAGAGCTTTTAGCTATCGTTAAGTATTTTAAAGAATAAAGGCATTACTTTAAGGGCAGCTAATATATTATTAAAGTGCTTACAAACTATAATAATCTTAAGTATTTTATAATAGCGAAATATCTCGAGAGTTAATAAGTATAATAGGTAATATATTTTACTACTTATAATTTTAAAATCTATTACTATAAAAGTGCCGTAAACCCGGCGGATAGATTTAATAAAAGGCCAGATTATCGAGAATCTGAAGGCCCTGCTAATATTACTTAGCTATTAATATTTTAAAATAAATTAAAAAGAGCTTTTGCAAGTGCTTTACGAAGTCGAGGAGCCGACATCAAAGTATTCCTAAACAAAGATTATAAAATATTATTAAGAAAACTGTCTAGTATTATTTAAGATCCTACCGATAGAAGGCCGGACCCGGTGCTAATAAAATCGGGACGAGTTACTTAAAAGAGAATTTTAAAAGCTGGGTATGCAAAACCTAGTCTTTTAGATATTATACTTAAGATAATAGCTTTATCCGTAAATATATTATTATATATAAAAAATAAAGGCTGGCCGCTTATTATAGGAATTAATAATTATAAATATTTTATTTTAATATTATAAATAAAAGTAGTAATTAAAAGTTAAATAGCTCTAGCCTTATTAACAAAGCCGCTATAAGACTTAATTATCCTCGCTTAACGTAATAATAAAAATTATAAAAATATAGCTAATATAATAAGTAAACCTAAATCTCAGTTAAATTAAAAGTAAAACTTGGATATATCGGGACTTCTTTAATAAGATTTTAAAGCTTATATCCTAAATAATTTAATATTAAGAATAAAAATCATAAAACTTTATCATAATAATCCATTAATAAGATATTACGGTATTATAAAGACTTCGCAACTCCTCCGTAAAACCTACTTCTAGGATAAAATAGAAGATAATATCAAAATATATATTAAAAAATGCGATATTTATTAAAAGATTAAATCGAAACGACATACGTTATATGGATTTCTAATAAATCTCCCGAGGCCTTCGCGGCTTTAATCCGAGATTTTAATAGATTTCATTACAAAGTTGCCGCCTTATAAAGACTTATTTAATAGCTTAAATCTTAATTATATATTAGTAGTTATTAACCGGTATTCGAAGATAATCCGGTACTTAATATATTATAAAACGATTAATGCTCCCGAACTTGCGGAACTGCTATTCGAGAGAGTATTTTCTTTTTTTAGCGTACCTTAAGATATCGTATCCGATAAAAGTACGGTGTTCATTAGTAAATTCTAATTTATTCTTTGCTTTTATATATATATTAAATAAAAACTAAGCTTTATATATTATTTTTAAATAAATAAATAAATAAAGAAATAAAACTAAAATCTGGAGATATACTTTCGCGCTTTCTGTAGAATATTATAAAAAAACTAAATAAGAAAACTGACTTTTGCCGAGTTTACTTATAATAATTCTTTTTATTAAACGCTTTAAATATTTCTATTTTAAGTTTACTACAGCTATAAGCCGGTAATACTATAAAACCTTAAGGATAGTATTTAAAGAAGAGAAGTATTAGCTGCCCGAAATAAAGTTAAATTACTAAATAATAAACGAGCTAAACTTGCGAAAGTTTAAGATTATGCGCAATAAAGTCGGGAAGGCTATTATAATGCCCGGCATTTAAATAAATATTTCTAATTAAAATAATAAGTAATATTTAATATTAAAAACATTTGACTAAAGACTAAAAAGCTGTCGCTAAAATATATTAACTTATTCTAGATTATTAAGTGCGTAAGTAATGCGGCATATACTCTGAAGCTATTAAGCTTATATAAAAAGCTTTATTTAATATTTTATATGTTTTTACTAAAAAAATATATAACATAAGCTGGCAAGTAACTAAATAATTATTTACTTAGTAAACTTCCGGAGCTAAGTAAAAAAGATAACTTCTAAGAATAAAAAATTGAAAACATCTTTAATTATAAATAAAATAAAAGAAGTAAGACTAGGAAATATTTAATTAAATAAAAAGATTTCCTAAAAAATTATAATACTTAGCTCTTAATATACTTAAACCTCGAGAATGCTAAGGAAACTCTTAATATATATAACAAGAACTATAAATTAAAAAGTTAAATGCCGGAAGTAAAAAGGTATAGAACTTCCGCGTAACTTACGAGAAGGCCGGAAAGACTACGAAAGGTCGGGAGGCCGAGAAAGCACCGCCGATTATAAATAAAAATATTCTTTTTTTATATTTTCTTATAAAGGTTTTAAGGGTTTTATTAAAGCTTTAGAAGTAGCACCGGCGCAAGCATAGAATATATAATATTATATTAAAAAAGAATAGGCTTATAAAATATATTTAGATTATAATTTAAAAAGCAACGAGATTCTATTTTAGCTACAAAGTAATAGCGCAATTCTATTATAAGTACTTAAAGTATAAAGTATTTACTTTACAAATCAAATCATTCGAAAAACCTAAACTCCCTAACGCTAAACCCAGACCCGCACCGCAATATCTATTAAGCGCTAAAGAATTATAAGACATCTCCTAAAATAACTCTAATAATCTCGTTTAATGCAACACCGCCTTAATATAATATTAATATACATCAGCAGCAGAGCAGGCACGGAACACTTACAATAACTATTATAACTTTACGGCACAACCGAATCTCTATTACTAATTCCTTTATTAAACCGTAAGTAATCTAATCGGCCTTAAAAGCGGAAGTAATAATATAAGCGTTCTTAAACTTAAACATATTACCGATCAAGCGCACCATATCCTTATAAAACTTCTCAAACTCTTTCATTTCGTTAATATATTAATAATATTTTAAAAGAGAAAAGTATAACTTACGGAAGAAGCACTAATAAAAGGAAAGACTTAATTAACATCTTTCTTATCGAGCTTAAAAGACATACGCGACAAGGAATCGGTCATGCGGTGCTTCTCGAGCCAAGCAGTAAAGCTTTAAGCTCCCGTGGGAATCGTGAAGTTATAGTCCTCGGGGGCGACGCCAGCATTATACTAGCCATTCTCACGCAGCCAGTTCTCGAAATCGACGGCAAGGTTCTTCATAATGCGGACATCCTTATAAAAGGTACGAGGGAACTATTCATTTTATAATTAACATATAATTCACTTCTAACGCGCTCAGCATTATATTATTAGCAAACTCTATAAATATAAGTACGTACGACAATATAAACGGCCTTTTACTTAGAGTAACAGTCGCAATTCTTCTTGCCTTTTTTATTAATACAGTAAAAGAAAGGATTAACTAGCATAGCTTTAAAGTATTAGCCGCAGGAACTTCTACGAGGCCAGTTCACAAAGTCATTAAATATAATAGCTTTAAAACGCTAGATAAAGAATATAATAATAATAATAATATTAATAATTAATTAAAAAAGAAAGAAAAAGAAAAACAAGAGAATAGCGACGTATAAGCACAAGTATTATATATGAATAAGCTAAAAAAGAAAGGTTATTATTAACGCGACAAGGAAGCTATTTATATACACGTCTTAATAAAGTAACAGGGTCGCAATTACCACGTAACTATATTATTATATTTATACTATTTGCACTCCATTTACTTAATAAACAAACGTAAATACGCCACTAACGCGCAACTTGCCTATTACTTCGCCGACCGAAGACAACTCTTTAATAATAACAATAGTTATAGCACTTAAATATAAGTATAAGAACTCTTATATATACGCGTAAGAGTCTCATAATTAAAGTAAACATCTTTTGTTATTTTATAAAGCTATTCCTATCTACTAAACTAGCAATACTAATATATTATGCGGAACGGCTTATAAAGTAATTAGACGACGTCCGACGAACTAATCGCGGTGCAGCACCACATATTTGGCGCAGTAATCTAAATAACCGCATTAATTTAATTAACTAAACTTATCGACCGGAATACGGCTGTCCGACTTACCGCGGCCTGGTCCTCGCCTTAGGCGACGCGAAGGCGTATTAACATATTATTAATTAAAGCATTAGTATCGCGGACGCTATTATTAAGAGAAAGAATAATTATTATATATATACTTATCTATTTTATTTATACAGAATCGAGCCCGTAATATAAGAGGGCCGAGGCTTTTACGGTATTAATAGAATTAGTCCTACTTATATATTTAATCACGCCGGCGTTTTGCTTCCTCTTACGGATAACCCCCTTTATATATACGCTTCTCTTTTAGACTTCTTCAAAAGCCAGAGATTAATTCTTTAAATATAATTTACCCTAAACCTTTACGAAGCTTTGCCTACCGTGAATTCCATCTAATACTTTCGCTTTTATTATATTTAACTTTTAGTATACTAAAAGATATTCTTTAAATTCTTTTAATAGAAAATTTGATATTAGTAATTAATTTCTTTTATTATTAATAAATATTAAAAAGTTTATAAAAGCGTAAGAATTAATCTGCTGCGCCGTAATATATACGTAATTACTTTACGAAAATTAATAATATTATTATTATTAAATATCCGAGTATTATATTTTTTAATAAATAAAATAAACCGTAGGCATATCGCTTATATAAACTCGCCTTATTATTAACGCAACTGCTTAATATTCTTAATTACTTTAGCGCTTTGAGTTTCTTTAAAATATAAAGTGTTTTTTAAGAAATTAATAAATAAGTTTTATATTAATAAGATACTCTCGGGTCTAGCTACGGTTTACTTTATATTACTTTAATAAGTCGATAAGTCGCCTTTTATATTTATAATTACGACGCGTATTTTATTTATATATATATTATAATTATATAAGCGAGCTTTAAAGATCTTTTTTTTTATATTTTCTTAATTTTATAAGCTTTTAAAAATTTTATTTTTTATTTTTTTAATAATTATAATCGTAAAGTATTTCTTACGGTCGCGCTTAGTATACTTTAATAAAATATAAGCGTTTTAATTCAAATATATTAATAATATTATTTTAAGTTTATAAGTTACGTGATTTATTATAAATAATACAGTTATTTCCCAGGATTATACCGAGGCCGGCAAAGTCTTAGGCTTAATAGCTTTCCCGTTAAGTAAATATTATAAGTTAAATAAATTAACTTTTAATTTTAAATTAAAGCTATAGCTAAATCGCCATACGCGAATAACTAAATAATTATACGCTAAAATTTTATTAACTTGGCGGGTGTTATTTATTAACTTTATTACATTATATTAATTTATGTTATATAGTAAGGGCTATTAATGTAAATTATAAATATTCATAATTACGTAATTACTCTTAGAAGTCAAAAAAATTAAGCTATTTAAATAGTTAAAAGGAAAGAAAGTATATATATAATATATTAATAATTTATTATTTAAATAATATAATAGATGCTATTATAACTAATAAAGCCGCGATTTAAAGAGATATAATGAATAGATTTAAAGTATATACTTAAAATACAGAGTTTAAAATAAATAATTTAAATAAATTAATATAAAAAGGCCAGATATGCTTTATATATAATTATATATAATAATTTTAGTAGTAATAAATGCGCTCTTCATTTTCGGCTCGCTTAATTAGCGTATGGCCATTTAGTTATTCACGTATAGCGATTTAGCTGTGGCTTAAATTAAAATTACGTTTTATTAAAAGTAATTTAAAGTCCTTTATTAAAATAATAAAAATAAAAATTAATATTATATTACAAGTTCGTTAAAAGCTTTTTTAAATTATATCTTATTTACTTGTTATACTTATATAAGCGACGGAGATTATTCGAAAGCGGCGAAATTTAATAAGATTATTTTTATAATAAGCGAGCCGCGTTTTTGTATAAGTGTTTTTAATTTTAAACTTAATTAATAAGCGTATATACTCTTTAAGCTCGCGCTGCTTTTAAGCGATTTATTCTTCGGTAGGTATACTTAAAGCTATAAGATTAATATTAATATTAAGAATAAAAAAGATTATATATAAAAATAATTTCTTATAAGAGGAAGTAAAACGCTAGTAAAATAAAATTATATTTAAGTTTCAATACTTAAGCCTCGGCTTTCTTATATTAAATCTTTAATCTAATAAAGGTAGGAATAATAAGTAAGTCCTTTTCGCCTTTTCCAGCCATCTTTTGATTCCGGCTATTATTTACACTAAAAATACTAATTTTTCATTTTTATTTTATTTTATAAAATATTAAAAAAAACGACTGAAACTTCTAAAATATTACCAGAAGGTGCAGGAATTCGTAATACGATAACTTTTGTTAGCAACCTTATTTCTTATTATAATATAATTCTGTAATTAATTCTTATAATATAAAAGTAAAGAATACTATTCTTTAATTATGTATTTAGTTTATTAATCTTTACTTAATTGCGTTATTAGCTTTTGCAACGTTTTCCAATTTTTTCGGTATTACGAATAGCTGCACCTTCTGGTGTATACTTATTATTATTATGTGTTTATCACTTAGGCGTTCTTTTTATTAATATATATGCTAAGTAAAGCGTATTCTGTCTTAAGGCTGAATACTATAATCTTTTGGCTCCGATGGCGTACTAATATGAGCTTTACTCTCAGCTACGTTATAATTATACTTTTTTCATTAATATTATAATTAAAGAGCTAATATTAAGTACGTAATATTTGTAATTATAAACTAAAATTTAATATATAAAAAACGCAAAAAATACTTTTATATAACTTTTATAATATTAAAGAATAAAATATTTAATATATATTATTTAATATATATAAGTTTTTGGCTATTATTAATAGTTTTTATATAAATAAATAGATTATAAAATCTTATATAAATCATTTATATAAGAGAATTTAATTACTTATTTATATAAAAATTATTAATATATAATACTTTAATTTTTCATATTATTATATTTAATATATATATTATAAGATATTATAAATTTATATTTAAGAAATTTTAAATTATTTAAAATTAAAATACTTTTAATTTGTCGCTAGAAAAATAATAATAAACTTAAGGTACGGCTAAAGTATTATACGGAAATACTTAAATCATTATATTTTAAAGTTTTGCTAAGCACGCCAGGCGTATTTATTAATTATACCTTATTATATTAATTATATTAAAGGCTAAGGGCCGTCGATGAAACCCTTAAGCTTTATTAAACTTAACTTTTAAAGTTATTCATACTTTCTTATTTAATATATCGAATTTTATTAGCGAACCTTACGACCTTACGTATAACGTGGCTGAGAGTAGAGCTTATACCAGTACGCTATCAGAGTCAAAAGATTATATTATTCGGCCTTAAGGCAGAATACGCTTTACCTAATACATATACTAATTAAGAGAACAGACTCACGTGATAAACACATGACACTGCGCCTTTTATAATTATTTACTTTAATTATAATATTGGATTTACTATTATTTAAGCTTATATGAGAGTTAACGGTTATTCTTTTATAAAAAGAAATATTAAGCCACGAGATGTATTATATATTTGCGATCGTAAGAGTAAATATAAGACAAGAAGAAAGTAAAGTAATATACTCGACTTTAAAGAGGATTATAAAAATATAATTACGTAAGATATATATATTGCCGTTGGCTTTTAATATAAAATAATATAATAGGGCGCGAGCGATAAATATATCTTCCGGATTTTAAAAAATACTTTGATATATAATAATTTAATTATTTCCGTATAGTGCTTTAGCTAAAGCCTAAACGTATATTAAAAGTTTTATATAATTTTATAAAAGGAGGTTTCCTTAGGCAACTTATTATAATAACTTAAATATATACAATTTGACTCAATTATAAGGAAGGTAACGTGCTTATAAATATTAAAAGTATCTCTGTTGATCTTTTAAAGAAAGCTCTCGGGTAGGTCTTGATAAGTTTTTTGATCCCAACACTGATAGAACTTGCGTTTGGGTCTGAGAGCCATTGAATCTCCTTAATACCTCCCCAATCTTGTTTACCTGTAATCTATCATCAATCCCACCATCTGATAGCTGCTCTGCTACCATGCCATTCAGATCATACGGCTTGTCAGCAATACGACTAGATATCCCAACTCCCTCTCCCGCCTCTTCCGATATGCCGAGATTGGTCCAATCATTTGTAGCGGGGCTGTGGTCGATCAACATAGGTACTTCTTTTGGGTGTGTGAAGTCGCTTTGTGCGACAAAATCTTTGCTTATGTCGGTTGGGTAGATTGCCGGGATTTTGCTGCCCTCAATCAAAGATCCCTGAGCAGCATTACCTTGCGTAAAGACTTCTGGCATGGGAAAGTGAGTCCAAACGTCTTTCCTTGGTTGAGTTGTGAACTCAACGCCAGAGCTGCTTCGGTCCCCCACTACCAAGCCCCGTCGTTTCTCATTCATCCAAGCCCGTTGATGCTCTGCCGAGTTCAATGGGAGACGTTTCCATTCTTCGACTTTGGCGTCCCTGGGCTGCCCACGACCTCGCTGTATGAACTCACCCCGCTGCAGACTTTCCTCTTCTGGGAGGGGGTTCTGATGAGACTGGGTATCGATAAACAGTAAAGCTTCAAAGAGTGCAGCCTCTGTTTCCAGGAGTCGCTGCTCAAGGTTGGAAATGAATCCAGATGGAATGCCTCTGCAAACAGACATCAGCGCGATGGGCGTGAAGGTCAGCATTTGACAGATTGGCATGCAAACAAACCTTTTGCTGCTTTGTGGATATTGACATGTTGAATCGGAAGAACTGCATTGGGTACAGATCGGGCTGTGAAAGTTAGTTATGTCAATGGCCATCGACTTCCTGAAGGGCTTGGAGACTAACAGTGTTCTATCACACTATATCATCGCCACAATAAGTCAGATACTGATAGATTTAATTTAGTGATCGGACTCTTCTTACTTTGCATTTCTTGACCCGACAGGCCTCGCAGGCAATTGGGTTTTGTTCCTAGGATGTATTGAGCTTTTGGTCGCATATTAATCCTTGGCCTATGACCCACCATTATAAGTAGTACAGTATAGTGGGTAACCAATTGTAACCTTGAGATGAGATGTATCAAGGGCGGACAAACATTGTCTAGATATAGGTAGGTTCTTTAGCTATTATTATTACATGGGAAATGGAGCTGCACTGTAAAAGGTGGGGGGATGTCCCGGACTTGTCTTTGTCCGGATGTGTCAGCGCCAACAGTCAGTTTGAATTGAAGACCGTCGTATACTTACCCACACCAAAATGGTAATGTGACTAGACGCCACTTAAACTCTCAGTTGTGGATACCACGGTAATCTGTACAATACAGTACTGCCCAGAAACATCTACACAGCTCTAGTACGTGCCACAGGTAGAAAGGCAGGGGCTAGAAGCTTTACTTAATCTAGTTAACGAGGTCTTGTCCGCGACGGCCCTCCGCAAGCTCCGGGGTCACGGGACCTCGCTTCGCCACGGTCTAGAGCACCTCGCTACGGGCCGTAATAATAATAAATAATAACAATATAATAATATTAAGTAAATAACATTTATAAAGTCAACTTAATATATAAAATATAACACGCTAAAAGTATATAAATAAGTCTTAATTTCCTTTTATAAAATTCTGTTTTTATAAGTAATATTAACGTTAAGTAAATTACGGCTCGTTTCGATTTAATTTCGAACTGTTTTCAATTTATAAAAGATATTAACAGTTCGTAAGATGTCTATTTTAATTGCTTTAGCTTACGCCACCGGTGTCTTCGCTACTCTTGCAGCTTAAACTTACGTCGCCTCGCTGGCTCTTCCTCCCCCCTCTTCTTAAATGTTTCCTTAATAAGTTTTCCTTTCGATTTACGGTTTATAAAAAAGCTAATTAATATCCGTAAGCCCCCTCCTCTTCCTTAATCTTACTTACGCTATCTTTGTCTTTTATAAATTAGTTATCGTCCGCGCCGCCGTATTACGTTTAAGTTATACCTTTTTTAATAATCGCTTTTTTAATTTAAAAGCGTAATTTATTTAAATTAATAAGTTTTTTCTTTTTAAATTAATTATAAACCTCTTTTCGTTTATTATAAATAATTATTAACGTATAAATATATTAATTAATCCGTAGCTAGGCAAGTTATGCTTTTAAGTTATAAATATTATTAAAAAGGTACGGGACTTTAGACGCTTTACGTTTAAAATCTTTATTTCTTAAGAAAGTTATATGGCAACTATTATTATAATAGTAAAGGTACTCGTTATTTCTTTCGTAAGTTATATAACTTTTTCTTAGCCTTTTTTAAATTATAATTAATATTTCCGGATTTATAAGCCGGGCTATTAGTCTCCCCCCCGCCGCCGCCGCCGCTATTACTACTATTACTATTAGTCCTTTTTTTACTTCGGCGGGTCGCTCTCGTCGTCATAACGATTTTATAAAGGTCGTTCTTTTAGTAAAGCGTCTTCGATTTAATAAATAATATATTTTTAAACGTGAATTTGGAGATTTTCGGACCGTAATTAATCGTTTTTTAGTCCGCCGGCCCGCCGTTACATTTCTTCTTAAAGGGCACGCCGTTTTACTGAGCTTTATAAAGAGCTAGCGGCTCTTTACGAAAAGGAGGCGAAGGTATTAAAAGATAAGGAGGAGGAGGATATTTAAGCGGTTCCGAAGTCCTCGCAGGCGGAAAATCTCGAGTTATAAATTTTATTAAAGGTTTCTTATAAGGGTATATTTTTTAATTTTAAATAAGAACTAGTCTATTATTATAACTTTCGGACTTATTTTATAATTTATAAACGTATTTTATAACTTTTAAATTATAATATAACTTATAAACCGCTTATAATTAAATTAAAATTAACGAATATTTATTAATACTTTTAAAAATATAACGTTAAGCGTACGGCCTTTGTTTTTTAAAAATAATAAAACACTTAGTCTTTTTACGCGAGACGTCCGCGATATATTAACGTATAATTACCCGTATGTAAATATAAGCGTCCGTAAATTTAACTTAATTATATAAAACGATTGACTTTACGACTTATTAATTATTATTATAAAGTATAAACGGACCGGAAATTATTTACGGCTGAGTTTAATACTTAAACTCTTATTTATTACGGTTAACTTAATACGTAGTAACACTCGTAACTCTTTATTAAAGTCACCTCTTAATAATCAGGCTTTAATATAATATCTTCGTAAACCCGTTACGACTAAGCGAGACCTATTATATAAACCTTTCGGTTAATTAAGATTTTATAAAAGGAAAATAGACGTGTCGACTTTGAATGTAATTATAATAAAAGTAATAAAGGCATATTAATATTTTATAAAACCTTTATAAGGAATTAATGTAATTCGTTTTCTATTACGTTTACGTTTATAACGTATATATTTATAAATTAATACGTTTGTATTTAACCCAAAAGATAATTAATAATTATTTTATTAAGTTCCGTAATAGTTATATTTAAAGTCGAGAGCATATAACGTCTACTAAATATATTAGGGTTTCTTACGGCCCGTAATAAGAGGTCTCGCGGATAAACGTAATTAATTAAGCTCGAAACCTTAACTAATTAATAAATATATTCAGGAATTATAATTAAGTGCTTTTAAGCTAGGTTATATAATATATTATTAACTTAATTCACGAATTCCGCATTATAAGCTCTTTCGCGAACTTATATATTAATCCGTAAAGTAATACACTTTAGTCGCGGCTAAATAAACGACTTTTATAAATAAGCGCTAATAATATTAACTTATATACTATTCAGAATAATTAATAAGATTTATATAAAGTCGCCTTTTAAAATTACGAGTATTTCGCTAAATAATATATTATTCGTAAAACCCTGTAAATTAATTAATAAGCGGTAAACAATTTTAAAGTAATACTTATGTTATATTAATACTTTATCTTAAATAATTAAATCCGTGCTACAAAGTAACTAAGCGAGTAAACTCTATTTAATAATATTACTTACGGACTACTTGTGTAAATTAATTAAGATTTTAAATTAAAAGTAAGACGTACGTCCGTTAAGTAATAATAAGGCCGTAATACTTATAAAAGCAACGTAAAGAACGGTCTTTCTTTGACTTTAATAATAATAATATAAAGTCTTATAAAAAAAACGTCTTTCCGGAGCCTCCTTAGCCTTAAGTATAAAAGTGAGCCGTTTGCGAGTCCATAATAATCGTATTTGTAATCTCCGTAAACGCCGCTTATTAATCCGCGTTTAATTAACTTATTATTTTTATAGCGCACGTCGTTAAATTATCTTATTATACTTTTATCGTTTACTCGGCGTGTTTACGGGATTAATCTTATTTATTTGTCGGCAAATTATACTTTATAAGAGTTTATTATAAGTCCGCAAGTCCTTGGCTAAGGAGGAACAGGCCGTAATTATATTGCGAATTAAGAAATAGTAAAGGCTACTTTAATTTTAAGCTTAATCGGTGAGCTAAGTCGTTATAAAAGTGCATTTTATATTTTTTTTTAAATAGTTTATAAATTTATAATTTCTTATTAGCAAATCTTAATTAGAAAAAGCGTCCGTAAACCGCGGCTAAAAGTAAAGAAGACTGCCTCGTTAAAATAATAATATTACTTTTAATTATCTTTAGCTAACCCGCGTATAATATAAGCGGCTTAATACGTTTAATACGTAACTCTTTCGTAATTATATAAATCCTCGAACGACTTTGTGCCGCGAACGATTATAAAAAGCAGCCGTAAATAAAATCGCTTATTTATAACGAGGCTATAATAATATATTTAATCGATTCGATTCTCGCTTCTCTTACGAGGGGTTTATTTATAAAGCCGTAGATTTTATACGTAGTAAGCCAGAAACTTAAAATAAAATTAAGGGCCCGCTTTTAAGTAGTCCGTATTATATTTAAAATAGGCTATAAGCGTAAAATAGGCCGTATTTCGTTTTACGGCCAGCTCGTCTGGCAGAATATTATTTAAAAAATATATAACTTATTCTTTTTATAAATAAACCGTTAAGTATTATATTAGGGGGTATTCTTAATAAGTAGGAAACTTAAACAACTATTAAATTGCTTTTAAAGGATTTACGTATTATGTTTATACGTAATAAGTGATTTTATTGTTTATTATCAGGAGTGGAATCTAGTATGAGGAGGGTCGGGGGTTGTACGGAAGGTTTGCAGGCTTAATACAGATTACGTGTTAATATCTTTATTTATTTACTTCGGAGGGAAGTAAAGAGGATTTAAAAGGCTAAAGATTAATCTGAATTATAATTAATATATCTTAAACGTTTCAAATAATAATTCCTTATTATTTAAACTTTATATTCTGATTTCTTTACTTATACGAAGATAGTTCGTTATTTATTTAAAGCTTTTACGAAATAATTACGATAGCTAGAAATAAGAAGAAGATAATTTTAGCGGCAAAAGAGATACTACAATTACCTTTATCTTACTCTATCGATCAATTATTAAATATCCTTCGAAATGACTCTAAAAATAATTCGCTTACGCGTAGCGAACAGTTCTAGCGCTTTAACGGAGGTTTAGAAGATCTTATAAATAACAATAAAAAGGGCTCGGATGCCGAAGCAGCTATCGAAGCTAAGCGACGACGAATTCTAGAAATTTAAATATAAATTAAAAAGAAGAAAAAGGAGAAGGCAATTCGGAACCGAATCGAAGAGCTGGAGGAGGTAATGCGAGAGCGAGAGGATTTAAAGAGAGAGTTAGCGGATATACTGCGAAGAGAATAAGAAGAAGAGGAAAGTAAAGAATATATAAATAAAGGAAAGCGTCAACACGCGAATACGGCCGGAGACCGTTATTATAATAAACCCACGGAACTTCCTCGAGATGACTTCGATATGCGCCCGATATCGTATCGACGAATCCTAAAGATGCGAAAGCTTCTAATATATAAGGGCAAGAGCGCTGAAGAGGCTCAGTCTTTTATCCGAGGTATTAAGCAGAGGTTTTATTAAAATAAGGAAATAATATATATTATAAATAAAAATAAAATTAATAAATGCGTTCTTACTTTCGATAAAAAAATAAAACGGAAATGAACCGGGTTCGAATCGAGGGCCGGGATAAACTTATTTACTTAAGAGGGGTTTAAGTAATGAATACTAGACTTAATTATAAATCCTGGAAATCGAGAACTCGCGGTGCTTAATCGGTATAAAAACGCTTAATAACGCGAAAATAAATTAATAAATAATTTTATATTTTTCCTTAATAACTTAGAATAATAATTAAAGATTAAAGATAATACGGCGAGACAACGGATTCTTTACGCTAAATTAAAGCCTAAGTTAAAGAAAGAAATTACTAAACTTAATATTACTGGAATTACTAAAACTTACGAAGAGCTAATATTTTTAGCTCGTCGCATTAAGAATGCTAATAAAGTAAATAATTAGAATAAACCCCGGAAGGATACTAATAAAGCTTTAAAGAAGGATAACAATCGTTCTTATAATAATAAATTATTTTATATTTCTTTTTTAAACTTAAACTAAAAGCGAGACGAGTTCAGTAATATAAATCGGACTCTTATTAATATTAAGTCGGAAGCAGAAGGATCGAGTAGCAAGGAATACTTCTATTATAAAAAGCTAAGTTATTTAATAATAAAATGCCCGGAAGTTACGTATTATAATTATTAAAAGAAAAGATATATTTCTTTAAATTATACGGAGCTACGACGGACGAGAAACGAATTAGCTTAATTTTAATCTCTTTATTACTAATAAGATCAAGCGAAAAAGAGGAATAATAAAAGATTATAATATTAATAAAAATTCAGACTTTAAACAAAAGGATGCGAATCGAACGAGTACTTCTCGATAGCGGTATCAAAAGCAATTATATTTCTCAGGCGCTTATAATCGAATATAGATAGAAACTTATAATTAATTAAATTAATTTAATTACAATCGAAGGAAGAAAAATTATTACTTACGGAACTTATTCCTTATAATTATATATTACTAACAGCGAAGGCACTATAAAAGGACATCGGCAATCGTATATTACTTGCGATTTCGAGATTCTAAGAGTTACTTTTATCTTAAGATTTCTTTAATTTAAAGAAATTAACCTTATTATTAGCTTTCAATCGAAGACCTGGCAGTTTTCTTTCGAAAGGAATTAAGTTAACGTTATTTCTGCCAGAAAGTTTGCGAAAAAAACTCAAAAGGATTAAATATATTACGTTATATTTAACGCTAAGATTATTAAAAGTACCAAGTTGCCTCCGAAATATATCGATTACCAGGAGATCTTCAGCGAAACAAGTACTAAAACGCTACTTAAATACTATCTAATAGAGCATCGAATCGACTTCGAACCTGGCAAAGAACTATTATAAGGACCCGTTTACTTACTCTCCGAATCAGAGCTAATAATATTCCGAGAATACCTCGAAGCGAGTTTAAAGAAAGATTAAATCCGAAGGTTTATTAGTTTTATAAAAGCGCTTATTCTGTTTATACTTAAGAAAGGCGGAGAATTATAATTATATATCGATTACAGAAGACTTAATACTATTACGGTGAAGAATCGGACCTTTTTGCCCTTAATTAGTAAAACCTTCGATCGGTTAAGACGCGCTAAAGTATTTATAAAGCTAGACCTAAAGGATACGTATCATCGACTCCGAATTAAGTAAGGCGACGAATAAAAGACGGTATTTCGGATTTAATACAGATACTTTGAGTATTACGTGCTTTCTTTTAAACTCTTAAATACTTTAGCGATATTTTAAGCTTATATTAACTAAGCTTTAATTAAGCTAGTAGACGTTATTTATATAATTTACTTAAATAATATCCTTATCTTCTCTAAAAGTATCGAAGACTATATAAAAGCTATTCGGGAAGTCCTCGAAAGGCTTCGTACTTATAAACTCTACGTTAACCTTAAGAAATGCGCATTCGACACTAATATTATAAAGTTTTTAGAGTTCGTAGTAAGCCCGATAAGTATCCGAATAAACCCTTCCCGAGTCGAAAGTATTTAAAAGTAGCTTTTATTTAAGTCGTGGCGAGATATATAAGTATTCTTAAGATTTATTAACTTTTACTGCCGTTTTATTCGTAATTATATAAAAATTACTTAACTTATTATTAATTTATTAAAAAGAATACAAAAAGAAAAGAAAACAGAATTATTTTAATTCCCTCGCGCAGCTATTATAACGTTCTTAATCTTACAAGAGAAATTCTCTTAAGCTCTAATCCTTCGTTATTTCGACCTTTAATTAAAGATTTAAATAAAAATAAATGCTTCGAAATTCGCTATTAATAAAATCTTATTTTAATTATTCGATAGCAATACAAAAGCTCGATAACATCTTATTATATTTTACTCGAAGAAGCTCTCTCTTATTAAGTAATAATATAAAGTTCATAACAGGGAATTAATAATAATAATATATATATTTAAATAATAAAGTTAATACTTCCGAGGCGCTTTCGATATTATTACGATTTAAATAAATTATTATAATTTTAAATATTTTATAACGAAACAGAAGCTTATTAGACGGCAAGTAAAGTAAGCCGATAAATTAGCTGAATTCGATTTTATTATTAAATATTAAATTAAAATTATAAATTCTATTAATAAGCTTTTACGAAGACCTGATTTTAAAGACTCGGAACTTAGTCGGGGTAAAGACAAAGAAAAAGAGCAGTTACCGACGTTATATTAAAAGTTACGCTTAATTACGATATTATAAAAAAGAAGGCCTTTATTAATAGCATTTTTAAAATCAGAGCTTAAATAATCCCGCATTAATGAGTTATCGGAGCCAGATTAAGGATTATTTATAAAAGATTTATAAAGCAGTAAAAAATAATCGGAAAAGGTATAAGAGACTCTCGACGGGTTTATTACTAATATTATTAATTGCAAATAATATATATTACAGCGAATAATAATTATATTATTATAAACCGAAATAATAGGCAGCGAACTTTCGGAATCGATTTAAAGTATAATTCTTAATTTATAAAAAGCAGATCCTTTTATAATAAATAAGACGTACGAATCAATTCCAAAAGGACGTCGAGCTAAGTCCAAAGGATATTAAAAGATATGCGAAAATAGATTATTATAATATCGTAGCAAGACTTATATACTACTTAAGAAGTCATTTCGGAATGAAATCTTAAATATTAATTACAATAATGCCGTAGCAAGATACTTCGGGTTCCGAAGAACTTTCGAATTGCTTTCGAGGAAATACTTTTAATAAGAATTACGTATAAACGTTAAGAAGTATATAAGCATTTACGTAGAATATTAAAAAAAGAAACTAAAAAAGCACCGACCTTACGGCGAATTAGCTTTATTCTTTATTCTTTTAAAACTTTAAAAAGAAATAATTATAGATTTTATTATAAATTTACCGCCGAGTAAAAAAATAAGTCGAATATACGATTCTATTCTTATAATTGTCGATCGATTTACGAAGTTAATTTAATATATTCCTGTAATGAAAACGATTACTGCATTTAAGCTAGCCGAGCTTTTTATATAATATATATATAAGGACTTTAAATACCTTAAAAGTATTATTACCGATAAAAGCTTTGTTTTTATAAGTAAGTTCTGGTTTTTAATAATATTTTACTTTTAAGTTCGACGCCGATTTAATATCGTATTTTATCTACAAACTAATAAGTAAATCGAACGGCAAAACTAAGTCTTAGAATTCTATTTAAGGATATATTATAATTACCGCTAAGATAATTAGACTTTTAAGCTAGCCTTAACGGAATTCATATATAATAATTCGGTATATATATTTATTAATTTAATACTTTTTCGGATATTATACGGGTTTAACCCAAAGCTTAATTCGAATATCGAGGATAACGTTTAAGAAAGAAAAGCACTTGCTATAATTAAGAAAATAAGACTTTTATAATAAAAAAGAAAAGTACTTATAGAAAAGCTTCGAATTACTTCCGAATCTTATAAAAAGTTCTATAATATTAAATATAAAAAGATTAAATTTTAAGTCGAAGATATAGTTTTATTAGCTACGAAGCACTTTCGATAATTGAGGCTTTCTCGGAAGCTTATTAATAAATTTTTAAAGCTTTTTAAAATTAAAAGAATTATTTATAATTACGATTAAGTATATTAGCTCGAACTGCCCTTAACTTATTATATTTACAATACTTTTTATATATTACTTTTAAAACCGTAATAAGGACGAAAAGAAGTCGAAGCTAAATCAGAGGCAATTTAAGTTTAAGAGCAAAAAGAGTTCGAGGTTAAGTCTATTTAGACTTATAAGAATACGAGGCGAGGTCGCTTATATTTAGTTCGTTAAAAAAGTTATTTTATTATAAATAATACTTAAGAGCTTATAAGTTATTTTATATACGTTAAAGATGCGTTATAAGAATACTTAAAAGATATATTAAAAGAAAGGAAATCGGAATTACGACGGAAGTTATAAAAATAAAAAGACCGAGAGCAAAAGTCTTTATTTAAATTCCGAAAGGCGCCGGAGGCAAAACGAAAGAAGCTTAAAAGTATAAATCGCAATATAATAAAAGCCCGAAGGCGTTATCTACAGCTCGAGGCTGCCGCTAAGGAAGCGGAGACGGCGGGCCCGAAGATCCTCTTTTATATCCTCGTCCTTATCTTTATCTTTATCCTTATCCTTCTCCTTCTTAACCTCGCCTTCAGAGGCTTATCGAAGTTAATACGGAGGAAATACAAAGGCATATTAATACTTATAAGGATACGACGTAATAACTCTCGAAGGAGAGCGTTAGTCTCGTTCTGCGCAGCGAGAAGCTGGCGAAGGAGGGCATTAGTAGTAGCAGCAGCGGCAGGAGCAGTAGCAGCAGCAGCAGCGGCGGCAGGACGGGGGGTGGCGGAAGCGGGACGAAGGAGAGACGAGGCGTTACCGCCAGTAGACCGGGCGGCCCGAGCAGATCAGTTTACCGCGGCTATTACAGCAATAGCTAAGTCCCGAACCTCGTCGGCCGAGGCAAAACCGGAAGCAAAGTCATCTTAGGCCGTAAGCAGCTCTAAGGTAAAGTCGTATGCCTCCTCGGGGAGCTATCGGAATCAATACGAATGCTTTAATATTTATTAATAATAAAAAGATATCGGAGTACTTACGGCGATACACCGGGACTTCTGATCGCGGCAGCGATTATATTTAATATTATTAGCCTTCGAAAAGGCATAAACGTAATTTACTACGCTATTAGGGAGGTAGCGGGCGCAGCGGCAGCAAATCGAAGCTATAACGAAAGCAAGTCGGATATATGATTTAATATAATATAATATAATATAACAGGGGGGAGACGGAGGGACAGCGAAACCAGATCGGAGGGGAGGATAATAGTATTAATTAAAGATTAGATTTATTTAGAGGCTAAAATATAAATAACTTATAGTAAAACTCGCTATACCGCTTAATTACGCGAACTACTATTAATTTAAACTCGTTTATATTCTGATTTGAGTTCGTAATATTATTATTTATTTTACGAGTAAATTACTCTTATTCTAAGGAATCGAATCCGACTTGGATTCGTATGTATTTCGATTTACGTCCGTTATATTATAATTATTATTATATTATTTTATATTTTAAGGATAAGATTTTAAAAGAAAAGATAATATTAAGAGTAGAATTTAATATAAGGAAAATCGGGGATTATACGAAAAGTTTGTAGACTTAGTACGGATTACGTATTAATATCTTTATTTATTTATTTTAGAAGAGAATAAAGAGAATTTAAAAGGCTAGAGATTAGTCTGAATTATAATTAATATACCTTAAACGTTTCGAATAATAATTCCTTATTATTTGAACCTTACATTTATATTTAAGATTACTAAGGTAATACGGTCCGCACTTTTATATACGTATTTATAAATGTATTTAATAGCCTAAACCGATCCGTAAACTTTTATATTAATATACGTTTAATATTTATTAAAAAGATACGGGTTATATAGTATTACTTAGCGATTATCGAGAGTCACGTCTTGACTATACTTGCGGATTATAAAGGTACGGCTTTCGTCCGTACGACGGTATTTAGGGTACTTATT
This sequence comes from Rhexocercosporidium sp. MPI-PUGE-AT-0058, assembly GCA_020746875.1. Taxonomy (NCBI): domain Eukaryota; kingdom Fungi; phylum Ascomycota; class Leotiomycetes; order Helotiales; genus Rhexocercosporidium; species Rhexocercosporidium sp. MPI-PUGE-AT-0058. Next base: position 23,699 of record JAGTJL010000023.1, read on the forward strand.
TTTATTTATTTAAGTAAATAACTAGAATTTCTTTATAAATCGCTTTTAATATATTAATAAACCGTTAATATATATATAAGCTATATAAGAAGCGGTGGGAAAGTCTCGCTTATATGGCCTGTAAATTATATATATAAAAATTAATTTTTATAACTCGCTTATAAGACCCGTAGCTTTGTCCGAAAGCTCCGCCGATATAATCTCGTCTATTATTATAATTAATAAGTAATTAGCGGCAGATTATAAAAAGAAAAGTAAATATAAATAGGGTAAACTACGCTTTTAATACTTAATAATATACACATAAGCGGCGTATTTTTTAAAAAGCCCTTTCTTAATATCGCTTAATAGCTTTATAACTTTTAAGTAAAATACGCGAGTAATTAAATTAAGCCGGTCCGTAAGTTATTAACTTACTTTAAGTTTACGGACGATTTCCGGCTATCGTAAGTTAGTCGTAGCCGTAATAAAGAGAGTTAGCCGTTTAAAAAAACAAATAATTATTATAAAATTTTAAAATAATTATTATATAAAGCGATCCCTTTTTATAAAAGAAGACGGAAGGATATAACGGCGGCTAAAATCTCTTAAATTTACGTCCTCGCGGATTAAGGCGTCTATAAGCCTCTTATACACGTTCGCACGGATTTTCGTTTAATTTATTTATAATTAATTTAAGCGTATAGTTTCGTATATTATATACGCGTCAACTACGTATTATTAAAAGAGTCGATTAACGTAAAAGAGAGCGGATTATTTGCGGCGTCGTACGTGTAATCAAAACTTATAAAAAGGCTGTTATAAAAGCCGTAATTACTTACGGACCTTCCGGCGATTGTAAAGCTTTAAGGACTAATGCCAGCCGTATTTGCCGTATAGAAAAAGAAAGATATAATATAACGGTATATACGTAGTCGACGTAATTAAGACTTAATAAAAAAGCGGTCTGTTACGGTTAAGTTTGCGGACCGTAAGAATCACGTTCCGTCGACTGGCGTCGTTATATTTATTAAGGAGGATTTTAGTTAACTCTTTTATAATAAGTAAGTTCTTTCGCCGTTTATTAACTTTAGTCTAAAGAATTAAACGCATTTGCGGGTTAAGAACGATCCGAAAGTTGTCGTCTTACGTCCGTAAACGGTTTTGTATCGTCTTATAAACTTATATAAATGAATTTTAATTTATAATTATCTTATGTAAGTCGCAAAGGATAATAACATTAAGTTACGGATTAAATTCTCGGCGAATATCCGTTATATAATTAAGGTCGTAAAAAAATAACTACGTAAAGGCAGGGGTTTCTTACGAGCCGGGAATTAACGGTCCTTAAAAGTGGTAAAACTTTTCGTAAGTTATATAAGAATTAACTCCTCGCGTTAAGTCGATACGGTCGTTTTTGCTAGTGCTTATAGACGTAAACGCTAACGCTTAATTATAATTGCGAATCTTTGTCCGAAAAGCATTACTTCGCGAGTCCGTATCGTTTAAAAGCCTCTATAAAATATTAAGAAAAGGCCGTAAAAACTTTAATATTATATTGCCCTTTTTATAATAAAATTTAAACTCTTCGTAAGTAGCTTCGCCGATTTAATATAACGTAATACATTTTTTATACTTAATATTTATATAGCCGACGTTTAGCGGCTTTATAAGTATAAATACGAACCGGAAATTAAAAGGAATTACCCGTAAAACGACTAATAAAAGAGTAAAAGGGTTATTTAAGGGAAGAGGAGTAGCTAAAGGGGGAGAAAGTAATAAAAAGCGGTCCTTAATTAGTAAAGGAGGCGCGAGAAGCTCTTTTACGGCCGGTAAAGGAAGAGGAGGAGAAAGAAGAGGAGGAGGGTAGTCCGTAAGCGCTCGAGCGGCTTCGATTTCAGCGCGCATTCGACGATAATGTTTTATAGGTCGCGAATTGTTTATAAGAGTTATAATAAAGCCGCTACGGGTTTGTCGAGGAGTATTAAGATCGATTTCCTTTAGTAATTGGCGTAAAAGTCGATTCGACTAAAGATTAAGTCAATTAACGGCCTAAAACTATTTATAGTAAATATATCTTATACTTATTATACGTCTTATATTAAGCACTAAGTCAATTAATAATAAAGTCAGTTATAAGTCGGTTTTACTTATAATTAATATATTAAATTAAAGGAAAAAAGTCTATTATAAAGTCGTTGGCGTTATTAATTATATTATAATTAAAAAAGAACGCGTTTAAACGCGATAATAAGTTTATAAGCACGTCACGGCTTTTTACGGGTATTCCCGGCCAGTAAACCGAGGATTTTGGTGTTCCTACGGGTGGCTCGTGCGGGGGGTGCGACTAATTAATACACTTTACGTGACCCGTTTTTTTAAAAAGTAATCCACAAATCGCTCAATATCATATAGATAAGGTCTTGCCCTGGCAGCCCTCCGCAAACTCCGGGGCTAGGGGACCTCGCTTCGCTACGGTCAGAAAAGCAATTTTATATTATATTTATTATAATACGATTTGCGTTTCGGCCTATCGCTACGCTAATTTACGCCCTCCGCAAGCTTTAGAATAGATTCCGGACCTTTAATTACTTAATTAGTCTTATTTCTTTTAATTTTATTAGCTCATTTATTTCGCCTTTTAGCAAGTATTATACATAGGAAAACCTCAGAAATCCGGTAATGCCTTCTTTTAATCACACGAAAAGCATATTTAACTTTAAGGCTCTTTCGGAATCCTTTGCAGTTCTTAACTCTCTTGCGACTGATCCGGATCCTTCTCCTCGTAATCCTCTTACGTTTCTCACCCCTCTTCCGGTTCTTTCGGATCTCCGTTACCTTCTTCCGGGTCCTTATCTTTATAATCCTTATACGATTATATTAAGCATACAGCTTAACTACCGCATTCGGTATAAGATTATTATAATAGGGTTGACTTCAGGCGCTTAGTTGTCATATGATCGGACTGCTTCTTATTATATATAAGATAGCTTTTAAGGCGATAGCTTTTAATAATAATAATAACTTTTATTATTATAACTTTTCTTTTGTATTGAAATTATGAATTTTTCTTCTTTAAAAAATTATACTTTTAAATATATAAAATTTTTTATAAGAGTAATATTCGTGCGGAGTAATAGCAAAGGGCCCTTTAGCCACGTAACGTTATAATATAACGACGCAAGAGCTTTGGACGTGAAAATAGACTTAATACTTAGAATACAAAAACTACAGAGCTACTATACAGGAGGGAGGCATATATATAAGGAGTCGGAGGGGGGTCGGACCTATTCCGGACCCCTGACCTAGCTAAAGCATACCTGTCGTTACATATAGCCTCAAGGGCTTAAGGTAGCTTATACCGACTCACGGGACCGAGTCACCTGAGAAAGGGAATAGTTGTTATGTATATATTGGTATTCTATTTCCTTAGTTAGTATATGTATTAAGTAAAGCGTATTCTGCCTTAAGGCCGAATACTGTAATATTTTGGCTCCGATAGCGAACTAGTATAAGCTCTACTCTCAGCCACGTTACAAAGTTATTAAATGCACTTTTTAAATTCCCTGAAAATCCTTGGCATATATTAATTTAGCTATTTCTATGTATTACTTTAGCTAGGGCCTTTTTTATCTTTTACATTTATTTTTAGTATTTAAAAGCTTAAGAGAGTCATTCAACGTTATAGAATCAATTTTAAAGATTTTTAGTATTATATATTATTTCTTTAAAAAGTGCTTTTAAAGTAATTTTTTTACTTTATATAAGCGCGTATTTAAATCGGTTGTAATATTAAAAGAGCTTAATTCGGAAGTTTGCTGTTGCTTTAGAAGTTTAAGCGGTTTTATATTACGGTCCGTGTATTTACTCGGTATAGATACGGTGAGTTATATTAATCTTAATAATCGAGAAGTAAGTGTATTACGTATAATAAAATAAATAATAATTAATATAAGTAAGATATTATTTTTAATTGAGCACGAAACTCTTATTTAATAGCAGACGTGCCAGTCTTATATAAAACCTTCGTTTTTTATAGATTTTAAGAATCTTAAAATCCTCGAGTTCCTTAGATTACTAAATCCTAAAGATCTCGAGATTTATTACGTAACTTATAATCGCGAGAATCCGCGGTTATAATATTATTTTTAAAATTATATTATAAATAAAATATTTTAAGTATAAGTAAGTCTTAAGACTTCGTTAACTTTTAAGAATCGCGCTCTTAGAAACTATTCGGTTCTTAAGGCTACGGTAGTTTTTAAAACATTTCCTCTTAAGGCCTAGTAATCGCCTAAGAGTATCTGTAATATTATCCCTTTTTTAGCTTAACGTGGTCCTTACGCTTAAATATATTAAAAAAAATATCGACGACTACCTACGGCCGTCTTTTTCTTTTATTATGCCCTCCGAGCTAAATAAGAAAATCTATAAACGTCTGGCCCTTTCTTAAAAAATCGAATCCTCCGGAATTAAAACGATAACCTATTCCTTATATAAGAAGACTAAGAAGAAATGCGTCGTGTCGAATAACGCCGGTTCGACTTGCTGCGCCGAATGCGCTCGTTTAAAAAAGAAATATAATATTGAAATATTTATAATTTATAATTAAAAAGCATTAAAGGCGGCGGAAGATAAGATCGAGGAGTAAGAGCGGCAGACTCGGCAGGTTATAGCCGAAGCCACAGGTCGCTTAAACCGCCTTACGCAATAGCGTAAGTTCTTAAAGAAACGAGGGGTAAAAATGCTCCGTCGTAATTTAAAGAGTATAAACGAGTTAAAAGAAGTAAAAGCGCGGGAAGTAATAAAGAAAAAGAAGTAAGCTTTTGCCGCTCGACTATCTACCCCGCCCTTTACTAACGACTCTTTCGATTTCCTTATCGTAGACGAGCCGTTGCCCGACTTCGGGGAATCCTTTTGAGTAAATCTGGGTTTCGCGAATAAAACTTTTAAAATTGCTTAAAGTAATAAAGGTTAGACTTAAGTTTTTAAGTGTTTTTAGATTATAAGTATCTTTTTCATTTAATTAAGTACTTAGCGACGCCGCGGAAATATTAATAGTTTAAAATAATTTCGATATCGTATTCGGCGTTCGGGTTTACTAATTATACTTTTATAATAAAAGCTAAAGGTGTCCCTAGCGGTGCTGATTCGAGGAGTAATATATAGAATATCAGGTAGATATTTATAATTTTTAAAAGTATTAGTTAATAATTAATTAATTCCTTAACTTTCGTAATCTTAAATAGTCTTAGCTTTTTATAATTTAATTTATTACTTAATCGCTTAATCGTAATGTTCTTTTTAAGTAAGTAAACCTTATCTTCCTCTTTTAGCGTTAGTCTTATATTACGCTTTTTATTATAATAAATAATTAATTTTTATATAATAAATAAAATATCCGTTAATAATTCGTTATACAGTTATTTAAACTTATCTCCTTATAATATGGCTTTATACGCGGTCCCTTAACTTGTAATTAGTATATTATATGCCGTCGAGTTATACCCGTAATTCGCATAGAACGGCGATATCTTAATAGTTTTTTAATTCGCGTTATTATATATAAACTAAGCGGTTAAAAGTAGTTAAATCTAATTGTCTTATTTATAATTTATATAATATTAAAAATAAGTCTTTATTATTTAATTAATTCGTTTTATTTAGCTGTCGGTTTAAAAGTAAAATATTATTAATATTTTCTGTTTTATTTTTAAGAGCGATATTAATATCTTCCAGAACTTCGAGGTAAAAAGCTTATTTCGGTCTAAGATAACCTCGTTTAGTATTCCGTGATTCGCAAAGATTATTTAAAGGAATACTTACGCTATTATCGGCGCATTTTATATACTTAATATTAGTATTATATACGCGTACTTTATTATTTTATTCGTTATTATATAAATGGAATCGTAAATAATTCCGGTAATCGGATCTTTTGAAAGTAATAATTCGATTATAAAGTCTAAGGCGATTAACTTTTATAAGCGTAGCGGTATCGTTAGCGACTTTATAAGCTTATACAGTATATAATAGTTTGCTTTATTTCGTATATATATATTATAAAATAAGATTACGTCTTTAATTACTTTCCTTATTCTTAAGAAATAATATTCTCTAAAAAGCTTTAATAATATCTTAGCTATTCTTTAATATTTATAAGCCGGTAGCTTATATTATTCCTTAACAAAGTCTATTTTATTTTACGTAAGGACGTAGACTTGTTTTTAATATAAAAGAGCTTTAATATTAATAAAAAAGAATTCCTCGCTTAATTACTTCTTCTGTTCGGTTATTATTGAGTCGTTGGCGTAGCCTTTCCAGATTTTCTTAAGAACTTAGCTTATTGTTATTAATTGCTTATAATTAATTATTAACGAGTTATTATCTTTTTTAAGTACGATATGCGACTCGTATATCTTATTTATAAAATATTTTAGTTTTTTATTAAAGGCGTCGGCCCTAGTATTTTCCGTTTCTTTAATATATAAAAATCGAAGTTTAATTATAAAAAGTATTTTATATTATTAAACTTATTATTAATTTAGTTCTTTAATAGTTGTAAAATAAATAAGATTTTTATAATCTATTAAGATTTATATTTCGTAAGGAGATCCCTCGAGGTAGACCTTTTATTCGCGTATTACGTCTATAGCTTTTAGTAATTCTTTATTATAGATATTATAATTAAGTTTTATTAATAAGAGTTTCCACGAATAATATGCAATTAATTATTATTTATTATCCTCGCCCGGCTAGCTTAATACGGCCTTAATAACATAATCGAAAGCGTCTGTTTTTATTATAATTTCCTTATTTAAGTCGAAGGATATAAGAACTAATTCTTTAATAAAAGCTTCTTTAAGGTTTTAAAAGGCTGCTTTTGCTTTATCGCTCCAGTCGAAGCTTTTGTCTTTATACGTTAATTCCGTAAGTAATACGGCGATCTTCGAGTAGTTTCGAACGAATCGTCGGTAGAAGTTAATAAATCTTAGAAAAGATTATATTTTTTTAATATTTATAAGTCTAATTTATTTAATAACTGCCTTAACCTTTTAGAGGTTTATAGCTAGTCTTATAATAATTATTACGTAGCTTAAGAAAGTGACCTTTTCCTTATGGAAATAGCACTTCTCGAGTTTCAAGAATATTATAAAAGCTTTTAGTTTTTTTAATATTATTATAACGTTTTTTACGTATTATTTCTTTATTTTAAAATAAATTAAAATATCGTTTAAATAATATATATATATTACGTTTAAGTATTATCGTAAAATATTATTAATTAAACGCTAAAATATAACAGGCGCGTTAGTTAATTTAAAAAGCATAATCGTGTATTTATAATAATCGAAACGTATGCGAAATGCTGTTTTTTCCTCTTCTCCCTTCGCTATTTTTACGAAATTATACGCGCCTTATAAGTTTAGTTAAATGAAGATTTTAGCGCCGCTAAGCTTATTGCGTAGCTTTTTAGCTAAAAGTAATATATAACAATCCTTCTTTATAGCCTCGTTTAATCGACGGTAATCGATGCATATTCTTTATCCGCCGTCCTTTTTCGGTATAAAGAAGACGTTATTTCTTTAAAGGAATTTAGACTCTCGAATAAATCCTTTCGCTAGGTTTTTATTAATATATTTCTTAATTGTTATTAAATCCGTGGCTAAATATTCCCGTAGCGGTTAAAATATTAGCTTCGTGCTTTTAGCTAACTCGATTTAATAATCGTAGTTCTAGTGTTTAGGCAAGGCGCTACTGCTTAGTTTCTCTTCAAATAATACCTTAAATCGTTTATATTCTGACGGTATATTACCCGTCGCGAGGATCGTTACCTTATCCTTTAGCTCTTCCTTAGAGATTACGCTTAATCTTTTTAAGCCTTTTATTAATTTCTTATCTTAGAAACAGCTTTTATAATTACTGAATTCTAGCTTTTACGTTTTCCAGTCGATCTTAAGGTTATAGAATTATATTTATAATAGTCTTAAGATAATATTATATCTCTTAATCTTAATTATATTAAACTGAATATATTCGAAGTATCCGCCGATTCTTATATATAATATTTCTGTTTATATATTAATTAGGCTGTTCGCGGCAAGTCCTTTATCGGCGAGTATTAATTAATACCCGTTCTTTTTGATTTCGGTAAGTAAGAGATATTAGATCGTAATAATAGGAAATATAAAGTTCTTTTACGCTTTAGAATTTATTATAGCTTATAGTTTTACTCCTCGAATATTGACGTCGAGGGTTAAGTAATTACTTTTTCTTATAACTGCGAGCGTATATAAGTCTATTCCTTCGACGTAGACCTCTTCGGTTAATATGTTCTCTTATTGCCGATTCTTTAAATCCTCGTAGAAGATACAGTATAATTAATACGTTCTTAATTTTATAAAAGGTTTAAAAAGTCTCTTATAATAAGTCTTTAAATCGTCTCGAGAGTTAACTTATATTCGGTTCCGTGGTATTTCTGCGATAACTTCTTATACGTCTCTTACGTTTATTTGTATTATTATTTACCGAAACGGTATTTCGTCGGTCGAGATTAATTAAACGTATATTCGAAAAACGCTATTCTCGACGTCCGCCGTTCTCCAGGCGATGCGTAAGTTGCTTCGAAAGACTACCTCGTACTCTTTACCTTACTGTAATCCCCTGCGTAAGACGACCCCTGATTCGACATAAGTGACCTTTATATCGACGTTTGTTTAGTATTTAATATTAAGGGTTTTGCGAGTAAGATATTCCTCTTATTACGTAACTCGCCAGACCTCATGCTCTTAAAGTCTAAAGAATGCTAGCTTTAATAATATAACGTTGCCTTAATACTACAAGTCCTCGCTTCTCTCGACGCTGATTATATCTTTTAAGCTTTATACCTTACGTATGATCTCGGATACTTGCTGCTAGACGTATCGCTTATCTTATTAAGTTTAATCGGTAGACTCGAGTCTTATTATGTGCTAGCGGATATAATTATTATTCGTTTCGTTTTATTTATTATTTTCTTTACCGCCGTTACTCTTAATTTAACTGTCGATATAATTAGCGTTGAGTTCGTTTATCGTTATATAATAATAAATAGCGCTAATTTAGACTTTTTTTAACGGGAGCGAGAGGGGTATACCGATAGTATCGTACGCCTCTCGTCTTATAAAATTAACTTGTCTCTTCTTAATACCTTTCCTACGGTATAAGCTCGTTATATGCTTAAAGAGACTATATTTATAATATAGCTTTTTTTCGCGTCGCTCGTTTATGACTTCTTTTAATAGCCCTCTTTATTATGCCTTACTTTTCCCTTTCTTATAAATAGCGTCGCACTTTATAAAATTCAATTATCGGTTATTCTTAAGGTTGCCTTATCGTCGGCGTCCCTCGTTCTATCGATAGCCAGACCGTTTCTAGCTTCCTCTTACGTACGTTTATTATTCGCGTTTAAACTCGTATAAGCGGTTGTCGATTCGGACGGTCTGCTTAATAAGAATAAAAATGTCTTTAATTTACGGGTTAATCTTAATAAGTTTTAATTGAATATAATCCTTAAGTCCTTGTCGATAATAGCTAATAAGTAATTAAGAATTCCAGCTAGTCTTATTGACGTGCTTTTAGAACTCCGTGGCGTAAGCTATTATGCTATTAACTTACTTTAAGCTATATAAGTAAGTTTTTGCCGTCTTAACTTTATTAATATTATTAAATATTCGCCGAATTTCCTTCTTAAATCCTTCTTAGGTTTTAAATATAATTTACGTAACGAGTATAGCCTTATAAGTGTCTTCGTTCTCGAAGTAGTCCTTAAGGAATAGCTCGATCTATCGTATAGCTTCGCCTCTGAGGTACGATACCGTCTAAAGAGCGTAGTTCTCGCTAATAAGGAATTTATCGTCGTTAAAGTATTAATAAAGTTTTATTTAAAAAATAAAAGTCTTTAAATCCTTTCGGTTTCTTTAAAAAGTATCGGGAAATTTAACTTTTAAAGTTTCCTTAAGTTCGTGCGTTAAATAATTTTAAGCATTAAATATCTCTTTATTTTCGCTTTCTTCGCGGTCCTTCCCCTTAAGAGTAAGTATAAATAATATAAGTATGCCGATAGTATTGCCCCGTAGGCTAAGTACTTAGTCTTTAATTAAAGAAGTTAATATAATATACGTAAGTCGGTACTTTTAACGAAAAAGTACTTAAAGTATTATAGTTTATATATTTACTTAATATAAATATAATAAGTTATATTAATCTTAATAATCGAGAAGTAAGTGTATTACGTACGGTAAAATAAACGATGACTAATATAAGTAAAATACTATTTTCAATTAAACATAAAGCTCTTATTTAATAACAGACGTGTCAGTCTTATATAAAACCTTCGTTCTCTATAGATCTCGAGGATCCTAAGGTCCTCGAGTTCCTTAGATTACTAGATCTTAGAGATCCCGAGATTTATTACGTGACCTGTAATCGCGAGAACTCGCGGTTATAATACTACTTTTAAGATTATATTATAAATAAAATGCTTTAAGTATAAGTAAGTCCTAGGACTTCGTTAACTCTTAAGAGCCGCGCTCTTAAGAATTACTCGGTTCCCAGGGCTACGGTAGCTCCTAAAACATTTCTTCCTGGGGCCTAGTAGTCGCCTAAGAGTGTCCGTAACATTTTAATTCTTTAATTAAATAAATTCACTTATGTGTTATCGTGAAGTTAAGTAAAAGTATATTAAATAATAATATAAGAGAGTCGTGAATTTAGTAAGGAACGTATATAAAATCGCGAAAATCCACATTCGCTTATTCTGATTAAGACTAGAAGGATGTAGGAAGCCTACCGTAGGCGAGCTGACGATTACCTGAAATAAGAGATCTCTGAATCAGCTGGATAAACTCTTTTGGATTCTATCCGGGCTTAATGCTATTGAAGTACAACTATATATATATTAAAGGCTTTATATATACTTTGGCATCGAAGTTTGTATATAACATATATATATAAATAGACCTCCGACACAGCCCCACCCGTTGCCTCCACGACCACACACACCATCTGATTTTCAACAGCCTTCTAGTTTATGCAGCCGTGATGACTACCTGCCCTCCGGTGAGCCCGTCTGCCTTGGCCGCGACGGTGATCCGGCCTGTCGAGGTAGCCTTGACGATGCCGAGTGCAAGGCCGGAAAAGGCCTTGCGGGTGGCGCTGGGGAAGGAGGTCATATCAGTCGGGTCGCCGTTGTCGGTGGACACGAGCTTTCCGACACCGCTGACGCTGAAGGTAATGCTGTTGGCGGCACGCGGTACGACGGTGCCGTTGGAGTCAACAACAGCTACGCTTACGTAGGCCAGGTCGAGCCCATCACCAGTGATGGCCGAGCGGTCAACCGTGACTTGAAGCGCGGCGGCGGTGCCAGCCGTCTTGCGCGTGTCGGTGGCCCACTGGGCGCCATTCTTGTAGGCCACGGCGCGCAGGTCGCCGGCCTGGTACTGGACGTTGTCCCAGCGGAAGCGGTAGACAGACTTGCCGGAACGCTTCTTGCGGCCGGCCGACACGCCGTTAACAAAGAGCTCGACCTCGTCGGCGGAGCTGAAGCAGTGCACCGGCGTGACCTGTCCGACCCGGTCGGGCCAGGTCCAGTGCGGGAGGATGTGGACCATCGGGAGGTCAGGGCGCCAGCGGGCCTGGTAGATGTAGAAGCGGTCCTTCTTGAAGCCTGCCAGATCGATGATGCCAAAGTAGGAGCTGCGGGCGCCGTTGTTGCCGCCGTACGGCGTCGGCTCGCCGATATAGTCAAAGCCGGTCCAGACAAACTCGCCGGCCACGAAGGGGAAGTTGTCCTGGCCGCCGAAGACCGCGTCCGGGCTGCCGCCCCAGCCGGGGTTCTGGAGCTCGTAGGCGGAGACGTACATGCGCGAGCTGTCGGCGCCGCCGCTGGTGCCGAAGCCGGCGTTGTTGCTGCTCGTGACCGGGAACAGGTAGGTGCCGCGGCTGCTGATGCACGACGACGTCTCGCTGCCCCAGATCATCTTGTTGGGAAACTGGGACTTGTAGCTGCCGTACACGCCATACTCCCCTTGGTAGTTCAGTCCCTCGATGTCGAGCACGGCGGGCAGCGCCGCCGTTGCGCCCGCCGAGTTCATGGCCGACGTTACCTGGCGGCTAGGATCCTCATTATGGCAGATGCCCACCAGCTCCTTGCCCTCCGTGCCGCCCAAGGCGTCGGACTGTTCCGGAATCTCGTTGCCAATGCTCCACGCAACCACCGACGGGTGGTTGCGGTCGCGTCGGACAAAGGACCGCAGGTCTGCCTCGTGCCAGTCCGCGTAGACGAGGTGGTAGTCGTTGCTCGTCTTGCCCTTCGACCAGCAGTCAAAGGCCTCGTCGAGCACCAAGAACCCCAGGCTGTCGGCCAGCTCGAGCACCTCGGGCGCGGGAGGGTTGTGCGATGTGCGCAGAGCGTTGGAACCCATCTCCTGCAGCATCAGCAGCTGGCGCTGGGTGGCCCGGACGTTGATGGCCGATCCGATCGAGCCCTGGTCCTGATGGTTGCACGTGCCCTGGACGTACACGCGCGCGCCGTTGACCAGCAGGCCTTGGCTCGGGCTGTATGCAATGGTCCGAATCCCAAACTTCGTCTCGTACGTGTCGATCACGGAGCCTCCAACCGAAAGCGTGGTCACGGCAACATACAGGTTCGGCTTCTGGCTGGGTGGTGGTCCCCAGAGTTTCGGACTGGAGATGGTGGTGGATCCGGTCACCGACTGCCTCGCGCCGCTGCCGACACTCGTACTGGCCTTCGCGAACGTCGCCACCGCCGCTGTCCCAACAACACCGCTGCTGTCAATGGCATACACGCTTGTGCTCACGTCGACCTGTCGAGCTGCGCTGGCCAAGTTCTCGACCTGAACCACCAAGTTGACCGTCGCGGAGCTCGAGGACACGGTAGGAGTCGTAATGTACGTTCCAAACTGTGCGACATGAGTCTTGTCAACCTTGACGAGCCAAGTGTTTCGGTAAATGCCAGCGCCGGGGTACCAGCGAGAGTTGTCGACTGCATTATCCAGCCGCACAGCGATGATATTGCTTCCGGCTTTCAGGTACTTGGTCATATCCACGCGCCACGAGGCATAACCGTACGGCCAGCCGCCTAGCAGGTTTCCGTTGAGCCATACCGCTGCGTAGGACATGGCCCCGTCAAAGTCGAGGAAAATGGACTTGGTCCCATCCACGTCCGCCGACGTGGCATTGTATGTTCGTCGGTACCAGCCCACGCCATTGCAGGGCAGACGACCCATGCCGCCGCTGATACCGGGGGAATTGAAGGGCCCAGAGATTGCCCAGTCATGGGGAAGGTCGATGCTCTGCCAGCTGGCGTCATTGAAGGACGCCTGAACGTACTGGACATTCGCGCCAGGAGCAGTTCCCGAGGCAGCCGGGTACTTGTTGCCCGAGACAATGAAATTGTTGGCAAGTGGTAGCATCCAGCTCTTCAGCGTGCTGTACGAAAGAGAGTCCGGGTTGGAAGTGAAGCGCTGGAACTTCCACCCGTAATTGAAGCTGCTTCGGTCACGGCCAGGCGTGGCCGCCTCAGCCCATCCGGCTGCTGCCAGGAGCAGAAGGGATGATAGCTTCACCATGATGCCAAAGAAATCACAATGGGTTGGGTAAAGAATAATATAAGTAGCCGCGTGAGGAATCCCACAACCTCTCCTAAACTGGCCACAGTGGAAGAGGTGTTCTACTTATACATCCAGGCCTTGCGGAGCGCTTGTCACCGCTGCAAATGTGCTTTTCAACGATCCTCAGTTAATTGCAGACTGGTAGCCCAGTCTAGTGGAGGAATTATACCACCACATTGCAGTCATTGTTCATTTAAACACAGCTTCAAGTCGCCGTTGAAACCGTGGTCGGAGCTGCCCTCTCCGCGATTTAATAGTCGGTAATTCCACGTCGCTGCGCGTGCCGGGATTGAGATCGATCAAGGAGAACCTAATTCAGGTGCAGATATTTGCTCCGAGTCGATCTGGTGAGATCCGAGCCCGTCGGGAAAATGGGTAATCCCCAGCCCTTCCACCAGCCGGCGAAACCCCGCCTTACCCCTCAGCAAGAAGCCAAATCCCCCCTCGATGTGGCCATCAAACTTTATTTAATCAAGTCTTCAATTTCTCCGTCCTCTATGGCAAAGGCGTAAGAGGTGGCGCGTAGAGAATCGGCGGAATTTGAGCACCGGTCCGATACAATTATCCTGTGAACCCAAGATTCTCCATTGACACACTCATGCTTCCCCAAGTATGCCTCCTTCTCTTCCTCGGCCAAGCCATCCGGTCTGCACTCTGCTCTCATAAACACCCCAACTTTCACGTGCAAAATAACGTTATTTTGGATCATCTACGGAGTCATATCCAAGATGTGCCTTTTTGTGGTTTAATTGAGGTACGAACACGCAAAATCTCGGCGTGAGAGTTGGACTTTTCGGCTCTTTGAGAGTTTATTATAAACTCAAAAGTATTATAGTTCAAAAGCATTATAGTTCAAACGGATTCTAGTTCAAACGCATTCTAGTTCAAACGTATTCTAGTTCAAACGCATTCTAGTTCAAAAGTATTATAGTTCTGCTTCTCTGCGTTCTCTTCGACTCTTTGGACCGCTCGTACTGATTGTGCTGAGACTATGTAGCTATGTAGGTATGTCTAATATATAAGTTGAGGTTATAATTTTGAAGCTGGTGATTTAGAATTGTATTACGTTTTAGTTGCGTTATCTACGTCATGTTCTGCGGCATCATCTAGCTTCATCTCGCGGGAAATAACTAGCTGCAGCTATAACCTTACAAGCGTAAGAAATCGCTACCACGAGAATAAGCACGAAACCTCTGAACGGAGTTCTATATAATATAAAGCACTGCAATAAGATAAAAAAATAGTAAAAGAAGCGTTTCCAGCGAGCTCTAGCTTTAATAAAATAAACTTTTTCTGTCGGGGAACTTATATTAATAACAATACCGTTTATAAACAATATATATACCTTATTCAGCTTAATATTCTTTTTTATATTTAAGTTCTAAGAACCGTTAACAAATATATTAACTTTAAATAGAATATAAAGTTTCAATCGATATATAACGACACTAGTCAAGAAAGCAGTATAAGAGGTATATAATAGTACTTTAGTTAAGGTTATCGAAAGCTAATAAGTTTAATATAAAAGAAATAAAAACATAAAATATTATGTAAAAGTAGATCAAATACTACGATTAGTTTAAGTTGAATTAAAGTGATTAATTATTATTTTAATTATAAAAGAAAATTAAGAGAAATAATATAAGGTTCACAAGGTAGAGTGCTACAACAGTTGTAATTCAAACTGATCTCTAAGGAAGTAAGAGAGGACTAAGAGTAATTTCCCTTTAAGTATATAAGTCCCCAGCCTTCGCCAAGCCTCCGCACTAAGCCCGATTAAGCCGTAAGCCTACCCTCTATTCTACTCCTAACAAATAAAAATTATCTTAAAGATAATTTATAATAGCAGAATTTAATTAAATTACGTATGATATTAAAAGAGCAGCTACCCGTGCTTATACGATACACCTTTTAGGCAAGTAATAATAGTAAGCTACTGTTATTATAATTAGTTGCGCCAAGCGAAAGTAATTAATAAAAAAAATCAAGCATATAAATATGCTTATATACAATAATCAAGTAAATAACTTAATTATATAAACTACCGATTTTCCTATTGAACTTAAACTTATAAATACTCGATAACTTATAGATCGACTGTTCTCGAGTTATTAATCAGTTAATCAATTATTAAACTTAACTGTTGCTTCTTTCGATTCTATAGGTGTCTTAAAGCGATCTGCTAAGGCGGTTAATACCGTTCGTCGATTAGCTTATTAAACTAATATTACTTATTTTTTCGATTTATTAATTTTCGATTTTGTCAAATGGAATTTACGGTAAGTAAAGCTTTATAAAGGTTTAGGGAAAATATATTTAAAGAATTAATCTACGGCCTTTAAAGAAGTCCAGAGGAGAAGGGTATATTGAGGAGGGGAAAACACTAAGCACACAACAAGAGGGTAGCAAAGCAAGTGCCGGAGGGTAAACGTAGGAAATACCCATTTGACAAATACTAAAGATATTACATATCTAAGGAGTATAATCCATTAAGGGAGGGGAGAGGTATAGTTTAAATAAGAAGGAAAAGTTATAATAATAAGAATCGTTATTGTCGTTAAAAGATGTTACCCTAGAGGCTATCTTAAATACAGCAAGATGCAGCTCAATCACGTGACAAATGGGCCTCTGAGGTCAACCCCACCACAATATATAAAGGAGATTACTTATAAAAGGAGCAAAACGCCGGCGTGACTAGAAATATAAATAAGACTAATTCTACTAATGCCGTAAAAGCCTCGGCCCCCTTATACTACGGGTCCGATTCTATGTTAATAGAATGGATAAGCGTGCACATGACAGATTTATTAATTAGAGATCAGTTAATTGTGACGGTTTAGAGCTTCCAGAGCCTCATTTCCAGCCTCGGCTATTCACTTCCTAATTAAGGAATTGCCGAGATTAAACGAGCTTTAATAGACATCAGCAAAATTTTTCGCGGACGCCCAGAAATCGAATCCGTTATATTTGCTATTTTCGCTATTTTCGTCAAAAGGCCGCTTTTAACGCTTAAAGCCGCCTTTTGATTTTTTTATCAGTCGCTAGTATTAAAAGCGCTAGTTTATTTTAATAAACGCTAAGCTTAATTAAGTAAATTTTATAAATATAATTTAAACGCTAAAATATTATAATTTTATATTTTTTTATATTTTAGCTTTTTTTTACTAACTGAATCCGGTTAAATTAATATTAATTTTAAGTCTTGCTTATATTTCGTCGAGCACGTCCTAAAAACTAATTTCGCTAAAGCTCTTACGCTATAAATATCTACGCTAAAAAATTATAATAAGAAAATCGTTCGTTTCGGGTAAATTATATGCGCACGCTAGGCGGCCTTAGCCCTAATCGGGCGTTATAAGAGGAATATTTATTATTATTATTATATTATAACTATTATTGATATATTAAATAAAATAAAATAAAATAATAAAGCCTTATTTTTAAAAGTGGGGTTATAATACGCTAGTCTATTTCGGCGCTTTCGGCGCGCTTTTAATTTACTATAGTAAGAAACTGTCCCTAAAATTTTCGACATGCAATTTTGGCTTCAAAAGTACCGAAAGCGCCAAAAAGGCGCCTCTGGCGCCTGCGTCCGACGTCTGCCGCAGGATTTTTTTGCATATGTGTAATTCGTAATTATTATATTACGTACTTTATAATATACGCTTTAGCTTCGGCCTCGGCTTCCTTTTAATAAGATTCTGCGGTTATTTTAATAAGCTCGTGCGGTCGAGTAAGAAGAAGAGTAATAAAAGCGTTAAAGCTTATAATTATTTAGTCCGAGGAAGACGTAATTATTATATAATAATCGAGCGCTTATTTCTAAAGTTACTCGTTATACTTATTTGTTTTTATTATATAATTTAATTTAGCGAGATTATTCTTTTATTAAACGATTTGCTCGGTAATCCGTAAAATTTTATTAATAATTTTAGTTAAAGTTTCTATATTTAAAGCATTTAAATTAACGAAAAGCTAGAGTCCGAGTATTTAAGCGCTAAGAATTAAATGATTTATTTATAATAAGAAGTCTTTAGACTTTAAGTATATAATATTTATATTAAAACCGCTAAGATTATTATGCGATAATATCTCAATAATCACGTTAAGAAGAATAGCAGGATTTAAACATAAAGAAAGAAAACGAAGATCGTAGAATTGGAATTAAATAAGTTTAATTAAAGCTCGAAATTTATATATATTAAAAGTAGCTTATAAAGATAAATATAACTTTTAATTATTAAATAAAAGTAAAGCAGGCTTTTAATAATTTAAGAGCTTTATAATTAACGTAAAAAGTAAAAGTTCAAAAAATATATTAAAATAAGCGTTACTTTTTATAAGAGAAGATTATAAGCCGAGTATATATACACGTGAGTGCTTACGAGAGTATACATATAATTAGTAGACTGCGCTAAGGCGCGATAAATACTTTATGACTTTTAAATAATTAAATGCCCGATAAGGAAAATAAGTAGAATTACTAATAGATTATAATTTCGTAATTACTTACCGCCTTAATATTTATAACTTTTTAGCCGATACGTTTTCTCGTAAACTAAACGAGTTAAATCAGTAGAATTTTATTAAAAAAACACAGCGTCTTTAATAACTCTTACGATAAGATTAAATCGACCTTAGCTTATTAGCCGCAGAATTACGTCTTTTAAACGACTCCGACGCGTTAATATTAAATATTAAAATTATTAATCTTTCGACCGTATTTTCTATAATAAATTAAGTATTAGAAGTAAACCGTATAGCTTCTTCTTTATAAGTATTATAAAAGCAGGCTTTATTAGAAAACTTTAAGAAGTTTAATATAAAAGACGATTTATTATTTTATAATAGCCGCTTATTAATTCCTGACGTCGATTACTTCCGTACTTTTATAATATAAAAAGTTTATAATTAAGTTATTATAATATAACTTAGTAAATAAAAGACGATTTAATTACTTTTTTAAAAAAGAATATTAGTAATATAAAATTACGTTGATAGGTAAATAATATTATTATAATTATTATATATACCGACGAATTCAAGTACTTTAAGATAAAAAGCCCCGATTTCTTTATTTTCTTTTTATTCCGTTTTGACCTTAAGAATATATTATAATAAATTATTATAAATTTACTAAAAATAAATATAATTTTAATACCGTTTTTATTCTTATTAATTGTTTTAGTAAATAAGCTATTAATATATTTTATTAGAAAACTACTGTCAGGAGCAGAATAAAGGGTAAGCTTACGGCTTAATCGGGCCTAGTGCGGAGGCTTGGCGGAGACTGAGGACTTATATACTTAAAGGGAAATCACTCTTAGTCCCCTTTTGCTTCCTTAAAAATCAGTTTAAATTACAACTGTCGTAGCACTTTACCTTATAAACCTTACAACTACCGATAAGTGAAAGCTTATTAGTAAATATATTTATTATATTTATCGTTATTTTAGCGCTTTCTTTATTATTACTTTTAATAAAAGTTCGCAGTTTATCTCTCGCTTCTCAATTGAATTCTATAATATTCTGGGAATTAAGAAATAATTATTTATTACCGATTATCTTTAAATAAATAGTCAGACCGAAATATATAATTAATACTTATAAAAGCCCCCAAAAATTTCGTCACTTATTATTAAGATAATTAATTAAAGCTGTTTTTTATTATAAATACGCACCTCGTAAGGATTAATATTAGAAAATCGATTTACTAGACTTAATACTTCTTGCTAATAAGTTAAATACTTAATAAGTTATTAATTATATAACGCGAGTTCGGGACGTATAAGAAACAGCTCGGTTAAACTTTATTATAACTTAAGCTAAAATAGCCCGGTCTTATAATCGCTCCCGCCGTGCAGTCGACTTTAATAAAGAAAGTTTTATATAACTCGATATACGTTATTTTAAGATATTTCCTTTATTTAAAGTACTTAAAAAGTTAAGTAACTTATAAAGCCTGGAATTGCTAACGAGTATAAAAGTCTATAATATCTTTTTAGTAAGTAAATTGCGTAAGAACTTTAATAATCTTTGCCGGAGTAAGTCTAAGACTAACTTCTAATAATTAATATCATAAGTAATAATAAATAAAATTTAAAAGAAGTGCTTGTTTTAAAAAGTATTCTAACTTCTCTTATAGTATTACATAACTTAATCACGATATTAACCTATACTAACATAATACTTCCGACTTTAAATATATATTATATAATGTTAAAGAATTTTATTTAAATAACCTTAGCTTGCTTAGCCCGCTAATAAAACTCCTTAATTAATTAAAAGCATAAGAAAGCAGTATTAATAATTACGATTACTTTAATAAAGATAAAGAAATAAACTAACGCTCGAGGACGAGCTTTTTCCAGAAGAAGAAGTAATATAACAGTTTAAAGCTTCTAGAGCTTTATTTCTAGCCTCGGCTATTTACTTCTTAATTAAAAAGTTGCTGAGATTAAACGAGCTTCTATAAAACTTACTTCTTTTTATATCTTTTTTCTTACGTAATTATAAATTCTAAGAAATACTCAATATTTTTATATTCCCGCCATAAAATATAAGTCGCCATTCACACGTAATTGCCGTCTTTTATAAATCAAGCGTCACATAACACTTATAAAAATTTATTAATTTAATTAACCTAATGATCTCAAAATTGAAAATATTACAATTTGTACCTTCGAATTTATAAAATTATGAATTATAGACTCTGCGGTTAATTAAAGTAGTAACTATTTAATTAACTTGGTGGTAAATCATATTGATTTAATTAGCGGGGTTAGTTACCTTAATTAATATGCGTCCCCGTAAGGATCATGCTTTCCTACTTGCATTGCGTTACCGAACATCAGAACATCACCGGAGTATGGAACCTACGCAGTTTTATACCCTAGTCTTGTGCCTGAAGATAGATGTTGGCCTTGAGAAGATGTGGTGGACAGAGATGTGACTGGTGCTGGGGCTTTTTGACAATGTCAAGCTGCATTTTTGAGCTTGCTACAAGTTTCCTAGACTGATTCCAACCATGGCCATTGTGTGATTGGTTTTGGAGTCATTAATCACGAAAATGAATTATATCAAGCAAGCCTTGCATTTATTAAGGGTCGCTTGATAACACGTAAGTAATGGTCTGCACGAAACAGCAGCTCTAATGGCATACAAGTAATGAAAATGAGCCAGAAGCTCAACAGAAAATAAGTTGTCTCAGTCTTGGGGTAATCACAATTCCCGAAGGTCTTAAGTTTACTTCGCATGGACCGCGGCTCCCCGTGGTCAGGTTGAGAAGTGTCGATTAAAGGGGCGCTTAGCGAGGAGTTCCGTTGCTTTGCTACGATGTAAATACAGATCTCGGCAGCATGCGACTCTCCTCGTACCAACATAGTTAGGCATGATGCTGCACCAGCCAGCTAAATTTCGATAGTTGAGTCATGTACCTATAAAACACCGGAGGTATTCCTGTCAAAGTCCAGCTCCCAAGTTCAATATTTGGCCAGTATTGGCGGGGGCTGAGCAGCGGTGTAGCGGCGCAGCACATGCATGCTTACGTACCAGCACACATGTAGGCCTTCAGGCGCAGGGGCAGAACGACTTTAGCATACTCATATCAATTACAAAGTACCGCTTTGCATTGTGATCGAAGGAATTTCCCGACATGTCGACTTATCAGTACCAACCGTTGAAGAGCCCAAGCGATACTCGGGTCCTACGCCTGAAGCCCGCTAGTCGATACAATGATGAGCTAGTTGGTGATTTACTTCATATCTCGCTCGATTCCAACACGCCAGGTTACGAGGCGTTGTCATATGTGTGGAACAATTCCTCGAACACCTGGACATCTACTTACAACTGGAGCCCACCGAAAATAAAATTCGCTTTTTATCCTCCGAAGGAAGGTGAAGAAGCGCCCGACCCGATCGACTTGTACGAAAATGACGAACCTATAATTAGCGCTGTCGGCGGCCATATTGTGTGTGATGGACACACCATCGACATCGGATCCGAGCTTTTCGACGCACTGCGAAGGGTTCGGCTTCCGCACCAACAGCGATTGCTTTGGATCGACGCCTTATGTATTAATCAGCAGAATATCAGCGAGAGGAATTCTCAGGTACAAAACATGAGAGAGATATACAGTCGAGCAGATCATGTCTTAATCTGGGTGGGAGAGCATTTCTCTGGTGGGCCGGCTTCTCAAGCATTGCTGGATTTCATCACTGAGCTTGAACTGCTCATTACAAATATCATGGAAACATACGGGCCCAGGAACCGGAAAGGTATTGAGTCAGCACTGATAGAAGCGTATACTGCGCATTACATACGGTGGAATTTCTTAAGAGAATTGTTGTCCCGGGCGTGGTTTGTAAGTAATAATCTTTTTTTTTCTTTTGGCTCTTTCTGTTCATGTTCTTCGTTTACAATAACTAAATGTCTCCAAATATTATGTCGAAAGACTAACACCACACAGGGAAGGGTGTGGGTGCTACAGGAGGTTGTCAATGCTAAGAAAGCAACGATTCATGCTGGTTCAGCAAAGTGTGATTGGGACACTATCGCAGCCATCACCAGATGGCTGTCCATATATGATATCAACGGCCCTCTGAATATACGAGGAACCATCTGCTCTCTCGGAACTGTGGACTTAATTTGGAAATTATCACGACTTAGAGAGGACTCTCGCAGACCTCTCCCAAGACTCATTGATATTCTGGCAGAATCAAGACTGTGTATGAGTACATATGCCATCGACAAGGTGTACGGGGTGCTTGGCCTTGTCTGTAAAGAGGATGCGGAGATGATTCCAATTGACTACGGAATCAAAGCGGCGGATCTATACCAGCGCATTGCGGAAACAGAGCTGTCGAAAACGGGACTTGGAATTCTCTACCACTGCACGAAGTCGGGAGACTCGTCGATGGTTCGATGCCCTTCTTGGACTCCTGATTGGAGTCAACCATGTTATCATACTTCTTACACGAAGTCGGGATACAAATCCTCCGCTGCTGGGTATTCAACAGCACACTTCCGAGCGGTGGGAAATATTCTAGTCGTCAAGGGACGGATTGTCGACAGTATCCAAGCCGTGGAGCGCCTGCGGGCCATCCCCGCCAGGTTTGAACCAACAACCGACGAGCCAAACGACTGTCAAGCTACCATTCCCAAGACTCCAGAAACAAAATCAGTCAAGGAGAACACGCCAACTCTAGCTGATGCGAAACCTGACACTGACATGAACAACGACGTATTGGATAATCGCAGCTGGTTCCCGAATGTGATGAGAATTGCATTCCCCGACAATGTCGTTACAGCCGAGTCATACGAAATCCTTTGGCGAACATGCTGCTGCAACAAAACCACCGATGGTGACATTGCTGGACAAGATTTTGCAGATTCGTTTGGAGATTGGACGAAGGCGATGATGGGCCTCAAACTTCGCGATTTCGAGGAGTTCCAGCGCAAGGGTCGAAGGTTCATGGAAAGTTTCTCGCTTTATTGCGACAATCGGAGGTTCTTCCGATGTAAAGAGGGAAGGCTCGGCTGGGGTCCTGACCAAGTGCGCGAGGGCGACGCCATCTGCGTTCTCAACGGTGCAGAGGCTCCGTTTGTCTTGAGGCCGGTGGAAGGGGAAGGGGAAGGGGTTCAGTTTGAGGTTGTTGGAGACGCATACGTGAGCGGTATTATGGATGGAGAAGCCATGGTGGACCTGGGGCTTGTCGAGACGGACATTATGTTAGTCTAAGTACGAGGAAGGGAGCTAGCTCTGCGAGGAAAGCATCTCGTTTCCGCACGAGTACAGCACAGCAGCCCTCTGAGTGTTTCCTCAGGCAGTGGACGATTAATTGCTCGCAGGTCGACAGACTCACCGAGAAAGAGGGGAGCTGAAAATGTGCAGGCTTTGAGACCGACGACGACTTGAGATAAATAAAGGCATTGATGCGGCGCGACACATGTAAGCGCTGTTCCAAGTAGGCTGGACCCCCTCTAGGATAGGATAGGATGGTATATTATTTAAACCTACTTCAAAAAAGGCAACCATCATCAATATAAGTATAAATGTACCTACAGTTCATACTATATGGTATTGTATGGTATTGTATGGTACGTTCCTAGGCAGGCACAGCACAGGTTTGTCGCGCTCTAGGCCACACCGCCACAACGTGCAGATATACTTGCTTACCCAGGTAAGTTAGAGTCGGCAGGCACCTTGATGCAAGAGATTCTGGCATTCCCAGAGCAGTTCGAGTCCGGGCTTGGGATTGCTAAGTAGGTAGCTTATCCTATCATATCCCACTGTATGGTTGGCTGGCTTCTTGGCGGAGGATGACCGCAGCTTTGGCGTGCAAAGGCGGCGCGACCGCGGCGGCTATGCAACTGTACGTACGTTCATCTTGACTGGTGATGCCTGCAGACTTATCCCTCAACTGTCAGTGAGGACGTCAGGTACCCTTACTACCTATCTCGAAGGAACGCGGCTACAGTATGTGACTCAGGAGCGGGCGTATGCCTGCCTACCTCCCTTACCTAGTCAGTCATTTGTTGGTTATGGGTCACACCGTGGCTAGCCCCCTCAGCCCAGCGTAGTTGACCGAGTAAGGTCCCGCGATAAAAGTAAGAAAGACTCCTCGCATGTTCAGAATTCGATCCGCTTTTCAACTTCTTTCTCGACTTTTCACCTTTATCGTTCAGTGCACTGCTTTTCCATTGTTTAGGCTCGCTTACCTTCCAGTATCTTACCCCGCCTCCTATTTCCATCCATCTCAAACGATTACACGGTTCACACACTAGTTAACATGGCCGACGCTGCTGGTATCAAGAGCGCCATGGAGGCGCTGGCTGATCAGTTCAACCTCAAGATCGTCGACGACAGCAAAAAAGACGAGAGCTCGTCAGAAGAAAGCGGAGTGGAAACCCCAAGCACTACGACCACCACCAAAGAGGTCGACCCCGCACTGAAAGATGCCTCAGTCGGGTCGATCAGCAATATCAAAGATCTCTACCAAGGACCAGAAGATAGTCAAGGTCGTGCGCAATGGCTCGACAAGTACCCAGAGGATGCGGAAGAGGCGGCTGAGAACGAGGAAACCGAGAAATATGCATTCATTGCGCGGAAGAAGAAATGCTACTCTGGACGGAAGAAGTTCGACATTGACTCAATCATCGTGAACAGTCCCAAGGTGAAAGAGGTTCTGGGTACAGTGTTCGACAAGTATCCTGGCGTCACTTGCACGCTTGATCGTCTTGTGTTTGATGCTCCGTTCGAGCCCTTCGTACACCGATGGTCCGAGTTCAAAGATGCTGTCGAGTCAGAGAGAGATGCCTTGACCAGAACTCACCTCGGCCTCCTGCATAAATTGCTATCAGAGGAGCTCAAGGATACTATCAAGGCGCTGGAAGATTATGTCTTGCATGGAGTCACAACCTTTGAGCACGTCTGGGCCATCTTCCATCCTGGATGCACGGTCTATTCCAGGTCGGGTGGGGTCCCCACGGCATTGTCATTCTACAGTGGAAGCTATGAATCTGGCCAGTGTGGAAAGTACTTCGAGCTTACGCTTGAGCCCATTGGATGGAATGGCACAGCTTTTGGGAGGGGCACAGAGCGTGTTGCGATCTATTCATTCACCGGAACACGACCCATCAAGGATCTCAATGCCTGTCCACTGTCATTTCACCCCGAAAAGGATGTAATCCGAGCCGCTCTGGTCCAACGAGGGAAGAAATACGAGGAGCTAGCTGGGTACCACTACAAGGCGTATGTATACAATACTTTCTCGAACTGATTCTTTATTAACAAGCTTGTAGATATGAGGGAGTCGCCTTGTCGTGGAATGCGCAAAACAAATTGATACCTATAACAGTTGGAGGCAGAATTGTTATCGATACTGAGTCTTTCGATCGGGCCAACCCGACCAAAAGTGAGAGCTATGGTGATGATCTCAACGAAGCTGATTTCACCGTTTCCGAAGCACCAACTAGTTTCAAGACCATGGTGAGCAGCCTGGAGAACGATTTTGCAGCCGAGCAAGTTACGCCGAAAATGCGTCTTACAGCAGACGGTCACCTGATTTGCAAATCCAGTGTGCCGGGGTATTCGCTGAAGCTCAAGAAATGGAGTATGCTTGCACTGGTGTCGTTTGGGACTTTTTGGCTGACTACCCGCAGTGTTGTTCTTTGTCGACTTCGTGAAGGAGATTGTGTGGAATGATAATGCTTTCAGCAAGCTCGTTCTACCAGACGACACGAAAGACTTGCTTATGTCTTTCGTAGAGAGCCAAGTGGAGAATAAAAACACTTTCGATGATGTGATCCAAGGAAAGGGCAAAGGGATCATCATGCTCTTGTCTGGACCTCCCGGGGTTGGCAAGACATTGACTGCCGAATCTGTTGCGGAAAGTATGCATATCCCCCTCTACATGATGAGTGCCGGGGATCTCGGAATACGACCAGAGGAAGTCGAAGACGCGTTGCAGAAAATCCTTGAGATGGTTGCAAAGTGGGATGCGATCTTGTTGCTAGACGAGTGTGATGTCTTCCTGGAGGAGCGTACTGCCAACGACCTGGAGAGAAACAAACTCGTCTCGATTTTCCTACGTACCTTGGAATACTACGAAGGTATCTTGTTCCTTACAACAAACCGAGTCGCTAATATGGACGCCGCCTTTCAATCTCGGATCCACGTCTCAATGGAGTACTCGAATCTGACAAAAGATGCCCGGCGTCAGATTTGGGCCAACTTCCTAGAGCTATCAAAGCAGGCGAGTGAGGTCTCGGAGGATGACTTGGATTACCTTTCAGGAGTCAATTTGAATGGACGGCAGATCAAAAACATCCTGAAGACGTCGTTCTTGTTGTCCATGAGGAAGAAGACGCCTTTGAAGAGGGAGTTCATTGATATTGTGTTGGCGATTGAAGGACGAAGACCAGATGTATGAGAGCATGTTCGATTGAATTTTTAGTTTTGAGATACATATATATACTAGACATATATAGAATGATTTGCTTGTGAGAGCGAGGATGACTGGTGTTTGTTTGTACTTCCGAAGTCAGAGTCGAGTCACGGTTAAGAGCGTCGTACATTCCACGATACTTCCTCGTAAGTTGTCCTAAGGGGTGTAAATATGAAGGATATTGGTAGACAATATCTAACTTGTGGTGTACAATCTGAGTTGCATTTCTGCCCCGGATGGGACTATCCTGGCATCTTTATTAATCCTACCCTATCCCATGGACTGGCAACTCGCTTGCACATTTTAGCGCCATAATTTGAGGTGGCCGCATCGAGTGCACTTCGACTATTAAAAGAATTCTAAGGAGATCAAAAGAAATTGAGAGTTTGAAATAATACTTGTAGCTTTCTAGAACACTTTTTAGACGTCGTGGTGGCTGAGTTGTGTTGTTGCGAAAACGAGGTCTCCTTTCAAATGGCGCTAAAATGTGTTTATGCCAGTCCATGAGATATTACCAGCTGTGCAACGTCAAAATGTGCCTCCTAAAATGGTTTAAAAGTCGTCCCAGTGACTTTCGAATCTCGCCAAGGTTTCCCTCCCAACCCAGTCTTCAGTCTTACCACCCTGGTCTGAAGCATACTGAAAATGAATCTATACCATTGGTTAGTTAATTCCATGGAACGATTATGTTCTCACGCAGGGCTGTTCTAAAAAAAGAACAAACATACCCCGCCGAAGACCCTGCTATCTCCATTCTCCTTCACAGCTCCCGCAAGACTAGTTATTTGTCTCGTGACGACCCCAACACCATCAATCGTTACATTGCTGCTCAACGTGACGTTGATCCTATCGCCTCCATTCTAAGCCCTGATTACCGCACCAGCAGCACCTCCGAAAGTAGCATGCGTAGACAAATATTCCTGATGATTTGGTGTTGGGAGCAAGAGAGGATTCCAGGTTAGATCTGTGACAGTCTTTCCACTGTTGAGATAGATGCCTGGGTAGCGAATGGCAGTAACGGGACGCCATGTATTGTAGAAGTACCTGTAGCTATCAGCCGGTTGACAAAACGTGGATTAGAGGGCGGGGCTGCTCCTTTGAATCCCAGCTTACGATCGCTGCATTGGCTAAAGCATAGTTGAGTTGAGCGTAGAACTTAGCTGAAGCTTTGACATCTGTTGCTAAAGAGTTCCCAACGACAACATGAGCAAGTCGGTTCCAGGTTCTATTGGATATTATCAGTCCCAACAATCAAGGAAACAAGCAAAAGAGACCTTACATGGGACTAGACTCCCTCCCAAAATAAGCAGTCTCTGTATCGTATGCCTTCCTAATCGTTGAATTCCTCATTCCCTGAGCCTTATCAAAATCCAAAGCTGCTTCGAACTCCGCGGATTCAGGTGCAGGAGGAGCCGGGGCTTTGAATCTCGTCACACCACCAACGCCTCCAAACAAGCGAATGAACTCGGCTTGTGGATTATCAGGAATTGGCTATCCTCCTGGCGTGGCTTGATAGACACCGGGACTAGCAGGTTTCGGGATATAGTCAACGAAATTGTTGATTCCGTCGTCTGCACGTGCGATGATGACTTTTTTAGCTGCCTGGCGGCCGATTTCTATCGCTCTGAGTCCAGAAGCTGATGTGGCGTCTAGTCCGATCGCGGGCAGGATAAAGCGGAGTTTTGAGTTGACGGTTGCGTGGAGGCGGGTGCCATGGAATGTCCAGAGGAGAGTGTCATGGGCTGCATGGGAGACGGCAAGTTGTTGAACAGCGAGTGGTTCGTGACTACTCTTTGTCGCTGCGAGGTAAATTGCTCCCTGAACAATTGCTTCGTACCATCCCGATGGAGGGGACTGGAGACCACCGATTATGGTTCCATTTACTAAAATTGCAGACTGATCGACCCTAACGGTATTGTTAGCCTGGAGTGGAAAGTAAACCAGGGAAGAAAAAGGGTAACGGTACCAATATTGTACTATGTCGCTTGAATAAGCGGCGTTTACAACCGTTGCAGCTACGATAGAAAATATCACCCAGACCCTCATACTGTCAGTAGGTGAAGTGAAGTATTTAGAGAAGAGCGAAACTTAATAGGGAACTTCGGTGCTTATAAAGCCCATCCCAAATATCTGGGTGTTTATCTGCCGTGATAGCACGCAATAATTGCCATCTGCAGAGCGAAAATCCATGGCACGATCAATATATCCGAGCCTGATGCTACTGTACACGTGTGATGGCTTGTGAGCTACTAAGGTTTTCCAAGGTACTGCTCCCTATCCTGGGGACTTGCCAGGATGTTATCATGTAGCTAAGGGGGAATGGTAATACTCGCGTGCGAATGGTAAGCAATCTCGTCATCTGCTGTGATACCAAACTGGGCTTTCTGTGTAACCTCCGAGGGAGTTATGAGGACTTTCCACTAATATATTGCTATGTTGGGATATCCTCGAAGAAAACAAATCACTCTTTGCGTATTCGATAATTTAATAATACAATCTCTCCTTTTCTACCCTTACAACCCCTCGAACCAACTAAATCTCAACCGGACAGAATCTCCTATTCTGATTCGGCCCTCCAAGACTCACTCCTAGGCGTAGTATGTGCCTAGAAAACACCCCACGGATCCCAAGTTCTCTTGATCCCAACCAGCACCTCATAGTTCTCGATCCCAAATAAGCTATCCTGCCAATTCGGCTCTAGCAGATCAGCCTCGTTCATGTATGCATCTCTACCGGGAGTCACCCTCCTGATTTTCTCCATGTAGAAGTTATGTCTTTCATGCGAGGTCTTGCTCTCCCCAACAGTCTTACCTCGTAGTGTTGCAAAGTCGAAGGAGTCCACCAGGGGGTGCAGGAATTCGTGATACGATGACTTTTGTTAGCAACCTTATTTCTCGCCACAATGGAATTCCGCAATCAATTTCTACAGTGTGAAAGTAGAGAATGCTATTCTTTAACTACGTATCCAGTTTATTAAACTTTACTTAGTTGCGTTGTCAGCTTTTGCGACGTTCTCCAATTTTCGCGGTATCACGAATAGCTGCACCCCCTGGTGGTCCGCATGCATGATTTTATTGCGGATGGTGGGATTGACGGCATTGTGGCTCAGATAACTGGCTATGGTTTCGGTAGGAGCTATGTGTATCTATGAAATGCATATCCTGCTCTTACCGACTCCTGTATCGCAAACATGGCTACGTCAAAGATCGTGTTGCTGTCCTAGTTTTTCCTTGCGAACAACCGACTCACGAATGAGCATTTACAGGTGTGTCGCGTCGTCCTTGTCTGAACTGAAGCTGGGGCCCAGAGCAAAGAAGCGTCGGAGGTGACTTTCCCGACTGGGATTCCAATGCTGTTCAAATCGTCGAAGAGTGGTTGAATGGCAGCTATGAATTGTGCTGCTGATATACCTGGCATCTCAAAGGTGTTAGTGAAGCTTGTACTCGTGTTGGATTGCGGAGAGACGAAGCTGAATGCTGTTCCACCGACGGAAGTAATGTATTTTCCATAGAAGAAGAACTTGTTGACTCCCGCCCAGAAGGTAGCGAGGTCTTTAGCGAGGGAGCTGGGTTCGGACTGCGTTATGTTGGTGGGAGGTGTAATGGTCTGTGCTCTTAGCGCTGATTGCGTAATCACTGCCCTCATAAAGACAGTAAGAGGGAAGAAGTAATCTTCCCTCTTTAGCAATTAGCTTTTATATAAATTCAAATATTACTAGCGAGTCTATAGCGCTTCTTTAGCTATTTTATTATATTATAATTACCTTAGCGTGCTAGTGATTATTATATTTTAATTACTATTCTCTTACCGTTAGCCTAACTATTATATAATAATTTAAATTAAAAGATTATTAATAATAGCCTTAAGCCGATAAGGATAATAATCGAATACCCCGGGACATTAAGGAATCGCTGGAAATACGCCAGTAAATAATATTGCCGCGATATAAAAGTAACTTCGGGCTCTTAAAAAGCGAAATAATATCCTTAATAGCCTTATCGTTAAGTATTATCGGATATACAGCGACGATTTCACGTAATACCTTTTTAAAGTAATAACGAAAGCTTAACTCTTTTAACTTATTAAATTAAAAACTCTTATAAATAACGGAAGTAATGTAAGGAGCTCCTTAATAATAGTCGACGAACCTTAGGCTTTACGCCAAGAAAAGGGCAAATATATAATCCCCTTAAAATATAAAAGAAAGAATTATTAAGAATTTATAAAGTATTTATAAGTTTATAACCGTGTTTTTAATTATGATTTTAAAGGATTCTTAATTAATATAATTAGGATTAAATAAACAGCAATATTATTTTATAAAGAACTAATAAATACCTAAGAAAGATTTAAGAAGTAAACCCTAAAAAAACTTAATATAATAACTTAAGAAGATTATAAAGAGTTTTTAAAGAATCTTTAATTACTCCTCGTCTTAAGAAGGGTAGCTAACTCTTAGGCTTATAAAACAGTCCGACAAAGAATTGGCTAGTGTCATGTGTTTATCACATGGGGCTATTCTCTTCATTAGTATATGTACCAAGTAGAGCGTATTCTGCCTTAAGGCCGAATACTGTAGTCTTTTGACTCCGATGGCGTACTAGTGTGAGCTCTACTCTCAGCCACGTTACAGCTAGCTTATTTATAAATTTATTAATTACTTAAAAAGATTAAAGGAATACCTCGAGCCTTTTATAAAGCGCTAATTATAAAACATTTTCTTTAATAAGATTCGGCTTAAAGTTCGCTAAAAGATTATTAAAAGTAGATAAATTAATAAATTATAGACTCGTAAAAAAGTCATTTTCTTTATTACTTTTTAAGAAACTTATAATTTAATAAAAGGAAATAATAAAAGACAAAGAGAATTAAAAAATAAAAAATAAAAACTTTTTTATAAGCTTTCGTAAAGAATTAATAAAAGGCAAGACAATTCCTAGCTAAAGCGATTTAATAAAGCTAACTTAAATAAAATCTTAATTAAAAAAGGTAAAAAAAGAAATTATAAATTGAAAGTTAAATGTTATTTATATTATAAACTCGGTTATTACGTTAATAAATGCTTAAAGACCGATGCCGGCGAATTTAAAGATAAACGCTAAAAAAGCGCTTAATTTATAATAGCTTTTACGTCTTTATTAAGATCGACAAATAAAAGGATAAAAATTTGATTAAAGATTTTATTAAGTGGAAAGTAAAAGACGCTAGTGGCCCTGATTAATAGTAAAGCGGAAGACAATTTTGTCTCGAGACTTATAATAAAGAAGTGTGATTTATAACTTATTAATAAAAGACTAAAGACATTTCAGACTATTTTTAATAATAAAGGTATTATTTATAATATAACTCTCGCTTAAGTAGAAATTATAAATACATTTGAATAAATAAAGTTAAATATACTCCGGCTAAAAGTTATTAATATACCGGGTGTAAACTTAATTTTAAGATAGCCTTAGCTAAAAGAAATTAACCTTTAAATTAATTTTAAAATTAAATAATAAATATATTTATATTAATTAAATAATATTTATAATTTTAATATTATAAAACCTAAAAAGTTTACGTAAGTTATTAATAAAAAAGAGTCGCCCGCGTACGCTATAATATTTAGCCTTAATATTACACGCTTATTAAACGCCGATAAAATACTTATTATTTTATAATAATATTATGAATTTAAGGACGTCTTTTTAAAAAAGAAAAGAAACGAGCTGCCTTTTTTATAAGGCCGCTAATATATTATCGACCTAAAACCGAGTGCAAAGCTTTTATACTCTTTAATTTATAACCTCTTTAAGACAAAACTAAAGGTTTTTTAAAATTACTTTAAATTCTTTAAAGCTAAAAAATAATTAAAGAAAAATAAAAGCTTAACTAGCGCTTTTATTTTATTTATAATAAAGAAAAATAATGGCCTTCGACTATGTGTCGATTATAAGGCTTTAAATTAAATTACAATTAAGGATTAATACCTCTTGCCGTTAATTAGCGAGACGTTAAATAGATTTTAAGACGTAAAGATTTTTATTAATTTAAATTTATAAAATATATATTATTATATTAAAATTAAAAAAGGAAATAAGTAAAAGATTATATTTCGCACCTGTTATAAACATTATAAGTATTAAGTAATGCCGTTCGGACTATTTAATACGCCGGCGATATTTCAAATATATATTAATAATATACTAACGGGACTTATAAATATTATTTATATCGTTTATTTTAATAATATCTTAATATATTTAACGGATTTATTTTAATATAAAAACCACGTTCGTTAAGTCCTTAAAAAACTATAATAAGTAAATCTCTTTATTAAGCTGTCGAAATACTCCTTTAATACTTAAAGTATAGACTTTTTAAGTTATATAATATTTCTCGTTAAAATATTAATAAAGTAAAACTAAATAAATATTATTAAGGACTAATTAAAGCCTAAAAGTATTAAAAATATTTAAGTTTTTATTAACTTTTATTAACGTTTTATCGCAAACTTTTTAATTATTACTTAATTAATAATAAGCTTAATAAGAGATAAAAAGAAAGGACAACCTACCCTTACCTTTTATTAAAATGTTATTAAAAAAAAGGCTTTTAACGTATTAAAAAATATATTTATATTAATTTCTTTTTTTATATATTTTAACCTTAATAAGTCAAAAAGGCTAGAGACCGATGCGTTTAAATTCGCAATTATAAAAATCTTCTCTTAACTTAACGAGTAGTCGGTAAAAAATAAGAGAAAGGCCGTATAATATTTTATTATATTCTTTAATAAAAAGCTAAATGCTATTAAGTTAAATTATAAAGTATATAATTAAAAACTCTTTACGATTTTTAAGTGCTTTATATATTAAAAGTATTATTTAAAAAGTAGTTTAGCCCTTATTAAAGTGTTAATAAACTATAATAACTTTTATTATTTTATAACGACGACAGTATTAAGCCGGTGACAAGTTAAATAAATTTTAAAGTTATTTAAATATGACTTTATAATAGTTTATAAGAAAGGGAAAAATAATACCGTAAATAGACTTTTACGTAAATTTAATTATAAGTTAATAAAAAATAAAGAGAATATTATATTCTTTACTTTATAAAATAAATTATAAAGCGCACTTTAAAATGAGTTAATCCACGTGTTTAATATAATTAATTACACGACGAAAAGCATTTAACGAGAAGATAATAATATATTATATTGACTAACTTATATCCTTTAATTTGCCCGCGATAATATTATAATAAATACGTCGACTAAGGCTATAGAAATAACTTTTACGCTTAATTAACGATATATTTTTATATAGTTTAATAATTCCCAGAACTTATTTAAAGGCATAAATAACTTCTTACGTAAAGCCGGTAAAAGGCAAAACGCTAATTAACGTAATTATAAATATATTATATTACGGTTTTTTATAGCGAAAGTTATAAAAGCCGAAACGGCAAACCTTAAATCGAACTCGCTTCTTTTACTATTCTTAAAGCTATAAAAAAGAAACGCCTTAATTATTAAAAAGCGAGCTAAGTTATAAAATGCCGGGGATTTAAATTAAAGTGTCGATAGTAATAGTTTATTAAAATACCGGCGAATAGCTTACGTCCCTTAAGACAGTGCCGTTCGTAATAAAATTATAAAGATATATTATAATAATTTAATTATAAGCTATTTTAATTATAAAAAAACATTAAAGCTTATTTAACGGAAGTATTTTTAGTTAAAAATATTAATAAACGTTAAAAAATACGTTAAAATTTATAATATTTATTAAAAAATAAAAGTAAGACGTAAGAAAGTAATTAGCGAAATGTAAGCGCTAAGCCAGCCTAATAAACTATTTAAATTAATTATAATGGACTTTATTATAAATTTAATACTTTATAAAAGTAATACTATAAGTAAAGTCTTTAATAGTTTATTAATAATTGTCGATAAATTTATTAAAAATATTAAATATATTTTATACTTAAAAACCATTAATATACCGCTTTTAACACGCCTATTTATTAATTATTAATTTAAGGATTACAGGCTGCTTATAACGATTATTATAAATAAAGGCTTTATATTTATTTTAAAATTCTGAATAAAACTTTACTTTTATTTACGAATAATAAGAGGCCTTTCGACGGCGTTTTACTTATAAATAAATAAATAAATAAATAAATAAAATAATAAAATTAAACCTTAAAAGCGTGGCTAAAGTATTTCATTTATTATTTATAAGATAATTAAGTAAATTTCTTACCTTTAATAAAGTTCGCGTATATAAATACTTATTATGAGTTTATCGAAATAATTCTAAATAAAGCTAAGTATAATATATCGCTGGATTTTCGCTAAGGAATCGAGGATAATTTTATAAAAAGGGAGATATCGACTATTAAAGAACGAGTAAAAGAAGTTATTAAAAAACGCTAGGAGTTAAAAACTAATTAGCGAAAAACTAAAGAAAACTAAGCGAAATAATATAATAAAAACTATTGCCTTATGAAATTTAAAATTAAATAATAAGTCTTACTTTTATTAAAAAATATTAAAATAATTTATTTAAATAAAAAGCTAAATTATTAATTCCTAAGGCCTTTTAAAATTATTAAAAGGATCGGAAAATAAGCGTATAAGTTGGAATTATTCCTTAAATATAGCCGTTTATATAACGTCTTTTGTATATTATTATTAAAGCCGTATTAATAAAGGCCTAGCAAATTGTCGAAAGTCGTTTAACTTAACCTCGTTAATAAAGAAGAGTAATAAGCTATTAAGACTCTTTTAAATTAATAAGTAATAAAAAATAAAAAATAATACCTTATTAAATAAAAAGGATTTAACTTAGCGTATAATTTTTAAGAGTTAATAAAAAACCTTATTAATCTTTAAGAGTTAATTAAGTTATTAAAAAGTCGAAACGCCACGGAAAGGAAGGCGAAGCGCCGGCGAAGATAAATTTATAACTCTTGCTTTTTTAAAAAATTCGAGGGAGAGTCGCTAAGGCCACGTCGACAATTAATTAAAAATATATTATAACATTATATACCTTTTTATTTTTACTTATAAGGTTTTATAGTTTTAAAAGCGTATTAAATATTATAATTTAAACAGTAATACCTAAAGGAAAAAGAAGCTTATATTATTTATTTACACTATAATAAGAATGTAATACTTAAGAAAATCAGAAAATTAAAGTGCCTTGCTAAGCAAACGCTAATCCCCCGCTAATAAATCGCTAAATAAAAACCTTAGATTTATTTTTAAGTAATAATAATAAACTCATTTTTATTACTTAAGTTCTTAATAATATTAATATAATTATTATCTTTAATAGCTCCGGCCGTAAAGTCTTTAATTACACCGTCTTTAAAGGAGTTAAAGTAAACCTTTTAAAAGTCCTTTACTAAAGGTTAATAAGAAATTCGTTAATAAATATTAAATTTACTTACTTTTTAAAGTCCGGAAATCTTAATTATAAGCTTAATATTACTTTCCTTTAAGTCCTCGAATTCTTAAAAGAAAATTAAAATTAACGCGCCGTATAGCCCGTTAATTGCTAATATAACGCTAATATAGAATTCCTTAATAAAAGACATTATAGGCTTTTATAAAGACTTTTAAGCTTTAGCGTTAAAGACTTTAATAAAATAATTAACTCGACGCTTCTCTTAATTAAAAATGAATTAAATAATATTAAGATCGACTTACTTAATTTTATTAAAGTTAAATTAAAAGACAGTTTTAAGGAAATTATTAAGAAGTGATTTTAACTTAGCCGGGACCTCGCCGGTTATTAGCCTATGCTTCGTTAATAAATAGAAAAAATTTAATTTATTAACTTATACGACTTGCCCTTTTTATAATAATTTAAATACTTTATAATAAATAAATTAAAGTTATTAAAGTATTAGAAATCGAGGAACTCTTAGACTTCGCCGGCGTAACGTAAGTATAACTCCTAACGAACGTCGCTTTTATTTATAATAGCTTTACTTAAAAATTAAATACACGTATCTTTCTTTGCTTTGAATAGAATTCGTTAAAAAGATTAAATGTTATCTTTAAAATCCTTATTATTATTATTTTAGTCGTTAATATTAGTTATCTTTAAAGAAGTTGTTAAAGTTCGCTAACGTTTAGTCAGGGTATTATTAGCGTTAATCGCAATAAAGTTAAGTGTCTTGCTTTTACGCTTACGACTAAAGGAACCGCCGGCTAAATACTTATTAAAAGACGACATTATTAAGATTAAAGGGTAATTATAACTTATAGTCTATTATAATTATTATTATTAATTAAAAAAGGTTGTAAAAAAGGAGAAGTATTATATATTTAATAAGCACTAAGCCCCTCTTATTAATAGCTTTTATTTTATTTTATTTTCTTTAGAATTTACTTTTAAAATAAATAATAGAAAATTTAGTTTATTAGCGAATCGCTAGTGTAGCGCTAGTTAAAGGCCATAATATATTCTTACTTTTAAGACAAAAGTAAATAAGAGGGGAGATATTATAATAGTTTATGCTTTTAGCGCTAATTACGTAATCACTGCCCTTATAAAGATAGTAAAGGGGAAGAGGTAATCTTCCCTCTTTAGCAATTAGCTTCTATATAAATTCAAATATCACTAGCGAGTGTATAGCGCTTCTCTATCTATTCTATTGTGCTATAGTCACCTCAGCGTGCCAGTGAACATTACAGGAGGTCGGACGTTAAAGGTTAGAGGTACCATACCGACTATCAAACAAAACGAGAAGGCTCTTAAGCTATCCCTTTTAAAATTTGTCAGGATGGAATCACTCGCTCACCCTTGATTATGAACTGTTCACTTGAATGCCGTCTCTGAAATTCTCTCACAATCGTCCCACCATGAATTGGCGAGCGATTGCATTATTCTCTCTTCACGATACCAAAACGTGAGTGTGCCTTCCGGACAAGATAGCGGATAAAAGTCCTACATATGTATGCAGCTTTTTGCCGGATCGACAGCATGGTTTCTAGATTGATCGACGAGTGCAGATGTGCTTTTGAAAGTGGAGTCTGGCTCAAAGAGGGTGACTTCACTCGGAAGGTCGATTTGGAAAATACTTCATTGATGGCTGACAAATTCTGGAAAATACGGCAAGCTGGAGGTCATAATTAAGGTGCAATGAACAGCACAACTCTGCAGCTGAAAACAACGAATCGCAATTATTCCAGGAACTATAATTGATCGTACATTAATTTAGATGACCATACATAGTTTTGTAAGAGAGCACCAAAACAATGCAGATAGCGCTGAGTAGCAAGATCGGGACGGTAAAATTGTATTGAAATTTGCTGTGCATCGCGGAATTAGTGCAAAGCGCCCTGAATTGCATGCAAGCTTGTCTGCAAAACACCGAGAGGTTGTCGAGAATGACGGATTATGGTACCGAATGTCTCTGGGTGGTGAAGAAGATGCGCGGATGTATTGACTCGCTAGATCATTCTTCTAAATAGAGAAGGCCCTTCAAATATTATTAGATGTAGATATCATCTCGCCTTGGTACATTTGCTGACTCGGTCAGACATAGAGCCGTTGAATATATCTAAGGATAGACAACAACAACTGGCATCCCCAATGGCAAGATCTTCATGTAGCCGTGATGTGTTGGTCATTTGCGGAATAACCGGGTCCGGCATCCCCTTTCAAGCAACCCTCTTCCTCTTCATCTCCACCCCATTCTCCTGCACCATCTCCACCTCCTCTACATGCAACAGTGCACCCGTGGCCTCCAAAAGCCCCACAGCCTCTTTATTGCCAACTTTGTTGGCCAGGTACAGTGGCGTATTTCCCGCCAGATTCCTCGCATGCACACTAGCACCCCTCTTCAGCAACTCTCTCAACACGTCAGTCTCGGGACCCACAGCAGCAAGATGCAGTGCAGTGTTCTCAGCGTAGTCTTTGGCACCTAGTAGTCCGAATTGATCACCATCCAATAGAGTCTTGACAGTGTCGACTTTGCCTTTAGTGATGGCGTATCCAAGAGCGGTGAATGCGACCTGTGAGTCTTGGATTGCTGGAATATCAGACGCAGGGTGAGAGAAAGCGGTTGAATGAGATTCGGTCATTTCGCCACGGATGGAGAATTGCATCTGTGCGACGATGTCTTGGTAGTTCAAATCCGGGAGTGCGAGGAGGAAGGAAAGCTTGGTGAGAGCTGCTTCGGTGGTAAGGTCGTGACCAAATACCACGCCTGCATTCCCAAGGGTGGTAGCTGGTGCGTAAAGAGGGGAGACGGAGCCGGATTGACATTGGCTAACATTGACAATCACAATGCCGCGTGCGACAGCCGACTTGATGACATTGACCATACTACCATCTGCTCCTGATGGTGCATTTCCGGCTCCGAAGGTCTCGAGGATCAAGCCACGGAGGTTGGGCACGTGGAGTACCGAGTCCAACATTTCCGGCTTGATACCGGGGAAGATTCGCAAACAGGCAACGTGTGCTGTATCAAGATTTGTTTGGACATCGAACCGCGCGAGGCTCCTTGAACGTCGGACTAGTGCCCAGTTCACTTCTGCTCCCATAGCTGAGACCTTTGCAAGTGGTTCGCAATTGGGGGAAGCAAATGCGTCAAATGAGGATGCTGAGACTTTGGTACAGCGATTGCCTCTATAGAGGTTGTGGTGGAAGAAGAGGCAAACCTCTGGGATCATGAAAGTGCCAGCGATAATGAGAGATCCGAGAAGATTGTCTACAGCATCGGATTGAAGAGCAAATATGGAGGCTTGAGAGCCAGTCAAGATGACCGGCTTGCCGAGGTGAGACAACATGAATGAGAGGGCCGAGCTGGTGTATGCCAGACTGTCTGTACCGTGGAGGATGACGAATCCATCAAACAGGGAGTAGTTGTTTTGTACGGTGGTGGCAATTTGGGTCCATCCCTCCGACGAGATTGAAGAGGAGTCTAGGAGGGTTGGGAACTCGTAAAGAGTGTAACGAACGTGGCGAGAGTAAGTGCTTGGTGGTGTTCTAAGACTTGGGTGATATTCTTTTGTTGTGGCATTTGTCATTACCGGTAGGGGATCTGGATATGTCAGTACAGTGAGCAGGGCGGGTGACCGAGGTGAGAGCATGCAGTAATGGAATCTCAGTGAGAGTGTGCTTCAAATTGGTGAAAATAAAATAAAAATTAGAATACCGCATAGAAGTTACTGAACGTCGTGGAGGAGAAAAATGGACTCTTAGACTACTGTGATAAAGAAAAGGGAACTGTCCTGGAGAAAGGGCGGAAACGCGGGCACTCAGTGCAATGATATGCCTGTATCTACCTCTGGGGAATTTGTCTGACTTGAGAATTTAAAAAGATATGGAGAATGTAATAGAGATTTCGAACATACATCTTAGTTAACTTTATGAATGAGCTTTTGGAAGATATGGCACGACGTCGGGATCGAGACTTCATCCACGCGATGAGAACCTCACGTGAGGAAAGGATAGAAGTACACCAAACAAAAATTCCATACATAACAAATCACATAAACAAGATCAAATGCAGACATACCAGGCATCGAGCCATCATTAAAACTCGGCCGTGGGGCCATCCCTTCCCTCAGAAAGCCCCTCGCAGGAACCAGACCCTCTGGCGACGACCTCATACATATGGTGCCTCCAGTCATGATGACCAGTACCCGTGCTTCTGGGTACTGTGTCGCCATTTCGACGTCGTGATACGGTGACAACGCAGCGCAGCTTTCTTTATTGTATGCTGTATGTTGTACGAATGATGATGGTGAGCAGGTGATTGCGTGACCCGTTAGTTGGATGTTCGATGCGAGCTTGTTCGAAATGTCGGAAGATGGGGAGATTGCTCCAAGGTTAAACTTGTAGCCAGAAGAATACAGAAAGGCTGGCTAAAGACGAGGAGTGGAGTGAGAGGAGAGGAGATATGAAATCCAAAGTCAAGGGAAGTACAGTCCAGTAGAGTGAAAAGCTCCGATTAATTCGATAGATAGATATCTATGCTCCACTCCCTCCTAGCCAATGCCTTAGCGAGAATGCCCGCGATGGGGTAACAAAAACCGTCTTGAGCGCTGGGCTGGACGAGAAAACTCTGGAGCCGAACTGAACCCGAAGTTTCCGATGAAGAATGGGAGTGGGAAGGGGAAGGGGAAGGGGAAGGGGAATGAGAATGGTCAAGAGGTTAGTTGGAATAATTATAATGATAAGAATAATGAGAGTGATTGCTCTGTACTATCTATCCATCCATCCATCCACCTGTCTGTCTATCTATTGTGCACTAGTCAAGGCTTCTTCATTGTCATCACTGTACCTACTGTGCAGTACGTCAGTGACCAACAACACTGTAGGTCGACATTTTCCTGGTAATAAAAGTTCAATTGCTCGTCCATTCAACTTGGAGGCCATTTCAAGAGCCAAGCAATCGAGAGGACAATCCGATAGAGGGAACCAGATACAGTAGAGGTCGGCGTCGGCTTCCATACTGGATCCGTCCGCATCATGATCTGCACTCCGCTTGACCAGACAGACAGACAGACAGACAGACAGACAGACAGACAGACAGACAGACAGACAGACAGACAGCGAACCCTCCAACTCCAACTCCAACTCCAATTCCAACCCCAATTCCAGCTACAACTCCCTTCTCTTCTCCCCAGCTTTCAATTTCCTATCGCAATCGTCTCAAAGCCTCCGGTTCCTCAATCTTCTACACCTCACATCCCATCAACCAGCTGGATATAAGACAGTCCAATTCCTCTCTTCCCTCCACGTCAAATCCCATGCGATTCGATCGCGCGGCCAGCAACCCAGTCTGGTAGCAAGCAGTATCTCGTATTGACAGCGACATTCGACCAGCCAGCACCCACCAGTGACATCTCGAAGCGGCTGATCTGGTCTGATCTGATAAGCAGCCAGCCCCCCCTCCCCCCTTCTCAAATCTGCGACATTCATTCCCTTCCCTTCCCGCGAGCCCCGAACAACTACATGTCCCAAAAGTTCGCCTTTACAACTGCAGCTATGTCCGCTGCGCTGGAAGAGACGCCTGTTTCGTATGAGGATCTGGCGGATATCGAGAAGGAGTTTGATGATGTTGAGACGGAGATCAGTGAGTGCTTTCTTGCTTGGCTTGCGCATGCGTTGTGGTGCGGTGCGCTGTTGTTATCTGATGATCTGATTTGGCTGCATGGAGTTGATCCCCTACATCAAATGCGCAAGCGCGCCGCAGACTCTAAATTCCATTGGGTCTCAAGATATACGGATATAGATGCGTATTAAAAGAAGAGGCAGAGCAACAGCTAATGAAACCCTCCACCAGTCCGCCAACAAATCGCACTCACCACCCCCCTCTACACACGCCGCTCCAAAACCGTCTCCCAGATCCCCAACTTCTGGCCTCTGGTCCTCGAACAAGCACCCCCGGACATAGACCAATATATCCAACCGTCCGACTCCGCCCTCCTCCTCTCCTCCCTCCTCTCCATCTCCGTGTCACACTTCGAAGCCGAGTCGAATACACCAGGCGGCGATCCGCGCAGCGTGAGCGTGACCTGGGAGTTTGCGCCGAATGATTACTTCCATGATGAGAAGCTCGTGAAGAAATTTTGGTATCGGAGGGCGAGGGATGGATGGTGTGGGTTGGTTAGTGAGCCCGTGAGCATTGATTGGAAGGAGGGGAGGGACTTGACGGGTGGACTATTGGGATTGGTGTGCAAGGCTTGGGAGGCGGAGAAGAAGACTGCTGCTGCTGATTCTAACGCGAACGGCAAGGCGAAGAAAGAGGGTCTGACGCCTGAGCAGAAAGTCTTGAAGCGCAAGATTGAGAATACTGGGATGGGCGGCTTGAGCTTCTTCGCGTGGTTCGGATTCATTGGACGGAAGATCAGTGAGGAGGAGAGTAGAGATGCGACGAGGATTGAGCGGGAGAAGAGGGAGAGGAGGAAAGCCGACAAGTCCTCTACGGAGGGCGCCGAGATTGCAGAGCAGGAAGCAGAATCAGAACAAGAGCAGGACGGAGAGGACGATGAGGATTTCGATATGAGCCTCGAGATCTTCCCTGATGGAGATGATCTCGCCGTGGCGATCACGGAGGATCTTTGGCCGGGTGCTATCAAGTATTTCAGTGAGTCTAAACCATTCCCCCCAAACAAACGCGGCAGTGTACTAACACCCTACAAGCACAAGCCCAGGAACAAGACGCCCTCTCCGACGCTGATTTCGAATCCGATGATGAGGAAGGTGGTGCAGCTGATGAAGGCTTGGCGGGAGAAAGCGAGGGTGATGACGAGGATCGGCCGAAGAAGAAACAGAAATCTTCGTAGGCCAGCTTATTGACGAGTCTTTGCTTCCCGCCAAAAGATACCTACGCCTTTCCGCTGGTGCCCACTTCAATTCTCATATCCCATTTCGGATCGAATTCGATTATTCTGTAAGGTTTCGCGGCGTTCAGGTGGCCCATCACAAATTCCCATTGTTTATTTGGGTTGGTTGGCTTGGTCTGGAAAAATACACGCATCTAGACTGTTAGCCGGCGACATTGCCTCACTTCATTTGCAAGATACCTACGTTCTCACTCTCATTGACGATATATAAACGGAAGGATGGGTAGGAAAGAGGGAAAATAGGGTCGAGGTCATGATTCCTGTACGAGAGAATGTACGCTAAATAGAGAAAGTAAAGAGCCAGAGAAAGGAACATATGAGGGGCTTCCTTATTTACTTGACTTGACTTGCTTGACTTGACGTTTCCCTTGCTCGTCTAGAGGTGAGGTTATTGTGATTGCCTTTACTGTTCTCGCTTCGAGAGTTGACTTTGTTGATAAGGGGCCCTCGCTACCCCTAAGTTGAATTTACCTCACTATGTAAACATAGACACAAACCTTTTCACACTTCGGCACATCTGCAAGTTCTCTGCAGCTTCTCATCAAATGGATTTTACATGCATGTCGTCTCCTCGCCCAAGAGAGACTATGCAATTTAGAGACATGGGCAGAGACGATGCGAAGAATCGAAATGTAGATGGGTTAGATGGACACGCATATGATTATATATTTCCATTTCGATCAATGTAATTCTTGCTACGTCAAAGTAACGGTAAGCCGGCTGAATGGACGAACAAGGGAACCCAACAAAATACCACCCCATGCTATGCAATGAAAATCCAAAAAAAAATCAAAGTCCGCCCACCCATCCACCCACAAGCCAGCCCAACCCATACCACGCAATGCAAAAAAAGAAAATCGTCTCATCTCCTGACCCGATATACTAGATTCTATGCCCAGAAGATGTGTTACGCCTGGCTTTTGTATTTCCACGTGTCTTTTCGTTTCGTTCCTTTGTGCTGAGGTTGTGTCACTGATAGACTTTGCCTCTCAGAATGCTTTTCCTTTC
The DNA here is from genome assembly GCA_020746875.1 of Rhexocercosporidium sp. MPI-PUGE-AT-0058. NCBI lineage: Eukaryota > Fungi > Ascomycota > Leotiomycetes > Helotiales > Rhexocercosporidium > Rhexocercosporidium sp. MPI-PUGE-AT-0058. Next base: position 67,672 of record JAGTJL010000023.1, read on the forward strand.
CCGCATGAGTTTTCGAGCGCTAAATACCCATTCCACTACTGTGGTCGAAGATCACAGCCAAGCACCATCCCCATTATCAGCTCCTCTTATCCATCAAGCAAGCCAACTTTCTTCCTTTCTAGCTGGGGTATCTGTACCTGTCCCTCCACCAATGACCAATCCGTCACTTTCGTCGTCCTCAACATCCGCATCCTCGTCGTCATCGCCACCTTGAACTTCGCCTTCCACCTCGTGACTCTCATTCATCCACGTCAAACCATTCGCAGCCTCCTCCAAAGGAAAAACCTCCCTAGCATACTCCTCCAACCCTCTATGTCCCTCCCACAATTCCAAAGCTTCCCCAGGACAGCTGTGCTCCATGAGCTGGCTCCCGAAATACGGGGGTTGTAACCGAGGATCCTTCGCGCCTAGTATATACATCTTCTCAAGCGCGACAAGTTGTTCCCTATACCCATTTGGTATCTTGACCTTGATGTCGATTTTGGGGTTGTACTTGTACCGAACTGGACGTCCGACGCCCTTTGAGAAAGCACGACAGGCAGCTTTAGGAGACAGCATTTCGTAAGCGAGGGCTACACGCTCACCGTTGCCCCAGCGCGAGATACCATCTTTGATGAGTTGGATGACGGCTGGACCGACATCGTGCTCAGCGTCTAGCCACGGAAGGGGGACGTCTGGGTGGAATGGAGCTGTCCAAGTAAAACTACCATCTTTCTGTAATTCCATCTGGAAGAGTGGATATGGTAGAGAAGTGAAGTTGTTGTTGTAAATACCGGTGTAGAGGTATGTTGTTTTGGGGGCAAGGGCAGGAAGGGAGCGGATGTAGCTTTCGATTGTGGCTTTGCTGGACCAGAGAGGGAGAGATGGCCAGTGGTGATCGTGTTGAGAGTGATTGGGCATGGAACTGAAGATGTAGTGTTCTATTCCTGCTACAACCGCGGCATCTGCAAGAGCCTTCCCGATCTCAACCTCGTCACCCCAAAAGGTTGTGTTGATAAATGCGAGCTGGGCACCGCGGTATAATTCTTTGATCAGATCATGGTTCGGTGCGCCTTTGCCCTTGGTTCCCAGTGTAGGAGAACCACTGCCGCCATTCTCGATTGGTGTTCTGGTGTAGAGATCTCCTACCAGGACAGTGACATTTGGAAGGGAAGAGATCTCGTTCGCAACTATGCCATCAAGATTCCGTAATTGCGCGCGCACCTTATAGCCTACTGCGACAGCAACCCGTATAAAGGATGCTGCTTGTCGTCCTGACGAGTTGACGACGGCGATAGTTTTGCGGGGGGTGGGCATGGGTCTCTTGGCAGGGCGATCCGTTTGAGGGTGTTGAACGGGCGAGAAGCCGATGCTGAAGAGGGGGGACAGATCGGTATATGAGGTGCAAGGTCGATGTTTGAGTTTGTTTGTCGTTGTTGGTGTTGTTGTTGTTGTAGTAGTAATAGTAGTAGTAGTTGTAATTGTGGTCGGGGGAGGAGATCCGTGAGATGCGCTTGGATTGGGTCTAGGTCTGATTGCCAACGCAGACCGTGGAGCTGCTGAGGGCATTCTCTGTCCCTCCTGACAGTGGCTCTTTCCGTTCAACTCCAGTTGTATGTACCCAGCCGGGGTTTTTCCTTTCTGTTCCAAAGGAGATGTTTCTGGAAGGATCCTGGAGGAAGGTGGACCTGACTGATGCCGGCACTTCAACTACGGTGGGCAACCGCTTGATCCTCACACTGAAGCTAAAACTCCAGTTCGGTTCAGTCCGGTGCAGTCAAGTCTCTTGGTGACGTGATATCTAAGAAAGGTCCGACGGCTCCCCTCTTTATAGTTGCAAAATAGAGTTGAGGGGGGGAATGGAGGGGTCTTCTTTAGCTCCTTGGATGCAGACTTGACCTAGACGCTACCCACCAGTAGGAAAAGGCGGCGTGTGAGAGGAGACAGCTCCTGTTTCTCTGATCTGGTCCGGGACAGGTTGGTGGTTTTGCCTCCCTAACTTGCTAACTTGCTAAGGTTGCCGAGTTGGGTAAGAGTCCGAGGTTTATTTGAGATGGATGGTAATGGGGAAATCCGATGCGACACTGGATCGAACTCGAAGCTTGATTTTCTCCACTTCTTCTGGATTTGATTTTTTCTTCTCCCCGGCCGGCCAAGTGTAAGTTTGAACCTCGTAGGGGTTTTGTCCGTCTGGTTATCGTCTACAGTGATGATGCCGGATTGTCGCCTCGAAATCAAGAGGAAGGGGAACAGGGACAAGAAATCCAAATCTAGGAATGATCTGATCTGATCTGACCAGAGAGAGGGATGCGGCGGGATATGATGTGATGTGATGCGATGCGAGGCAATGCGAGGCAATGCAGCAACCGCAATGCAATGAGTTGTTGAAATGTGATGTGATGATGACGACAACTTTTCACCAATTGGTATGCGGCGGACCAAAAGTAAATGGTTGGCTCAGCGAGGAAGGTGCAGGCGCAGGTTGGAATGGGGAATGGAGGGGTCGTGTCGGGTGCGATGAAATGGGATGAGATGAGATGGAGGGGTTGTTGCCAATGCCAATACTGTAATCCCAGCACAGCGCATGCAGAGGGCGGTGAAGACTGCAGGTGAGAAATGATCCGGTCTTGCAGGAACTTTTGGCTTGTTGTGGGCCAGCAGGGTTGGTGAACGACTGTGTGTATTGATTGGGGCTGGATCTGATGACTTGATACTGGGCCCGGACGAGACGAACGCAAGATGGATAGGTAGAGGAGAGTAGAGTAGGGCAGGGTAGGGTGGATTATTGTCAGAGTGACAACTTGGGTATGAGAAGCGGAAAAGAAGAGTAGAGAAGAGACGAGACCGAGAAAGATTTGCTTGAGATTTCCTTTGGTGCGCCGAGCGGATGTATGCGTATTGTGGCTAATGACGTGAGTGAGCCAACGAAAGCGTTATGTTATGTAACAGTGTGAGGCTTGAGCATTCGGCTCGGTGCAGGAAGGGAAGAGTAGAGAAGAGAAACAAACATACCTGGCTGCGTAGGTCGGGATTTAAAAATCCAGACGTTCCGAGCGGCGAAGAGAGATAAGTGAGTCAGGTAGAGCAAGATCAAGCACCAGAGGAGAGGAGCGGAACCTAAGGGAAATATATGTGGCGAACAGGAAAGAGGAGACGATGAAGAGGTGGATGGAAGAAGATGGAGGGGAAGAAGATGTGATGTGATGTGATTTGATTATGGAAAGGCAAGAGAAGGAAATCCCGATGCTATGCTACTCTGAGAACAGCTGAAGACGTGTCGACGATACAGTATAGTAGAAAGAGGGGAGGGATTCTTCTACACCCAGCTAGACTCCACGTGTTGAGGCGTGGCAGCTCGAGGGCAGCGACACCAACCTAACTTGGTTTTCAAGTATCTATCGTATCACTGTGCTTCTCCTCTTCTTCTTTTACACCCTCGAAACAAGTCTCAACTCTTCTCTTCTTGACGAAGTCCGGTTCACCAGTCACGGCGTTCAGCCTTATCTTTGCCGACTCCGAACTCTGCCTTGACCTTGACGGGCAGGCAAGGAGGCAGGTGTATAGATTATTCATTAGCTGGAGCGTACTGAACTAACCGTACCTTGACGTGCTAGCAATCAATCGTAGATTGCGAGGTAGAGAGGTGGGAGTAGCACCCATACAATGGCAAGTATCATCTACTGCTCTTCGCTTGTTTTCCAGATAGCAGGCAGAAGAAGATGAACCGGACGTGCTGGCACTAATTAGCAATCTCATGATAGTCAGCTGCTACATTAAGTAACAGTAACTCTAGTCCTTGTGGTAGTACGGCCAGCCTATTGGGTCTTGGTGGGCCCCATGGCAGCGCAGCATCCATCGGTAGAATCGCCGTCTCCAGACGGTGTCAAGCAAGAGTGGAGAGCAGTTACTTAGTAGTACTGTACTGAAGACCTGAGGTGTGTACTTAGTTTTCTACAGTAGTTTGCTGCAAGAGGAATCCACCGCCGTGGAGACCAAGGTTTAATGCCGGGCGGGGGGCACTTTTGCTCAAGGGTGCATTGGTGGGGACAAGAGTTCATGGGTAGATGGCCACTGGCGGGTGGTGGAAGGTATGCCCGTGGAAAGAGACATGCAGCGTCGAATACATCTCCATTGTTTTCCTCATTTCTCCAGCATCCAGCATCCAGGATGCAACATCGTGGATCCAGCGTAGGCTGAGGATTCTTCGAGAACAATGCCGAATGCAGGACACGAGTAAGGATGGTGGTGGTATCTCCTGTATGTAGGCTAGATATGCTAGATATGCTAGGTAAGGAGCAAGAGAACAGCGTGCTGCAGGTACAGGGAGAGAGAGGGATAGAAGGGTCGGAGGGCAAGTACTTTCTTTGTACGAAAGGTACTGTACTGACTGTACTTTCGTACTTCGCAACGATATTATATGCTGTGATGATAATCGATGTTATCCGCGAAGCGGAAATTTACAAACAAGTATTGTATTGCCTAATCTTTGTATAAGCCTGGACGGCTGATAACAAACAGAAATCAAATACTAGGCCCACCATCCAGTACAGTACCAGTCCCGCGCAGGATCCAGATCAGAGCTGTCAACTGATACATATGGTAAGGAGGGTCCTCAAGAGGTCCATGGTAGAAAATACGCATGAAGAACTCAAATAGCGCCAGCATAGGATAGTGGACAGTGACCCCCATCGTACCCAAAAGTCAAGAAAATGCTTGAAATTGCACATCCGTAAATCAGCGAGCCGACATCCCGTTGTCAGATTGATAATTTAAGACCCCGGTAAAATCTTCAGATCCCGAAGATGCTGCCTACTCGCAAGTGAGCAAGTGCTGTGCCTACCTACCTACTTTCCTGTAGGCTGAGAGGCTGCCAACCTGCGGCCTACCTAGATATCTACTGTACCTAGGTTCTAGGATCTTCTAGCTCTCGATTTCCACATCCTCCTCGATTTCTTCTATCTAGAGTTCAAGGAATTGCCGTCTTGGCAGACTCGCCAGGTGCAAAGCCAAAACAAGTCCCGTGAGAATTTTCTCCCCCTAGTTACGTAACTTTCAATGCCCATCCCATTCTCCATTCTTGCATCTCCGAAATGCCATAGATTTTGACCGCATCTCCAGATGCAGACCAGAAACAGTATTTTGCTTTTAAGTAATCGAGCACCTGGTTGGTGCATCATTCGTGCCTCATCACCAGCCAGTCTCACCCAGGATACTTCTGATTAATTCACAATAGCCGAACCTCATCAAAGCCTGGCTTCACTGAGCTCGCGTAAAGTGACACAACAGTCTCAAACCTGTTCATCAAATCAAGGTAGATCACTTTCTTGCCCGGCGGGCAAGGCGATTCATTATTCCTTTCGTTCATCAATAGTCTTCTCCTCATACCTCAAGCCAGGGCCAACCACAAACAGCTCGTTTCCTCTCACCGTCTCGTCATCTCAAGCCCATTTTCCTCATACAGTATCTCAGACCCATCCCAGGCCCCATCTCAACCTAACCTAGCCCGAACCTAGCCCAAACCCAGCTCTGCGTTATCACCGTGACCTGAATTCGTAAACTATCAGAGCCCAGGGAATACCAAATCCGCCGAAAAGCAACCCCAGCGCCACCAACGCCAGCCATGCACCTCTGCACACTAAAGCAATCGACATGTCACAGAAATCCGGGGTAGCGGTTATCACATCATAGCTCGAACGCACACACGCCATCGCGGCCCAGTTCCCTACTGGTGGGCTCAACTTATGCCATAATACCACGCTGTAAGAGAGTTTAAGCATCTCCGCGGAAGGAACCTTTTTTTTTGGCGTGGTTGGATTAGTCGGGACTGGCCTTTGAGGAAGAAAAGCCTGGACTTAAACGCACCTGACTCCAGGTCAATGAATCTGTTGAGCATGCCTTGCTAGGTCGGATGTCGTTCCGAGAGCATTTGAAATGCGCCATGGTACCCCGCATTTCGTGATGAGCCCGCCATATATTGGGAGAAATGCGAACCTTACTTGGACGCTTTTGGAGATGGAACCCCGAGGTGTTTGAGGGTATGGAATTGGACTTGGAATTGGGGCTAGGGTTGGATTACTTCGACACATTCAGTCATTGTCTAATCATGTCTCGAATCGAAACAGGTGATGTGATGCTCTTCACTTTCGAGACTGAGAATACCCGAAGGAGCACATGGGGGAAGATCCTGAATGTAAGTTCGTAGCTAAATATATAAACGATAGTTGATGGGCGATTTTACCGTTGCTTAGACCATCCGGGTGCGAAATCTTCTCATTTCTTTGTGTTTTCGCCATTCTGGAGGCATTTTGCTCCTGGTGTTTTCGGACCGCGTGAATAAGTTTCCAATTAACAAGTATTGAAGCCCTTCGAAGTTCGCATATTAACTAAAAAACATCTCTGTAAGTTTTATCGTGTGCACCAGCAGGGCCGTTTTCAAACCTCTACCGATGCGTTTAACTATATGGCGCATTAGAGGATCGATATTAGCTTTACACCATATGTTCCTAAAAGCTTTACGTCGAATGACTCGAGCCAGGCAAAATACTGATCATCTCTGCGGGTCAAGATTGGCCGCCTTCAATGCACTTACTTCCTCCTTGAACCCCCCAATTCCAATATATTACTTACGGTCCACCGTGGCACGTAGATCATTGTCTCATCTTCTCTCCATGGAACAAGAAACCATCAGCTAGGCGCTGTTTACTTTTCCGTGCTCTCTCTGTCTCAACTATTCTTCACTGTAGCCGAAAGATCAGTCGATTAAACTCTTGGATCCCTACCAGTTCTTCGTCACTACCGACTATAAGGAGTCCGTAACATATCCTTATCTTCTGATTCAGAAGCCTCTTTCAAAGTCGCTACCATAACAGCATGAAAAGCAGAGCATCGACTCCGCTAGGCGTACTTTGTTATGTAAGCTCAGAAGCATACCAAGGGCTGTCTTACTGTCCACGAAAATCTAGTGATCGATCGCAGGAAGTGATGGGGTTATCTTGATAGCAATCGGACCGCCCGCAGCTTACTGGCGTTGTGCTTCCTGTGAAATCTTAGCAAGAAGCATACGCGTAGACTTGCCGCAACCCTTGGCTTCTTGCTTCTATAGATCGATCTTGTTGTGTATTACTTTTCAACACGAAGGATACAAGGTTGGATCTCGGTTAGTACCTACGAACCAATCAGTCTTCGCCTTGATATTCAATTCATTATGAATATCTCCCAGTGATCGAGCACATCGATTCAAATCGGATGATCTCCTGCCAAGCTGTGGGACTTACTGCTGTGTTATGTCGCGCTGCTCCCGACAGAGGAGATTTTGGTACTGACGAACGACAATGTATCGCTCTCATCTCCGCAGATGGTTTCAGTTGTGTGACCCATCGTCCACATCTGTTCCTCAGTGACGATCGACGGTCGTACACCTTGTGTACAGACTCCAACTAATCAGCACACACCGTCCTTCATGCTCTCCCCCTATCTTCAGTCAAAGCTCATAATAAGCAACCTGCTTCTCTGATACAACTGTCTACCCATTCTAATGAGAGAACCAATCACTCATCAATTCCTTCACAATGCAATTTCTAAGCACCCTATTGCCAGCACTGGCAACTCACTTGACACTCGTTCTCGCCAATCCGCTCAGGGTAGACGTCTCTCTGGAGACCACCGAAGGGTTCCTTGTCCCCATACCTTTGGACAAAGGCTCAGTGATCACAGAGCCAACTATAGAACATCCATCGTGTGTAGTTGCCGTTCTACTCGTATTCAAGCGGAGCTAATTGAAGTCCAGGGCTGTTCTATTCTCGGAGCCTGGCTTTGGCGGCGAGCTGCAAGTATATGACCGCAGCGACTCTGGCTGCCTGAAAATTGTACGGGAACTCAGGACCGCCTTTCAATCCGTCACCATCATTGGATATTGTGCTTGTTCGTTTTATAAGGACAGCGATTTTTGCGAGGAACCGTACTTTTCTGGTACTGTTCCTGGAGGTTACCATGGCTATTTCCAAAACGAAGCATTTACATCTTTTAGGTGTACGACATCGTGTGAAGAGTCCCATACCATCGAGGTGCTTGAGGAAAGTCGAAATGCAGCCTCCGCGCAGCTGGACAGCTCGAAGATTGGACTCTCGCATGTCGCGATGTCGCCACCTGGATATAAGGATACCGCAAAGTATGTACCCACGAAAAATCCCACATGTCCTACCAACTAACATTTGAATGAAAGGATTATTTTCTGGAACGACTTGAAGTTCACTGGCAGCAAGAAGCGCTATCAAGTTTTTGATGACAAATGTTACGACTTCCCCAAAGACTTCGTCAACTATGTCGTCTCGGCAAAATTCGAGCCCAAAGTATGGTACTGCACTTTCTACCCAAAAGAGTCTTGCCAGGCTGAGGAGGGATCGGATGAAGTCCACCAACTCCCAGCAGGAGAATACGATTTCTTGTTCCCAGAAGGCATGGATTTCGTATCTTTCAAGTGCAAGCTTTACGATAACAGGCCAGAGTCGCCACCTAGTGCTCTGAGTTCCATCTCGGCTGCAGATGAGTATGTAATCCGCATTCTTTTGCATTATGTTTGTTACTGACCATAAAAAAGCTCCAACCACCGTCGCCCATCCTCTTTCCAAACCGTCATGTCGCTTCCCAAGAGCAAAACCATCAAAACTGCGTATCAATTTGGCTTTGCAGAACCAGATTCACTGGCAGAGCAAGAAGTCAAGACTTTCGTTCCTAGGTAAGTTCCTTTGTTCGATGTACCTTCGGTGACTGATATCACTCCGTAAAAGCGTACAGCTCTACCCGATCCCAGGCTTTCATGGTCCCGTCAGCAACATCCCCTACTATCCTGGCACTTGGGGGTGCGTCCCACTCAAGACCCCAGAAGAGATAAATTTCCATTCCATTCGGATGAGTCCAGAATTCCGCTCGTGCTCATTCCACTCAGAAAAGGCATGCAATGGGGATGTTGTGCTACGGATTGAGCAGACCACAGCATTCGTTCCAGGAACAGAAACGATGTCTCTCAGGACTATGTACTGTTCGTTTGAGTCTTAGGATCATCACTGGAGGAATGGACAGAAGCAGGTGATCGTACTGTTGCCCAGCTATTTCATGTATGTCGCAACACGAAATATTCACGTCTTGCTAGTCCATAGCTAGATACTTCAATATACTACTACGAGGATAGATTTCCTGGCCTGTAATGCCGGTTAATTCCACATGCTCCAGTATGTGCCACATCTGCTAGCTGTGGCTCTTAGAACTCCGTTCTCCGTATGACTTTCAACCACAAGACGTCATAGTGTTTCAATTGTGGTTATGAGCCATGTTTCTCAGCGGTAAATTGCCCCAGAGCGATCTGGTACCCTGCACAGCAGACTAAGATCTCGCCGGTTGCTACAACCTCAGCTTCGTCACCACATCTAGATTTCTGCACAGGGTGTGATCACCGATTGCCGAGCTACCTCTCTGGTTGGGACGTATACTTGCGCAACACCTAGCGCACTTTTGCTAGCATCGAAGCGTCAGAAATCCGGTGGGTGCATATTCCTTGTATCCACGGTAGTCTGGTCTACCGAGACGGTGTTTGCTCCAGCTTCTTGTAACTATGTCAACTGACAAATTTCAATCGAAGAATGTGACAATTAAAATTCTCAAAATGTCCTTTCTCAGCACATGATGTGTCTTATTGAGTGCTTGCAAGATTTCCCTAGAGAATCAAGATGACTATCGTCTTTTTTAATTTCCTGTTCCGAATACAAGCCAAGCAGAGCACGACAGGTAGCTGTGACCTAGAGTGTGAAAACTTATGTCACAAGATTGAATATCGTTTGCTTGCAAGAGTTGCTTAGGCGGACTCAATGCGACGCCGCAAAAGTAGATCTGCATTTGTGATACCTCGTGCACACACCACAGAGCGCGGCTCTTCTTTCCCTTTCCCTTAGGTAGCCTATTTCAGGTGGCTTGATGAATTGCAATGAGACGATGTACCCCAAACATTGCCTAGTGGTGTGCTACGGTTGCCGTTGGTAGAGAAAATATTGAATAGAAGTGCTCGGTATCCTCAACTACCTGGAAATCTCCTGGGATTGCGCTCATTGACTCGACCAAGATCTGCTCTTCCATACTAATCTCTGTAGTTTTGGTTCTTCGGCCTTTCGCTCATTGCAAACCACTTCAGTTGAATACTGAAAGTCTGGATTCTGGAGTTGAAGTATCTCTCGCTTATCCTGCATCATGATTCTAGTCTGCATGTGGCTGACATCTTCCTCCAGAATCGACATCTTGATCGAATATACCTTGTCCATCATCTCGCCATCGCGGAAAATTATAAGTCATCGGTGCGGGTACACTCTTTCTCCTACAACATTTGACTGACACAAACATGCACAGCGTTAATTAGCATCTACAACAAACCCTAGCGTTGAGGGGACGTCGAGATTTTCGACGTCGCCATTGAGGAGTGCTACGAAATTGAGAGAGTTGCGTCTATCACAATCCGTTCTACAATCTGGATATCCGGTTTCTACTACGAGACTTCATGTGCGGGTGACATAGTGCATTCAGAAATGTCCGGAGACACGGAGAAATTGCTGCCTAACGACAATGATTACCACTCTATGCGCTACGCATAGAAACAAGATCTCCAGGTACTCTAGACGAATGTCAACGAGCGCCTCAGGGATGACCATCAAGAACAACGGTATGTGAAGCTGAATACACCTATGACTTTGCTTGTAGGAGAGTTCTGCAAAAGCTAAAAAGTCTTTAGACCTGGACTCGCGAGCCAGAAATCAATCCACCAGCTTTATACCGAAGAATTGTTTGAGCCAGACACCGATACCGCTCCATATCTAGCACTTTCTCAATATAGCTAGTTATTCAATGAACAATGCAGAATCATCTTTTACCCCAAATCCAAATCTCTAGGTGTTGGACAAAGCTTCGAAGATAGTGGAGATACGTGCACTGCCATCCCAAAGCGCACTGTAGGCAACGTAGCTTCCTTGAGTTTCAGCATCAATGTCTGGTACTGCGATTTCTTCTCAGACAAAGAAAACAAAGGCAACAAACTAGAAACACTAGGAAATGGTGGGAGTGATAACATCAAAGAGGTCGGTAAGTGGTTCAAGAGTATTGTGTGTGCTTTCAACAATTTGCCTCTGCCGCCGTCAGATATCTCGCAAGTGAGATCAAAATTTTCGTGAAAGGTAGTGGAATGCACTTATTGGGTCGACATTGTACTGAGCTAGCTAACGACTGATAGGCTTGTTGTATGTCAACTGGAGTTGATGTTTGTTCTAGAGATATGAATCCAGCAATGAGGATCGGAAAGTGGAAGGCGGGGGTGAAATGATTGCCGATGAACTTTCCAAGGTTGACTTGTACACCCGAGGTGCAGCGATATCCAGTATCTAAAAACTACGATAATTACTGCGTTTAATTTGTCTGTGATGCTTTGAAAATGCAGTCAGAAACTTGGTTCTGACGCTTATTTCCGATGACCAGAAGTTCATTGATGGTCACGCCGGAGTCTTTTCCCGCCGTACCTCGCGTACTTGCCAGGCACACTTAGTTACTACACGTGGTGCTACACCCGCCTTTATGAAGAGAGAGAAGAAGGCACTATCCTTGCATTGTATATGCGAAGTCTGTGCTGGGATTCCTCATTCGATGCATGTCGGGTTGAAGAAACACTACCTCGCTTAACCCCTTTTCACCGTGCCAGACACCCGTGAATTGTAGAAGCTAATAAATCTATTTATGCTAACAGAAACATTCAAGTATAAATATACAGAACAGATCGAACTCTGTATATCTCTTATTCTCTTCCCTTCGTGTCGCTTGCAGACTTACTCCATTCCAAGCTACCCACTCAATCATATCCTCCACGACTCAAAGCGACCTCAAACTACTTCTGCAATAACTTGGTCAGAGCAAGATGAGTAAAGCGCCATACTTGAAACCGGGTATTCCTTCCACCCATGCGCCTTTGACACACACTAGCCAGATGGGCGGTCCTGGCAGGGCTATGCGTAAGTCAAGCTTTGATCTCCTATTGACTCGAGAAAGCTGGTGACCTTCTGTGAAAGTGCTTAGATGTTTGAATAGAAATAAACAGCTAGCCAAAAGTTCAGCGATAGTAGCGGAAAATCGAGCCATGAGCTAAGGTGGTAATGATGGTAATTGCTGCTGTGGTTACTGGGGATGGCGGATGCAACTGTTGCAGTTGTGGGTGCTAGAAGATGACAGAGAAACACTTGATTGACATGGTCGAGCATGGTCATACGAGAAGTGCAAGTTGAGTATGGTTTTGGGCCAGCCCGCATTGAATTTCATTTATCCCTCGAAAATGGGTTCGCAAATGTATCAATGCCTTCAAGAGCTGTCCTAGTGATGAAGATGGTTGCATTTGACTTGGAGTTCATCAGCTTACAGTGTATGTGGGGCGGTATTTGGAAAACAACCGTATTCGTGCAACCATGAGAAGAAAGATTGACACAGTATCCAACGCATACTTACCGTATCGACTGTAAGCAATTCTTCAAATAACGGGACTGGTTTGATACCGGTTGATGAGGTGCCAAGAATCGGTGATAGGTACGTTTCGGGATGAGGTTGAATTTTGCCAAGATGCAAACCCAGACTCCCCCAGGAAAGTGGAGCGTTAAAAAGCAAATAAAAGTTTCTAGAGTTGCGAGTGGGCGACCTGTGCATGTGGACTCTATGCAATACGCTAAACTCGTTCGAGGACTTTGGCGGTGTATTGCGGCAATCTTTGAGAATAAAGATATTAAATGAAGTGATGATTCCTGTTCGTGAAAAATGATAGCGAATGCCATCAATTGAAGTCCTGGAGTTTCATCTCGCACAAATCTCCCACCAGATTGTCTCCGCTCTATTTCAGCTCTTTGGAGAAAACAATAATACGAAGATGTCAAAGTTGTTCGTCTCATTCGTAGCCTTGCTTGCCATGCTCGATAGCACGTCGGCAGTAACCATTTCCGCCAGCCAATGTATGCCTGTGGGAACGATCGAACATGAATACACCCTTGGTGGATGTAGACCCGTCATATTTTTCTACGCTCGTGGCTCCACCGAGACACTCAACATGGTGAATTAAACACTATTCGAAGCCCCTAAACTTCAGCTAACAAGAAATGTCAAGGGCGATGCTGTCTACAGCCCAGGGCCGCCAACAGCAAAAGGGTTGAGAGACATCTATGGTTGTGACAACATTGCCGTGGAAGGGATCGACTACGGAGCTCTCGTGGAAACCAATTACTTGCCAGGAGGGGCTCGCCCAGGGGAGGCAATGATGATGCATGATCTTCTCATCAATGCAGCGAGTCAATGTCCCCAATCATCTCTTCTCGTGGGGGCATACAGGTTCGTTGCTCTGTTTTGCCTTCATTTCCCCGATATCTTTGGAATGAAAGCTAACTTCATTGACATCATCCTCAGCCAAGGAGCTGCCCTGACCCACCGTGCAATCGAGATTCTTCCGGAAAATGTCATGAGTCAAATTTCTGGCGTCGTACTCTACGGCGACACCCAGAATCTTCAAGATCAAGGACAGATTCCCAACTTCTCGAAAGCTAAAACGCTGGTCATTTGTAATGAGGGCGATGTGATTTGTGCTGGTAACTTGACCATCACATATCCGCACATTGGCTATGTGGCGCGAGTTCCAGAGGCGTTGAGTTTCTTCAAAGATCAGCTTGAAAATACCCGAAAATAAGAACTGTCATGTCTGGGAGGACCGCGATGCGTAATTTCCAAGGAAGGTTACTTGGAAACTGCTCGGAGGATATCACTTGCTTCGTTGCAGGTGAAGTCATCTAGTCGTTCGAGAACCCGAATCTGGAATTGATATACAATAGAGTAACCCGAAATAAATAAATGCAAAGTGTCAAACGTGACAGAAATTAGAGACTCATATTTGATGAAGAAGAGTCGCACAATGCCATACCCGAGTCGAGTCTGCTTTCAAGCTTCATTCTGCCCTAGTTTGAGTAACATGAGCATCGTCGACATTATCTCGATGCCCGGAACTTCTCACCTCTGGATGAGAGTCCAGGCATGAATAAATTTGCAGCCGCTTAGCAATCGACAGCCCAGCCTGCTGGTTCAACTTGCTAACAACGACACATTGCTTTTGCCTGTAGGTCCAGCATACTTAGCTTTCCTGCTACTTGCCCTTTTGTTCCTCTCCAGACTGAAGTCGGTGAGAAAAACATTAGCGTCGAGAAGTAAGATTGCACCCTGCTAGTATGCGCAGTCCAAGTGAGAGTATCATGGAATATATCTCAGACGACCATTGGGTGCGAAGATAAACAGAAATATATGTGCTATAATCATATTTCAATTGTAAGACTGTTTGGGTCACCACACAGCGAAGGATTTCTGGTTCTAAGCAGGTGCTGTTTAAGAGAGCAAAGGTACCTCACAGCCCTTGGAGCAAATACCAACACCCTTAGCAATGGAACCAGACAGGCTGGTCTTGGCAACCCTAGAACTCTGAAAAGTACTTAGTCCGAATAGGCACAGTGTTAGACTCTATCCGAAGCCTCTTTTTCAAGTGACCATCAAACGATTTTAAATTTTCCCCCCTCGCGGTGCAACCCTATCGACGTATGTACCGAAAGAGAAGAATTTTTTATTTAGGTCGTTTATACTTGGCTCAGAGGCCCCCGAGTACCGTTTTGTTAACTCGAAGGGTTTCAGTAGTTAGTATAAAGCAAAGATCTTCAAGTCAAGGCCAGTAATTAAGATGAAGAGCAAGGGAGATTTGAGCTTCAAATAAGTTGTATGGAAACGAGATACTTTACAATAATGCCTTGAAGCTTGGGAATTTGTTTAGTAGAAACAATTTCCTACTGATGTATATTTTAATTGAAGATAGATCGGTATTTATCCGTTAGTTTACAAAAAACAAGCCAACGAAGACTCGTTGGTTCGGATTGAAGATGATTAGCAAGTGCAGGAGGACAGCTAGAGAGATGTCTATGCCTCTAATGGCCTGCAATATGACAAGTCACTGTGCTCTAGTTACGTGGTGCTCTACAGATTGCAGCCTAGCCCTTTCGTCGACAATAAAGATAATCAAATTTTCATTGAATAACCTCGCTTCGGCCCCTTTTCCTGACCTGCCCAGATGCCATCGTGACTTTGAGCGAGCACAATCAAGATCATCAGACGATACTCCAAATGAACAAGCAATGTGGTAGACAAACCACCCAAATCTATCACCTCGACTCATCACGTTACAGGTCTCTGTGTCGGAGGTGCCGTGGGGCATCTGTATAGCTAAGTAACATTTGGGTATTTATTCAGAGATTATCCACGAGGTTCCCTTTTCTGAACAGTAAAAGGTTCAGACATTATCACAAATCGATTCCTAACATAGGGATCTAACTTTACTTCCGGATTGTCAAGCAATCATGCATTACGGAAGTTCCTTCTCTGCGATCCTGTTCTCTCTGCCTCTCATCGTCCTTCCAAGCATGGCAGCTCTAACCAAGTTGATCTCCACCGCAGACACGCAGTACGCCTTACCCTGCTCCCACTCGCTACACTCACTGACAGTTGATCCACAGCATTATCTTGATAGTGTACTCATCCAACAACTTTGGTGGTACCAAAACTACCTTCAGCGGATTGTACTCAACCTGCTACGGCATACCCGACGAATTTCAAACGAAAATCATGTCCTTGAAGCTTGGCGATGATATCAAGAGTTGCCATTTGTACAAGCAGGCTGGATGTTCGAAGCCAGGCGGACAACTGATCTACACAGAGGACCAGCGGGATTTTAATTTGAGAAGGTGCAAAGCGTGGAGTGTTTCCATGGGGGTGACGATTGAGCTGTGGGAATATTCATTAGGATCATGGATGTGCATTTTGTGCTCTTCATACAGTGGAATCATCGTTGTTTTCCTGGTTCAATTGGGTTAGGGGTGGTGGTGCGGCTTCCGGCATTGTACGTCCAGTAGGAAAATGTGATGTCTTCCTATATGCTTAGTACTTTCAACTCGTCATCTAAAATACACGAAGAAACATATTAGACGATAAGAAATGTCACTATTGTATTTCTTTGGTTAGGATTGGATGGGATTATAAAGGGGACCTACTGGGAAAGGGATAGAACTCCGTCTCCATTGACTCAATTGCAAACCTGCGCTGCCCTCGAAATTGCTCTGCGTGCACATGGAAAGCAAATGTTCTGTTGCCTGGCGTGTACATTCCAATATGTCAACATGTATCTCGACGAGCCTGGTGTCTGAATCTCAGCCCCCGCGGGTGTGTAGCGTCTCACAAGAGTTCAGGGCTGTGCTGCGAGCCAATAATGCTGTACCAAAATCATTGAAGCATGAGCCCAGTGAAATGTACGACTAGACAATCTCCAAAGCACTCGCCGCGGGTGGTTACGAGACGATAAGTAATGTGCCGCGGGTGAATAGAGGATTGTCAATTTATGACTGGTTAGGGTAAGCATAGCATGGAAATCATATCGTCGCATTCGCACTCGCACTCGCGCTTCTCCAAAGCCGCACTTTGAATTTGAGACGGGTTTGAGGGGAAATAACGTGCCAAAAGTCAATTGATAACCGCTCGAAAACTCAATTGCCTGTTGCTGTTTTTAAGATCATGTAACAGTCAACCAACCTGCTGAGGGTACAGAATTAGCTACCGCTAACGTCCCTGGATCTGCTTGTGTTTTGGTCATTCAAATACTTGGAGCCCCGAGGAAATGTTTCATCAAACTGGTCCCCAAGCCGGAAGATCACAACATCTTCGAAATGTATCGTATGATATCGGCAGCTGTGGCAAGCTTCGAAGCCTACAGATCATCGCTATACGTTACTGCTTGTCATTAGTAGATATGTAGAGCTTTTGACGGGCGTTCCCAACTACGACTTCATTGCTCAAATATGTCGAAATCACTGCCTCGTCCCAGGACTCAAATTCTAAAGGTCCGGAAATGACGTCCATAGAAGCTCCGGTTACAGCCAGCGCTGTCCAAGACAACAAGTCTGACCAAGAAGTGAGCTCATACTTCATCGGTCCTCAAGCAGAGAACCTGGGCGATATCAGAGACAACATCGACTTTATTCTCAACGAGCTTCAATAGGCCAGAAATAACCACTTCCCTAAAGGTGGAGTAAGTCTCTAGTGTAATTTCCAATACCTAAGCATCGATTATTTGTTAACTAGGAGCTGTTGCTGCCATCTGAAAACAAAGCCCTTCATTACAAGGCGACTCGAAAGTCAGATATTCCAAGTATGCAAGAAACAAGTCTCCAATGCAGTGACCGAAGCAGCTCATCTGCTAGGCAAACAGCTCTGTAAGATGTTTAGGTATAGCATAGATACCTGGAAGAACGACCAACCGTATAGTAGGTTGGGGCAACATCACATGTGGCGGAACGGTTGGGAGTCTGGAGAGCATTTGTTGATTGATGCCGTTTTCTCCAACATAACTTGTACTGACAAATTATCAGGGTCGGTAAGATAGCTCCAGGAATTTTCCTGGATGCGAATAACTGACACTCACCCTCCTAAGCTCATAATCTCAAGTTTCTACCCATTTTCCATATTCAAAGCCCCTGCAGCCGAAAGGTCTCAAATTGGTGGCCGAATCCTTTCACATCACCACGTTTATTGGGGAAAACAAACTCTTCACCGATTTGAGTGCCTGGGAACTACTCAATTTCAAGGCTAAGGATGTGCAAGATATCCCCGACTGGCTTGCTCCGGATATGAAATCTCCCCCAAGTTCGTGTTAGAGTACAGCATCTAGAAATTAGGCAAAGATGTCCTTGAGTGAGGATTCGATCCAAAGCCGCCCTCAGGCATGACACTAAAATTTCAAGCAATTGCTGGTAATGGCGCCTAAAATGTAACTGGTGTTCCAGCAGAGAATGGCGCTCATCTTCGCATCGACAAACTTGAAAAGCACCAGAATCAGAGTCTCGCAAACAAATAAGTAGTCTATATAGTTGTTGCCATCATTGGATCAACGGAAGAAGGCTGCGTCGATCGTCTGAGCGAGATGCTAGCTCCGAGGAAGAAGTTCCAAGCTCGTGGATTGTCTTTTCCTCGTCCGTGCTGATGCGCATGGAGTAGATCTTTTGCTTCTATGCTACCTAATGAGTACCAACCTGGCGACAATGGCACGGATTCCTCCTTCAAGGTAAAGATTAGCTCTATATTCTCTACAATGATCCATTCGAGAGGACTGAGAAGGTTATTAAGTTGAGAGAGGAATTTGATGAGATTGGGAAGAACATGGACGATTGACTTCAAGGTCTTTCGGATGTTTTCAGAAGAAGTAGGAGGAAAACGTGTATTTGACTTATGCGTTGTTGCTTATCTGTTTTGCAATTTGAAAAGTTGCTTATGTTCTAAGCCACTGGACCGAAGTCAATCTTAAAAAGAGTCGCTGGTGTAAGGCTACACACTACTCACACCCTGCAGGATTTGATCCAATCAATAAAGCCGATTTCTTGGACGACTAATGAAGTGGAATAGAGCTTCTGAGATTCATGATTGACTTTGAAGGAGCCTTGCAAATGGGACAACCAGAGCTGGTGACAAAACATCGCAAGTCAGGTAGACGAGATGACCCTCGACGGATGAATCCCTGAGAGTGACCCTTTCCGCGTAGGTCTTGTCAACCCCTTCATTGTACCTACCAGCGTGAGTATACAAGCATTTGGAAAAGGCAGCGATACTCAGCAGAGAAATAATTAGCTCACCAAAAATAGTAAGTACTTACCATAGTATCCACCTCGAGTCGAAAGAGGGCCAGTAGTAGGAAGTTGTGGAAAATGAAGCTGGATTAAGCCTCTGAGCCGAGCAACTTCTATACATGGCCGACCATTCTAACCGTAGAGTCCTATCTTATACACCCATATATCCATATCATACACAACCCCTCTCTACCTAATCTTCCTGCCCAAGCCCCTCTTCTCCGCATTCTTCGCCTTCCTAATTCCCGCCTTCCTCCACGCCGTCCAACGATCCCTGGGCTTAAACTCCCTGACCTTTATCTTCGCCCTCTCCGCTGCCCTACCAATCTCCCAATTGGCCTCCCGGTACATATACCCAGGACGTAACTTCAACTCTCTACCCTCCTCACCCTTCCTCATTTTGATCTTCGCCTGCTTTACACTAACAGGGGTACTGCTATCACCCTCCAGCCCCAGATCTGTGTGTACAGTCACCTGGCTCAGAATCTCGGGTGGAGTCTCCATTTTGGTAGCAGTCATGTTGAGACGGCGTCGACGCATGCTATTTCGTGGTAAAGGGAGGACTTGATCCCGTTCGAAGACGACGCCGATGTACTGTCTCTTGGGGTTCTTCTCGGGGTCTTTGTAGTACTTCACGTAGCCGTGATGCGTGGCGTATATGGTGTGATCGCGACCCATGGCGCAGTTCTCACCGGGGAACCAGTGCGTACCTCTTTGGCGGAAGATGATGTTGCCTGGGATGACATATTGCTCTGTTTGTTCGGGGTTCTTGATCAGCATTCATGGTCTAGTCAACCCAAACGGAGGTCATGTCCAATGCAATGAAGTTCTAGGGAATCTCACCTCCAGATTTCTTGGCTCCCAACCTCTTTCCAGGACCATCCTTTGCTTTATTCACAGCTCCTTGGGCTTTATGCGATGCCCATCTCACTCCCCCTGCACTCCCTGGCTTCGACCGTATCGCCAGCTGTGCAAACGCCTCATTCAAACACATCGTCTGCGTTCCTCCCGTAGCAGACCTTGCAATTGACGCGAGGGCCACCCGCAATGGCGGCTGTAATCGTGGGAGCAGCATGGCGGTAGATGTGGAAGAGCTGTCGCTGTTGTCGATGTTGAAATAAAAGTCGCCCACCTACGGGAGTTGCTGCAAGGTTGCTGTTCACGTGCCGAGGGACAGGGGTGGCTTTGGAGATATTTGGCCAGTTCGAGCACCCCTCGTTCCTGTTCTACCACTTTACTGCCAACACTCGATCAACGCCTGTCAAACATCCTCCTGGATTCGCCTGGCTGATCAGAATACTGCGGATATTTCAACACACTTCAAAACCCGTACTTCCGCCCGCGAAACTGGCCCAGGCGCAAACAATCATGACACGAACACTCCTATCCCTCCTCTCCGCAACCCTCCTCTTCCTCTCAGTCGCAAACGCGCAGTTCCAATTTTTCGAGCAGATGTTCAATGGGCAGGGGCAGCAGCAGCAGAGACAACAGGAACAGCAGAATGTGCCTAGTGATTCCAATTGGTACCAGCAGAGCTTTGAGAATGGTAGAACTCCTTCTCCCTCGACTTTCCTTCTGAACCGTACTGCGACTTGTGTTCTGCAATGACTTTTCCGTGACCCGGAAATACGCAGATGTCGACGAGAAGATTCAGAAGGGAAACATGCTAATATGAGAACAGCTCATTGCTCGAATTACTTATGTCCTGATACCCTAGCCTGTGTACACTTCCCACACCACTGCCCTTGCGCACACCCTACTTTCGAAGAGAAGTTTGAACTTGGAGAGGGAAAGGCAATTTGTATTAGCAAGGGAGGATTCAAGGCTGGGGAGGCGGCGAGGAAAGTCGAGCTGGCGAGGAAGGGATTGTTGTGAGGTGATGGTGGACATAAGATATTGGGAAAATCGACGACCGACTGGGGATACTTTCCAGGGAAAGCCAATTCTGGATGGGAATATGAGCAATTGTACGAGGCCTTCGTATGGAAGCTGAAGCAGATTCAATGCTGCCGCCAGAGCGAAGAAATTTCGAACGGAATATAGGAACGAGATATTGAGCCATCAAGTCATTTCCTCTTTAACTCCATCTTCCTCCTAAATCTAAACCTCACTCCCCTTCGTCCTCTGATAATAACTCAGCGCCCCCTTAGCCTTAGCACAACTACTCACACTCCCCCCATTAATACTAGCATTAACAGGCAACGCCTGATTCCTCTGCACCTGCCCAAAAACATGGTAGTAGTACCACACTTCCGTCAGAACCGTCCGCCCATTATCCATCGTGCCATTACCCGCGGCCGTCTCATTGAACCTCGCGCCCGAACACCCAATATACGGAAGTGCACCGAACCCCTTCACAAGCGCTCCTTGCATGTCGCTCAAACTATACTTCGTCGAGTTGCTAGGTAGGATGCTCTCAGCGGATAGCCAGCCGTATGTCGGTAGGTTCTGGTAGTATGACACGGCGGTCTCGAAGAAATCGACGACCTCGCTGTGGTTCTGGTACTTGGGACCGTAGCACGGCAACTCGAATGTCGAGAAGCAAGTGGCGTGCTTGGAGAACTCGTGACCCCAGAAGTCGCCGTTGGGTTGGTTCTGCGCAACCCAGAACTTGTTCATGTAGGCGAGGAGATCGAACTTGCCGAAGGGCTCGAGGAAGGTACCGATGCTGGGCCCTTTGTAGGGTACGACTGGCTTGCCGTCTGGCTTTCCGGTGGTCGTGTTGGGACTTGGTAGAGGATCGTATTGGCGGCTTGAGAGAGGAGTTCAGTAAGTGAGATACAGCTAGGTGAGAGCAGTTCCAACCTCAAATCGCAATATTGCGTGTATGACCCATTACAGAAATCAGGCCAGAGACCGTGAAGCGTCCATGTATTTGCAGGAAGGACTTGCCCTTCAGATTCAAGTCCAGTGTAGGTATTCCAGAACTGGGTGCTGAGTACAAGCCCTCCGTATGTCTCGGTACAGCAGGAATCTGTGACATTAGGATAGGCATTTGCGGAACATGACAGGAATGGAGTTTCTGAATAGGTTGTCAGAGCATTGCTTCAATTGAGCTCGAATTGACAACATACGGAGCTGGCAAGTATGGTTCAGATTGCTCTGGCCAGGATACAGCTGTGCTTGAGAGACGGCAAACACCGAGGCAAGAACCGAGATTCTGCTGAAAAGCATCTTGAACGGTTCGAAATTACAGTTAGAATTATGACTAGCTGAGAGGAACGAGCAAGAGAGGAGTAAAAGAGAAAGAAAAAAGAGCTTCTGGAAGCTATATAGCTTCTGGTTCCATCCTGACGGGCGGCGATGCTTGAGCTGCTTCTTCTGCCCGACCTTCTTCATCGAGTACCTAGTATTTGTCAGGTGCAGGTACACGCCTCATTCAATTGGCCTTCAGCAGACGACTTCCCAGCACCAGTGAACTCTCCCATGCGCGGGGTGAGAGATCATGTTCCAGTGGAAGCCTGCCGGAAGTCGAGGTCGAGCTTGACAAGCCCTGAAGCTGGGATACTCGTAGTTCTAAGCTGGATGAAGAAGGTCTTTGGCGAATCGTACTGTGGCAGGCACGTGGGGAAAGAGAACGATGGGACAGGCTTTGACCAATTGCCGATGATCCTGTGATACTTGGGACGGAGACGGACTTGACCGACGGATCCATGATTACATGGCTCAATTGGTTGGGTTTGTGGTAGGGATGTTGAAAACCCGAGAGGCTGGGTAGGGGTAGGGTAAGGGACTTTTGAACGGAAGAGAAAAAGACCTCGGCAGACCTGAGCAAGATCAAAAGGATGTAAAAGCAGGGGCTCGTTGAGAAGATAGGTAGGTAATGATAATCACAAACGTTACACATCAAGCTTTAGAGTTGTGGAAATGGAATAGGGTAGGTACTCCTACTGTACCGTACAGCACAGTTGCTTGCACTCAATTTGACACTTTATCTGAACGATCTGATAAGATCTTAGTGCCAAGCTTAAACTCTGATATCGAACTCGGTCTGATGCTGGAGCTGGACTTGTAACTTACCAAATCACACCAACTACTTCGTAGAAACCAAACAGCCTCTGTCGAAACACACCGAAGTGAATCGAACAACAGAATAACACCTCAAAACATCTACGCCTACAGACAGATCCGCACTTGATCTCCGCCACCACACGCCAATCACAATCAAAATCCCCAGGCCACGTGACAAATTACATTTCAAGGACAACCCGAACCCCCATCTGGACTTCCGTTCCACAAGGACAGGCAGTAAAAGACGCCAATCCTCTCATAGCCCCGGCGGACACTCCAAAATGAGTAAATTCTACTTCGGCGGCACCTCCGGCTCCGTCTCCTCAGACGACGAAGACAACCTCCCATATCCAGAAGCGCTCCCACGTAGCGACTTCCTAGCCCCAACCTTCTCCGCCCCAGCCTACCTCTCGACCCTCTCCGAACGTCACCAAACGCTCGAAGACCTCCGTTCGGACCTCCGAGAACGCTCACAGGCACTCTCCAAGGAACTGCTCGATCTTGTGAACACGAATTACGAGCAGTTCCTTAGTCTGGGCTCAGATCTGAAAGGGGGCGAGGAGAAGGTCGAGGATGTGAGGGTGGGGCTGTTGGGGTTTAAGAGGGGGGTCGAGGATGTGAGGGCGAAGGTTAGGGAGAGGAGGGGGGAGGTGGAGGGATTGCTTGGGGAAAAGGTGGGGGTGAGTAGGCAGATTGCTCTAGGGAGGAAATTGTTGGAGGTGGATGAGAGGTTGCAGGAGTTGGAGGATACCTTAATGGTTGCTTCGCTGGGGAAGACGCTTGAAGGGCCCGAGGAGGATTCGTGGAGTGATAGCGAAGATGAGGATGAGGATGATGAGGATCTCATTGTGGATGGCGGTGCGGGTGGGACTAGTACTAAGAAGCTGCAACGCCTTGTGGTTGATTGTCGACGAGTTGAATTTCTGACGGAGAATATCGGCAAAGAACATCCATTCATTGTTGCTCAGCAGTCGAGAATCATACGGGTCAGGAACACTATTCTTCTGGACCTCAGTACGGCTCTCAAGCAAACGGTGGTCATGGGCGAGAGCGGGAAGACGAGATTGATTAAGATTTTGAGTATTTATCGAGATTTTGGAGCAGAGGCAGAGGCGGTTAAGGTTTTGAAAGATCTCAAATCCAGGTAGCGTTGACTTGGTTCGAAGCATAGCAATGGTGTTGAAGTTTAGCAGGTTTGGTGCCAGAAAAAGCATTCTCAGTCACTTGATGAGATTGTGTAGAAGTAGAGTTAGAGCCTCAACATGGAGGCACAAAGAAATATGATACATCTAATAACTACGATCGTACATGCTATGAGGTTGAAAGATCCCTAGAAGTGATAGCCGAATCGGGAGATATAAATTCCCCGTTCAGAGGAAATCCAGGGGCATTCGTCGAACTCAACACCACCTCCGCCAATTCCTTGTTGATCTTATCGCTCAAGTTCGCCATATCCTTCTTCACAGCGTCGATGAAAGCCTTGATGTTCCTCTGCATTTCCTCAGGCGTGAACCCTAGTTGTCCAACTGCCATCCGTACCACACCCAGACGCTCTCTGTATTCCGCACCTCCAATCAAATCCTTCAACATCGCAGCTGGATCTTTGACAACAGTTCCCAATTTGGTACTCGGCATCAAGCCCTTAGGTCCAAGAAATCTTCCCAGACCAGCTTTGTTCATCTTGTCCAGCGAATCTGTCTGACAGATGCATCTGTCGAAATCGATCCGTCCGTCCTTCACAGCCTCGAAGATATCACCCTCTCCTACCAACGTAGCTCCTGCTGACAGAGCATCCTTTGCGTACTTCGAATCTGGCGGGCAAATGACACATATCCGGACATCGGTCTTGACAGGATGCGGAAGCCGTAGTCGATTTCGTATCACAGGGCCGTTCTTCAGGGACTTGAATTTGACGTGCATCTCGTATTTCACCGATGTTGGCTTCTGTCCAACCTCAAAAGCCCGTATGTATCTGTATCCCATCAGTCAAGGCCCATTGATGAAATGCAGGTCCTTCAAACGTACCGCATCGCATCACATAGCGAGAATTGGTCGGCATCTCGCTGATCATATTGAATGTATGTTGTCCTCGCCTTCTTCTTCTTCTTCTTGGTCTCCTCGCCCTTCTTCTTATTCTTCTGCGGATTCGAGCTTCCTCCTTTCGGCTTGAGTGTCTCCTTTTTCGAGACGATTCTTGGAACCACGCGGGCTGTCAGAGGTGGTGTTGTGCTGAGTAACCTGGCGGAGATGTTCGCAGGCGCGGGACGACTTGATGATAAGCATAAGCTGCTCAATTGAGCCAGACGTGGTCTCGCTGTCGCCATGGTGCGGATGTTGATGGCTGTTATGCTGTTGCTTGAAGTCGAGAGTCGAGATATAAATTCCAGGTCCAGAACCAACCCTTTCAGCTCTAGCGCCAACACCCCTGCTCTGGTCTGCCGATGCATGACTGATTTGACTCGGAACCCCCACCAAATTTATTCCATCGAACCCCTCCATTCCATTTCCACCATCCTCTGTTTACTCACAACCACACCACCCGCAAACATGAAGCCGCAGGAGGTATCGCAGCTTGCTGCCAGCCTGGCACCATTGGACTTCAAGGTTGTCGAGCCTCATCTTGCTGCTCTCGACAAGCATCTCACGCTCAGAACTTATGTTGAAGGGTACTCGCTCGGCCAAACTGATACCGATATTTGGATTGCCATTCGAACAAACAGAGTCGCTGCCGCCGCTTTGAAAAGAGGAACTCTTGTCAATGTTGGAAGATGGTTCAGCTACATCGAACAAACCCACCCAGAGATCCAACAGGAGATCAAGGCGAAGGATGAGGCGGAGAAGGCAAAGAAGGCCACTCAAAGCAGGGCGGGTGCAAGCTACAACATGGCTCTGCAGGATGTTGAGAAGGGTGTTGTCACCAGATTTCCACCTGAGCCATCGTGAGATTTCATGCTCCGCTCCACGCTGCTGTTTACTAACTCGTAGTAGCGGGTATCTGCATATCGGACACATCAAGGCTGCACTTCTGAACGACTACTTCGCACACGAGCTTTACAAGGGCACTTTACTCCTAAGATTCGACGATACCAACCCTTCGAAGGAGAAGCAGGAATACCAAGACTCGATCGTGGAGGATCTTAAGATGGTTGGAATCAAACCGGACAAGACAAGCTACACTAGTGACTACCTCGAGGACCTCTACCAATATGGCATTCGCATGATTAAGGAGGGTCATGCCTATGCGGATGATACGGATCAGGAGACCATGCGTGCTGAGAGAATGGACGGAATTGCTAGTAAGAACCGTGAAAAGAGTGTCGAGGACAATCTGGCTATCTTCGAGAGCATGAAGGAGGGAACCGATGTTGGACGGAAATACTGCATTCGTGCGAAAATGTCAGTCGACAACCCAAACAAGGCAATGCGTGATCCAGTCATCTACCGTTGCAATGTGGATACACCCCATCACCGAACTGGCACTGCTTGGAAGATGTACCCTACCTATGACTTTGCTTGCCCTATTGTTGACTCGATGGAAGGTGTTACCCATGCTCTAAGAACTACCGAGTATACCGACCGAAATCCCCAATACCAATGGTTCCTCGATACACTCAAACTTCGTCAAGTTCACATGTGGGATTTCGCAAGAATGAACTTCATCCGAACTGTTCTCTCGAAGCGAAAGTTGACAAAGTTGGTTGACTCCGGAACCGTCTGGGGTTGGGATGATCCTCGTATGCCGACTATCCGAGGAGTGCTAAGACATGGAATGACCATCTCGGCACTCCGAGATTTCATTCTGAAGCAGGGGCCAAGTCGCAATATTGTAGTGATGGATTGGACGAATTTCTGGGCTTCGAACAAGAAGGAGATTGACCCTGTTGCGCCACGACACACCGGTGTTGCGGAGAAGGATGCAGTGAAGGCTACACTCACCAATGGGCCAGAGAAGGCGTACACTGAGGATAAGCCCAAGCACGCCAAGAACCCAGCGGTTGGCATCAAGAAGGTAGCATTCAGCAAACACTTGATCCTGGATCAAGAAGATGTGAAGCTTTTTAAAGAAGGCGAAGAAATCACACTTATGGGCTGGGGTAATGCTTTTGTCCGAAAAATCAATGGATCTAGTCCCATCACAGATGTCGAGCTCGAGCTCCATCTTGAGGGTGATTTCAAGAAGACTGAGAAGAAAGTCACCTGGCTTTCTACGGATGGACAGGATTTGGTCAAAGCCGAGGTATGGGAGTTTGACCATCTATTCACTAAGGACAAGTTGGAGGAAGAGGATAACTGGGAGGACTTTGTCAACAAGGATTCCGCAACGATGGTTCCCCAACTCTGTGATGAGAATGTGAAGGATTTGAAGGAGGGCGATATTATCCAGCTTGAGCGTAAGGGATTCTATAGAGTTGATAAACCAGCCGCGGCTGGCAAACCTGTAGTCTTGTTCGGTATTCCAACTGGAAAGACGAAGTAGACGTAAAAGTGCTTTGCTGCATACGACTTAGATGGTCTGCAATGAATGATTTGTGATGAATGTCTTTAGTTAGTCATATCGTAACTTACTTTCAGTATTCGGGTAGACATAGTATAGTGATTCTTAGGTGGACTTTGAATCCCCTAAAAACTTTGCCTTGCTTCCCTTCCCCACTCTAGTGCTCATCCATTAGACACAACATAGCTAATCTCAAGCTCATGCTGAGTTGAAAGCCAGCCCAGCAGATCCTTCACATGCAGCTCCTCTACATGATACCGATAAACATATCAACACTGCTCAAGATAGGCCCATGACCTTCATTCTTCAACCCGTCAAAACCGTCACCACCCTAAGATCTTGTTACCCTACCCGGAGAAAAGTGTTACCTAATCAGTAATAATTTTCTCCCAGGCAATAAAATACGGCTGAAATATCTTTAAGTTCCCTATCATCTGCCCAAAGAACGTAAATTAAATCTCGAAATAATGTCGATAAACACAAAACAATCCCGCTGAGCGAAATTGATATGCCGTTTCTATAACCCAATAAGGAGGAAATTGTCGAGTGCCGCTCGGCGCTGATTAGGAAGTCTTCCATGCATGCGCCTTCGTTCACTGTTGTGAATACACTAGAAACGGAGTTTTTGAGATGGGGAAGGGTGGGGGAGACGAGGTTTGAGGAGAGGAAAGCTTATTGGCGGAAGTCGCGAGGCTAGAGGGGGCATTAGTTGAGAATTTGTGAGTTGGATGGAGGGGAGTGGAGGCATACTACTTCGATGCCTGAGAAGATGAGAGACAAAAATGAACTTCATGTGTGGTTGAGAACGTGTTGGGCTACGATATTTTGTGGAAAGGCGCTACTAACACATAGAGGCACTTTTGAGTCTCATCGTGGTTTCCTTTGTTCTTATCTGGGATCGCATTGTATCCTTTAGGCCTATGAATTGCTAGATTGTTTCAATTCTGTTTGTTGCTTTAAAATCCAGGGGCTCGCTTGACGAAGCGAGAATTTTGGGTTGCAAAGGGCTCTACATACGGTAGAAAGCACCACGGATCTACGTGATGATCATCTACATTGGCGAGAAGACGACTGTGTACTATGAAATGAAGCAAACTGAGGGAGGTCTGTCATGAGAAGTTATGTTCTCAAGCTCCAATCGTTGGAGAATGGAGACATTGTGGACACAAGTCCGTCTAAGGCGGCTTTTACTAACTAGCGACTGTGACTTAGGAACGACATCACTTCAAACAGACTCGAAGCTACTTCATAGCCTATTAGTGCTGGGAAGCAGTCATGGTAGGTCTGGGAATCATGTTAGGTCTGGGAATATCGACTGATTCGCGGTGGGTAGAGACACTCGTCTACGACCGAGAGATACTGGATGCTCGCTAGATGGACTGTCCACAGCAGATGCTTCTTTTATGCGGACATATCGATAGATTACAAGGTATGTATTATGCGTTCTTCTTTTTCCCGTTATTTGCAAGTATCTTACTTGCTCATTGGGCTCGATAGCGGAGTAAATGAGGTTGGAAGCTCACAGCTCGCTTACTAGACTCGCTGGGCAGGGTGACTTCACACTAGAATTGGCAAATTACAGCGAAGCAGTACCACTGCCTGCACAGCCCGGAATTCAGATTCAGTGATAAGAGATAGACTTGCAGGGGCTTGGGAAGGACCCGGGTGACTTTCCCTCATCAGCCAGAAATGCTCGGATGCTTGTCTACGCCTCTAGGTTGGACTTGCTAAAACCTGAAACCGACAACACGGGAGATTATCTTATTGATAAATTCAAAGCTGAACAATACATTCACATTTGGCACCTTACACAGGGTTCACACATTTTAAATTCAGCGGAGCGATGATCAAAAACCCTGCCGGAAGACAGCAGCCAAGCATTTGAGCATCCACCACCCCACCTTTAGCTCTCCCCTATCCACAAAATAAAGTGGACAGCCAGTACTGTACCGATAGGATCAGATAAGATCAGACAATCTTATCAACATGCCATCTGATGGAGATCTTGAAGTTTTTCAGCTTGGCGGGCATGAAATGTTGGTCATACCCCGAGTAAGGTTTGAGACGAACCCGCAGTCGGCCAACGAGTTGGGCTCATGTACAGTACGAAGACGATCCCCTGGTCGTGAGAAATGGTTCTTTCTCGTCTTCTCTTATATCCAGGCCGTCAAAAATGAGTGACACAATAGATAAAACTGCGGCTGCTGATACAGCAGCCCATGAGAAGGCAACTCCGGCTGTTGCATTCGTCGATGTGCCTCTCGTCGAATATAATGTCAGCGCAAGCACACTCCCTAAGATATGGTCGAGGAGAGCTCTGTACATTGCATTTACCTGGTAAATCTTCCACCACCTACTAGTAGGAGAATGCTCACAGCGGAAATAAAGTCTCTTTCTCATGAACCTTTTCATAACTTTCGCGACATATACTCAGAACGTATATGAGTCATACGCAACTATTTACTTCAAAGGCCACTCTCTCATTGCTACATTCAATATAATTCATGGGCTTTTCGGATCGTGGGGTACCCTCTTTTGGCGAAAATTGCAGACGTGAGTGTGATCTCCTGTGGGTATGATTTGGAGCCTAGCTGATTGGGATTTTCTTTTGTAGCATTTTGGCCGACCACTTGGATTCGCAATCGCAGCTTCGCTTCTCTCCCTCGCCAACGTACTTTACGCATCCTGCAATAAAATCGATATCTTCCTGGTGAGTTGCCTGATATCAATGAAACTAGAGGCGCAAAAGCTCACTATGTCTCTAGTCCGGCGGTATTTTCGAAGCATTGGGCGACTCTTGGTGGAACATTACTCAACAGATCTTCATCGCAGACATAACAAGCTTCATCAATCGCGGTATCCTATTTACGCTTCCCGAATCCTTCTCCGCTATCCCAACACTTTATCCCGGCTCCTACCTTGGTGAACACATGCTACTGAACTCATCTTGGAGATGGGGATATGGAATATGGGCTGTCATCCTGCCCTTCTGCGCACTCCCCACAATTGCGCTGATGATCTGGACGGATAGAAGAGCAACGAAGATGGGAATTGTGAAAGAGAAGATCTCTCTTTTGCACGATGCACCGTCCGGAGCGTCATGGGGTAAAAAAGCTTATCAAGTGTTGTGGATCGAGGTAGATCTGCCAGGAGAATTTTTGCTTATGGCTGGTTTGGCAATGACACTGTTACTAATATCTATTGCGGGAAAAAGCAATACGGCAAGATGGAAGAGACCGTCCTCGGTCATTCTTCTCATTATGGGAGTGTTGACCGTTGCCGGTTTCCTGGTCTGGGATGGCAAGTTTGCAAAGAAACCCATCATTCCCTTCCGTATGGTAAAGGAGAAGAGTGTCGTGCTGGGATGTGTGGCTGCTATTACCATCGCAATGTCCGATGCTGTGTACAGGACTTTCTTGTCGAGCTCCCTCCAAGTAGCTGGTGGTTACTCGCCCGGAAACGCCACCAGAATTGAGTATAACACTTCTAGGCTTCGGGCATTGACCGCAGCTAACAAATTACAGCAATGCTCAACGAGTAGCTTACAACGTCGGAGCTATCCTCGCAGGCATCAGCTTGAAATTTGGCAAGAACACAAAACCATTCATCATCCTGGGATCCTTCACGATCGTCCTTGCCAACGGTCTACCAATATACCTAACGAACATGCATAGTACTTCTATTGGTAATGAAGTGTCATTCATTACTGTAAAAACCATCCTTGGTGTAGGCCACGGCTTTGTGCAGGTGCCTATACAAGTTGCTTTGCAGGCTTCCGTACCACATAGTGAGGTTGGTATTGCAACAGCTGTCTATCTCTCGTCTCTGGGGTTTGGCTCCAATATGGGAAATAGGTAATCCAAATCCTGTCTAACCGCGGTTTAGACTACTAACAAAACTTTCACAGCATCGGGGGAGCAATTTGGAACGGCATCCTGCCAAGTAAGCTGAGGAAGTACCTCCCAGTAGAAGCAAAAGCTGCGACACGGGCCATATTCGGCTCTATCGTAACAGCAAAGAAGTTCAAAGCTGGAAGTGCTACCCAGGTTGCAATCAACCTGGCTTACCGAGAGACACAAAGGTCACTGTCCATTGCATCTTTTTCCTTGTCTATACCTCTGCTCATCATCATCATCACCATCTTCATGAGGAACGTGAAGCTTGCCGAGGAGGATAAGGTCAGGGATGAAGCGGCTGCTGAAGAACTGAAACTGGCGGAGAAGATTGGAAGGGATGAAGCTTAGAGGCGCTGTATTTGTGAGGTTACTCCCAAGTGGGAGGTGGAAACCCTCAAAGACTTCTTAAGGAGAATGGATTACTTTGTCAATATGATACGAGAGCTTGGATAGCTGCGAACCTTGCAATGCTCAAATCCTAGCCGCACGAGGGCGGATGATACCCACCCAATCGAATTATCCCAAAGATGCGAGACCATGCCATTCCCCCAAGAGAACCATCCATCCGCCTCAGTGCTTCACCCCGGACATGATGAGCTCTCTTTAAAGCTTGCTGTTTCCAACCACAACCTGCTCCTCAACGATACTTTGGGCTGTGTTCTCATGCTCATCATCAGTTGACATCGCATGATCGCGTTCTGGATCCGATAGAAGTCTTCCGAACAAGTCGTCCATCTCTTCTAGAGTCCTACCTTTAGTCTCTGGAAAGTACATCGCAAGAATCTAGTCAAAATATCAGCATGTACAGAAACAAGCCTACTTAATGCTGGACTTCAAGTTTCACAATTGTTGAGAAAACTTACGATGAATGATACGATGTTGATCGAGAAGAATATGAAGTAAGTCTTAGACTTGATGTTTTCGATGGCGACTGGAAAGTATTGGCCTACGGCTATAGATCCGATAGCTCCAGCACTGGCTGAAATGTTGATACCGTTTGCTCGGACGTGCGTGGGGAATATCTGCCATGGTCAGTCATGTTTGCCAGAGGCGAGTTAATTTCGTACCTCAGTTCCGTACACCCATGCATTAGGTCCGAATCCGACAGAGTATCCAAAGGAAAAGAAAAATATGAATATGATACAAGCGTAGTCTGATGCCCTGTTCGTATTACCTGGGTATGCGAGTGGTAATGCACCATTAATCTGTGATTATTAGCCCGAACAAACATCACTGAATATTACGAAAAAGTAAAAATCGCCTACCAGCATAGAGACAGACATTATGAAAGATCCAAGCAAGAGAGTCTTTCTTCTTCCGAGCTTATCAATAATTAACATCTCAATGATGGAGCATCCGATCTTCAAAGTGCTTTCAATCCCACCAGCCATCAGACTCAGGTCCTTAGACAGACCTAGCGCAAGGAAAACTGTAGGCAGATAGTACTTGATGGCTGTTGCTCCACACATCTGGGCCATGAACTGCAACACTGCTCCACGCCAAAGACGTGCAAAAAGATTTCTGTCGGAGAAGAGGACGTGCCATGGTGCTTCTTCGATAGTATTGTGTAGTTCGACATTCTGCTTGATGTCGTTCAACTCCTGAGACACTGCCTCGGGATTTTTATCGCATCCACGAAGGTACTGAAGAGACTTTTGTGCATCGAGCGGTCGACCTTGTTCGAGAAGCCAACGAGGCCTGCAGTTCATCAGCATTTAGACAAGAGAAATTGACTGTGCTATAGAGTAGACTTACGTTTCTGGGACAAATGGAAGTCCGATGACAAAGAGCAGAGCAGGAATGAACTGGAGGGAGACTGCTAAACGCCACCCTTGAGCGAATCCTGTTGGTGTCTTCCAATGCGAAACCCCATATCCGACCCTGTTTCAAGATTAAGTCAACAAATCTTCCAAAGCAATTCTTTATAGCCCTCGCTTACCAAAATGCTGTTGCTAGACCGGTGACCATGCCAATGTGGTTCATCACGACTAGGCCTCCTCTCCTCTTCGCCGGGGCAATTTCACTTTTCAAAGATTAGCCATTTACTCGTGCTCGCTCTTATGGACCATGAAGCTACCAACCTCTGATACAACGGCACCGAGGTGGAAATGATGGCATTTCCAAACCCGGATATGATTCTTCCGATGACCATCATCGCCAATGCAGACTTTCCGTGAGACCCCACCTGCACAGCTGCTCCGATACAAGTAATCACCGTGCCTGTAAGAGCAGCATATCTTCTGCCGAGTTTATCACTTACCATGCCTGAGATGAAGACATAACTTGTCCAAGTGCCAAGATAGTAGATAGCTGTAATCAGACCTTTCTGAGCAGCACTTGGTTTATGGAGAGCCTTGATGAAGCCGGGATTGACGTAGATTGGGGCAATGATTCCAATGTTGTATCTGCAAGAATGGTCAGCCTGTGATTTGAAAGGATAATTGACATCTACTGGAGAGTGATGAGGCTGAGGCGGGGCTGCAATAATGTTTACTCGGGTGCGATGCTTACCCCCATAGAAATGACCCGAGGGCGAAGAAGATGCATAGAGACACCAGCCGCCTGACCTCCTTGCCCGGTAAGAACAGAGTAGGAGCCATCTTGGTAGAATTCTCCGTTGTAGATGAAGCAAATGGACGATGTTGATTCTGCCTCAAGGTCAGTGAGGAATATTAGTCCGGAAGAAAAAAAAGCTCACTTCTTCTGTCGAGAATTTTTAGGGTGGGGTTCAGCCGCGCGTGATGGCCATCAAGCCAATAGTCTATCACTCAATATCCCAAAGAAGGCCAGATGCGGCATCGGAGTCCAGAACACCGGCATGGGCACACAATGTTGCGTGCGATTTTCAGCTGGTTACGAACGTCAGCTCCCCGCGGTTGAGCCCAGGCCTGACCACTTCAGCACCCACGACGCCCAATCTGGACGATATATCCACCGCAGAAGGTGCTAAACAGTACGACCTCGAAATCTAACCTACAACTGAAGCTCAAAGTGGGCACTGGGCTGGAATATAGACAGGGGGACGTGAAGAATTCGAAAGGCCACGCAGACATGAGCAGGATTTTTTCCCTTGTCGGAGTCGAGCCCAAGAGCGCAACCCGGCAGGCCAAAGCAGGAGAGTTGAGACCCCAAGAAACTCGCTAAATGAAGAACTGGCGAGCCGAGCCTAGGCTATTATTTAGCGAGACATGCCCTGGATGAGTAAACATGAGAGGATGTGCGCGCGTGTGGTTAAAATAATCTTGCGAGAATCGTGAGGATTTGTACTGCTCATCAAATTACATGTTAATGGATAAAATTATTCGGTACGGGCGAGTAGTTGGTTAAATTTTAGACGTAGATTCAAGTTACATACAGGATTCTCATATGGTTGGCTTGATATCTCAGACCTATACACGGACTCGGATTCAGCATGCTAACCATCCCATGTGAAAAGCGGCCATCCAAGGAAGAAAAGATGGTACAGATAGATAAAAACTACATTGCTACCGAAAACAAGCTGCAGCAGAAGGCTAAAACATGAATTGACAATAGCCAGAAGACAGTGCAACATCTTCAAGAAAAAGTGATGTCAGCAGAGTACATTGATGCTCCCGTTTAGGAAGAGAGAAATTTGGTCAATCTACACAACCAAAGAGCGCTAATTCTGATCAATAGACAACTGTAATGTGAGGAGGGTTTGACGTAGCAATGGAGCATGACCAGTTCCGCGCCCTCGCAGAGATCTACCGGAACCAATAGCAAAGAGTTCCTCAGATTCACTCTTCAGTTCACAGTTCTAACAGCAAACTAACCGGATTCTTATTCGAGATAATTCAGAAGGCACTGCATGGCAATTTCTAGCTTACAATATGCTTCTGACACTTCGAGCGAACCAGCGACTCTTTTGTACGAACCTCTTGTCACATGAAAGGAAACATTTCCACATGAGAACTTGCCTGGGGGTCATTGAAAGCTTGAGCGGTTGTATAGGACTACAGTAGCTTATATGGTCTTGTAGATAAACATCGAAGAGGAGCCATTGCTTAAAGCACAGCCAACTGCCGGTGTTAATTTGTGGCTTTTGAAGCGAACTTAGCGACAACCAACTTGGGCAGAAAGGGGTATGTCGCTTAAGATCGCATGGCAGCAGAAAGCCGAATTTAAAGAAACCTGTTCTCCGTATTTTACAATGCCTGAGTTGCCTCAAACTCTCAAAGTGACTGCAAAGGTGGTCATCGGAGCTACTGTAGTTGAGACTGATAGATACGAAATGTCGATCGTATAATGGGATCCATCCATCAACTCCGAGGTGACATAGATATCTCTCCAGAACCTACTATAGATATAAATTCATAAATCTTAATATAGTATTCTAGCCTAGTCCTTCAACTAATGGTCAGTGTCTACGGTTTTGCTAATAGTCCATTAATAACTTTGATTTATGAACAGCGTTTGAGAAGATCATTCACAACGATACGTATGACTTTACCGATCTTCAAAGGTCAACTATGGACGCTTTTGACTTATCACCTAGATATGAGTGATCTAGAGTCTGTCATATCTACAGTGAAGGATGTCACGAAGGTCTTCGGAATACTAGGTATCCTCATCAATAATACATATTATATTCTACTTCTACCAACCATAGCAACATGCGATGATGAGTCGTACTGGCAAACATTCGAGATCAAAGTCTGGGGCACATAAAGGTAACGAAAGCTTTGCTCCTAATACTTCTCTCTAATTATACCCGGTGGTCTCAAGACTATAATGAATCTGAGCTCTGTGGTAGCGCATAACCTACGGCCAGATTCGAGTGCCTATGGAACGGCAAAGTTTACTATTTTGAGGCTTGAGTTCTTATGCTAGGAGGAGGCAGATGGCTTGGTTGTGTTCTGTGTCCATCCTGGCGCGATCGTGACGAAACTGATAGAGGCGATACCCAAGGAAACGCACGCGAGTAAGAGTGACCGTTTGGTTGTGGTGGAGAGGGATCACTGACAGATTTTTCTAGATCTGACCGACACACTGGCCCTGGCTGGGATGCGATTGCATTCATGGCAGAGGGCAGAAGAGAGTGATTGAATGTTAGATATATGAATGCTCAATGGGACAAGGAAGAGTTTTAGATTTCAAAGAAGACATCGTTGTAGGGGACAAGTTGAAGATGAGGATGGTACTATACATGTAACTAGGACTGGGCATCATATTTATCATTACCTGGCACCTGAGTATCTCTTCAGCATGAATACGAGCTATTGAGTGAACGGGCGCCACGCTACCGTCTGGAGTCCATGGCTTCTGTGTTCGTCAACATTGAAGCACGCCCTTTCCAATGTCGCTAAATCAGGTCAAATCTGTAGCGGCGATCGTAGCTCAAATCACAGCAAAATCGTAGTCGGTAGCACACAAATAGCTCACTTACTGAAGTAGCAAGTACTGATGAACGTACAGTTTCCAATGGTAGAGGCATTTCCTTCGAACCAGATTCAGACACAGGACTTGCTTGATAAGTTAGTCGCATGTGGTGCGAGATACACGAATGACATTTCTCAGTGTGAGACAGGAACTCGAGTCTCTTCACCGCCTACTAATCTATGTTAGAACAGCAATAGAGGATGGTAGTTTTTTAAACCGAATCGCGAAAAAAAGAGAATCGTGAGTATTGGGAAGGAACATGATCAAGAAATTCTTTCGCTGGTCTTCCGTACCTGACTCAGAAATCATCTTTTGCTCGGTGGCTGGAAGCGAGGGCTTGATCATTGCTGCAACAGACGATGGACACGTTTCTAAGATGATTCTTGTTTCTGGCCAATGGTTGAACCGTACCTCACTGGATTAGAAACACAAGATCTGTTATGGCGGTGAAAAGAGCTTACTTTAGACGGAACGTGGAAAATTCCGATTTGAGGAATCGTGTCTCAGCTCAAAATATCAGCATAAGTCCTTGTCAGTGCTTACTTCTGGGTATCCAATCAAATACTTGTCAGAGCCGCCGTCTCAGCCTCACAAGTGAGACTCAAGAGGCAGTAAGGATGCTCTTCTCTTTCTTCTCCCTTGCATGAGACTCCACAGATGAGCTCTCATTCCCAGTCTAACTCGTAACAGCTGTCTCTACACGAATCTGGAACCTTATCTGGACAGCGGACAAGAAAAAGTGGGAATTCTGCAAGTCCTCAAGAAAGCGGTAGTTCGGCAAACGACTCCTCAAAAAGCCCAATATGGCACAGCTGCTATATATAAAAATGCCTGGAACCTCCTGCCATGCAAGCCCGCATAAACGCCATCCTCACCACCAGCACCCTACAGGACTTTCTGGTGTTCATTTACAGTACCAGGAGGATCTGCCATTCTAGGTATTACGAGACAGCCAATGGGAAACCCGCGGCTCACTCAAACCTTCCTTTCTTACCGTGTTGACTGGCTCCCCATGCCTGTACATCTGGCTGAACTCGAGCTACTGTACGACGTGAGACACCGTGCTCCTGTACCAACTAAACCTTACCAGATGCTTGTCAGATCTTAGCTTCGCATGGTTCTTGCGAGGTTCTGGAATGCCCTGCCCTGCCCAGCTCGGTGCATCGCGTGTAGGTCTGTCGGAGGGACTTTTCGGCCCCTTGTCGTCCCCGCGTTCTGGGTGCACCCGCGATGGCTAAATGGCGATAATCATAAGACGGCCCGGGTGAAACCAATATTTCTATCCCGTTGGGAATCTTGGATGGTCGAATTTCCACCCGGGGCCCGAGATGGTTTCTCCTGGTGCGACTAGTTTAGTGAAACATGGTGTTGGTATTTGAAGGTTGCGACTAGATCGATTGAGATAACGAATCCGCCTCCATCAGATAGGGGGGGGCTGGAAAGTCGAAGCGAGGATCAGTTACGAGACTCAGCTTTTGGATTTCGGACGCACGACAATACATGTCGTGGCACGAAGGACGACATTCGGGAGTATGATTGTCAGCTGAAGCTACCATTGTATTCATTCATGACTATGTACGATGAGTGCAGTGCATATTTTTGCAAATCCATGCAAAATCATTAACAGATCCCGACATAGTTATCCCCTAGCATATTTCATCATACAGAGCGACCATGCTTTCCCCCCTTGGTATCATAACTCTCCTCGTAAGTTCCACACTCTAAACGGTGTAGCGGTAGAATGTAGCATTGTCTCCTCTCTCACGTTCAGCGGTCTTCTCTTCCTCAGTGTAGTTCTCTGGCAGCTTGTTGTTGTCGATGGCCCACTGATTGCGGCGCTTGTTCTCGCGGCGGAGATAGAGGGTCATGAAGCAGGTGAGAAGGAATGACATAGAGACTGTGGATGCGAGGGTAACATGACCAGGGATGAACCTGTCTTGGATTAGTACAGAGTAGTAAGATTGAGGATGCTAGAGTAACGTACCGAGGAGAGTATTTGGGCAAAAAGCAGTAAGCAGAGATGGCTCCACCCAAGTTACCGAAACCGACGTGCATGGCAATGCCAACACCACGCTTGAGACTGCCACCAATGTTGTTACCGTTCCAGGCAACTCCCATGGGCACCAAGGGGTAGATACCGGATGCTGCGAAGAAGGTACCGGTGTATTGGACGCCGGGCTTACCGGAACTGGCGAGCATAGCGAATCCAATGATTGCGGCGGCTTCGTGGGCGAGCATGAAAACTCCACGTTGCTTCGCACGATCGGCAAAGAAACCGGTACCAATGGTGAAAACACAAGCAACAACATAGGGAGGAACAGTCATGAGTTGACTCTTTTCGGCGGAGTAACCCATGTTCTTGACGATGCTGTGGCGTCTGTTAATGCTGCAATTAAGAGGTATAGAAGAGAAGGATGCTTACGTTGGCAAGAATAGAGAGATGGAGTAGAGAGGGGTGTAGATGCCGATGGTAATCAACATGTGCACGTAGATCTTCCAGTCCTTTAGAGCATCGGCAGCGTACTTCAAATTGAACTCATCCGCCAAAGAACTGCGATCAGCCTTAAGACGACGTTCAACCTCAGTGCGCTCCTCTTCAGTAAGGAATTTGGCACTGCCACATGTTAGCTCAAATCGTCTTGTCAAAATGAGTTAACTTACGTGCGTGGGTAATCGTTGATGGCCCAGTAAGCAACGAAAGCGACCAACAAGGTAGCGAGGCCCTCCAAGATGAAGATCCAGGACCATGCCGAGCGGTCACCGACACCGTCCATCTTGCCAATACCAAATGCAAGGATGCCACCAAATGCGCCTGCAGCAGTCGCAGCTGAGAAGAAAAGAGCCATTCGGAGTCCGCACTCATGACGAGCATACCTAGATGTGTTAGATGTGAGATTGATTCTCCAGACGAGGGCACACACCACATAGTGATATAGTATGTAACACCAGGGAATAGTCCGCCTTCGGCAATTCCCAAGAAGACACGAGCAGCCATAAGTCCCGCATAGTTGTGAACGAAACCCATGCAGATGGTGCAAATAGCCCAAGCACTTGAGACACATAGTTAGAGACCAGACGTTTCCATGGTGCATTAAAAAACTTACATCATAATGATCGTGAGCCAAAGACTGGGCCGGAGGCGCTTCATCATCATGTTGGATGGGATCTCAGCAGCGACATAGAAGGGGAAGAAGATGGCCAAAGCATTGTTGTATTGGAGCGACTTTACAGGTATGCCCAAGTCCGGCAGCAATTTATAAAGCTTTGCGTTTCCGATGTTGGTACGATCTAGGAAAGAAAGGCTGAGAAGATCAGCGTTCATCCAAGAGGGCCAACAAGATCACGTATTGATGCAGAACAGAACTTACAGATAGAGCAACGAAAGGAAGGGAACGAGATGCCAGTCCAATTTGCGGAGAAGCTTCTTAGTCCTCTGAGCATCGAAATGGGGGCCATCGTCTAGCGACGTTTGGGTGTTGGAGGAAACCTCGACCTCATGGTTAGCCCCTTTGGGATTGTCCAAGTCCATAGACGTGTCGCTGTTGTTGATTTTCTCCATTGTGGCCGGTTTGAGATCGACTAAACTTTAAGAATTGAGTTGAAGAAGACGCACGAATTATCGCTAGAACTGTGCGGGGGAGTCGAGCTTATATCCCCTCGCCGCGGAAGGGAAGCTGTACGACCGTCCGTACACCCACAGACTTAAAAGTCCGTGTTGGCGTCCATGGGGCCCCAGATGCTCATGTCTTGGTCTTTACTTGGCGCTGCACAGCAACTCGACATCGTCGGCACCCCCCTGGTCGTCCATGTGGCAAGCCCGCACCAACAATCTCAACAACTCGCGACAGCTCCAATCAGTATGCACTTCGTTTGCCGCAAATGGATCTCTCTATTTCTGCCTCCTCCCGTATATAGTTTCGAACGAACAGAAAGTACAGTAGAGTAGAGAGAAGGAAGCCCTCGCCTCACTCTCTCTCACAAGACATCGCAGGTATCTGTGTCGTCTGATGTACGCAGACCCCTGGTTCTGACAGCTCGATGGTCAAGACGACCTCAAGCCAGCGCTTTCCCCGTCAATTGGGATTCTGCCGAGAGTTGTCTGGCTAGGGCATTTGGCATTATTCTGAAATCTGCGTCAGCCTAGATGAGGAACCTAGTTGGATGGCGCTGCTTGGCGAATCAGCCCCGATGCCGGGTAAAT
This sequence comes from Rhexocercosporidium sp. MPI-PUGE-AT-0058, assembly GCA_020746875.1. Lineage (NCBI taxonomy): Eukaryota > Fungi > Ascomycota > Leotiomycetes > Helotiales > Rhexocercosporidium > Rhexocercosporidium sp. MPI-PUGE-AT-0058. Next base: position 108,409 of record JAGTJL010000023.1, read on the forward strand.
ACAGCAGCGCTCTGTATGGCTGGAAGCGATGCGAAGATAACACATTGATCTCTTGCCCAGGAAGGTGGCTGTCCAGCCAAGCCGGCCATATGGAAGGAGTATCGAAGTGTGGAATTACTAGAATGGACACTCAAGAACAGTCATCCTCAACCGTGGACCCAGATGGCGCTGAGCTGGGGGGTTTAATGGATTGCTGCTTGGACCGCAAGCGCACAAGCTGATGTGAGATAAGCAAGAGCGAAGACTTAAAAAGCATAATATCTGAATCAAACAAACTGGCAAACATGTCAAAATGCCGATCCTCTTGGAATCCGGCATTGGTGGGAAATGTGTGTGCGGCGACGTTGGTGGAGAAAAGAAGCATACGCCTCGCCCCATAGAAGGACGCCCAAATGCCCAGAGCCCGTCACGTGAGCCCGTGTATCCTTTTACCCATCGGGCCATATCCCCGGCCAATGAACCAAACAAGACTGAAGATATCCCAACTTTCCAAGAGCCTAATCCGGCGCCCCTGGCTCTCGAGCAGTGTTGAAAGTCTTCTACTCACTGTACGAGCCGTGCCTCTCGGTTGGGGAATTTGGGGGCCCTTGGACGCTGGAGAATGCCGCGGCGCTACCACTGGGACTTGCTGGCGGGCCAGTTTGAGTTTGAGTTGCATCCTCCTGCATGGCTGACCTTGCTCACTCGAAATAGTCGACCATGCAGTAATTTATAATAGATTGTCAATTTTGGCGTTTGATTGCTTGTTTTATGTAAGGCTCAGGGGCCAGACAATGTGAAGGATTTGCACGACTACCTTCGTCGTATGTGGAGAGCCCGGACACCAATAGTCCAGAGACCGAATGCGAGCAGTGAGATTCTTTCGGACAACAAACAACTCTGTGGCCAGACTGAGACCAAATGACAACTGTCCTTCCCATCCATTGACGTGGCAGACAGAGGTCGGCCAAATCCACGAGAGCGGGTTGAGAGCGGGTTGAGAGCTTGGAGATGCAGAAGCTTGAAATAGTGGCAGACAGAGGCGTACCAAACGGCATGATAAGCAGAGAGAAGGTGCGAAGCCAAAAGAAAAATATGCATCATCGTAATGCAAACACTGTCCAGTGCAAAAGGCCAATGAAAGACATCCCCTGGTCCGGTCACTTGAGCGCAGTTCGGTGATTGATTGGACAGTGAAAATGTGGTAACCGATCAGAACTCCCGGGAGGCAGAAAATAAACGAGGCAGGAAGCCAACATCCAAGACTTCGAGAAAGTCAAGATGGTGAAAGTGACAAGAAACACAAGAAACATGGGGAAGATGGAGAAGTGGATTAGAAAAGTCCAATTCGACATTTCCAACGACGGCGAAGCCCCCTTTTAAGAGGCAGCCAGCCGTCTGTGAGCAAGGGAAGATCTAGCGCCCTTCCCCAGAAGCCGTACAGCCGGACAACTAAGGGTGATGCTATTCTGAAAGCCTGGGAGGATAAGCAATGTATATCCTTCCTAAAAAGCCTGGTGAGGTACTTCCTACCCACCCATCACTTTTGCCAAGCGAACCTCTCGGAGTTTGGAAAGGAGAAACATTTCCTTCCTCCAATTTCAGTTACGTGATTTGCACGTGACCTTGAAATGCATCTGAGCGGGATGCTTTATCGCCAAGGCGATGTGGTGTGACGGCCAAGTCCACGGTTCATCACAAAGGATGCATAGGAACAGTCTGTCGGGATGGCCTGATTTTTTTGGACCGTGCTGCAAGGGGTTTTCTACCCCTGAATTGGGAGCCGCTGAATATGAGTTTCGGGTGATCTACGCGGGAGGCTTCGATATCAATGTTAACAAAACTCGTGACTTCGTCCTCTCTATTCACAAGCGATGTTGGCGGGTTGATCTGATCCCACTGCTTTTTGTGCAATTGTGTGTCCCTTTCCCGAAATGGACTCCGAGATATATGCCAAGGAGAGATGGGTCCAAGTACGCTCAAATCGACTTTTTTTAATTTATTCTAGGCACCCGAGGAGTTTTCTCCATAGCGGAATTCGTACACTTATAAATCTTGTAAATACAAGCCATACATATTATCTATCGAAGACCCCATCAACAACCAGATGTCTTCAAGACAATGACCAATATCAAATGAGAAATGTCAAAGGTCTCTAGCCGATAATTGTGTGCACAACAAAGAATTATCACTTGAAGAAGAAATACGTTCTCACTCCTCTTAGTCGCCAACAGAGCCCTTATACCAGCCAACTCAAGTACCTCCAAATAAGCTCTCAACCCTCTTTCCACTTCAAAGGCACATAATAAGTGACATGATGCTTGCTGCTCCGTTTCCTCCGCCAATGCCATGAACAAACATGGTGTTCGTTTCATGCACGAACAACATTCAGAAGAATCTGACATTTATGTAAACGATTAGCTGTTTAGAAGTATAAATAAGCCCTTTAGCAGTGGGAATAATTAATGGCGATTGGCGCCAGTGCTCTAATTGCAGTTATTGCACCACGAATGAATGCATCACATCTATAAATTGCAGAGTGGTCGATAGTAGAACGAGAAAATGAGCTCAACGGATTGTTAACGTAGCACGTTCTAATCGTAGATCTAAGCTCCCCCGCTACTCCATCAAAAGATATAGTATCTACAGCAACAAGATAATTACCACGGTAATAGACCTAGAAAGCCCTCTTTTACCCTTATAACTCCGTCAGGATCGTTTTCTCGTTCTACTATCGACTAGACTGAGCAGCGCTGGCATCAGTGGGTAGGCTCGAATTTCCCATTGGTGGAAACAGAGTTTTAGGCTTATAATTTGAGACGAACATCATCTGGAGAGCGTGCTGATGCATCACTCCTCAAAAATGATACATGGAGGTGTCTCCATCTAACCATGAATGATTGCACTCACCTTGCACTTTTCAATCTTCGCTCTTCATCAAGTCTACTACCAAGAAATGCTCATATTTCTTGACTCATCAGTCACGCTAAATGCATATCTCTCGCATTCATGTGGACGTATGCTTTTAGCGCAGGAAGCTCCCAATTTCCCAGATCTTAATTTCTGACAAGTCGCTTATTATCGAGTCTGTCACTTTGATTCGAATTAAAAACTGGCCTACAGGTTTATTTGAGGACTCGATTAGCGTACTTCGAGTTTCCCAATGTTTTCTTGTAAGTATAGAAGCCCCTCCACAACACAGCCAGTTTCTGGAAACTGGTGGCCACCAAACAGAGCTCCACTTTTCGGTACAGTGTTTTAGGCGAGAAGATGGTGCAAAGACTTAACCGAGCTACAAAATTTAACCAATGTCATCTGAGTGTTGTCAATCATCGTACTGGTCACTAGGTCGATAGCTACTAGTGAATAATCACTGCCGACTGTACCAAGATTGAGGACCTGTAGACCTCCATAAGCACAAGAAAATAGGTCTCCTCAACCGCTACATGCAAATTAAAAGTTCTCGGTACCCACTACGCTGCAGTTATTCTCATAGGCTTGGATAGTCAACCTCTCGGCTAGCGATGAAGCATTCGGCAGCTGATAACATTCACACAGCGAAACCAAGTCACTAATGGCGGATACATGGGACAAGAAACTCTTACATGCCACCCAAGAGCCCGGACTTGAGGGACCAGAGTTTCTGGTGAGGGGTAAATAAATGTGACAGGCTTGGCCTAAATGCCTTTTGCCCGCTCCTGGGCAGTTCCTTGGGATCGCGGGGTGATGTCTTGGTGGGCGACAGACAAGCGAATATCCTCTTGACAGGAAGCTGGGCGCTCTTAGTATGTCAGCTGGCAGCCTGGCAACCTTTTCTCTTTTGATGTGCATCTTCCCAATGATTGTGACTTGGGATATTGCTTTTACGTGTGACTGACTCCGCTGCCAGTTCTATTCATCCACTCTTGATCATCTTTGTCGACTTTCTCCCACGCAGTAGCCGTGTCTCGCAACTAGCCATCCCTCTTGAACTGATCTGGCTATCTAGGGTCTTCTTTGAAAATTAATGTTTTCTGTCAGTCAGCCAGGAAGCTCAAGCGACGGGGGACAAACCGAGTCTCATACCAAAGACTCATCGCAGGACAGCAAGCAGGCTTTGCCAGGAATCTCGTGCAAAATTCAGACGAAGAAAACGAGTTTCATGTGTCCCTCACTAAACATACATAGAAAAGATGTTGCATTTTTGGTTGATGTGTTCTGGTCAGGGCAGGATCGTTCCGCCTCCCAAGCACTCACCGCAAGTTCATGATGCGCCGTGTCACTAATCCTATTCATAGTATCCATTCATCGATCAGCAGTTTCTACAATAATTTGTCAAGCATCCAATTCATGAATTGCTCTTCTTCGTACCTAGAACCTATCATTAAAAATCCCTATCCTCCATTTGAGTTAACGTAATTTATGGGACAACAGATAATTTATCCTCGCGTCACCCAATCACACGAGTCCCGCTCTGGATTCCGACTCCTCGGTATCATCTGCTCATCCCTGCAAAATTGTACATCGTTTATCGTGAGAATTGGGGTATTCAAGCTACTCAGACTTGTTGATTCTGTGATTTGTATAAGGAATGCGTTTTATCAGTGAGATGGTGGCGGGGTTAACGTTCAGAGTTTCTCATACTAAGAGTTGATCTTGTGGCTGGATGGAGATGGGACGATGAGGATATCGAAAGGTAAATAGCCGATCTAGTCAGATATTGCGGCATCTGGTCAATAGGGGGATGATTAGGTTTTCGTTCTAGGGTGCCAAGGATGTTTTCTTTCGGATGTGTTGGTAGCTGAGGACAACAAATCGAGAAGCTCGACTAGTAAATCTAGGCGTACTTGGGACCTGTGAGAATGGATTGCTACACTGAAGATTATATGTATTGAGATCGCAAACGTGAGCTCTGCCAGTTCAAGCATTTCGACTGCGGTGGCACTTGGGTTGTTTCTAATCTCACTAGCCTCGGTTAGCCGAATTCGCATGTTCTCTGAATGAGCATTTCTTCCTCGAGGTTTAGGGAATCCTGAAGGGCATCGTGGGAAGATAATCCATATTATTCTATGTACATACATATATACTACGGCCTCTAGCGAATACTTATTGCTTCTAGTCTATGTCATGCGAGATATGCCTGCCTCCAACTCCCCTATACCCTCTACAATTGCAGCATTTGACCTCTCACACATTCTCATCATCTTCTCTGGGTACCAGACCTTCCTGCTCTTCCTCGCTCTCTGTCGATTTGCCAACAATAGCAGATCGCAGATTCACGAAGCACAACCCAAGCGCAACCAAAGAACATTGGAAAGCCAGCCAAAAATACGGCAGACCCAACCACAATCCTTTCCATCTCATCCCGACAGTAAAGAACCCCGCAAGCGCTGGGCCAGCATACATCGAGCCAAGAGCTTCCACGATTCCAACCAGGGTATATATCCTGGACGTATGCTGTGGGTCGATGTAAGCCGTCAAGAGAGATCGGCAGAGCGGCGCTAGTCCATCTCCAAGAGTTGCGACGATAATACCGAAGAAGACGACGGGGACAGTTGGGCCTCCAATAAAGAAGAATCCAAACATCATGAGAATTGCTGAGCATTGGGCAAGCACAAGGTCTTTTTTAGCGGCAGAGAAGCGGAATGGCAAAGACGGCGACAAGAGTAGCTTCGAGACTCCAGGAAGGATGAATAAGAGGACAGCAACACTGATAATGCCTCGGTAGGACAGTAGATAGCCAGTCTTGGCCAGAGTCCATCCAAATCGCTTGCTGAAATACTGGATGAAGAAATTACTCTTGCCAAAAAAGAGGGACAACTGTACGACAAACGAGAGCAATATGACCGTCAAAGATGGTGATTTGAGCATAGTGAAAGATTCCAAAAGCTGGGTGAGGGTATGTCGAGCGTGAGACTTGATACTGCTCATTGTAGATGGACTATCCTGGAGCGAGTCATCGCCGCCGTCGCTATCTTTCACCTGGAGAGTTTCCGGAATGAAGATGAAGGTGCTGATTCCAATTGGCACCAACGCGACGGCGCTCAAGAGAGGAACCCAAGGTGAGACGACTTCCATGAGCGCTGATGAGACTAGTGGCCCGAGGAGATTTCCGATGAAGCTGGCAAGTGCCATCAGGAAGAACGCGGAGGCCCTATCGAGAGCTAATTAGCAGATTTTCATAACTGCGCGGGGGGTACATACCTGTTTGCGCTCGTCTCCACATCCGCAGCAATCGAATAAAGGACCGCCAAGAGAACTTGCGTTCCTCCTCCAATAATTTGAAAGATTGAGCAGAATATCACAAGGTGCACAGGGATGAATCGCCAGAATCGCAAGATGAGCATCGTCGAGATAAGATACAAGGTTGTCCCGACCATTGATATCATGTATACTGGCTTTCGACCAATCCTATATTCATCTTAGCATTATAATTATCTGTTCGCGATGGGATGGCATTGGAAATTCGAAAATCATTTCGGCGATATACTGTGCACTTGCAGACCTCGCAATCTGAATGGAGAGCGCATGATCAAGAGTGGGCATAAACTCTGTCATCACCGTATCGACCAACTTGCCAAGACTGCGGATAAAAGAATGACTGCTACGTACCTGTCGGCGAGAATTCCAAACGGAAATGCAAAAGCCAATCCTAGATAACTTGATTAGTTGGGCAATCGTGTCTCTAGGGAAAAGACGTACCAACTACGGCCTCAACTGTAGTCGTGAGTCCATTGACGTAAGCGAGTTCGGACTGAATCGAATCAATCTTACACAGCGACTCGTCGATATCGCTGAGGCCTTTGATATCGCCATAGAATCTGTGACAGAAGATGTCTTCGAGTAACCTCGTCTGAGGTACCACTGTGAGACCACCAGCCGATGCCAATATCAAGATGTTGAGGGCCAGAAGTAGCACGATATTCCGCGGAGTCGTGACATGGAGTCTCCTTGTCGAGTTGATTCGTCTGGTTTGTTGTTGTGCTTCCGGCAGGAGAGGAGATGCCTCAGAGGGCATTCCAGGATTGGCGGTCATGATGATGTTTGTGAACTAGTTGGCCGCATGTTGTGATGATGTGGTACACTCTTATTATACATCACGACGTACCGTCTGTGGAAACTAGGAAAGTTGGAATGGTGTCAGTGTCCACGTAGCCAGCTTCAGGCCACAACTTTTGAAACTCCGTGGGTTCGGGACTCGGACAAGCTGACGGTAGGTGTTGTCGAATAGATAGCGAGCCGGGTTTCGGCAATAGCGTCAATCTTACCCCTTTTCCTCTTATCAGCACTGGATTCGCATGAGCGACCAATCACCTACTCCTGTGATTAATCTGCTTGCGTCGCCATCCCAGGCATCAATTCTTAACTAGGAAGGTCGTCAGGAAAGCCGAGCAGGACGAACATCGCGAATCTGATGATGGCTTGTCGTTGCTGAGCAACAGGCAGAGAGATGCACCGTCTTACAAAATAGAGGCGAAGAAGCGCCTGAATGTAAATTCTCCAGAACGGGAGGTTTGTGATAACTGTAATTGTCGAAGAACAACCGGCATAGATTCTGCGCTGTCAAATCTGACCTGCAATATTTTCCGTCATCATGAATGGGTGCGGCGACGACTCGTTTGGCCCTGGGGTGCAATCGTCCAACTGCCGAGGAGGCTTTGACTTCACAGGTACGTAGAATGGAAATAGAGTGTGCTTCTTGACACTGATCCCTGTGTAGTGTCGTTCGAAGAAAGCATTCTCGCAATTCTGCCCGCGGCGTGTTTTATTGTTTTTACCCCGCTACGTGCAGTCAGACTATTCAAGAAAAGAATCAAAGTCAAATCGACAGCCATCCATGCCATCAAATTGGTAAATCTTCTCATCGCCACTTCAAGCTTCCTGGTTTAAGAAAAAACTTGTAGGGCGCAATTGGTATCTACGCAGTCCTCCAGCTTGCTTTGGTCATCTTGTGGTCAACCTCAAATGTCTACTTCAAAACACGACTTTCGATCGTATCAACAGTCTTGAATCTCGTTGCCGCATTAGGCCTTGGATTGCTTTCGCATCTTGAGCATGTGAAGGCCATCAGACCCTCGTTTGCCATCGCCGCGTACCTGTTCGTATCCCTCATCTTCGATGTCGCTCGAGTCAGAACACAATGGCTGCTTCCAACAAACGATCCTGTCGCTGCAGTTCTTACAGCAGCTGTTGCCGTCAAAGTGCTGATGCTTTTACTTGAGACTTTGGGCAAGAGGCGTATTCTACTGGCCGCATACCGCGGTCTGTCTCCTGAAAATACAAGCGGGTTGTTCAGTCGTGGATTCTTCTGGTGGTTGAACTCGCTGCTTACCAACGGCTTCAAGAACGTCTTGTCAGCGGAAGACATATTCCCTATAAACGAAAGTCTGTCTTCGCGCAAATTGACAGATGATTTACAATCGAGATGGGAAAATTGTAAGTTGCCGTGGGAAAAGTTTCCGATGTTCCCAGCTAAATCTTCAACACAGGCGATCAGAAAAACGACAATGCGCTCATGAGGCAGACTTTGATTGGGTTTCGTTGGAACATCCTTTCCATCGTCTTTCCCAGACTCTGTGTCGTCGGGCTTAATGTTGCTCAGCCTTTCCTAATCAACGAGGCCATCAAATTTGTTCAATCGGCAAATGGCGATGAGAATGTAAACCATGGATATGGATTGATAGGTGCATACGCTTTTGTGTACATTGGAACTGCGGTAAGAATCACGCTTTTATCTTAGACCCGACATTCATTAAAGTTGCTTGCAGGTCACGACGGGATGGTACCAGCATCTCGCATACAGACTCATGGCCATGGTGCGAGGGGGCTTGATCGGAATGATATACCGAAAAATCATCACTCTGAAGGCTGCAAACGTCAACGATTCTGCGGCAATGACTCTGATGGGTACTGATGTTGAACAAATTGCCGAAAACTTGCACCTCATCATCACCGACCTCTGGGCCAATTTACTTCAGATAGGCATTGCCATCTGGCTCCTTGAGCGCCAACTCGGTGCAGTCTGCATTGCTCCAGTCATTCTTGCTATTGGTGAGTTCAGGTCTATTGAAATTCAATATTCCCATGATTACCAGCTAACAGATTTGGCAGTCTCAACTCTCATCACATCAAAATTTTCGAGCTACGTGTCAGGACGACAGAAGGTCTGGCTCGAGGCCATTCAACATCGAGTCAACTTCACTTCCGAGGTCCTTGGTTCCATGAAGAGCGTAAAGATGCTTGGACTGATGGAAAAGCTCGGTTCAATTGTGCAAGCAATGCGGGTTGGGGAGTTAGAGCTGTCCAAGAAATTCCGTCGATTATCGAGTTCGCTCGTCTTGATTTGTGAGTTGTTATCTTGATACTGAGAGAAATTGACTGACATTCTCAAAGACAACTTCCCACACATCTTCACACAATTCTTTACGCTCTCTGCATACGCGATTGTGGCCAAGATACAAGGGAGTACTTCACTTACTGTCGCATCAGCCATTACCTCATTGTCGATTCTGTCTATTCTGGATCATCCGCTATCGATGTTCTTGCTCGCCTTGCCAAAAGTGTATGTATCATCGGGCTGTTTCCACAGGATTCAAGAATTTCTTCTCGAAGAGCCAAGAGCGGACCAGCGTGCCCTTGGTTCAGATCAAGAGGGTATCAGTAACCAGACATCCTTCCTAAACCGAGTCTCGTCTAGCGGCGATATTGAGCTCATGCCACACACTGCTCCCAAAACGCTCGCACATTCCGGTATTGTTTCTTGGAACGACCAAGTTGTCATCAAATCTGGTCACTTCGGCTGGTCAGATGCTCACTCAGCAATTATCAACGATGCGACTTTGCAGCTGCCTGCAGAGGCTCGCCTTACCATGATTGTTGGCTCTATCGGTTGTGGAAAATCAACACTCTTGAGAGGCATCCTTGGAGAGACCTCTACTGCGCGTGGTTTGGTGTATTCTCGATCCGAAGAGATTGCTTTCAGTGAACAGACCCCTTGGCTCATTAATGGATCAATTCGGGACAATATCGTCGCCGAGTCGAGCTATGACGAGGCCTGGTACGACAGAGTGATTGGGGCTTGTAACCTAGATATTGACATTGATCATATGCCTGCTAGGGATGCAACGCTGGTAGGCAGTAAGGGCATGATTCTGAGTGGTGGTCAAAAACAGCGGCTGGTAAGGATTCCGATCTCAGAATTTCCCCGGAAGAGATGTTAATTCGAGCATAGTCCATTGCTAGGGCTGTCTACTCTCGGAAACGGATTGCCATCTTCGATGATGTTTTCAGCGGGCTCGACACCGTCACAGAACAACTCGTCTTCGCTGGCGTTTTTGGCAAGGATGGATTGCTCGCTGAAATAGGAACTACTATTATTCTCGCAACTCATGGAGGTAAGTCATATCATTGTTCGTAGTAGCTCAAACTCACATGGCAATAGTACACCGCCTATCCGAAGCAGACCACATTATCGTCCTTGGAAAGAATGGACAAATTCTGGAACAAGGCAGCTATAATAGCCTAGCTATTTCTGGAGATTATGTTCAGAGTCTGGCAAAAGCTCCAGAGAGCAAGCAGGCAGACAAAGATGCACGCTCGCATGCCCAAGCTCAAGTCCACCCGGAAGTAGCGATACCCCAAGTTACCGTGTCGGACTCGAGTCGTCAAAACGGAGACTGGAAGATCTACGTATTTTATTCCAAGTCCTTGGGCTTCTTGGGCCTGTCAGCATTTGCACTGGTCGTTGGGATAGAAAGTGCACTTTTTGTTGTCCAATGTAAGTCCCCTCCCCAGAAAAAAACCGCTCTTGCGCAGTTCACGCTAATCCTCATTTGAGACCTGTGGGTGACGCTGTGGGCGGAGAGCAGTCAACAGCACCCCAATGCTAATCTCGGATACTGGATTGGATTATATGCGCTTTGGAGCTTTCTGGCTGCTATATTTATGGGATTGGCGGTATTCTACATGTATGTTGTTCTAGCGGCGAAGTCGTCAAACAGCCTTCATCAGATTATCTTGAAGGCAGCGATGAGGTGAGTTTAAGATCTTCAATCTCTTCGTCTTTGTGAGTCTGACAAATGCATCAGGGCGCCAATTTCCTTTTATGCAGCGACAGAGACGGGAGAGCTTGTGAACAGGTGCGTTTATCCAGAACTCCTCCACAAATATCGTCTAGTTGCTAAGCCCCGAAAAGATTCAGCCAAGATCTACGACTTGTTGACATGACATTGCCAGCTTCACTCATCAATGTTTGCTACCGTAAGACCTCCTTTTCTGAAATGCAAAGATATTAATCTGATTATGTCAACAGAAATTGGTGGCACCATTGGGACCATGTCGCTTGTCATTGCAGCAGTCGGTTACTTCGCAGCATCTTTGCCACTCATCGTCGGAGTACTCTACATCGTACAAAGATTTTACCTTCGAACGTCCCGGCAACTTCGTCTCCTCGAGTAACTCTCCCCCCAGTCGAGACAGCAGATCTTTTGCCCGAGCTGACTATTCGTAGAATTGAAACAAAAGCGCCCATATTCTCTCACTTTATCGAAACACTAAACGGCCTTGTAACAATCAGAGCATTTGGCTGGACAGAGGCATACAAGAATAAGAACTTACGCCTAGTCGACGCATCACAAAAGCCATACTACCTCCTCCTCTGTATCCAGCGCTGGCTCACTCTAGTCCTAGACTTGACCGTCGCTGGTATAGCGATACTGCTCATCATCTTGGCAGTTTTCCTGCGCGACAAGATCAATCCCGGTTTGTTGGGTATTGCTCTAGTGCAAGTCACAAACCTGGGCTTGACTTTAGCAGCGCTGATCATGCACTGGACGACGCTGGAGACTTCATTGGGTGCCGTTGCAAGGATAAAAAGCTTTTCTGAGGACACTCCGAGTGAACTGTTGCTTGGGGAGGTCGGAACTCCTGAGACACAGTGGCCAGCACGGGGACATTTGACTTTTGAGGGAGTCTCCGCCAGCTATGGGTAAGTCCATCCGCACTCTTTTCTTGAATATTGTTAAACACTAACGCCGGTATCATAGGCCTGACTCCGCGCCAGTGCTCAATAACATTAATATGTCTATACTACCAGGTCAAAAAATAGGAATTTGTGGCAGAACAGGCAGGCAAGCTCTTAGCGTTTTCTTCGTCTTACTTAATACCTGACTGAGATTCCCACAGCGGCAAAAGTTCCTTCATATCATCGATCCTCCGCATGGTCGAACTAACCTCCGGCAAAATCACCCTCGACAACCACGACCTATCCACCATCCCCCGTTCTCTCATCCGCCAGAAGCTCATCTGCCTCACTCAAGACCCATTCCTCTTCACCGGCTCCATCCGTCTAAACGTGGACCCTCTCAGCGAAGCCACTGATTGCGAAATAGTGTCGGCATTAGAGAAAGTAGACCTCTGGGATGTGATGGCCGCGAAAGTCGAAGGGGGGAAGGAATCGGAAGTTACGGTACTCGATGCTGTTATGGACGAGAATTTTCTTTCTCATGGGCAGAGACAACTATTCTGTCTCGCTAGAGCTACGCTGAGAAAGAGTTCGGTGTTGATACTCGATGAGCCGACAAGCAGGTAAGAATTTTCTCCACCTGTGCCTGTATCCGCTCTGTATCACAGAGATGCTGATATGAGGATCAAAAGTGTCGACGTCAAGACCGATGCCCAGATGCAAGCCGTTATCCGCTCGGAGTTCAAGACTCATACAATCATCATGATTGCGCATCGTCTGGACAGTCTACTTGATTTCGATCGCGTTGCGGTCTTGAACAAGGGGAACTTGGTCGAGTTTGGAGAACCGAGCGTTCTGCTGAAGGAGGAAGGAAGTGCGTTTGAAAAGTTATATCACGCTTCGTCTTAATTGATACTTGCTCGAATACTGTCTTAAATAGGATTCCTTCGAGTGGGAAAATCCCTATCATTGCCGGAAATCTTTTTCGATTCGGGATGGTTTTTGCTGCTTTCATTGTTCTCGTTTCCATTTGTTGTCCTGGAGAGCGATATCGCGTATTTTCGCTTCAGTGTTTTCAACGTAATGGATAGGTTGGTTAGCCAAGGACTAAGATTATCATTATTAGAACTAAGGCGAACACTCTTTATCTATACAATGCCCCTCAGAGCAGCATCCAAAGACTCCTTGTTCCTCTCTAAATACTCCTTGAACGAGGTCAGCTTAATCCCAAACCCCTTAACTTCATCGAGATCAACTCGACTTCCATCGCTTCTCTGCCAGAGCTGCATAGCAATCATAGGACTCGCGTTCCTCGCCTCCTCGATCTCTTCATCACTCAACCAGTAGACCTTAATTTCCTTCCCAGCAACCTTGCTCATATCCATCGCCATCTTCCCAACTGTTAGACTTTCACTCGCAACCCTCATGATCCTCCCCTTCAAACCCCCGTCATCTTCAATGAAAGCCCTGGCAGCAAACATCCCCACATCATTTGGACACGTAAGATCCAACACCGTCTCTCTCGCAAACGCACTCGTAATCATCTTCTCCCCATCCTCAACCCGCCAGTAATACGACCTCGCCGCCATCGTCCAATTCGTCATAATCCAGGCCGGCTGTAAGATCGTCCAGCTCTCAAACCCGGCTTCCTGAACTAGTTTCTGGATCGCAGCTTTGTAGCTCCAATAACCCACTAAGAAAGGATAATGAGCGAGCCAATCGTGCCATAAGGCGAATTGCTCGTGCTCTTCTGCTCTCGCCACCGTCGAGCACACGATCTTTGATATTCCAGCTAATTTGGCAGCTTCGATGACGTTGCGTGCGTGGATGAGCTCGTCCTCTACAGGCTGAGTGGGAGAGACACATAGGTAGACGCCGTAACAGCCTTTCGCTGCTGTTTGTAGGGCAGCGATGTTGTCGAAATCGCCTTCAATTAGAGTCGCGCCGAGGTTTGCGAGGGTTTGTGAAGCCGGTTTTGTAACGTCTCGGACGAGGGCGTTGACTTTGTAGCCTGTTTCTAGGAGCTGCCGTGCTACTGCTGCGCCTTGCCCGCCAGCGGCTGCGGTGATGAAGAAAGTGGAAAGCTTGCTAGGCATAATTTCATTTGTTTATTGATACGAAACATAATCTGCTAGAAGAAGAGGAATAAGATGGGGATTTTATGTGCCAGGTTGCAATTTGAAGTTGAGACCGAATAGCGAGACTCGGGCTTCAAATGTAAGCAAGAGACCGAGAAGGTAGGGCGCAGCCAGCTGCTGACGGCAATTGCATCATATGGACCTCGAAGTGTGGATATTTACATGTTTTTCAAATGTGCAGGAGGGAGGAGTTCAACACCTCGGAGGGTCCATGGACACCCATGGCTTGTCTGACAAGAGGAGAACTGCAAACCTATCAATCTGATATCATGAATAAGATAGAACTTCGCTGGAGGCTATTCAAAGATAAAGCAGCTGCACTTTGAGAAAAGAGACATGTTAAGAGAACTCGACCTCATTGACATGACCAAAACGCCTGAGCTTTTACTCCGGCGTCGATAGGAAGCCTTGAAATTCCATCTCCGCCAAACACCTCGCTGTATTAGGGCAGTATGAATAGTATGGCAGCTGGAGTACTTTCTGCCTGGCTTACCTGGATACACAACATCTTCGGTTGCCATCCGAAGTCGCTTCAAGAAGCTATACACGAGACCCTCCAAATCTTAGATGTTATTCGAGACACCTGGTTCAATCTCCTCCAGGATACCGAGAAGCTCCGTGTAGACCTTCTTCTGTGATTCTTTACCTTTCTCGCTCCTGACCCATTTGCTCGGCTCCTTGATCTTAAGGTCTTGCAAGTACATCCCATGCGTTTCTTCCGAAGCCGCCGCAGCAGATACCAACGTACGGCTTCCTACCTCTGTAGTCCTGGCAAGAAAGAACTTCGCGACCGGAGCAAGTATGTTCAATGGAAACGGTGCATCCCGCATCAGCTCAGAATGACAGAAGCCAGGCGTCAAGCAATTAAGAGTAATCTTCGCTTTCCCAGATGCTGTGATGGATGGGGCGAGTTCGCGAACCGTGAGGACTTCGAGAAGCTTTGAGACATTGTATTTGTCTTGCTGATACTTGGGGTCGTTGAGTGCGGGGAAGATCGAAGGTTCGGTTTGTTCGACGAATCTGGCCTGATACTGGTCAGACTTGAAGAGTATGGCATACTGGGAATCCTACCTGCTCATGGGCCTCCGACGCAACTATAACAAGTCGTGGTATGGTGTTGTAACTCATGGCATCCGCTCGAAGCTTGGGCAAGAGTAACAATGCCATCAGAAATGTCGACACAACATTGACTGTCATGGTGCTCTCCCTACCCTCCAGCTCCTTGTAAAACGATGTAGCAATGCCGGCATTTTCTACAACTGCATCCAGACGCTGCAGGCCCGCAGCTTTCTTGCAGAATTGCTTCACACTCTCGTAGGATCCTAGATCAACCTGCCAGACCTCCACAACCCCACTTCTCTTTGTAGATTTCTCGATATCTCTCTTCGCAGATTCGCCCTTCTCTAGACTTCGACATGCCAATATAACCTTCGTGGCTCCAAGTCGGACGAAGTGCCGAGCTGCTTCGAATCCGAGGCCGACGTTGCTGCCGGTAATAATGATCGTCTGTCCAGCGAAGTCTGTGGCGGGGTATGGCAGTCTCGTCCATTGTGATTTAAGAAAAGAGCCTAAGAAGTCCTCGGGACTTGGGGGTCAATCAGCATACGTAGATCACAATGGTAGCTACAAACTCGAGGTATAAAGGAATAAGCAGCTTACAGGTTGAAGGTAGCGAGCGGACTCCACATGGCTAGTCCTTTGCAGCAGAGCTTTCTAGTCCTCGAACAATCAATTACGAACTATCTGTTAATGCAAACGTGAGATTGTAGAGCAAGAGGGGAGCTTGGAAGAGTCATCGAGATCTAGTGAAACGTAGTTCGAGGCTCAAACAGCCACTCCCGTATCCGGAGTGCGGCATGGGAGGTTCCTGGTGATTTCTTCTCACTTCGATCTTGGGATCACATTTTCACGGCGGCAAGTTGTTATAAGCGCATTGAATAATTTGTTCGTGCTGTGCTGTCCGACAAAAAGACTTCAGTGAGCAGTAAACCCATTTAGGCCTAAAAGGTTCCACCCTTAGGCTTGGTCTCTCGCTAGACTTTTGAGGACGACAACGTCCCCGAGAGTCTTCAAGCTTCGGGCAATAAATAACATAAGAGAGTCATCACGACAATGTTTATTGTTTGCATCAGCATGGCCCTGATGAGACTCGAAGTGAAGAGGATAGAGTTGATATCTCAGGGCGGTCATGAGCAAGCCATTCCTGCACTCATGCGTGCTCGTCTATTTCCCCTGTCAGAATCTCATCGCTCTACCTGTCCGACATCCAAAGAACCAAGTGGAAGACTTTGAAGGGAAAGATACTCTCGCCGGCCATTTCAGCTGTGCTACAGTCAGCTTCCGGGACATTGCAACGCCTTGCTAAGACATGGACAAGCCGCACCCACCATAGATTAGGTAGGCTGATGCCTATGATAGGCACTATGGTTCGTTGCTCAGTTCCAACCTGTTCTTTCCCTTCTCCGGATGACTCTTCTGTCAATATTGGCATTCAAAAGTCATTGGAAAGGCGCAAGCACTTATTGAGAGAAGACTCATCAACCAAGTTGCCGTATTTAGAAGGGTACTCTCTTCGGAGAGACCTCTGGAAGAAGTACACGCAATCCATCATGGCTTCCACAACAGCAGCTTTGTCCAGGACACTCAAAACAATCACGCTCACCAAGATCAATGAGCTCGAGAAGCAGCGAATAGCTTACGCTACCTCTAAGGATGCAATCCTACAATCGGCTGGCAAAGTTGACAGCGACCAACATGAACGAGTCCTCCGCTTACTTCAAGGAGTCGAAGACCTCAACCCTCCGACATCGACCTCAAGGATAGACGTCAAGAATGCCCGTCAGTTTCTGGAACAATCAGTTTTCGATACCTCAGTCCCATCCACTATGCTTAACGGGTTTGAAACCCAACTTCGATCTCAGCTCGATGTACAATCCACAAGACTGGATCTGGCGGCATTATACTCACGTCTGTTGACGGAATGGTTGAACTCGAATAATGTCGAGGCGCGTACGAGCATGAACGTGAACGACGAAGAATCTTCGGACGGGTCATTTGAAATTGTTGAGCAAGATCGCATCAAGGGGTTGAAAGACACGTTCGAGTCTGTGGTGTTTTCTGCTTTAGAGACGGACGAGGAGGAGATTGTCGAATATCTTGAAGAAGTCTTTGCGGGAGATATGGGAACAAAATCTCTGAAGCGACTTCGCCAACTCATGCCCAGCAGAGGCGCAGCCATCGTGGGCCACAAAGCTCCTTTTGACGAGGCAAGTATCAAATGGTGTCTGAAAGGCCTTCTGGCCAACGACCTCCTCAGAGACGACAAGAAAGACATTCTGCAGGACTTCCTCCAGGACCAAGTTGCCCGAGCCGAGATCTGCGACGTATTGAACATGAAGTTTGCTGACATTGCCAATTGGCAGTGGGATGCTGGACTAGGGGGACTGCCTGTTGAGCCTCGGAGGCAGCTGAATGGGAAATACAGAATCATGATGGACGAAGACATCCTCGACGCCATTTTCTTGCATTACATCGGTATGATGTGGTCAAGTGGCACGCATAGCGACCTTGTCCGGCTCGTTGGTGCTAAGGGAGCCTGGAAGAACAACAAGTCTATCCCGCAAGACACGAAGGACAGACGGAGGTACTTTTTGGGCGACCAGATATGGGCAAGGGAGAGGTACGAAGGCCTAGAGAAATACCGACAAGACATGTTTCATCAGGACTTCTTTCTATCACAAATTCCATGGAGTGTTTACGAGGGTGCTGGAGGCTATGAGGATGGGGACGGAGAAGTTGACTCGGACTACGAAGGATCTGACAAGAAGTCGCCGAAGGAAGTCAAGCAACTACTTTTGCGACTTCTTGCCACAGAGGTCAAACTCCACAAATCGCTGAATGAGGAATGCGCCGTGGTGCAGTCAGACTTCAAGTGGTTCGGAACAGCTTTGCCTCATAGCAGCATTTTTGCGGTCCTAAGATTTGCTGGTGTTGATGAAAATTGGATCAAGTTCTTCAAAACATTCTTGGAGGCCCCGTTGAACCTGGCGCCTGTCTCCGAAGGCGAGCTACCCCAACAAAAGGCGAGAATTAGGCTTCGAGGAACCCCAATGGCTCATGCGCTAGAGAAGTTCATTGGAGAATTCATCTTGTTTTTCATGGATCTGGCAGTCAATCAGGAGGGCGGTACTCTTCTGTACAGATTCCATGACGATCTGTGGTTGGTGGGTGAGCCCAGGAAATGTGCCAATGCCTGGAAGACAATGGAGCGCTTCTCCAAGGTTATGGGCCTTGAGCTCAACAAAAGTAAGACTGGAAGTGTCTTCCTGACTAAGGAAAATGATCTCAGCTTCGAAGACTCAGAGATCGCTGCCAGTCTGCCTGAAGGTCCGGTCTCGATTGGTTTCTTGTACCTGGATCCGAACACTGGAGAATGGTTGATCAACAAAAGTGATGTTGATGCTCATGTCAAGCAATTGTCGAAACAACTTGCAAGCTCATCAAGTATTTTGTCTTGGGTGCAAACCTGGAACAGCTGCATCGGTCGATTCTTCAGTCACACATTCGGAGAGCCAGCCAATTGCTTCGGGCAGACACATGTCAACGAAATCCTCGAAACATACAAGCGCATTCAAGACGCCATTTTCCCTGGAAGCAACGTCGCCAGCTTCCTGAAAGGTCTGATCGAAGAACGCTTTGGGGTCGTGGACATCCCAGATGCTTTCATCTTTCTACCAGAATCGCTTGGAGGGCTTGGTGTCCGAAATCCATTCATCAGACCACTTCTTGTCCGCGAGAATGTTTCGGATCCCTCTGAGATAATGGACACATTCTTTGAAGTTGAGAGGTCAGTCTACAACCATGCGAAGTCCAACTATGAGGCGCTCAGTACGCAGGCAAGGAATAGACAGCTCCACATGATCTACACGGATGAATATGGCGATTCGCGCTCCTTCTCAACTCCGAGCGATGCCGATCCGTCAATGAGCTTCAAAGAATACATTTCTTGCCGCGAGTCTGTAAGCATGGAGCTGAAGGCTGCCTACGAAGACTTGATGAGAGTCCCAGGCCAACAACTGGTTGCGACTTCAGAGGAAGTGAATCGGGCAATCAAACGCCTTGAAAAGTGGCAGCCTGAGCTAGTGACAGACATCATGAGGGCAGAGACGAGATGGCTTCTACAGATGCATGAGAAGGAGTTGCTTGAGAAGTGCGGAGGTATGAGTATCGTGGAGAAGAACTTGTTGCCTTTGGGTATCTTGACTATCTTGAGAAAGAAGCGTGTGGCTTGGCAGATGGTTCTATGAGCTAAAAGTAGCGATTCTTGACAAAATATCTTTGTAGTGGGCGTAATTGATGGACCGGACTTGGTCCATAGTGAAATTAATCTTGGTAAATTGTACACCATCAAAACTTTGTGGAAGTGCATGTTCGATGAATATGCCAATGTTTTATCGGATCTGTAAAGCAATTGGAGACTCTATCAGAGCTGCCAAAGTCCCAACTCATCATCAAACGTAGCATGCGACGAATTTCTATCATCAAGGCAACAACTCTGCCTTAATGACATCTAGACCGCCCATCGCTAATACCCTTAGCATCTGAAAGCGGCCCCTTAGGAACTAGCCAGAACCAACCCAAAATATCACGTGACCCTGAAATTCATCAATCTTCGCATCAAGCGCCATGAACAAACCGTCTGTGCTACCTGTCGCTTCTTGCCCACCTCAGAATCACCATTCTTCCACTCCCAGAACTTATCGAAGGAGATACCTCGAACGAAGCTTGTGGCCCTGTCAGGACGAGCACTTTGCAGATTAGTGCTTTTACTTCCTTCGCTCCCTGCGCCCTGTTTGGCTTCTTTCTTCTTCTTGCCTGGCTTAGGACCGATACGGTCCAAGATTTCATGCACGACGTAGGTAGCAACGTAGATGTCAGCGGCTTGTTTGGTTTGCAGCATGGTTGAAGCGTTGAATCCTTCGTTCTTGGCTGATCTGGTCCGAAGAAGGCGCCGCAAGCAGCTTGAGGGACAGCTTCTCTGACCTTCTCGCATACGGTGGCAATAGAAACAACAATAGTGTCGCTGTTGACCTCAACATGAAGAATTAGCGAGTCAGCCCCGAACAGGGCCTGGGGTAGATGTGAAGGACATACTCTTCCACCAGTTGGTCTCTTATGTCCAGCAGTCTCGCTTCCAATTATGATCTTGTTTTCCAAACAGCAGACGCGGGAGTCTATGACGTCGGAGATCTGGCCATGATAGAACTCATTACCCTTCGGATTGTATGCGCAGATAAAAGCTGTAGGGTCGTTATTCGTTTCACTGGGGTTTCGTGCTACCAGTGACAATGGTCTGCGTACTAGAAGCTGGTAGGTTTTGCGGGTGGACCTCTCGCTTCCTGTTCTGAGTCATTCATATGTGCTTGGACGATTTGTTGATTTGTCTGATTGTCTTTTTTTACCTATGGTGATTCTGTTATGAGTAATAGTAGCAGATCGCGGAGCTCCGGGACTTTTATCACAAAAGGCGTCAATGAATCCAAAAAGTCTGGATGGTGAAAAAGAATCTACAATATTGAACTCGTTTTCGATTTCTATCTCTATTAAAGTAATGTCTATAGTTGCGGTCTGAGCTGTTTGAGATTGAAATGGATGGCAGTAACATGCCGAGATCCTACTATTTCTATATGCATCTCGGAAATTCTCTGCGGAGTTCTACGAGGCGTCGAGGTTCAAGAGTACTGCTCAAATGCTCCTCTTTACTCATCGACGATCAAAGACAGGAGAAAGAGGATTGATTTGATCTCAGTGAATGAACTCGGAGCTTAGCCTTCAAAGCCAGTGTTTTTCAGAGCGTCGCAGCATGTGATCACTAGGACCGCACTTCATTCTGACCGAAAAAAGTCTGTAATTCTCTATTCATAAATCTTTCCAAATCCTCCACAGTATATCCCAAAAAGTGGGGCCAAGAGAAACGTAAGTGGGCTTTTGACGCCAATTTTCTGTAAGTTATGAGCAACAAGCGAAGACAGAAGTGGTTTGTTGACCTCTACTCGCCAAGGGACCCAAAAAGGGAGATGCAGGCTTCGGTGCACCCCTCCCCTTTCAACCTTGGGGTCGCTCTACGCGGGACTAGATTTCACTTCCAGCCCATCTCTCCTCTATCACACAGATTGTAATTCACTGAGACCGTTTACTGTATCTTAAACACACCCGAGAAGTATGAAACCTCACCACTCTACAGCCCAAGGCACAACATCAAAAAACCCGAGTTAACTACTGCAGTGGCACAGGAATAGTGGGTTGGCCTTCTCGCCAAGCACAAAATCTCACGCATCTGAAAATTACTTAGCATGACCAGGATCGTTAATCCGTCTGACTGATACCCCTCTATCTTTACGAATGATACAAGGCTATTGGCTATTTCGTGACCTAGTTCGTCAATAGAACGCGAGCTATGAGCGGCTGCATAGCAAGGGTCTTGTGTTAACATCCTTTAAAGTTTAAACATTATCGACGGTATCCTCTTTGTGAAGCTTTGGGTCCTGTTTTATTATCTTTGCTCTATCGAGACCTGGGTTATTTATTTATAGTATGCTTAGAAGCAGTAATTGAGATTGCCATGATGGAACTTGCATTCTTCAAAGCAGTGGTGCTCCTGTGCGTTTTAAGTATCGGAGGGGTACGAGGACAGCTTGATACACAGATCCCGATTGGCACTTTCTCGGACAATAGCACAAATACTTGTCACGATGCTGTAAGTCACTCCCCCATCCCAAACTTCAAAGGAAGCTGGTAAACCGAAAAGAGACATCCAAAATTAACACCATAAGTGTACCGCGCTCAGCACAACTCTTGGGTCAAAAGTCCACCACAACACCTCCCTCCCCAGCACCCTCTTCTCAGCCTACTACACCCTAATGCAACGCTCCGCTATCCCCCTCTGTATCATCCACCCCACATCCTCCCAAGACGTCTCAGAATCCATCAAGATCATCTCCCAGCACTCCTGCACCTTTGCCATCAAAAGCGGTGGTCACGCCATGTTCGCTGGAGGTTCCACTGCAGAAGCAGGCATCGTGCTAGATTTGCATCTTCTGAACGGACTGCAACTTTCTCAAGATAGAGAGACGGCGCATGTAGGGACGGGGAATAGGTGGGCTACTGTGTATGAGTTTTTAGGGCCGTGGAATGTGACCGTTGTTGGGGGCCGGGTGGGGGATGTTGGAGTGGGCGGGTTCTTACTTGGTGGTATGTCCTATTTACCTAACCGTATTCTCTATTTACTTGCAAAAGAAGTTATACGCTCAGAGTCCTAACAGGTGGAATCTCATTCATATCCCGCCGCTACGGATGGGGCTGTGACAACGTTCGGAACTACGAAGTACCAACTCCCCCTCTTCAGCTAACTTCAAGGAATCCCCAACGAAAAACTAACTCACTACGACAGATCGTCCTCGCCAACGGCACTATAGCAAATATAAGCTACACATCCAATCCGGACCTGTACTTCGCCCTCCGTGGTGGCGGCAAGAACTTTGGGGTCGTCACACGCTTCGATCTAGAAACCCACCCTCTTCTTCCCCCAATGGTGGGGAGGATTCAATATCATGCTTCTCTCTCCCTCCTCAACCCAGTCCTCTCTTTCTATGACTCGAAAGCTCACCCCGAGATTCACATACGTCCTCGAAACTATCTCGGGATTTCTAGTGAAAGTAGGGTGCAAGCTCGGGTATTGCATTGACCTAGATACATTCGCCGAGGGTATCGCACGCCTACCTGTCGACTCGGAAGATGACCACGACGCGATGGGATACGGAATCATATCTATCCTACCCCCCACCAACATCTACGCAGTCGGTACACACACCATCCACACGGACGGCCAATCCACCTCTCCCTCCTTCACTAAACTGGCCACCGCCCTCCAAAAAACCAAAACCCTACACTCCACAACACGCATGGATGACCGGCACGGCTTCATGCAGGAACTAGAGAAGTATAATCCCGTCGGAGTGAGAATGTCGTATAACACTGCAACATTCAAGGTCGATGCGAGGTTCCTGAAGGAGCTCGCAAGGATCTATGTAGAGGAGATTGAGCAGGTCAGGCATGTGAAGGGGTTGGAGGCTGGCGTTACTACGCAGACGCTTGCGAGGGATGAGATTAGGCAGTTTGGGAGGAATGGGGGAAATGCTTTTGGGATTAGGGAGGAGGACGGGCCGTTGACTAGTATGTTTCCTGATCATATATCCCCCCCATGTCTCCTTTTTGGGTGTTGATCTTTCCTCTTTGGGAACCGTAGCTATCTTTTACGGTACTGACTCTCGACCAGTCCTCCTCACAGCCTTCGGCTGGGCTGACGAAAAAGATAACGAGCTCATCGTACGCACAGCCCAGAATGTGATTGATCGCGCCGTCATCCTCGGCAAGGAAATGGGTGTACACCACCCGTTCATCTACCAGAATTATGCTGCGAAGAGCCAGGATGTTTTTGCGGGGTATAGTGTGGAGAATCAGGAGAGGTTAAGGAGGGTGCAGAGGGAGGTTGATCCTGAGGGTGTGTTTAGTAGGCTGCAGCCGGGGTATTTTACTCTGTGAGTTGGTGGCGGGATGGATGTAGATGTTTATAGGTGGAAAAGTGCATTTCAGTCCTGTAAAGATAAGTTACAAAACATGTTCTAACTTTTGTTGAACAAAATGCCGTAGATATGTCATCCATGCTACCTAGAGTCTTATAAATCGAATATGACTTGTGAAGAAGTAACACAACAGCTCCCACCCACCCATTTTTCACGACCACATCACTTATCACCACCATCCCCATCCTCACCACCCCTCCTCCTAGCCCTTTCCTCCCTCTCCTCCTCCTCAACCTCTCTCTTTCGCTTCTTGATAGCCTCGGGCGGACTATCAGCAATAAGTTCGCTCTTCCCTTCCATCCCACTCCACTTCGGAAGGCTGTCATTGACATCCACCATTCGTTCTGCGTAGAACATGTGGCATCTATACGCACAATGGTGTTAGCATAGCTTCTTGGAAGTTAGATCTCATGGACTGCCATGTTTAAACTCGATCGAGTTGCTCGCGAAGTGGAGAAGAAGAAGAGTCAGACTGTAAACCCAAGAGACAGCATCCCTCCTCATTCCCATTCCACTTTCACTGCGCAAACATAGCCCCAACCTAAAACACCATTAAAAAGAGAAATAACGACTCACTCAGCCTTGAACATCTTCGCCTCCCCCTCCTTCAACTCCAACAACCCAGGAAACAGCAAAATCATGCTCCGCCCTTCATCCATGATCCAGCTGCCACAGTACTCGCACGAGACCTTGCATGGGAGTTTATGCCGAGTTGTTTTCTCGCTACTTTCGTACCATTGGAGATTATCTGCTTGGTGTTAGTAGAGTTCTGGGCGGCGGTGAGCTGGAGAAAGAAGGGAGGAGCGGATGTGGCATACGGGGTGCAGAGGATGGAGGAGGACTTACGGTGACCTTTAAGGAAATTGATATCCTCTTTATGGAAGATAGCCGCATGTTGGAAAGGTGCACCTATTCGATAATCAGCACCCTTCTCTATATTAATTCCACCCCAATCAAGTCGACTCCCCATCCTCCTCCACCAAAAAAAAAAAAAAAAACGCCCTTTCAATACCATCATCTATCTTCCAACACACATTAAACACATCCCTCCTAGAACAGGAAAGACAAAATACCTCAGGAGACAAAAGAACCCTCCAAATACGTACCATGCAACCTCTTACAAGTCCCACAATGGCAAAACTTGCTCTTCACTGGCCTCTCTCGTCCTAGCTGATACCTCACCCTCCCACAATGACATCCTCCCTCATAGTACGGCTTAAACCCCCCTTCACCCTCGCCTTCTTTTCCATTCGCACCTCCTCCTTCAGATGTATTCTCGTGTATCTTATACGGTGCTCTGAATTTCCACTCGTTCTCTGAGCCGTCGATGTCGCTGTCTTGGCAGGGGTGCGAGGACTTCGCGGCGGCTTTTTGGGTTGCTGAGGGGGCCATTGTGTATGGCGTGGTATATGTATGTGTATGTGTATGTGGATGTGGTGGGTGTGTGGGGGAGGGAGGATTGGGATGAGGTGGGTTGGTTGGATGGTTGATTTCCTTGATGGCGTTGAAGCTGGGGTTGGGATCAAGAGATATTGAACTTTGTTGTGTGAGAAGATGAAGAAAGAGAGGAAATAGGTGAAAGAAGGGGCACGAGAGTAGCACGCATCATTTGTTTTGTTCTTAGGTAGCTCATCCATCGATCAACGGTGTTACGCACAGTATCTAACATACACTCGTCACTGCATTTCTCCCTTCCCTGTCTTATCTCCCCTCACTGCCAGTCCCTCCCGCTTTCTAGCCCACTCACATTAGGTCATATCAGGGTTGTTCCTGCGTAAGCGCAGTAAGGGGGAAGCTCTTGATGTTGGGTATTCGAATGAGGTGACAGCTCTGATGTACTTTCTCCACCGATCGAGAGCGCGGGCGATGACATGACGTGGACATTATTTCATAGCGGCGGCCACTAAGACGGGAAGTGGTCACGCGAGCACGTGATGATGCCGGACCATTTCCTCCGGGCTGTTTTGGTCTGGAGCTGGTGAGACATACTCTTTGAATTATGTGTTTATCCTGCAAGGTATCATCGAGTCATTTCCCTCTTGGCCTTCTCTTTTGCCTTTTCCTTTTCGATTCTTTCTTTTTCGGCGATCATTGTTTTGGCCGATGCTGCATCGAAGCCTAGGTAAGTGGTAAGGTAATATTGCCTGCCACAATGAGCTGTGTTTCGCAGTGAGTGAATGTGAGACTTACCTTGCTTCACGAGTAAGGCGCTGTTTGCGTTCCGCCGTCTGTTTCAAGCAGTCCACCCATTTCAAGTCACGTTTCTCTGCTGACATCGTCTTAATAAGGATCTCGAATGATGCTGTCACAGGTCTATGATCTGACACTCGGACTTCATGGCGGCGATAATCCAGCTCTTGGATACGATCACGGCCACGGAACAGTACTCGATCACACCATGCAGGTGCTCTTTTCTTCTCACTTGAATCGTAGTTGTCGGTACCAACATCGTATTTATATGTCGGTGCAAAGGTTATCGGCGATTCGTCGAATGCTCGTAGCTTGAACCATGGATGTTTTCGCTTCGATGCGATGAGTTGATCTCGGTCAAGGAGTTTGTCAAGATTCCTTGACTTGATATCTCTAACCACAGCATCTCTACCCATGGTATCGATCCGGTAATTGAGATCCCCATTCAAGATACAAATCTCATGATCCATAACCATCGAACCATCGCCGCCTCCGACGTAACTGTCCTGTCGGACGCTGAAATCTCTTACAGGAGGTAGCAGTGAGCTCTCGAGGATGGCAGCAATATCTGCATTGCGATCTTTGGTCTGGGTTTGACCAGCAGCAAGATGGCAGTTGATGAAGCACATGGAAGTGTCGTCTAGGACAAAACGAACAATCAAGGCACCCTGTGAAGTTAGCATTGGACTGCAGTCCACTAGTTGGATTCGACTGACCTTGTTCCCATGTAGTCCACCCATCCCTCGCTTGACCTCAACAGCACTCAAGCCACGAATTCGTTCACGCAACGGTGCTCTAACAAAGATGCAAGTAAAGAGCCCAACAAGACTTGCAGTATGAAGGAGATGATAGAGCTCGCCTGGTAGGAATTCATCCACACTTGTGGTAAGGAATGCCCGCCATTCACGGTATGCTCGACTCATATGCTCATGTTCTGATGTCGGATCCTTTTTCTTGGACTTGAAAAATGTTTCTACACTTGTTAGGTCATCGTCAAATTCCTATAGTTTATGCACTTACTGGTCATAGTCTTCTTGTCCTCAAGGTCCACAAGTTCTTGAAAACCAAAGATCAGTAAATCAGGCGAGCCACTGTTTTGCAAAAGGGTGCGGAAGAATGATGCATCTTCGTCGTCCTTCCGAAGATGACTAGGCGCTGTTGCACCTGCATTCCAAGTCATGACGAGTGCCTTGATAGGGGTAAATGCAGCGAATTCAGGTTCCTGGGATTGCATTTGATTTTCTATGAATGTTAGTAGCCGTTGATCTGCATTTTCAGTGGACCTACCAATCCAATCCTCTTGCAAAAGTCCATCCCAAACCCGAATCATATTATCTTGTCCAAGAGAAACAACATTTGAACGATCCAATGTCCAACAGCTTCCCGGATCCGCTATTAATTTTACGACTGGGTCATGATGAGCTTGCCAATCTTTTTGAACAACCCAGGTCGGTTTTGCAGTATCGTAAACATATATCTGGCCAGTGCTGAAGCCTGCCCAGAGAAATCCACCAACACCAGTAAGTGTGGTGATCTTGTAGACGCTGATATTCACAACGCCTAAACAAGAGTAATCATGTCTAGAGTATATGCTGACTTTTCCATCTGTATGGCCAAAGTAAACCCTGTCAGATTGAGATCCGATAGTTGTCCCCGATGTGATATCACCAGTATTTGGTTGGCTGAGCGTGCCCTGGAGCACCAACCATTGTGTCGCAGTATCTCGACTTGGCACATAGACTCGTACTTCTTTACCAGCTGCATGCCATAGTTCGTCACCAATGACTGTAGAGAAAGTATGGCCTTTTTGTACTCTGAAGCTCTTGGTTGGATTTCCTACAAGACTGGGAGATCCCTCGCTATCTGGGGCCCACAAGTGTAAGGACCCACCATCGTCAAGAGTCCACATCTCATTGAGATGTCTGTAAATTTTGATTATGTCACGGCGAGTATGAGCATTCGCTTTGGTCGCTACAACCGTTTGAGTGTGAACGTCTATTTCCGAAAGCTCACCGGTATTGCTGCCAAGCCACAATCGCTTGCCTTCGTCGTCGACGCTGGCCATGGGCTTGAACGCGACAGACATAATTTTGACCCCCTCTGTATGGGCTAGACTTGTTAATAGCGAACCATCTAATAAAGTCCAAACTCTGGTGAAATGACCAGTGGTACAGACAAACTCTCCACAAACATCAAGAATTCGTGTATCGAACTTGGTAGCCAGTTCCCTAGCCAAATTCTGTGGCTCCGGGTGCCGTCGGTTGGATCTCGAAATGTCTGGGTATTCTCCGGGGCTTGGGATTGTTGATTCCTTGGTCGGAAATGCTACTGGCGCCACATCAGAAGATTGACGAGGCTCTACATGAACTGGTGGATTTCTGAATTCTACCGGGGTTCTTGGTGATGATACAGTCATGGATCGTCCATGTGACCTTTGAGGAGTCTGCAACTGGGTGTTTGGCTTGTCTACAGGCTGCGAAAATACCCTTTTTGGTGGTGTCGCGTACCCAGGCCCGTTCTCCGGGATTGAATTGGGGGATGTCATCATGGGCCGTGCTCTATCCATCGAGGGTCTTGCAGGTGGCGGCATAATGTCTCTGAATCCTCGAGCTTTCACTGGGTCTGGCACAGCTTGTGGTCTGGTTGGCAACGCTGGCCTCTGCTCTCCTGTGACCTGAGGTGATATCAGCCCTCGATTAAGCCCATTCGTGTCTTGGTCCCTTCTTCTATTCACGACAGAGTGGTGAAGAGGAGGCGGTTCAAAAGTTTTGTGGGCAGTTGGAATTGGTTCGGTTGTATTTCTGGGCTCAAATACATTCCGTGGTCGTGACAAAGGCGGCCCTGAGATCTCATGCTCAGGACTACTTCCACTGCTTGGAGGGGTACTGAATGGAGATGTTTTGTCCACCGCAGACTGAGGACCAGGCTCCAGGATAGTAGCTTCCGTTCGGAATGCTAGAGACATTGGTCTGCTATTTATCTTGGGCTTGTCCGCACGATTCACAGGCGGAGGTTTTGGTTTTGAAGGTGCATCCCGAATCTCGCGTGCCTCTCTTCTGAATTCGCCTGACCTTCTCGGGGGAGGGGGAGAAGGAGGCTGTGAGGGATACATCTTGGGAGACCTCCCGGGTTCCAAAAGAGGGGTACTCGGTCTGCTAGGTATCCTGAAATTTCTTGGAGACGCGCTCCCCGAGGTAGTAGAGATAGGAGATTCTGTCTGAAGATATGATGGCGTCCCTGGCAGAACCAGATTCAACGTATTGGCCTTGGGTGGTGACTGCGGTGGTTGAATTGTGACTGCCGGGGGAACTGTCGACAGCGGTCGTAGCCGCATGTTTCTCGTGGGTGAGGGGGACATATTGGCAGAGATAGTTCGAGGGGGCCGGAGGCCTGTATCAACCGATTCCTTTTCCCTCCCTCTCGCTGCACGAAGAGCATCTCCAAAACCCACCTCCTCCGGCTGCACAGATGCAGGTCTAACAATATCCCTCGAACCATTGCTGACAGCATTCCCAGTTGGTTGCGGCGAAATGGGTTTCGGTCCTGGGGGTGGAGGAGGTTTGGGCTTCAGACTGGCCATTTGCTCAAAGTGGGATCGCAGGGAGGATACCGGCTTCTATTTAGACAAGTAGTTAGTCAAACAACGTCTAACAATTTGGGGAGATGGTTCGCACAATAGAAGAGCCATCTAGGCTCTCTGCTGCAGGCTCCTCCATAGTGAGGTTGCGGTTGCTGACACCAAGATGGCTTGTTCAGGGTCAAATCGCATGCCCATTTGTGATTTGACCGTGGACTCATAGAAATCGTGGGCGGGCGTCAGGAGAAGAGTGGTAGGGGAAAGAAAGTCGAAATTGGATGTGGTCGATCATCAAGGAGCCTCATGGAGGGGTCGGGGTAGGGGCAGGAGGCGTGTCTCGAACAGGGTTGAATAGGAAATCCGGGGGAGATCTTGAAATGCTGAGCCCCCTCGATAGAATTGACAGCGGGCCTCGCAGGATTGGCTGGCTGGTGAGACAAGTACAATATTGATGATTGGGTTGGAGGGGAAGATGCAGATGAGGATTGCTGCTGCAGATAGATGCATGCAGATGTAATGTGTTTGTGTGGAGGTATTCGACGAAATAGCTGTTGTTTCGTGTGCCTGTGCCTGTGCCCGTTGCCCTGATTTCCCTTGCCTGGATTCTCACTACGATGGAGATTATTCCGTGTTGTTGTTGTTATTGGCCAAGTAAGTACTTGTATTCCTAGTTCAACTTCACCAAGTCCAGTCCGTCACATCTATCCATTCTGTTCCATGGCTGGCTGGCTGGCTCTGCCGATGCGCTATTCTTGGTCCTCGAGGTGACAGGGATCGCCGAGTCCGGGTGAGGTGGTGGGTGGTGGGTGTGTGGCTGGTGTGCGTGTGGCGTTACAGTTAGTGGGAGGGGCCCGGAGTCAAGCCACAGCTATCGGGCTATCGGGGCTATCGAGCTCATGAGATCAGATCAGATCAGATCAGATCAGATCAGGCCATTCCATTCTAGTCAGAGAGAGTAAAGCAGAGCTCGACTCTACGCTTTTTTCAACACACTCACAACTACCGAGTACACTTCAACACCACGCTTGATCCTCTTGTCAGCAGCTAAAGGTCAATTCAATTGATGATCCATTCTTCCCTTTGAAACATCCATCCTCAGCTGGACATCCGTCCTTCTGGATAAATCCACCGACAGATCTTCCGATATGAATACCGTTAGAGACCTGCTTCCCCTCCTACCTTCCAAGCTCACATCTCCCTCCAGGTTAAATCCTTCTGGTACACACTGCCCACGCACACCTACACATGAGGTTCAAGACGTTGACACTGCAATTCTAGGGTGGGATGGGGCGCACTCTGTGTCGGTATGTGGTCAATGCAACGCATGCATCGAATGCAATGCCGTGCCTTTGCAGACAAGAACGGGAGCTGATCTCTGGTAGCTGGTGGCGGCGCATACTACTTCGCGAAACAATCGATCAACGCCGACCGACAGACTAGATTCGAGGCCGAGCAGAGGAAACGGAGGATGCAGGAGTCCTTGGAGTACTCTGCGACGTCAGCATCGAAGGCCGGCTCGAATGGAGGACCACCCAGATCAGACAGCTCGGGATCGCCCAGTCAGGAAGCCACTCTAGATCCTGCTCCCACACGACATGCGCCGGATACCGAGGGTCAGAGGGTTCGAGAGAAGAGCAAGTACGAGACGGCTGAACCTTTCCGGGCTAAGAAGGGTGATCGATTTAGTTGAGATTTTAAGTCGGGGGACACTATATTTGAACATTCGGGATGATGGGCGGGGGAGGGAGAGGCAATAAAGGCAAGCTTTGACAGAGGTCTGAAGGAGAATTATGGCAAGAGAAGAGTGCCTGTGAGATATTTACAGAGTAAATTAATCTCCTCTTCTGGCGTTTAGGTTGGCTACGGACAATTAGGTGTTGACTTACATGAAAAATATCGCAGTACAGAGAGAATTAAGGTCTTCATGAGTAAATGCTGGTGTATGCACAGAGTCAGGAACCTTCTCTACTGGCGTTGAGGTTGGCAAGTGGACAACTAAGTGTGTAGTTGATGGGCTAAATAATGCGTCAGGCAGTATAATTAAAGAAGGAAGTCCTGATGAACATTTCCTTGCTATATTTCTGGCTATATTTCTATTTCCTATTACCGTGTAGCTATACTCTGAAAGGCGATGTCCGAGTAGATTGTAGTTGTTGAAACTTCCCCTTCAGCACTGCCCTGATTGGTGCTGGCCTCGGCAGCAAGGCTGAATGGAAATTCCCAAACCTCGAGCCGGCTGCTCAAGCCTATTTCAAGCCAGATCAACAGAACCTCATCACCACAACTCTATCTCAACCGATGATTCTACTCTTTTCAAATCTGTCGCGATAACTACCACACCATGGCTTCGCATCAATTAGCCATCGCGAAGGCATCCTTCTCCGCCGGTCTGCTACGACCAGATCCCACCTCTGTCTCGCGCGACTCAATCGCAGACTTCCACACCCTACTGAACACAGTCGTCGTACAATGCTCGCCAAGAAACGTCCAGGTTTGATCATACACTCTTACAGCTTGTATCAACGCGATGGCTAAATGGTCCCTGAGGATAGAAATGCAAGCAATGGATTCTAGAGAACACTGCGCAATCGGCTGCGAGATTCACGGCGCTGGGGAAATACTTGACTGCTCTGACAGCTTCATTCTCTGAGTCTGGAAAGCAGACGGATTCGACAAAGCGCGAGCCTTCCGTGAAGAGAAAGCGTCTGCATGTCCTCTACTTGGTCAACGATATACTCTTCCATTCCAGACATCGAATCAACGACGCGTCAATCTGCGGCAAGATACAACCTATACTCGTGAGCTTATTTGGAAGCGCAGCATCATTCAAAGAATGTCCAAAGCACCAGGGGAAAGTCCTGGATCTACTTGATATCTGGGAGGAGAGGGGTTACTACTCGAAGGATTATATTGAGAAGCTCCGTGAAGCTGTCAAGAACGCATCAGAGGCAGGAGAACATGTCGAAGGAAGCACGGGAGTTCAAGAACAAGGCCTCCCTGCCAAATCATCGAAATTAACACCATATGTCATGCCAGCTATGCACGGCGATGCTTCCACTCCATGGTTCGATTTACCTGCTGGAAATCTCATGCCACATATCGTTCCAAATTCCACACGGCCAATCAATCCCGATATGATCAAGCCTTTGCACTTCGTGGCTGGTCCTGCAGAGGAGGGATTGACATTGGCTGTGAAAGCTCTTCTGGATGATGTAGAAGCTACCTTTGGAGATGCGCACCTAGGAGAGAAGCCATCCTTGGACATTGACGAACTTGGACAACCTATTATTGTTGATGAGATATCTGGAGACATTCTTGAGGGCGAGGGATATTATGGATGGTCTCGATCGTTCTGCGAAAAGATGAAGAGGAGAAAGCAGGGATTAGACATACCCAGTCGTGAGGAGGGTCGAGATCAACGAAGCCAGAGCACGAGTTCAAGTCCTGGTAGGAGGAAGAGACGCTACAGCCAGTCTGACAGTGGTTCAGATCGAGGAGGCTACAGATCTACCCGGCGCCGGCGATCATACAGTTCTTCTCGATCTCCAACCCCGGACGGTAAACGAAGTGGCCAAAGTCGACGATCAAGGAGTAGATCGTTCTCTAGGACTCCTCCACCTCCAGAACCAAGACCTTCAAATGGACCAGCTTCATTTCAAAGACCTCCACCACCACCTCCTCCCAGCAACCTACCCACCAAACCACCAATGCCTCCTTTTCCACAACCTCCCTTCCAGCCGGGCTTCAATCCCAACTTTCCTCCTCCACCTCCACCAAACATGCCTTTTAACGGTCAACACCAGTATGGAGCTTGGCCCCCACCTCCCCCACCAATGCAAAATATGAACTTCAGTCCTCAGCATCAACAACAGCAGCAAATGGGTTCCTGGCCACCTCCTCCTCCCCCAGGTCCACCTCCTGGAAATCCACCTGGAAATTACCAACAACAGGGAAATTATCAGCAGCAAGGCAACTACCAGCAACAAGGAGGCTATGCACCATCTGGGCCAGGTGGCTGGCAACAGCAGCAGCAGCAAGGCCGAGGTTATAACAATAATAACAACGGATGGAACAATAATCCTCGAGGGGGTAGAGGAGGGTATCGAGGACGTGGATGGTAGTATTGAAGACCACGCATCTCCCTTAACACTGCCGACGCAGAATGCCCTGTTCACTATCCCCTGCCCTGCCATGCAGTCAGTTCACTCTGCATACATGCAGAACACCAGCACAGCGCAGCAGCACAAAGCACATTCAATCAATCCTCAACCAGCCTCTCGAATCAAGTGCAATGACGACGGATGGCGGAGACAAGATAGACCCCCACGGAATGTATTTCCCTCAAGAAGCGGAGAACCCTGTCAGAACATATGCATACACGCATCCACACATCTATGTGTTAAACTCAAACCAACCGCGCAGTGCAAAGCAATGCAAGCCAAATAAGGCAACCCGGTTTTCCGGGCTACTATCACTGACTTTCCGTTCCTTTTCCCATTCCTATCTCCGCTCTTATTATTGTTGAAGTGAGGGTGAGAGTTGCCGCGAGTATGCGCATGCATGCGAAAAGCGTGGGGTTTCATTCCTTTGTGATCTGGTTTGATTGATCAGTTGCTTTTCAGTCTGCACTTGAATTGAGTGCATGATGATATCCTACCACGACCAGACACCGAAGCCTTTGCACTTCTACCCGCGCATTTTGCACTTTCCCTCAACCCCTCGCTCTGAACGATGGAAGTGCCTCCTCACCCCATCCCTCCTGCATTTCCTTCCTATCAAGTCCATATACCTCAATCTTGTCAACCTCCTCCTCTCGCCCGTCCCCTCCAGCTAATTCCAGCCGCGCTAACATACTACCAGTACCAATTCCCATACCCACATCAGCCGCCCTGCTCCCTCTATCCACGTTGAACATCTCCCTAAGTATCCTGCCTCCCAGCTGAGATCAGATTCGCCCGGCTTCAAATACCTATCTTTCGTACTGTAGTACAGTTACATATACCCTGCCCCTGCTCCATCCCACGCACACTCTTCGCCGTCGACTTTTCATGTCGTGTCACCACGCGTTACACGGATAGACTAATCCCCCACTAGGTTACCAGGTGGCAGGATGGAGGAAAAGGTGGGATGCGGGGGTGGGGATGTGGGATGAGGGATGTCGAGGAGTAGTGCAGTATTGTTGTCGTAGCTACTGAGCCAGGGCATAGAACTCCTACGGTATAGATATTGTGCGCGACAACAACCTAGCTCCTTTCTCTCTTCCTTTACTAGAGATAGAGATATATAGTAATTGTTCGATGGATTTGTAAACTTCGTGGGATGCGAGACGGGGTTGTGGAGGGAGGGATGGGCGAGTGTCAAGCGTTCAGCGGGAAGAGTTCTTGAGATGTCCATTCCTCGTTATTATAGTTGTACAGTATATCATTGATGTAGAAATAAACATACACATCATATCACATCACATCATAGTACAGAATCATATCCTGTTACTGCTCTTCCACTGCACGGTATGCAAGAGAGTGGATGTGGAGATCATGACAAGGATGAGTCGACATCAGGAGTTCAAGACGTGGAGCGTGGAGCGTGGCATGAAGGGTGCAATGAAGCGCGGGATGACGAGGTAAGCTATGCGGTGAGGTGGGGTGTGGGCGTACTGAATTCAATCTGGGGTTGTAGGGCACTAGGGCTGTAGAAGATTGAAGGGGGTAGATTGGTTTGGACCGTGGAGAAGAAGACAGGGTTATTAGAGCCGTGGTGCGTGAGTTTGGGGTATATAGAAAGAGAGGAGAGGGGTGGAAAGGGGGGAGGGGAAAGGCACCTTGAAAAATAGTTCGATGCACTGTACTTCGCTTGTTTTATTGAGTTGCCTTTTTGACTTAGTTCATTTCGTTAGTAACTTTACTCGTGCCTGTTGGGTTTTTGTATATTCGTTTCTTGTATTTTCACGTTCATTCTATATTACAACCTTCGGAGGTTTCGTTACGTTTTATCGCGCAGGTGGTTAGAATAGATGGGTTACTCTACGGTCAAACGGGCTTTGATTGTCTCTCCTAAGGGCCCAGAAGACTTTCTTCAATTCTCATTTTCTCAAGTATGCCCAAACCCAGCTCAATAGAAAATACCATCGTCAATATAAGTCTCTGCTCCTGCTTTTTATTTTTCTCTCTTTTCTCGATGAGGTCAACATTGGAATCTTCCAGTTCATTTCGAAGATGACATTGCGAAACACTAAAGCGTTTCTTTTTCTTCAGTGACTATTTCTCAAATACGAATCACCTTTCTCCTCTCAACCGCAAATCTCGCCACCAGAAGACACTTATAGAGAATCACTATCTCATATTCATACAGCAATCGTCTGTTTGTCCTGTCGAGCATTCACACTCTAGAAGGACTGAATCATGTCATGACTTCTAAAGTTCAAGTATAAAACTCCATCGCATCGCAAGGTTCTTCTTGAGAAATGTACTACTTTCTTTCTTTAATTTTCCCTTACTGAACGTGGAGGATCTAATATCTCCAGCACTCAGTCGTTGAAAACGTTACAGACCATATATCCTCATCATTTCATCTAAGATCCAAGCCCACTTCAACTCAAAACCCCCTTCACGCGACACACCCTAATGTACCATAAATCAAACCAGCAGCTAAATAAATAAGTACAAAAATAACTGGCCACCCCTCCTCCAACCAAATGACCACCTGCCCTTCTCCAGGCCGCAACGTTGGATATGCTGCAGTTGCTCGAGTCTCACGCCGAGGGCTCCTACGATTATGGAGGGGGGAAGAATGTGTGTTGGTTTGGACATCGGAGGTGTGAGGGCTGTGAGGAGGTTGAGGGCAAGAAGGGTTGAGAGAAGGAGGGAGTTCGATAGCTTCTGTATTTTGATGAAAAGAAGGGTGTTTGAACCCTGTACTGGAACTTTTCAAGCCAGATACGATATCTCGCGTAGAGTACTGAGATTAGAATGAAATATGAAAACTTTCCAGGACTCCAAGACAAGACTTCAGACATCTGGTTAGTACGCATCCAAAGCAGTCGTGATTAGATAAAAATAAGTATTTAGCAATGACATGAAGACGGATCTAAATCGGTAGAGTAGTCTTGGATGACTCTAGTACTTTTGGAGGAGACCTCAGGTCGAGGTGCGTCTCTTTGCTGCCGAATTTTCACAATGTGGTAATTAAGTAACGAATTTAAGTCAACACGAAGGATGAATTTCTTTGACATCCGTCGATCTACTTCCCACAGATTAGAAGACATACCTCGTCGCCGTGCAAATACTTGCGGGTGAATCGGGCAGCGAATTCTACTATCAATAAATTAGCCCTCAAAAGTAAAAGATAATTGAAGTCAAGGCTGAAGAGATGATTAAAGTCCGGTCGAGACAGAGGATGTACAGCACAACCTTTGGCCTTCCGTTGCTTCGGAAACAAATCGGTCGAGAGCTAAGCGAGAATTCAGGGGCAAGGCTCAATATTTACCCCTCCTCAAGCGAGGGGTTGATTTTACGTACTCTTCGTCGTCTTCTTCGGTACAGGAAACCAAAAGATCCCAGCAAAGTCAAATACAGGAATCAGACCCTATTCTTGCCCCTTAAACCAACGAGTTATTTCTAGAAGCCGAACGTAGCCGCGGCAACGACCCCTCCCTATCTCAAGGATGGGGGTTATCAGCCACCAATTCTGAAGTGGAGCAAGACGGGCAATCCCAACCCTCCCTCTCGGTCACCTTCCACGACTAGAAAGACGCATAATCCTAGGCATCTCAAAGTTTCAAAAGATTCCCCAATCGGTGCATCTAAACAAATCACAGACAGAAATTAAGCACCTCCGCAGTCGCCCCCGCTTACTTTCTCGGCTAAGCTAGTCCCCTTCATTCCCTTCTCCAATATCTCACCGCGTACATTCTTCCTGTCTTACACTACCACAACACATACTTGATCGCACACACTCTCACACTCGCAGAGCCTCATCAAACATGGATGCTGCATCTCTCATCGCCAAGGCACGCAAAGTGCGAGACGAGTCCTTAGACGAAGTCTCGCCTCCTCTTGCCGCCCTCCCGGATCCACTTCCTAAGAATGTCATTCCACTTTTCAACAACATCTTATCAGAAGATGAAATCAATATCACATCTTACGATGTCCCAGAGCTACTCAAAGCTATCAGAGAGAAGGTCTATTCCTGCGAGACTGTCACCAGGGCTTTTCTGAGACGTGCAGCTTTGGCTCAGAAATTGGTTCGTCCTACCACTTTCCCTTCCACATCTCGCTACTCCTTGCCCAGTCACGAGACTTAAGTACAACACATCCACCAACAAAAACATTGACAACTCAAACAGACAAATTGCATAACCGAGCTCCTTCCCGCCCGAGCAATCGCACGCGCCAAGTACCTAGACACACTAGACAAACCCCTCGGACCCCTCCACGGCCTCCCCATCTCCGTGAAAGAGCACCATGGTATGGCAGACTGCGACACAAATGGCGGCTACGTCGCTTGGATCGGCGAGCCTCGTACTGGGAATTGTACCGTCAATGATGTCTTCTATGAAGCGGGATGTGTGTTCTATGCTAGGACGACCCAACCACAGTCCGTGATGCACTTGGAAACTAGCACGAATATTTATGGTGTTACGACGAATCCGTGGAATACAGAATTGACTTCTGGTGGGAGTTCGGGTGGAGAGAGCGCATTGGTCGCTTGTAGAGGCAGTATTCTGGTAAGCACTCTTCTGATTCTATTCCAACTTCTTTTATATCTGAGAAATCCTGATGCTCACATATAAGATCAGGGTATTGGTGGTGATATCGGTGGATCTATTCGCTGTCCGGCAGCCAACACAGGCGTTTATGGCTTCAAGCCCACACCAGGAAGAATGGGGAAGCAAGGCTCTCATTCAGTTGTCGCAGGTCAAGAAGGGTATTTCACTTCGACCCTTTCCCCGGCCTCGCCAAACTAACTATCAACAGAATCTTACCAACCGAAGGTCCCCTCTCAACCTCCCGTGCTGGCCTTGAACTCTTCATGTCCACCTATTTCAGCTACTCCCCTTGGATAAAAGACGACTACCTTGTCCCTATCCCGTGGCGCCCCGTGACCCTCCCACCAAAACTCAAGATCGCTATCCTTTGGGACGACGGCATCGTTCGTCCACACCCGCCCATCACGCGGGCTCTCAAAGAAGTCAAAGCCAAACTCGAAGCAGCGGGTATGGAGATTGTGAATTGGGTTCCTGAAGGCCATGATGAGTGCTGGAATTTGACGCAGGCGCTGTATTATGAGGATGGTGGGAAGGCGTTGGAGAATCTTATTCTGAAGGGTGGGGAGAAGATGCTGCCGTTGACGGAGTGGTTGGTTAAGGGGAATGACAATGTGAAGTATCGAACTGTCGAGGATGTTATGGCTGTAAGTCTCCTCGACTCATTTCACGTACCGATCTCCAGGTATTGATGAACAAACAGCTCAAAGTCAAACGCAATGAATACCGCGCCCGCTACAACAACCTCTGGCTCTCTACCGGAGCATCGGACTCCCATCCTGTCGACGCGATCCTCTGCCCAGCCGGGCCAGGAGCCGCACCACCCCTCGGAAATGCCAAATACTGGTCCTACACTTCGCAATGGAACATGCTCGAATATCCCGGTGCCGTCTTCCCCGTATCGAAAGTCGACCAAGTCGTCGATGTCGAGGAGAAGGATTACGTGCCGAGAAACGCGCAGGATAAGTTCAATTGGGAGTTGTATAAGAGGGAGAGGTATGTCGATGCACCGGTTAGTCTGCAGGTTGTCACGAGAAGGTTTGAGGATGAGAAGTGTCTTGCAGTGTTGGCGGAGGTGGAGAAGGCTCTAGGAAGGGCGTAGAGGTATTTCCATCGGGTCGATAGACACATTTAGATTGTGATAGAGATTCGAATTTTAGAGCAAGAAAACATCCTGTCGGCTTCATTCTTGACACATTTACCAGCGGTCACTCTGTAAATTTCAGAGATACAGATGAGAAGCAAGGATTCTCGGATGCGGGAACTTATGTACGGAGGCGCGAGCGCCGAGCAGTCCAGCCGTGCCGAGATGATGCAGAACGGGAGGAGAATCGCGGACACCGTCCAAGACGTTATGGCGAAGCTAGTATTGACTTCCTAGTATCGTCTACAACAGGAGATGATGCATTTGCTAGGATTGGCAATGTTCCTCCACTCTTGATAATTAAAGAAGAAAAGGTTGCTCGACGTCAGAAACATGCGTGGAGAGATTCTCAAGCTGTGGCCGTTCGCCTAATATCCGTTCTCTTTGTATATAATAAAGTCAAAAGCTTGTGATAAAAAGAATAGGCAACTCAATAGTTGATAAACAAATTTTGAGATCCCTTTGTCTGTGGGAAGAGCAATAATCCTTTTTTCCAATGGAAAGAAGATGATATAGAGTTATGTGAAGGATGTAGTGTATGGCCCATTTGCATTCCACCTAAAGAAGGCAGACTCAGACAACACATGGGTTATGCCCGCTGACTCAGCGGAGCTTCATAGGCGACCCCCCTTTCAGCTCCCTGATCGCTCGCTTAGCCTCAGATGCTCACCCTTGTCCACGCGCGCCCGGCCCTGATGGATCTGGCACCGTGGAGTAGATTGACTTGGAAAGAGAAGCTGACTTTAGATTTCTGATATTTACGATTGAGGAAGATACGATGCTAAGTTGAGTTCATCCAAGAAGATCACATTCCGTGCAGACAAACTCAGCGTATCGGTGTATATCACGATTTTACTACCTTGTGTCTCTTTAGCCTCTTGATCACCCTCCTCAGTATAAGCCCGCTCTCACTTGTGAATGTCAGCGGCGATTGCATCCGGGTCACCCAGATACATGCCAAGATGCGGCAGATGCCTGCTAAACATACTTTCTGTGTTCCTTAGTTCCAGCAATGTGATGGCTCTTTGATATCCACCCCAACCGACTCGCTCTTCACAAATGTCCGTAGGATAATTTCTACTAGTAATCTACACCACGACTAAGCACGGAGATAGGTAATATGTATCTACCGGATCCCGGAAGACTTCTGTGCCCGAGATCTACATTGAGTCATTTCAGGGATGAAGGACAAGTCGTCATTTTCTATCTCAGGAGCACGTAAGAGGAGGGAAACATATGCAACCTTCGTACCTGCAATAAATACTGCTTCCCGACTTCTTTTCTTTGTTTCATCACCCCCTTTTCCTCTCTCGACGTGTCGTTTACAAGAAGTATTGAGATCTCGTGAACCATCTGCAGCCATGAACGACAGCAGCAGTTCTTTGACACTTCATGAGCGGCTATTTTCAGAGGGACTCGGTGGCAACG
The DNA here is from genome assembly GCA_020746875.1 of Rhexocercosporidium sp. MPI-PUGE-AT-0058. Classification (NCBI taxonomy): domain Eukaryota; kingdom Fungi; phylum Ascomycota; class Leotiomycetes; order Helotiales; genus Rhexocercosporidium; species Rhexocercosporidium sp. MPI-PUGE-AT-0058. The sequence continues at coordinate 149,208 of JAGTJL010000023.1, forward strand.
AGCAGCCTTCGTCCAGTACCACCCCGGGGAGTCAACAGGACGAAGAAAAGTTCCATGATCATGAAGGGAAAAGGAGACAGAGCGGGGCACAGATTGAAGAAGGTGATATGAGCGACATCAGACGTATCGCCACAGCCTTCTCGCAAGGAAGGAGCAATGCCTGTGGCGACCTGGAGCCGACAGAGACACTTCCTGACCCGAACCAACCCAATTTCGACGAAACAAGATGGCTGCAATCATTCATAAACGAGTTCTTGGAGCAAGGCCACGCACCCAAGAAGGTGGGTATCTCCTTCACGAATCTGAAAGTTTCTGGTGATGGAGCAGCTCTTCAATTGCAATCCACAGTCGGCTCCATATTATCCATCCCAGTTCGAATAGGTGAACACTTCAGCTTCAACAAGAAAGAGCCGAGAGTGATCCTCCACAGCTTTGACGGGCTTCTACAACCTGGAGAACTCTTGATTGTCCTGGGCCGCCCTGAATCAGGTTGCAGTACCTTGTTGAAGACTATGTGTGGAGAATTGCACGGTCTGCATGTAGATGATAGTTCGGTTATTCACTATGATAGCATTGCCCAGAAGCAGATGACGAAAGAATTCAAAGGCGAAATCGCCTATAATCAAGAGGTTCGGTTTCTCTCCTGAGCTACTATAGTGGTGGCGAAACTGACTTCTCTATAGGTTGACAAGCATTTCCCCCACCTTACTGTCGGACAAACACTTGAATTTGCTGCCGCGGCCCGAACACCATCATATCGAATCAAGGGAATGAGTCGTGACCAATATTGCAAATATTTCGCCCAAGTAGCCATGGATATCTTCGGTATAAGCCACACATACAATACCAAAGTTGGTAACGACTTTGTTCGTGGCGTCTCAGGGGGTGAGCGAAAACGAGTCAGCCTTGCTGAAATGATGGTTGCTGGAGTTCCATTTTGTGCATGGGATAACAGGTGAGTTAACAGTCCTTAAGATGAAGTTTCCATACTGACATTCATAGTACCCGAGGTCTCGATTCTGCAACAGCTCTCAAGTTTGTGCAGTCTTTGCGGATCGGTGCCGACCTGGCCAGTACGGCCCACGCAGTGGCTATATACCAGGCCAGTCAAGCTATTTATGATCTCTTCGACAAGACTATCGTACTCTATGAAGGCCGTCAGATCTACTTCGGTCCAGCAAACCATGCCAAGACTTTCTTCGAGCAGCAGGGCTGGATTTGTCCTCAGCGCCAAACTGTTGGCGACTTCTTGACATCCGTGACAAATCCACAAGAACGCAAAACCCGAGCAGGAATGGAGGATCGGGTGCCACGAACTCCGGAAGACTTCGAGATATACTGGCGCCAATCTCCTGAATATCAAGCTCTCCAAGTACAAATCGATGCACATTCCCAGCAGCACCCAATCAGTCAGGAGGGTGAAGCTGTTGTACGACTACGCGAACAAAAGAATCACCTGCAATCAAAAAACACTCGCAAGCGGTCGCCATACACTATTAGCGTTGCCATGCAGGTTAAACTTAACACTAAGAGAGCCTACCAGCGCATCATGGGCGACATGGCGGCCACAGCCATGCAGGTTGGGTCCCAGGTTGTTCTTGCACTCATTATCGGATCTGTTTACTATGGGACTCCTGCCGCAACCGCTGGCTTCAGTAGTCTCGGTGCCACCCTGTTCATGGCAGTTCTTCTGAATGCACTCACGGCCATATCTGAAATTGGCAGTTTGTATAATCAACGCCCGATCGTCCAAAAGCATGCCTCGTACGCCTTTTATCACCCTGCCACAGAGGCTGCCGCTGGAGTCGTATCAGACATACCGATCAAGTTCTTTACTGCAGTTGTCTTCAACATTGTTCTCTACTTCATGAGCGGCTTACGCCGTGACCCCGGGCCGTTCTTTCTGTACTTCCTCATTACTTTCCTCATGACATTCGTCATGAGTGCAATCTTCAGAACTATGGCTGCTGTCACGAGTACTATCTCACAAGCGATGACCCTAGCAGGGGTGCTTGTCCTGGCTGTCATCATTTACACCGGATTTGTCGTGGTGATTCCACAAATGCACCCTTGGTTTGCGTGGATCCGTTGGGTGAACCCTGTCTTTTACGCATTCGAGATCCTCATCGCCAACGAGTTCCATGGACGTGAATTCACATGTTCAAGTATAATTCCCTCCTACACGCCACTGCAAGGCGACTCTTGGATCTGCTCGGCGGTCGGATCAGTGGCTGGTCGCAGCACCGTCAACGGCGATGCATACATTGCTACACAGTATCATTACTACTACTCTCATGTTTGGCGAAACCTTGGGATTCTCTTTGCCTTTCTTATCGTGTTCATGCTTGTTTACTTCATCGCTACGGAACTCAATTCAGCAACCTCCAGTGTAGCGGAAGTGCTCGTATTTCAACGGGGTCATGTTCCAGCCTACCTACAGAACGCCTCGGACCAAGGAGCTGTCACAGCTGAGATGTCTGAATCCGAGGAGTCCGAAGTGAAGGCTTTGGAGCCTCAGAAGGACATCTTCACGTGGAAGGATGTTGTGTACGACATTGAAATCAAGGGCGAAGGAAGGCGATTGCTGGATAATGTTTCCGGTTGGGTGAAGCCTGGTACACTGACAGCTCTTATGGGTGTCAGTGGTGCAGGCAAAACAACACTTCTCGACGTTTTGGCACACCGTACATCTATGGGTGTCATTACGGGAGACATGCTAGTAAATGGGGTTCCTCTGGATCCCAGCTTCCAACGAAAGACTGGCTATGTTCAGCAACAAGGTATATTCTCCATGCCATGTGCCGTCTATCAAATACTGATCCTCTTCCAGATCTTCATCTCCAAACCGCCACTGTTCGTGAAAGCTTGAGATTCAGCGCCATGCTTCGTCAGCCTGCCTCTGTGAGTAAAGAGGAAAAGTATCGATTTGTGGAGGACGTGATCGACATGTTGAGTATGCGAGATTTCGCCAATGCTGTTGTCGGAATTCCTGGGGAAGGTCTCAACGTCGAGCAGCGGAAGTTATTGACAATCGGTGTGGAACTTGCTGCCAAACCAAAGCTACTCTTGTTTCTCGACGAGCCCACCAGCGGCCTTGATTCCCAGAGCTCCTGGTCCATCGTTACATTCTTACGAAAACTCGCAGATTCTGGGCAGGCTGTTCTTTGTACTGTTCATCAGCCTAGCGCTATCCTGTTCCAGGAGTTCGACCGCCTGCTTTTCCTGGCGCGAGGGGGAAAGACTGTGTACTTTGGCAATATAGGACCGAATTCACGGACTCTACTTGATTACTTGGAGAAAAATGGTGCGCCGGATTGCGGCAATGAGGAGAATCCTGCTGAGTACATGCTTGGAATCGTTAATAAGGGTGTCAATGAAGGAGGACAAGATTGGCACTCGATTTGGAAGTCTAGTGGAGAGTGCAGAGAGGTCGAAATGGAGATTCAGAGAATTTGCATGGCGAAGCAATCCGAACCCGCATCAGCAGCGACCGAGGATACCACTGGCTTTTCGGAATTCGCAATGCCTTTGTCGGTGCAGGTACAAGCTGTTACCTATCGAATATTTCAACAATACTGGAGAATGCCAAACTACGTCCTGGCGAAGTGGGGCCTCGGTCTTGTTGCTGGACTATTCGTTGGATTTACCTTTTATGGGACCGATGGCTCTCAAGCTGGCATGTCTAACGTCGTCTACTCGGTTTTTATGCTTACGACCATCTTTTCCTCGCTGGTTCAACAGGTAAACTACTCGACCAGGTGGTAGAGTCAAAACTAAATGCTAACTTTTACTAAGATCCAGCCTCTCTTTGTATCTCAGCGTGACTTGTATGAAGTTCGGGAACGACCCAGCAAAGCATATTCGTGGATAGCCTTCTTATTCGCCAACCTCATTGTCGAGATTCCCTACCAGATCATCACCGCCATTCTTACCTATGGAAGCTACTACTATGCTGTCGTAGGTGTGCAGACTTCAGATCGACAAGGCCTAGTTCTGCTCTTTGTCATACAGTTGTTCATCTATGCGGGATCTTTCGCACACTTGACCATCACAGCGTTGCCTGACGCTCAGACCGCTAGTGGTATCGTGACACTCGGTATGCTCATGATGACCATGTTCTGTGGAGTGCTTCAAGCGCCGCAAGCACTTCCTGGCTTCTGGGTATTCATGTACCGCGTCAACCCTTTCACATACTGGATCAGCGGCATCGCAGGCACACTGCTACATTCTCGAAAAGTCGAATGTTCCACCAGCGAGATGTCCATATTCAACTCTCCGGTCGGTCAGACTTGTGGTGAATACCTCAGCTCATACTTGGAGAGTGCGCCAGGATACCTATTGAATCCAAACGCTACGGATTCTTGTCAATACTGCTCCATTCGCAACGGGGACATCTTCCTCGCGGGCGCCAACATCTTCTATAGCGAACGCTGGCGGAACTTTGGCATCTTATGGGCTTTCATCATCTTCAATTTTTTCGCGGCCATCGTGCTGTATTATGTTTTCCGTGTGAAGAATTGGCGTGGCGAGGGTGGTAAGAAGTCCAAGCCTGTACCCGCTGCTGTTGAGAAAGTTTCAGGGTCAGAAGCACCACTTCAAGGGAAGTAGAATGAGGAGGAACTGAAGAAACCTGTCATACGAGCGGGGTATGGATTACATTCCACAGTTCAACGGGTTTCTTTTGTTTCAACTGTCTTAATTTTTTCGTAAGCTTGAGGTTCGTTTGTTTGTGCTGCTCTTTCATGGAGTTTCGATGTCATTTATTGGTAATATTTTTATTGTATTAGATTGTAGACTATAGACAGAGGAACAATATATTAGGATGCACCCACACAAAAGATCAATCTGCGTTCTGTCAAAAAGAAAGACTTCTCTTGCATACCAGAATCTCCTCTACCTGGACTTCCCACACTGAAATCCCTCCGCGTTCATGACGTCACATCTCTTCTATAGTAATATTAACAGCGGTTGCAGCCCAAATCCCCTCCCCCTTCAATCTCATCAAAGACGCCAAAGCCCAGCCAGACACGAGTACTCCAGGGAAGTTACGCACGAACTACACCCCTTCACATAACAGGTACAGCAAAAGATCATTTCAAATCCTCCTGACCATCTTCCAAACAATCCGACTCGCACCTCGCTTTCTCCATTGCACTCCTCGCCAAACTACCTAGCAGCACCAGGAACTCCACAAACTGCAGAACATGCACAGCGTCGTTCGATGGCTGATGGAATTCCATCACCTGTCGCAGCCTAACGGGACCTTCTTCAAGTAGCTTCAAGTCCCCCTGGACAGAAGCATGAAGAGGTTTCCGTAGCATGTTGCAGAAGAGCGTCAGGAAAGCCGACATGGGGTAGAAGTTGATGTATCTGTGGGATCCGGAAGGTTAGATGACAGGTCTGAATTAAAAGGGGGGATATCAAATTAAGATTACCGGAAGAATTCTTTGTTGAGGACGCGATGAGCAGCAAGTAGATAGTTTAGCAGCGATCTGCTAGCTCCAATCGAGAGTTCTAGGCTGGAGCTCACTCCGTCCATGGCCGCGTTCGGGCGCTGCAGCCACGCCTGACACCGACTGCTCGCTTGGTGGATAGTGCCCATGCAGTGGTGATATTCTAGGCGGATGATGACAGCGCCTAAGCCAGGTGGGTTGCAGGATGAATTGGAAGGGTCTTGTGAGAAGGACACCGTGGGTCTGATGTCAGCTGGGAGGGATACCCTCCACTGCTCTAGTTCGTCGTCTAGTTCTCGGACGGATCGGAGGAGCTCTGCGTCGGTTTTGCGGAGGGCGAGGATGGAGTATAGGGATGACTGGATGTGGGATTTGAGGATGCTGAGGCGGATCTCGCTGAGGAATATGATATTACTATGGGCATATTCATGAGCGTTGGATGGCTCGGATGATGTAGAGTTAGGCGAAGCGTTCTGAGTTTGGCCGTATTCTTCTGGGAGAGTGAGGTCGCATTCGCTATCGTGGAGGGAAGGCGGGCGGGCTATTCGTACGCATGAATCCTTATCGCTGATGTAGCAAATCCAGAACAGTTTTCGTATATGCGTGTTGACTCGTGATTCATGGGTTGTGGGTCGTGGTGGATTATTTTCTCCCCCTGTACAATCTTGGGCATCGTTGATATGGCCACCAAGAGTAAAGATCAAGCGTGAGGCAATGCTGATAAAGATATCGGCGGAACCGAAATCTCCTGATAGGGTGTGGTTGAGAGCCTTCATCGAAGTCAATCATCTTACCCAAGCGAAAATCTGTGGGGTTTCTTGGACTCACTATCATGATAATAGACTGTACTCCATTCAAGGATGGCGAGGTTTCCAGAACCTCTGGGATTAACTGATGGGCTTCTGAGGACCAGACTTCTCCACTGTGATCTAGCAACTTGCCACACTCGACATTCGACGTAGATACTAGAGCCAGGAATGAAAGAATAAATGCCCTGGCGTTGACCAAATCAGGCCACGAGTGCGAGCAATCCGTCTGTCCATAAGCCAAGCTCAGGGCATCAGAAAACAGAACCATATCCACGAGGGGGAATATGAGAGAGATTCCAGAGGCGAGAAACTGTTTTGCACATTCCTCTACTACTTCCTTGCTTGGTAGATCTATCTGCTGCTGTTTCCGCATGGCGGTGGCGAACGGAAGAGCCCCGTTGGAGTGGTTATCTTTTCGAATATCGTGACACAGGAGACCGAGAGAAAGTAGTTTTTGTGAGGAAACGATATCCCCGGTGCAAGACTGCACCCACTGCTGTCCACGTGAAGAGAAGAAGGGCATCACATTGTGGCCCATGAAGCCTAGCTCAACGCCTGCGAAATGCAATTTTCGAAGTCCGACGTATGGGAGGGATGGCGTGGATTTCGTATCAGACGTGCCCTGTGAAACATTCTGGTGGCTGTTCTGATAGTGCGTTTCTGAGTCCAGAGGATGAGAAGGTTGAGGTTGTTGTAGAACATTGTCCTCGGTCTCGGACTTCGAGCATCTTGAAGGGATTCCTGTAATTTCCGCACCTTGGCCATTCAAACGCTTCTTTCTGTTCTGCAGTCAGAGATAAGAAATGCTTTGAAGTCCAAGAGGGTAAACGCATACCTGTGACCGGTGGGGATTTTGCTCTTCCTCGTCCTGGGAACACGAGAGAATGTGCAGGCAATCTTGTGGTGGTGGCACCAATTGCACTGGGGTTGAACGGCGTCACATTGTATCTAGATTCACAGTCAAGAGTTAGGTGTTAATGTAATACAGCCTTGGAAGGTCTTGTAATATCTACATGTAAGTACCTTTCTTTTATAGCATGAATCGCATGCTCCAGGCATTTCGTAGGTGCTGTTCCGTCGGCTTTGACTGCAGACCGGCTTAGCAGCCGGATTATCCGGATTGAGTAAACAGTGTGGATGCCGCCTTGGTCTAATCAGATGAGCACAAGTGAGAATAGTGAAGGGATCTTGGTGGTGTTGATGTTGTTGAACGTGGTCAGGATGTAATGGGAGTTGTGTAGTTTCACAACTCAGACTAGGGGGCGCTTTCGATTGAGCTATGGGACAAGGTTCAGCCTTGATATTATTTACAAAACGTGATTTGAATCTTAATCTATGCAACTTTCCAAGATGTGGAGTTCAGTCTCGGCGGAGGGATAGCATGTTTTATACTTCACTTGTGACCTATGGCAGAGATACGATCATAAGTTAAAATCTGGGTACCTGGCCATTTTGCGTTTCTTTGCCTTTCAAATTTTCGGATACCTGCTCTCTGTTCCTTTCTTGTGTAGAGGAGCGTCAACTACTTTTCATTCCGATATCAAGTCAAAGAGAAATGCCGAACAACTTCTCCTCCTGTTCTCATTTTCTTCCTAATTGCAACGGTCACTCAAGTTCTCACGGCGTAGAGGTTTGGCGAATAAAATCACGTGCTAGTTTTCCGGAGTTCTATCATTCAGGCCTCTTGCTCTTGACATTTGAGCAGGATGTAATTTGAAGAGATCTACTTACCATGTTTTAATTGAAGCCGGACTAGGGATAATCGACAACTTCTCGTACCGTACGCGGATCTCTGGGGGCTCGCATTCGCTAAGCGCTTGCACTTGTAATTGAAGCCCCTCGCAGCCAGCTCTGACGGTAAGCCCTAATCTTGATGCGAATTTCATACAAGTATACAGTGCATTAACACGACTTTGCAATAGGGCCGTGCCGAGAGATGCTCACAGGTCGAATTAGTCCAGTAACTTCCTAAGTAGAGCAGAGGAGAGATGAGCAGAAGCCAAGCCAAGCCGAGCCGAGCCGATGCATGGCAGCGGGACGCTTGCATTGCATACAGCCCACCCTTCCTTCCTGCAAGGGAAGAAAGAAAGGAGACGAGGAAAACGGAGGTGGAAATAAACAAAAGTTTGAAAACCACTTCGGACCGTTGAGCCGTGAGTGAGTGAGAAGGAAGTGCTTGTGTATCGTCTCCCTCGTTAGTTGCATGCATGTGGTCTCGTCTCCTTTGGAACTTGCTCTTTACTGAAGCTGCTTACGTAGGTCTAACCTCTAACTTCTTTACAGCAACACGGCCACCGGGAAAGTAGAAAGTCTCCCCACGTTTGCTCTTGCTTTCGGCCCGTCCCTCGTCTAAGTTTTCAAAGGATATTTTTTTTTTTTCATCCTCCCTCTTGCGTGCATATGTGTACTGTACATATACGAGAATCTTTTCCCCACCCTCCTTCCTCATCGAGCAGATTCGCCTCAACCATATCTCCAGAAGCAGGATTACCTGCCTGATCAAGAACACGTCTGTTTGCATCTGTGTCTGCAACTGCTTTTGTGGCTCCCCCCATCGGACCATTCAGCTCAGCCACCTACTTCCGTAAACGGAACAGTCAGTCATTCTCCCATCCGATCCCATCTCATCTTAGCCCAGCCCAGCCCAGTAAAAAGAATAATCCGACTACTGCACGACATACAACCTACCGAGAACCGCCTAGCAAATAGCATCTCATCCCGGCTTGTCAATTTTTACTTTTGCGGATCTTGGCGCATGCCTGAGCATGAGATCTCCGCGAGGTTCGATCTAAGGCTGGCGGGATGAACCCATTGCGTGCTGATTCGGTGAGTGATTAATTTCAGTTCCTTTCATCCACAGATGCTTTTTGTAAGGCATGGTTGGTATAGGTTGCTACATGAGCATGTCGATGTAGATGTGAATGAGATGGAGCGGGTGGTGATCGCTACGAGCAGGTTGCCTCCCGTTGTAGAATCTGTTGCGATTAATCCCACGTTGTTGACACATGAATACGAACTGTTTCAGAAGTGGCTTGAGTGTGATATGATTCACTGGTGCTGGATTCGTCATGGGGTATTGTGAATCCTTCATCTTCACCGAATTGGAAATGAGGCAGGCCATATATCTCCGTAGGTAGGCATCCAACACCACTACCAACAAAAAGTCATCACAAGTCGATGTGTGGGCTTGCACGTTAAAAACACCCTCACTGGCATGGAGCCGATTGGACAACCGGTTTCGTCGTATTGTTCGTGCTTGGAAGGGAAATCTTTAGCGTGGTGGCTTGAGAGGCTGAAAATGTGCCTGCCTATTCTTAGGTCCATTGGCTCGATACAATTTTGTGCCTTGGCTGTTGTTGGTTATGGTTGGATTAGGTATGTAGATGACGAATTGGAATTGTCTCGTGCCCAACGGAGGAAGCCCCGAGATAGTTTAATATGTCTCATATGCCGGGATCTGAGCTTCTGACGGACGCCTTGGAGAAGGTTTGTGGAGGGGACGTCGTTTGTGGACTAATTATGTTAAAGGAGATGTGTGTCCGGGGTAGTAGTTCAGCTCTGGAGGGTTTGGTGTTGTGAGCTGGATATGGGGATGGGGTGGTTGAAGACTGATGGATGAGTGGATGTCGGAAAACCCGCGAGATGGTAAATTGACGTGAAGACCGAGGAAGTAAGCTGAAGATGATACGGTAGCAACAGGTATGGGGGTAAGAGAGATAAGTGCTTGGGAGAACAGAGGTTATTGAGAATTGGTCCAGGAGAGAAGTACTTTCGTACCCAGGAAGAATTGAAGTGCTGAATAAGCGCCAAGACCACATCATCACCGAAGCACGGCTCGTTTGATGCCGTATCGAGCCTTTCAATAATTCTCCTACCGCGGCAATCTTGAATCTTCAAGGACGAGTCTATGATACAGTACCTATCTCACCCTTTTCAATGTTTCCGGGTCGGAAAACGTCACATCCATTCGTCCATCCATTCAACCCCCCACCCGACCACGAGCCAAGCTGACACTCATCCCATCGCCAATTCCGACACTCAGGAAATGCCTGCCTGGGCAAGGGCTTTTATCATCATCATCTTGCATGTGTCAAGAATGCAGAAGTTTATGTTCTCATGTCACGAGCTCCAGGGTTCCAATTACCTACCTGGCTATGCTTGCTGTGCTGGCGAGGTTGTAAAATATGATAGCTTTGGTTGAGTGATTGGCAAGGAGAGGAAGGCGTTGGTTACGCGCGTTTGACGACGGTATTCTTGTCACGCCGCATCACATCGCATAGCATCGCATCGCATCACACAGCACAGCGCACCCATCCTATGCAATCCTTCAAGCCAGTCACTCCAGCAGCAACCCAACCCGTGGATTCGGAGATATCACAGGACTTGGCCTGATAGGTATGTATCATAACTGCGTACTCCCCCCTCCCCCCCCAACCTCCATTCACCCATTCCTTCGCCCTCGCTGCTCTTCATTGCATGGCAGCACAACACATCACGGTGCATTTTCATACCAAGCTATCCCATCCCACTCTCAGGAAGGATGTTGCTTCCCAATGGGTGCTCAAATCGCGACTGGACATGGACAGACTTTGCATGCCTCCCCTGGCTTCTTTCTGTAGGATAATCCGATCTGATAATATCTAGAGTAAGTTACGGAGGTACCAAGCAAGTCATGCCTGCTATCCATCCCATACCCCACTCTCACGAATCCCCCATCAGAGCCGATCAGGCCAGAGCCGATCCGATCCGATCGGGCAGCGAATAGCCAGCCACCAGCAGCCACACCGCAGGCTGACCCGGTCCAGATTTTAACCTTTCACCACCGGCACCTCTGGAGGGAGTTATGGAGAGGAGGGACAATTGAGCAGCTGCAATATGACGATGTTTCTTGTTCTGCTCACCGGTCCCTCGGGTTTCGTTTTCTACAGTACTATCTACAGTACTTGTATCAAGCGTGACTACTGACCTACTGTATGGCCCGCGCGACCTCAAATGACGGACAGATCCGCGTTACGCGATGAGGCCGAGGCACGATCGAGTACTAAGTAGACTTGTGGGACTTTGACTACGCTTGGTTAGTTGGCATTTTCTTTATCTTTATCTTTTTCGTCTTTATCGTCTATCTTTATCTTGATCTATCGCCTCCCGCCTTCAAGGCACTGTACAGTAGGCAAGCTTTTCAACTCACGTCACGCTACTGACTAGGTACTGTCGTGAATGGGTGACAAGACTGGACAGAGTGATGGCATTCGAGGTCTTCTCTTTTTCTAGCGCCAGTTGATTTTCTCCTCTCCCTCCGCTCTTTCTTCCGTTCCATCGGTCCCTTGGCTTGACTTGACTCGACTTCACTTCACTTCTCTTCTCTTTCCTCTCTCTCTCTCTCCCTCTTCTCTTCCGTTACTCTTCATCATCTTACCTAGTGCTACTTAACCATATCCATCCTACCATCTCCATCCAGCCTCATTCTCATTACCCTGCTCATTACCCCACCTTTCTACACTACCCCCTCCCTCTGCTCTCCCACGCCCACACCACAACTACACCACCAACTCAACTCTAACCTATCCTATCTACCCCTCCACCTACTCTACATCCGCCAATATTCTACAATTAGAGAAGAACCCCTGGCCTGGTATTCACATCAATCACATCACCTCGCATCACATCGCATCGCATCGCATCACTCACTCGCCCGACCCCGCCATTGCTATCACCAACCAGGGCAGGCGTGGGCGTTCCTCACCACAGCCATCTCGAACCCGGTCAAGCCCAGCTCATCGCTCTCACTCACGCATACATCATCCTTCACACCTCACATCTCACACCTCACGGCTCACACCCATCCCATCCCCATTCCCATTCCCATCCTATCCCATCCCCATCCCACACTATCCAAACTCAACCCCCACACTCGTGGCTTCAGACAAAGCGTACCATTTGACGGACCTCGCATGCACGACGCACAGCATCCGGCTAGGCGTAGCGTACCAACCCCGACCCTGACTTTTGAACAAGCTTGCCTGCACCTCACTTTACTTTACTTTACTTTACTTCACTCCTCTTCACTTTGCGGCACTGCGCTGCAGTACATCGATCGTGAGCCAGGACAGCAGTAGCAGCTTCTTGACCAAAGAATAAGAAGCCGCACCAAACCCCCATCCTGAACCCCAAACCACATATTCATCATACCTACGTCCGCCCACTTCCTCTCTCTACGGCACCAAGCCGAGCCGACTTGAACTGAACGGCTCATCAGTATATTCCCTCGCAGGGTCATCCTAGAAGGAATAAGCTAGTTAAGACAGACAGGCATAGAGCCTACATACATTGCCTTGCTTGCTGCGTGGGGAAGCTTGAGGCTGCGGAGAAGAGACGAAGTTGGCTAGCTGAGTTGAGACGAGATTCTGCTCGCTCATTGCTCTACCTACCTTTCAACCTACTCGTTGGATTTATTCTGTTCGAGGCACTCGATCTCAGCTGAGAATCAAACAAGAAGAACCCCCCATATCTTGCCTACATATTTGCTTTTCACACCTTCACTTTCAGTCTTACATCATCACTCTACCCTCCTCTACTCTCGCACCTACCACGATACCACCATTTGCTCACGAGTATCCCGCCGATGATTCTGCAATTTTACCACACCCTGGCCACCACCAATACTACAACCTCCACATCAACATCCAGCACGCACGCCCCCATCACTACCTCTCTCCTCCAAAAGCCACTATCCCACCGCACTCCTCATTACGTGGGCTTAATATCGACCTATAGACGTTCTGCTCTACTCGACCTGTGGGCTCGAAGCACATAGGGCTACTTGCAAAAGTACGCTGCCGTTTGGCATACGGGTGGCTACAAGGCACTGACAGCTTTGAACGAGGGCTGCATACAGTACCTTTTCTAGTCTGGTTTGAACTGGGTCAAAATTCCTAGCCTTGGTTTGTTTAGTGGGAAAATAAACCGATTTTTGGAAAGTGGAAAGAAGATATTCAATATGAATGCACAGATATCCTTCATTGTAAGTCTTTTTCATCCCCTCTATTTCCTCGGTTCTATTGTATTTTGCTTTCAAGCTTCTGGTTTGCGGTTTCGGTGCTCTGGATTTTGTGTGTTTGGTCGTGGCCATTCAGCTGGCTGGTCATTTACAGCAAGTCTTAGTCTTTGTGGTCTAGTACACCACATCGCATTGACTTGTTCTTGTGATGGCATGACCTGGACTGAACTGGCAAGACATGGACAAATAAGATTATGACTCTGCTCATCCATCATCAATGTCTTCTCTACATACATATATACCTTCCCAAATCCTCCAAACCTTCCAGCCACTTCCCTCCTTCTCAACCACATGTTCCCGTTACCATTCACAAGCATAAAACCGATCCTCCTCCCCAAAATCAGCTTCAAAAACACCACAACTAACACCACCACCTTACAGGAAGGTCAATTCAGCCTGATCCACATCCCCCTCCCCCTCTACTCCTCCCTCCTCCTCCCCATCCTCCGCACCCTCCTCCCTCATGGCGCCCCAACGCACACACCCCTCGACCCAGAAGGTCCCCTCTCCGGCCTAACCAACACAAACAACCACCACTTCCTCAACATATCCGTCACACCCCTCGAATGCAGCATCGTATGCCACGTCTCCTGGGCCCAGAACGTCTTCGCACCCTTAATCTCTCGGCTACCTGCCCCACAGGCGAAACAATGCCATATCTCGAAAGACACATATATTGTATTTAGCGTGAATAGCGCGGGTATGGAGGCTGGGCAGAGGGTCATGGATCTCACGGCTCCGTTGGCTATGGCTGCTGTTCCGATCTTTTTCATCACGACTTATTATACGGATTTCATACTCGTGCCTTCGAAAGACCGGCAGACTGTTGGTGCTACGTTGCTGGAGCGTGGGTTCGAGTTTTCGGAGAATGAGAGCGCGTACGTGGTTCAAGCGCCGAGTTTGAACCATGCCCATTCGAGGATCCCATCAGCGAGTAGTGATTCCGGAGGACCACCTGCTACGCCGCCTCCGAGTAATGTCGCCGAGTTGCAGGTTAGGACGTTTAAGCAATTAAGGAAGAGGGGCGTGGTGCCGTTCATAGAACCGGGATTACATCTCGTGCAGTGTTCTGGAAAGGAGATACTGCGAGACGATTCTTACTTTTCCACCTACTCCAACGGCCACAGCCACAGCCACAGCAACTCGAACGGCTATTCCAACGGCTACTCAAACGGCAACGGCCACGGTCACGGTCACTCGGACGGAAATGGGAACATGGGTGAAAACGAGCCCAACTTCCTCTCAACAATCGATCCCAAATTCTACATCGGCCTCATCTCAGCCCTCACCACCCAACCGCGCTTCCTCTCCATCACCCTCGCGCAGGACGACGCGCCCTCCCTGCTGTTGGACAAATCCCTTCTCTGGCTCTTCGGGAATAGTATAGCGGGCGACGTGGACGGGGAGCTCGTGCCGATCTTCCTCGATCTGGCGGGCTTGCCGCTGGAGAGTACGGGGATCGTGTGTGGAGTTGCCGGGAAGCTTTGTGAGGTTGGGAGGAATGGTGGTGGTGGTGGTGATGACGAGGGGGATGGGGCGGAGTTGAGTTATTTGAGTACGGCGAGGGCGGGGGCGGTTATTTTGAGTAAAGGGAGTGCGGGGAGGGCGTTGGAGGCGCTGGGGCCGTTGTTGGAGAATACAACGGCGGCGGAGGGGGAGAAGTGATGGGTTGAGAGACGTGCCGAGGCAGATATTGGGCGTGAGTTGGGAGGCAATGGTATGGTATGGCATGGCATGGTATAGGACGAGATGGCATAGTATGAGATGGGATGGGATGGGGATGGGATGGTAGATGCTTGCATTCATCCATGGAAGGGAGTTGATCAACACAGTCACCATACGTACGACAGCACCACTTCACGACACGACATGACATCTATCCATCTCCAAACCGAATCGAAGATACACAATCGAAGCGACTTGCGTAAAAGGAAGACGAAGCATGACCTGACATGACATGTAGTTGGACAACGTGGACACACAAGCATACGAACGTACAGGATACGGAGATACGCAACTGCATTGGGAAGGACGGGATGAGATGGGACGGGCTCCAAAAAATTGCATTGGGAGGAGTTCTTCATTTCCCTTTTTTTTCTTCTTCTTTTTTTCTTCTTCTGGCTCTAGCTATTGCGGGTGTTGTGCGGCAGATTTCTTGTATAGTATTTAATATGAATGGATGGATGAGTGGGGTTTGATGAATGGATGAAGAGAATGCTATTAGTGGGATATTTCGGGTGGTTTGGCATCGCATTGCATTTCACGGCATTGCAAGTATAGCAAGTATAGCAAGCATAGCAAGGCGTGGACAAATAGGATAATTGGCGAGGCAATCCACAAGGAGCTTGCTTACCCAAGAAGAAGAAGAAGAAAAACCCCTCCCGAAGATGTGAAACAAGACAAGAATGTACTTGAAGAAAAGAAATCCTATTCGAACTGTGAGAATCCTTGAGGAGTATTTGATGGATCATGATCAAGCACTCACTCGCTCAATTACTCATTCACTTATTCACGTATTCGCTCACTCATTTGTTTGTTCATCTACTTACTTACTTATTGGCCGACCTCGTAAGAAGACGAAGATCAATCCATCCATCCATGATCAATCAGAAGAAATTTACTTCAGATAAACTCAACTCGGATCGGTTCGTCTCGAGTTAATACTGTATCCCTGGTCTCGTTAGCGGAATAGGATACCTTGACGTACGGATAGTGGTAGCTAGCGATTTACTCCACAATATGGAATATGGTATGGTGTCTTACCTGAACCTCTCTGCTTACCTACCTCCCTACTTTACCTATGATATGACATAGAATGATATGATATGATACAATATGACAAGGCAACAAATCTTACAGTCCTCAACTCACATGATCCGCTAGACATGCACCCCAGAACGCCCAATCACACCTAGTCCTACACCGCTGGATACCACATACACACCTTACCTTACCCTACCCTACCTTACCGTACTGTGCTGTACTCTACTGTACTACCCCGCCTCATATGCACAATCCGCATTGATCACATCCCATCCCATCCCATCGCCACCATTCATTCATTCCTGGGGAATTTAAAACGGACCAGGGGCCACTCCCCCACGTTTCTCGGTACGTCCCGGTAGGAGGAAGGATTTCTTTTGTTGGCGCTGTCTCGTGGCTTGGCTTGGGATTGGAGAGGTGAGTAGGTATCCCATGGGGTGCGGGCATGGAGGACACAAATAGGTAGACAGATCCCGTCAAGTGATGGAACCGAATTGATGCCCATCCCGTGTGGTGCTATAGTACGCTCTCGGCACGGCGCTCGAGTTGCAATTGCGTGGGATTGGAATCGGTGTCGGCATCGGATGAGATGTCGGGCCAGAAGCGGATTGGTCTGCGGGGAGTGGAATGCATGTCTCGGGCTCGTACCTATGGTGCGGTGAGAGGCTTGCGCTTGGAAGATCCTGATGTGAAAGTACACGATATTGGAGGTGCTGATGAAGGAACGAACGTCTTCGTGGGTTCATGTGAGGGGGAAGGGAGATCATTTGTTGGTGGGAAAGATTAATAGAGTTTTTGAACCTTGAATGTCTGAGAATTGTGCCTAGGTTGTGACCCTACTGTATGACTGTGATGGGATGGCTGGGAGCGAGAGCGAGACTTTGGTTTCAGATCCCGGGAAAAGGGACGTTGAGTTTGACGAGTTCGTCGAGTAATTTGAGTTTACAAGGAACGCGTGGGGTGGTGGAATAAAGTTGAGTAGTGCGGTGAGGGGAGAATGAAGGTGAGAGAGAGGGGTATTGGAAAGTAAAGTACCTTGGGCTCCTGAGGCAATACATTGTTGTGTATGCAATACTGAAATAGAATCAAGGATAAGATTGTGATGGTGATGAGACGACGGGATTGACCGTGCTACCTGTCCCGGTGGATGAAGAGGTTTCGGACAAATCTTGACCAAGAGAACGACGAGAAGTGAGGTCGAATTGATGCCAACCGAGTATGATAAAGGGAATAAATTTTGATACAAGACTTGAATGCAAAGTTCGCGATTTGAGAGAATGTTGAACGGAGTATTTGAAAATGAGTGAGTTGCGAGCAGAAGAAAGATAGGCAGGTAACGAACAAGATCTTTGAGTGTAGAACGTCTCCGTCTATACTTCAACACAGTCGCTACTTGCTCACTCAGAAATAAATGCAATCGGATCGGATTATTTTCACCTCATCCTTTGGACTTTAACCTGTGAAGGTCACGCTGCGGAAGCCGTGAGGGGAGATGGCCGACGGATGACAAAGAAACGAACCTCGAAGGCTGGCATCGGTCTTGGCATCGATGACGTCATCGATTCGAGCTTCGAGCTTCGACACAGGACTGTACCGCCAAGACCACGGAGCTTCTCCACATCAGCATCACGATTCCCGCAGAAAGGAAGAAAAGGTCCACGACAAAGGCCCGCATTGATAGGGAACCAGGTGAGCATGAGGAAGGCACCGCAGAGCAGAAAAATAGCTCGCTCGTACGAGAGAATACACGGTGGTGGTACTCGAGTACGAGACATCCCATCCGAGATCCTCGTACCCCTCAGCGCAGGACAGGACTGTACCTGGGGATCGGAAGCATCGCTCGTCTCTTCTCCTCTCCAAGCAAAAGCAAAAGCAAACCTGGGCAGAGAGGCAGGCAGAAAAACGCAAATAACCGTGTGACCCACCAATCCACCAGACCCAGGTAAAATGAGAATCCGGGGAAGCTGAAGAGAGCCTGGATGGACCTGGAAGGGAAGAAAAGCGAGAGGCCCGGAGGGAAAATGAGCAAGAGTCAGTCCAGGCTGTGCATGGGATTTGGCTTTGCCATGTTTGCATGCAGCCTTTACAGTCTCGCTCACTGCTACGAAGTACTGACTTACCTGCAAGGATAGGAGTGCATGAGAATCCCTGTACATTGAACATCTACCCCGCCGATCGGGTGAGGCTTGATGAAGGAGTGGCCATCGTGGGGAGGGGAGGCGAGGGGAGGCTGAGCTGGTGATGAGGGGGGTTTGCGGTGAGAGTTAGATGGATGGAAGTATACAGGATGAGCCGATATTTAAGCATTGAATTAGAGAGAGTGTGGTTGATGGTTGATTCTAGGTAAAGATGGATGTTGAAGTGTTGTTGTCTTTGTTGTTGTTGGTGGAGCTCAAGCTCAAACTGTTAGAGCTTCAAACGGAGCTCCGAACTAGACTGCTTTAGCTCTTAGTCATATCTAGCTCGAGCAAGCAACCAACCAAGCAATGACGTCTCTCGATTTACCAGCCACATCTCGATGGCAGTGGCAATGGCAATGGCAATGGCAACAAACATACAAACAAACAGCTCACCTCAAGTCCCTTCCATGATCCAGACCCGGCTATCAATCGATCATACTACTGCTGTATGTAGCTGCTACTCTAACACGAGTACAGAGCAGAGCAGAAACAGGGCACAGCCAATGCCCATTCGCATTCCGTTGCGTTAGTCAAAGGAAGGAAAGGCCGGAGGCGTAACTTCGAGCACCCGTGGAGCAACGTGAGGCAAGCCAAGCTCCCTGATTTGCTGGCAGGACGAGCTTGAATGCACGGCATCTATTCACTCATTGGGTTGGGTAGGTAGGAGGAGGCACCCGCGTCATGATGTTCTTCTCTTCTTGCCCTACTCACCCTACCCTGTCCTGTCCTGTCCTGTCCTGGGAGCTACATACAGTCCTTTCCTTACTAGACTGGGAGTAGCTTGCTTCCCCTCATCTCTTCCCTCCCTCCCTCTATTTCCTTCTTCCTTCCTTTCTTTCTTCCATTCTTCGTTCACTGCTTCTCCTCAACATCACATCTCTTCTACAACAACAACAACAAGAACAACAACTTCAATCATAGTTGAAGTGCCACCACAACACACATAACATCAACAGAAGAAGTACCCTCATCATGATTGATCCTACTCAAGTCATCGAGGCTTTCGGAAAGAAGACTTCAAGTCTTCTGGTTCCAACTCACTCCCACTCCCCATCCCCAACTGCTCTCCCAACTGTCATTCCCAATGTTCCCATCTACGAGAAGGTTGGAGAGACCGGGTCAAAGACCCTTTGGGTACGTCCCCTCATTTCTGTCTGCAGAGCTGCAAACTAAACAAATCCAGGTCGTCTTCGTCATAATGTTCATCTCCACCCTCGCCTTCTACTACATGGCATGGAGAGTCCCAGTCGTAAGTCAAAACGCCTCAAATCTGCCAGGCAAATTCTCTAACACAATACAGCAAAAACGCCTCTTCCATGTCATCACTGCCCTGATTACCACCTTTGCCACCCTCTCTTACTTTGCAATGGCCACTGGTGACGGAAACTCCTTCGCCCACATCGTCGTCAAGGAGGCCCACAAGCATACCCCAGACACCGTCGAGCACGTCCTCCGCCAAGTCTTCTGGGCCCGTTACGTCGATTGGGCTCTCACCACTCCTCTCCTCCTCCTCGACCTTGCTTTCCTCGCTGGAATGAACGGTGCCAACATCACCGTCACCATCGTCGCCGATCTCATCATGGTCCTCACCGGTCTCTTCGCTGCATTCGGACATACTGATGGACAGAAGTGGGGATACTACGCCATGGGATGTGCCGCGTACCTGGTCATCGTCTACCAACTCGTCGTTCCAGGTCGTCGTGCCGTTGCTGCCAAGTCCAACAGCACTGCCAAGCTCTTTGCGTCCATTGGAGGCTTTACCCTCATTCTCTGGACTCTTTACCCAGTTGTCTGGGGTATCGGAGATGGAGCCAGAAAGTGGAGTGTTGATGCTGAGATCATCGCCTACGCTGTTCTTGATGTCCTTGCCAAGCCAGTCTTCGGTTTCTGGTTGTTGTTCGCACATGCGAAGAATGCCAGCTCTACTGAGGGCTTCTGGTCGCATGGATTGGCCAGCGAGGGTACTTTGAGAGTTGGTGATGACGAGTAAATCTCACGTCATGCGTCACGATACTTCACAACACGACAATGAATGTGAAGGTATGATAAGATGCTAGTGGATTCTTATCTAGAGAATAGATTGAATGGAGGGAAACGGTGGAATGAAGGATAGTTTGTCATGAGGGATGATCGGACAGGATGGACGGGTTTCTTTTCGGTCAACGGATTCCTCGGGCTGAGCTTTCGGCCTACCCTTTGTGTACAAGATGTTGATGCAAAAAGCGTGCACTTCGTTGATCCTCCCATGCGTGTATTTAGGTAGCATTAATGATATTGCTTTTGATGGAATTATCTGCAATCCCTTCCACTTAATACCATTGACTTGTTTACTGACTGTAATTTTGAACAGAGCCAAGCGCAGGAGCAGTGTGCTGTAGAATTATCCAAAACCTTACTATTGAACTCTCCCCTCACCTTACCTACTTCGCATCATCTCACAAGGCAAGGTGATCTCAACAGAAGCTCGTGCATCACGTGCCCAAATACCGACATATGTCTGACTTTAGAAGCTGACGCTCGCCTCTATTCCTTCCTCCACCCACTCAATTTCCAGTGCACTTCCCACTGGCTCTTTTTCACCAGCATCACGTGTTGTATGCCTGGGCATTCCATTGGGGTACGTAGGAGGTAGGTAGGAGGTAGGTAGGAGGTAGGTAGGAATATCTCGAATTCGAATGCGAGTTCGAATTGAAGACTTTATTTTAGTTGTTATGGAAAGAGGAGATAGGTAGGTAGGGGGGGGGGGGGGGGGGGGTGATGGATTGATAGGGATGGTTTGAGGGTTTTGGGTTTTGGGATCTGGTATATAAAAAATTGGGGGAGGTTGACGAAGAAGGGGAATGAAGGGGGATGTTGCAAAGTAATTATTTGTGATGCTTTGATCGTTTTCTTGTTTTTGAGATTTTGTGATTGATTAATAGATAGACTTACTTATCTGTTTATCTATCTATCTATCTAGTGACCGAGTCTCTTGAATTTAAATTTGGATTTGGATTCACTGTTGATAGAGTGAATAGGTAGGTACTCTTCCATCCCATCTCGCTTAACCCCCTTTACCGACCCAGCCCCCCGACCAAAACGGTACAGTACGAAAACTACAACAACACGACAGTAGGTACATACGTACATAGGTACCAACCACACCTCATCACCCTCTCTGCCCCGCATCCAATTCAAGCCTTCCTTCCTTTTTTCAATGTGAAAAAGGGGGTTCCCATCCATCCATCCATCCGCGCTACTTTTCGTGCATAGTGTCTGTGGTACACTAGATTTCGAGAAATTTGTTTGTCCCAAACCTGGACCTAGACCTGGACTTGAACCCGAATCGAAACCCGAACTCGGTATCTCGGATGTTGATGTGGCTGCTTTTCTATTCTCTTCTCCTTTATTATTTCATGTTATGACGGGTCGCAGCATAAGACGAGAGCTACGGTATACCGGTCGAGACAACAGCAACAACACCGAGATTGACTGCTAACTTTGTGCTACTGCTTTGTTGTACTCTGCGGGATCGAGATGAGGATACTCAGGATAATGATAAGGACGAAAGTGAAAATAAGAATGAGAACGAGATTAATGGAGAGGTGACAAGGGGCTCGAGTCAGCGCAGGTAGTCCGTTGTCTCGAGATCCGTACAGCAGTACGTACGTCTGCAATTTCCTATCGTTCTCGCTAGGGTTGAAAGTTAGCTATGATTGTGAGATTTCAAGATTGTACTTTTATATTCTTTCCACCTGAATGTTACAACACGCACTCGTTAGACTAGACTCGAAATAATATACAATATACTGAAATTCGATTTAGATTTGAAGCTCAATCTTATGCTGACGTTACGTCACGTACTTTAGGTCAATGTACCCCATTAATCTTCGTATTTGGGGTAGTAAACACAGTATTCGGTATATCCCTCCCAAATAATCCTAATCCTGACTACCCCGGGCGCTAGAATTTGTTTGAAGATCGGCGAGTTGCTTTCTCGATCTGAAAATAATCATATTCCGCAGACGGATGTGCAATAATCGATGGTGGTGCAGCAGTCGTTTCTGCCCGTGGTGTTCCTGCAGAGTTAGGCGGAGGGGAGGGGAGGGATGGGCTTGAAAGCGCCGTCGAGGTTGTAGCAAGAGGCTGCTACGAGGAGGATGAGGAGGGATAGAGGTGGTAGGATTTCTTTTGTGAGGGCGGGTAATGAGGGATCATTTTGACACATTCTGTTTTGTGTTTATGTGCGAGGGAAGTTTCATTCTCGTTTTTTATTTTCTTGGGTTGAGGTATGATAGCAGAGGAATCGTGAAGAGGGGGCCGGGAGGGTTCAGTCGATCATTCGATCGCTGGTTTGGAACCAGACAGGTTTATGTTAGAAAATAAAAGTAGGGAAACAAAATCATGTTGAGTGAGACGAGGATGGCATTGCGCCCGAGATGTGTATTGATAAGTTTTCCTGATCCTAAGACTATTCCAAATGGCCGTCAGTTTATCGGCCTCAATATATCTTTGTGGTTAGAATATGTTTCTGGAGACGAGCACGAGTTGTGATTAGAGAGATGATCAGGCAAGTAGAGGACATCATACAAATTCAATAGAGAGTTCTTTTGATTAATTACTGCAAGTACCTATGTGCTGTATCTGCATATGCATGGCTGCGCCATCGTAATCCTTTGTTTGTGGCTCTTCGTGGCTCCTCGTCCACTTGCCGGGGATGGCTTATTGTTGGTATTAGATTCTGCTTGCTGATATTTCCGACTCATTTTCAAAGCACTCAGAAGATTACAGAACAACAGGACGTAGTTTCTGTTATGTGCTTCTCACTTGTAAGCAAAATCTAGTAATCGAGATAGATATCAGGGATAATTAAGTCGGCGTTGAGCTACTGCAAATCATGTTTGACTACACCCAGACTTCATCTTTCATGTTTTCAAAACCTCAAGCATCACAAAAGAACGCAATCTCCTAAAGAGAGGAATGATTTCCCCCGCATCCTGAACTCCCCAC
Source organism: Rhexocercosporidium sp. MPI-PUGE-AT-0058 (assembly GCA_020746875.1). Classification (NCBI taxonomy): domain Eukaryota; kingdom Fungi; phylum Ascomycota; class Leotiomycetes; order Helotiales; genus Rhexocercosporidium; species Rhexocercosporidium sp. MPI-PUGE-AT-0058. The sequence continues at coordinate 172,459 of JAGTJL010000023.1, forward strand.
TGGCGACTATTGAATTCTTCTGCTCTGAGACCTGACTCGAAAGCTCAAAACATTGTCCTTCTTCCTTTGAAGAAACTATTAATCCATGTATTTCTTGTGAAACCAAACACCCAGTATGTCTCCTTCACAGTACTAGAGTATGATATGTATATAGGGCGAGATTGCTTACTCTACCTCCCTGGATGGAAATCCCGGGTCGCTCGTCGATGGCTTGCATGAGCCAGTGGCTGAACGTGATGTTACAGCAGCGTATGGAGTGCACATTCCTGTCGATAGACATCAAGAAGCTTTCTTTCCGTAAATCTGCAGATATTAGTAGGAAGCCGTCTTAAAAGCGTTTTTGGGTGCTTAGAGAAGGGGGTTTAGGCAGCAATGGCAAGTCGTGGCTGCTAGTCTAGCAGGAAATTTACCAAAATGAAGAACTCATTTGAATCTCATACTCGCAGTTCTCGCTGGTCTTGTTTTCGCATATTTCTCTATTTATCCAGTTTGTAGTTAATGCGAGACACCCCGAATGCCACATTCAGACCGACGGTACCGAGTTGTGAATGAAACTCACCTCAGACTTCAGCCCCTGCAGCATATCATCTTCACCTAAGCTTTATCACCCACACTCCAATGCTTACTTCAAATCCAGCAATGCATAGGCGATAACCTTTAATCTTGGTATATTTCCCCGATTAAGGAGACCCATGTCTCATCATTTGGGAGGTTCTTGATAAGGATGCTGTCTCCCTCCCACGTCCAGCTGGCGGCGTTACACGCTGTCAACGCCTGCATCTATTCCATCCATCACCATGTTATTTCCTGCGATAAAATTTGTCTTGACAACACTTCTAGGTTTAGCTACCACAGTCACCGGAAATAGATCATTGTATTCTTTAAAAGAACGGCATCACGTGCCAAGGAAGTGGTCGAGAATTGGTCCTGCTCCTTCACAGCATATGATTCAATTACAGATTGGATTAAAACAGAGTCAATTCAGTGAGCTTGAGAGACAATTATATGAAGGTACGAGAACTGGGAGAAGATGGAACACATGTTCCTCCACCAAGGCAAACTGACAGCTACCACAGTGTCTGATCCAGGGCACCTCAGATATGGCCAACATCTGTCAGAAGATGAAATCAACCAACTCATCAAGCCTACTGATGAGACTTTGGAGCAAGTCTTAAGCTGGCTTCGTGAAAACAACATCGAAGATCAATACGAGTACAGCCGAGCCAAGGATTGGATCAGAGTTACACTTTCAGTCGAGTCAGTCGAAAAGCTACTTGACACCAAATACTCAATTTTCAAGCATGAAGATGGCTCGTATCTGGTCCGAACACCAGAATGGTCACTCCCGTTACATCTCCACGATCAGATCCAAACGATCCAACCCACAAACTCGTTCTTCCGAATGAAACCTGAGCGTTCAACCTTGAAAATCGCAGCAGCAGATGAAGCAGATATTCGGATCGCTAGTGACAGGATGCCTTCAAGTAAAGCTCTTGCTGATGTCTGCAACGTCAATCTTGTAACGCCAGAATGTCTGCGTACACTCTATGGTACCCTCCCCTCTACCCCTTTGAACCTACCGTTATTAACCTTCCAGGGACAATCAATTATGCCGCCCAATCTACCAGCAATAACAGCATCGGAATGACAAACTACCTGGGAGAAACCAGCGTCCGCTCTGATGTCTCCATATTCCTCTCTCGTTTCCGTCCTGACGCCTCAGCAAACTTCACCCTAACCACCATCGCCTCTGGCTCTGATCAACAAACACCCAACACCACCTCCCTCGCAGCAGGCAAAAACCTCGAAGGAAATCTTGACGCAGAAACCATTCTCGGCATCGCCTTCCCTACACCTATGGAAGTGTACAATACAGGTGGAAGTCCACCATTCGTGCCTGATCTAGCAACGCCGACGAATACCAATGAGCCATATTTGGATTGGCTGCAGTTCATGTTGGGGCTGGAGAGTGTGCCGCAGGTTATCAGCACGAGTTATGGGGATGATGAGCAGACTGTTCCGCTGAGTTTTGCGACTGCTGTGTGTAATGGATTTGCGCAGTTAGGTGCGAGAGGTGTGTCTTTATTGTTTGCTAGTGGCGATAACGGGGTGGGTTCGAATGGGGACTGCGTCTCCAATGATGGGAAGAATACGAATACTTTCCTTCCAATCTTCCCTGGAAGTTGTGTAAGTCTTTCCTCCTCAAACTTTCCGAAAATGCTCACTTCAAGCCATATGGACTGATCAGCTTTCACTTCAAGCCTTTCGTGACAACCGTCGGCGGCACAATGCGTATCAATCCCGAAGTTGTCGCTTTCAATCCAGGTAATAACTATGCGTCTGGTGGAGGGTTCAGCAACTACTTCTCTCGTCCAGCATATCAAGATGCGGTTGTTCCAGCGTATATCACCAGCTTAGGTGACCAGTTCAAAGGTCTCTACAATACATCCGGGCGAGGTTACCCTGATATCTCAGCTCAAGGATTCCATTATGCAACGATCTGGAATGGAACTGTTGTACCGCTGGATGGAACGAGGTAGTTATACTAAGCTTTTAATTTGTCATTTTTGCTGGACAAGCTGACACGAGAATACAAGTGCATCAACTCCAGCAACATCAGCCATTATCTCACTTCTCAATGACGCACTCCTGGCAGCTGGAAAACCAGTATTAGGTTTCCTCAACCCATGGCTATACTCAAATGGCTTCAAAGCTCTGACGGATGTCACGAGTGGTTCGGCACGAGGATGCGATGGGGCGGGGTTCCCGTCGCAGGTAGGCTGGGATGCTGTCAGTGGGTTTGGGACGCCGGTAGGTTTCACTTTGATTGAGCTTTCTTGGGTTTGAAGAGGACCAAAGTAAAAAAAAGAGAGAGTTGTGCTGACTTGTGTTGTGATGTGTAGGATTTCCCGAAGTTGAAGGCTGCAGCGTTGGATAATGGCATATTTTGAGGAGAAGCGAAGATCAAATTTTCCTTAGTAGAAAGCTTTGACTGTTGAAAACACGTATACTATTGTAAAACTAGCTTCTTCATTATGTTCGAAACAATTGGCTTTCTCTTTTGTCTTTCTCTCCTGATTATCATATCATCCTGGTGTATTGTGTATTGATTCTCCTCACTTCGAGTCTGCAACTCGGAATAGGCAGACATGTTTAAATCGCAATGTAGTGTACTCAGTTTCAATGATTTAATGATACATTTTGAGGTCCTTACATCATAAAAAAACGCTGCTAAGGTTCTTTGCCTTGCTTTCCTATCCCCCGAACCTTGTCTCTTTGCTTGGTCTCGCTTATTCTTGATGCTCTGTCACTAAAACAAAACAATTGCCATGGGGGGAGATTTCCAGTCCCAGTGAAGGGATAATATGCCTCAAAAGCTTCCCGACCATAAGCACCATCTATCGATTTATTCAATAAGAAAAGATTATCTGATTAAGGAACTCCAATTGCGGGAACGATTGTCCAAAGTTCCCCTTCCTCCCTTTCCGCCGCAATTAGAAATCCGAACTGGGGAAAAGCAAATTCAGCATCACTTCTAGAGAGGTAAGCCGAGGTAGAAATTTCAGGAAATCTTTCAAAGCCGTGAAACTGAAGTGGTAAATATCGAAATCCTTCGTAGTGAGGCTTCAAACCTTCTCAAGAATGGACCAGGAACCTGTCTAATTCTGGCTCATCGAGGCACACGCTCCGTCAGGTCCGGATATATGTCCTCGAAACCGAATTGCGTGCCTCGAAGTCTATTTTGGCGAAGTTTTCATGCGATTCTGGCTGAGATTCGCATCAATTCTTCTGATTTCCTTGTATTCATAGACTCAATCCAAATGCCTGTCTCATTCGCCTATCAACTCCAAACTTTATCAGAAAAGATTTATTTTAGCACTTCTCGAAGTGTTTTCAGTGGTCGTCCATGCCTAGTTCTGTGCCTAGACTTGCTTCTTGCTGCTTAAGCTCTTGATCCATTCGCTTGCCAGCCTCAGTCTCGCGTCGGCGACGAGCTCCCCCTGAATCTGGAGAGTAAAGGGTCGTCGCCCCCGAAGAATCCGTTCAAGGATGGTCATGGCCGAATATCGACTCCCAGAGTGGCGCATGACAGAGCTGCCGCCTTTGCAAATGGGCCCCCAGAACTTTTTCCCTTCCATAAGTTTTTTCTCGCGGGCAGCTCCGACGCCAAGTTTGACGTTGTACCAGCAAGTAGACGCAATAATCATGTGTGGGTAGCTTTCTGGACCGCAGATTTTTTTCATCCTGGAGAGGCTTTTCGATGGCGCTCCTTTCATTATGGCATCCGTAATGCGATGCAGGTAGATGATGCCACACAATTGGGCACTCGAATTGTAGGCAAGTTCAAGCCAAGAAGCAACAGCTCTCGAAATTGTTGCACCGGATTGATCAAAACCTGGGAAATCAACCAGATTGACTCTTAATCCTTCCTCATACATGAAGCTGCGACATTCAATGGTTTCAGAGGCTACAGTACCTGAATCAGCACCCAAGACTGGACAGAGGGAAGACAGGGTCAAAAATCATACATGAGTGAGGAACAGGGCCCATTGAATCGGCTTTTGGACCAACAATTAAGTCAATAAGAGATGTTTTGCCAGAACCAATGGGGCCCATAACCGCCACATAGATATCTTCTGTGTCTGAATCAGGAGCGGACACACCTGAAGTAATTGAGACATACGTTAGCCCTGAAAGAGAAACAAACTCAATTGGCTTACCTCTTGTTGGCTGCGGAAGGACATCCACGGACTCTCTAATCTCTCTGAGAAGCCGGCGTAGGGCATTCGGTTGCCCCTCGCCATAGATCAGCGGCAAAAACACCCCAAAGATTCCCAGAAGGCAATATGCCATATCCTCTCTTATCGTCGTTTGCCGCATCTCTATCCAAGAGAATCGATCCTCAACAGCAAACTTAGACAGCGACAATCCTTGAAGTGCTTCTCTTGGGATTTCGGTTATTCTAACAATCTCCTCACCAAGAGACTGCTTGTCGCCGAGTCGGATTTCGTCTCGCGAGTAGAAGTCAACAACCTTCGGAGCGAGGAGTTCTTGTAGCGTCCACCCCCGCTTGAACCACCGACTATTGCGAAATGCGGACTCCCATTCTACATGGAGAACCGTGCCGTCTCGTGATCTTACCGAAACATCTGACAAATACACGTAGCATCTTGCTGCGTCTTGATACCACCTAAACATTGAGTTGATGGCTGTGGTGAGTTCATTGTTGTTCGATTTGTCGATACAACATGTGTCCACCCAAAAGTAGTGTAGATCGTCGTCCTTTGCTTGACAGCCGCAAAATCGTAGTTTCTGAAACCCTATTTTGTCCTGGCCGGTTCCATCGACCAAGTCCTTAAAAGTGACCTCGTCGTCGTCTCCCCTTCCCCAGGTGTGAGATAGAATTGCGTATGGAGGAAATCGATCCTGCGGAAATTGCGAAAGGCTGAAGCTGCCATCGTCACTTAGCTTCAAGAGGCGCATCTTTAGGAGTGGGATGGTCTCCAAGAATGACCTTGTTTAGCATGCAATATTCTATGCACCTTGATTAATTTGGAATCAGTTTAGGTTCACATTGGTAACGAGCTTCTAAAGTAGGAGTCTGGCAAGGCTGAGTAGACAAGGTGACTAGCGTGACTGATAATGTTATATACCCCACCAAGTATGTGATGACATTTACCCGCGTTAATTTGGTACCAGAACATGTTTCAAATCTAATCGAATTGAAAACTAAACTTAGCTCATGGATTGGAGTCTATCTGTTCAAAGCGTCTAAACTATTCTACGACATTCCTCTAGAAGTAATTGAAATGTGAGCTCTGCCTTTCGAAGTGGATTGTCTAGAGTATCTGGGTCTGGTAGTGCTGAATGTATTGAGCCGACACCGAAAGCATGTGCGATAATACCTTACATTCTATAGACCAACCAGAAAACCAGAGAGAATTTTTTAATTCTTGCGAAGATGCACCCCACAGGATGAGAGAATGACTCTGTGAGAGTCACCCGACCTCTTTTTCACCCTTTTAGTTCTAAGTATCCCACCGAGCCAGTATCCGTGAACACATCACCAGCGACATAAAAAAATGTTATTCTTAAGACAGTGTCTGTCTCTTGTTGGGACATTAAAGGGAATATGGAGGGTGTATGACCACTGCTAAGCTGCATAGACACCATTTCTGCAAGGGCTACTGGCGAAGATGATATTTTTAATGCATGAACTTTGACTTTAACGATAATAGAGAAGCACAAGGTGCAGTGACTGAAGCGTGGCCAGGTTACTACCTGTAGGCCTAGAAGTCAAATGATCGGAACATTTTTTGCTTCGCTTCGGGGGAAAATTCAATATTGCTAATGTTGGCAGTCGAACTTTGTCGTCCGAGTACCTTGCAACTTCTCCAGAGAAGATACCTGACATAGGTCCGCCAACACGCAGAGGCCCTAGGGCGACATCTCTTGACTAACGTATCTAGTCGATACATCCCGTTCCTTGTCGACCTCCTGCGTTTCGGTCGATCAAAACAAATAAGCGAGATTGTAAAATCCACAGCGCCGCAGTAAATAAACTATAACTCACAAAAGCCTACTAGTGCAAAAGCGCAAAATTCAATCAATCGAAACTGAGTAATATCGCGTTTAAGGTCCTCCTCAACCTTCATTTCTTCATCTTCCGAGGTTTCTCCCTCAACTTTATCGCCGCTTTCCTCATTGTTCTCATTCTCACTCTCATTCTTCTCGGTAGGACTTTGGCTATCCCCATTGTCCCTCCCCTCTTTTTCAGCTTTCCTTCGCCAAGAGAGTGCGCTTCAACAGTCAGTCTGCCTCGATTTTTTCACTCCACTTCGCCTAACAACAATGCCCACCCCATCATGCCCCTCCACCCACCCGTACAGTTCAACCAACACCCCATGACTGGCCCTAAACGACCTCCCACCAAACACATAACTCGAGAAATGAAGCTTCGCGATATGATTTTTGATAACCCCGTTCTTGTCCGCGAGTTTCAACATGAAAAGACTAGGCGGTGCCCTTTCCACCAACGATTTGGGGCGATAAGGTCAATTGCTTGGTGGAGGAGGGGTAGAAGAGCGAGTCTGAGTAGTATGATGAGAAGAGATATCCATCGCAGTTCACAGTTGCGATAGCGGAGAAGGCGCTGCGTGAGTGTCGGTAGTAGTAATATCATTTTGACTCTTTGACGAAACTTAGGAAGTGGGCGAGTTGATTCATGTTGAAGTCCCAGACTTCGTCTTCTTCTTTTTACTGGTATTTGTGGTATCGAATGCTGACCATGTTTGGGGAGTAATTTTGTACTGTTGAGATAAGAGCGCTGTTGATGGAGAGCTTTGGGTGTTATTAAATGGGTCTAGTGTTGAGGCTGTGAGAGGAGCTCCTGAACTCAAGGATCGAAGGGTGCTTCATGTACATGATTCTTTTCTTTATTCTGATTTGAAAAGGAGATTGTGAACTTGAGACAATAGAGCGAGCTGGAAAGGTCTAGAGTGGTTAGAAGGTAACACTGAGATATCTGAACGAGCCGATTTGTACTACCACGGTACTTACTGTAAGCGAGATCGATGGGAAACGAGACTATGCTTTATACTCGTGTCGGTGCAGATAACTACCCAACAAATGTTGCTGCCTTCCATTCCACAGCACATGCACGTATGGCCACGATTCCTGCCCCATCACGTCGGCGCGAAAGCAAAGGGAAAGAAGGTGAGTACTCAAAAAGTCTCACTCCAATACGACGACCTTCGTCTCCGGCTTACCATCTTCCCAGAAATCCAAATAAATCTTCCCAACACCCAACCTACTCGCCACATCTCCCTCCCACTGCACTAACATAACATTAACCACAATTTCCCTCACATTCCTGCTCAGCACCCGAGGACAATCCGTATTCCTTCTTTGTGTAAAGAAGCGATTCATGATATCATCTGCTTTCATCACCGCTACCGAAATGGCAATGAAGCTCCACGATTTCGGGGGTTCTTGAGTGGCCAACTTCTCTCCAGCCCAGAGCTTATCGAGCTCAATAAAGCCCGCTGGTTCAGATGCGTCGGGACTTGAGAGGATACTCGCGATAGAGATGTGTGTCTGGTCGATGTCTTGGGTGTAATCCGTCCATAGATTATCGTTGTAATCGAACGGAACACTATTTCTAACGAACATGTTTACACACTGCGTCGAGAACATCAAGCGTCCTAGACCACTGGACTGGGGGCGGCCCAGTAGAGCTTGGCACTCCGTTTCAAGTGTGTAAAGAAGCTGGAACAATTCTGGTTCTTCGTCATCTCCCCAGAATGCTGGGATGGGTATGGTGGATGTTGGCGTTATCCTCTCCTCTACGAAGGAGTATTTGATCGCACCATTCATGCTCGCCCACGACCAACTGGGAAACAAACAGCCAGGTGCAAATCTCCTGACTGTGTGATGTGCCGGCTGCCAAAGTAGCGCATCGATAAAGTTATCGCGCGGGAGCCCAAAGTAGAAAGTCTGCGAGTATCTTTTTGACATGTCATTCAAGACCCCTTGGAAAGCCCTTAGGATATCCGCCTGAGACGTCAAAGATCGTAAAGTATAGTCCGTGACGTTGGCTTTGTAAGTATCCAGAAAGGTTTTGAGACGACGAGATGGTTTGTACAGACCAATGGTCCAATTCTCGGCTTCAATTCGATCAGGCCTCTCATATTGTACGCCTTCATTACAACCAATATATGCTTGAGCATCAGTCAAGAAGATACAACGCCTCGAAAACATGTGTTCTTGATACGTCCATCCACGACTGTTCCATATCGATATGTCGACGGTGTCTTTCATCACGGGAATCGTGTTGCTGAATTCGATATCCATGATAGTGATGGTCTGACGCTGCATAATCCTTGACCAGGTACTGATACCGGGTAGGCCAGCATTAGCATGATCCCCGGAAGCAGCGACTATGGTAAATGTGGCAGCAGCATATATGGTATCCATGATATCGATTTGTTGTTTCTGGAAGACTGGGTCATTCTGGACAATGCAGAGACTGTCCACCCAGAGATATCTCTCTCCCAATTCAACACATAGCTTCATTGCGTCTTGGACTGTCTGCGGGACAAATGCCCCAACCAGAGCGTTCTTCGAGCTCAACGAAGCCATGTTCTCTCGAGTCAATGTTAGCCATGTCACAGTTATCTTACCCCAAACATAACTCAAGGCACAATATCTGCAGCCTTCTGGGGCAGGAGTAATACTCATACTCTCCAAGTCGATGATACGCATATCCGTTGGTGTAGGCAGCTGATCTCCCCTACAACTAGCATGGCCATCTCCGCATGTCTTGAGACTGTCTCTGAGAAAGTCCATATCAACCTGCGGAGAGACCTCGAAGGATTTCTCGACCGTTTTGATCTCAGTACCATGCCCCCTGAACACAACATCAAATTCCACCCACTGATAAGGCTTCCCCGTATGGAACTCCGAGATCTGGAATTTGTATCCGTTGGCGCGCTGTCTCGAAGCTTCCACAGCATTCAAGTAAACCGAAGTCTGACTACCAGTGCCCTCATCTTCCCATTCCGAGTCTCTCCATGTCTGCTTACAGCCCAGAACGAACAAGGAGCAGAGGTCACACCCTGGCCGTCTGATCATGACATCCAACTTCCCCAGATCGATCATTCGACCTTCATCCTCACAGAGAATTAAGTGTCGCAAACGAAGGTCTCGGCATCTTTCACAGAGATTGGTTTCTATTGGAACACCTTTTGGACACCAGCATAATGCTTCCTTGTTACGGGAGGGGACCCATACACCGTTCTCATCCCAGTGACCGCGGTTTGGGAATATATTGTCTTTTTCGGGGTAACTTGAAGGACTAACCATGATGTATTAAGAATAAGTTGAGACGTAAGGGGATGAATGAAAAAAAAAAGTCGCTTCTGAGCTTTCAGTAAGCTTGTCTTATGCAACATTTGCATCACTAAACACAAAGAGCTTCCAAGCAACTCCATTCCCAGTAAAATAAACCGTAAATTAAAAAGTTTTTAGATTGACCAAAATCGTCAACAAAACATGGTAGATCGAAGCCAGAGTGTCTGACACGTGATTCCAAGCTTCCCCGCGTTTGGAGCTGCCGGGGGTCCATTGTCCACAACCTCGGTCACCGGCAGCTATTGACAGCTTCTCACAACCTCGAATAGATAGCCATGTGTCTTACTCCCCAATACTTCTCTTCCATGTTTTGGACTTTAGCAATCTTGCACTTACCTCCTTGATCTATCGACAATGACAGGACCACCAGCGTTAACAGGAATCCATGTCTTGGAGTTTGGAGGACTTGCTCCTGGTATGATTTCCCGCGCTTTTTCTGCTGTAACTATCTACTTTATACACCAATATTATACTCATCTATACAACAGGACCCTTCGCAGGTCTTCTCCTCGCAGACAATGGCGCCTCCGTCCTACGAGTCGACCGCGCAATCCCAAACCTCACCCATTCTAGCTCCAATTCCGTCGACATCCCACCACCAACCAACGACCTCCTCACACGGCACAAATCCTCCATAGCCGTAGATCTCAAATCACCCTCCGGGGTAGACTTTATCAAATCACTCATCCCCCACACAGACGTCGTAATCGATCCATTCCGGCCAGGCATCCTCGAGAAACTAGGGCTAGGTCCAGATGTCCTCCTCGGTATCAACCCGAGGACAATAGTCGGGCGCATGACAGGGTTTCGCAGAGATGGGAAATATAAAGACATGGCCGGGCACGATATAAACTACATAGCCGTCTCTGGGCCTCTAGCAATGCTAGGTCGGAAAGGCGAGAAGCCCATTGCACCGGGTAATATACTCGGAGATTTCGCTGGCGGCGGAGCGATCCTTTTTCAGGGCATCTTGTTAGCTTTGATGGCTAGAGAGAAATCTGGGAAAGGTCAGGTCGTCGAAGCGAATATGGTGGATGGGGCGTCATATCTTGCTACTTTCCCGAGGATGATGCTCAAGACTCCCATGTGGGATCAGCCGAGGGGGGAGAATGTCCTGGATACGGGATGTCCGTGGTATGATACGTACGAGACGAAAGATGGGAAATACATGTCCGTTGGCGCTCTGGAGCCGCAGTTCTTTGCGGAGCTTTTGAAGGGGCTAGGGTTGGCGGGGAAGGGGATTGAGAAGTCGAGGTTTGATAGGGAGACTTGGCCGGAGTTGAAGGGAAATTTTGAGAGGATTTTCAGGGGGAAGACGAGGGAGGAGTGGGAGAAGGTCTTTGATGGGACGGATGCGTGTTGTACGCCTGTTTTGGACTATAGGGAGCTGGAGACGGATCCTCAGAGAGAGGGTGACCAGAGACCAGCTGTTACTCTTCGCGAGACGCCCAGTCTAGCAGTCTCCCGAGGCTCCTCGTCTCGGGACGCATCGATCGGCCAAGGCCCAGGAATCGAAGGAGGAAGCTACTTGGGAACAGCATTGTATCCTGGGGAACGTGGGGAAGATACTCTGAACAACTGGCTGGGATGGAAGCGAGGGAAGGACTTCGACGTTGAGAATGGAGGGTTGGTAAGGAAAGCGAGTTCCAAGTTATAAATGAAGGCTATTATTACTACCCGTTTTCCATCCATCTCTTCCCACCTTCCTTTCTTTTCCGAGTTTTGTCAATCTCATTCAACCTTCTAAGAAAACGCCCAGCCTACCCAAGTCTACCTTACTCCAAAATGACGACCAAAAGAGCGAGTGTCCATATCCATCCCGTCCGGGCCTTCATTTGCCTGGTTTCCTTCCATTACACCTCCATCCTCAAAATCCTTGCGTTGAAATTTGCCAGCCGGTGAAGTGACATTCTCTCGTGCCTCATTGTTGGCGTGGAAGTCATGATCGATCCAACTTATGTATTTCTGCTTTACTTCCAATCAGTCCCAAATCCAGACGAAAAAAAAAAGATTTCGGAGATATAAAACTCACCTATTCAGACCTCTCACTAGCAAACTCAACCATCCTCGACGGACTCGGCGGCGGATTCGGAGGAGGCGAAGGCGGATCACCCCTCGACATATTCTTCAACGGGTCGGTAGAGCCAAAGGCAGAGAGAGTAAGAGCAGTGCACTTCCTTCGATGTGCCGAATCCTTTAATTTCAATCCTGCACCCGAAATACCAAATCCGAGATCCTTCACTGCAACGGTCATTTCTCTGGCAATCGACCAATTTCTCAACAGCAATGATGGGACTGCTCTTGAAGGAGAGAGAGAGAAAGGGAAAAGTCTCGGGGTGAAATCCGAGCTTTCGAAGGTTCAGCTTCGATAATTTTCTGGAGCTAGCTCGAAGAAGCGGAAGAAGGAATTCTTAGAGCGAGGCGAAGAGCCACTCGGACAATATATCGGCTAAAGGAATCGATGGCTTAAACCGAAGTATCGGATTTGGAAATTTTGCTTTTGCTTTTGTGGTTGAGCTGGGTCTGAGGGTGTTTGATCAGTCGATTGGTTTGAGTGACCGAGAAAAGCGCAGACAAAAGAAAACAAGATCTCCGGTGGTATCAAGATAGTCAATACTTTACTCTTCCAAACAAACCAACACCTCCTTCCACACCAAATCTATACCTTAAATACTCCAATTGCTGGAATCAAGGGTCCACAGTCCAACGTTCTAGATCCGTTCTTCTGCTACCTTCCTACCTACCAACATCTCGGCGAGGCGAGGTACCGTTCCGTCCCGTCTCACAGCACTGTATAATTGTCTTGGCGTGATTCTTGTTTTGTTGTTAAGTGCATCCATACTCTACTCAACAGCTGTTACTACGATAAAATATGTTCCAGTATAGTACGGTACGGTATAATATGTTCTCACCCGTATCCCGTCCTCGGCAACGAACAGTTCGAATATATCTAGGTACGTACGCCTTACTCGAGGCAATGCAAGGCAAAGAAAAGAAAGAGTGATAGTGGCTGCTTACTCACATAGCTGACCGCCAGTCCCTGTTGATTCGAATGGAATCATCCTATACGGAGAGATCAAGTTACTAGTTACTAGTTCTCGATTTGTTTCGTTGAGCCTCGTTATTACTTACCCCGAATGATAGTGTGAGCTGGTTTTGAACCCAAACCACAGTGAGGCAAAATAAGGCAAGGCATGGTAAGACGAAGATTTCTCAATTGACTCAATTGAATCGAAGAAACCCTTTTTCATTCTGTTGAACAAGAAAGTCATACAACTAGAAGACAAAACCACCCGGGTAGGAAAACGGCTACGAACCTCCCCCCGTCCCACAGACGTGCCACAAGCCGGTACTCTAGGATGGCTTATCCGGGTTGCCGGTTCGCTGGCAGATGCTTGTGAGACATCGAGCGTTACCATACAGCTCTTGTATTCCGGGGAATGGATGGCTGCGAGGCGGGGTGCGTGCGAAGGCGAAGAGTGAAGAGGCGGTGGAGGGTTGAACCGCACTGCATTACTGCTGGATGAGGCGATGTGATGCAGGGCTTGAAAAAGGCCCGCGGAAATTTGCCTTGGGTGACGTGATACAAGATCTCTGTGTCCGATCGTCGGGACGGGTGAGCTGTCAAGGTGTGGTGAGGTAGGGTCAACGTATCGGGGGATCGATGGGTAAGTGCATGGTAAGTCGCCTTGCGGAGGGAGGGGAAAGGAAGAAGAAGGATGTAGAGGAAGGAGTGGAGGCAGAGGAAGCGGCCATGATGATGAAACGAATGAGCTGGCTATCTATCATACGTTACCTGGTTGAATGAATACCGTTGAATGGATACCGCGTTTCTTGTGTACTCGAAGAGTAGGAAGAGGAGAGAGAGGACTCGCTTGGTTGGCATGTAATGAATCTCTTGCATTGCAAACTATCTAAACGTCTGTCTTCCTATGGGTCTCTGTGTGTGTGGATGTTGGGAGGTAGGTAAGTAGGTAGCAGCCGAGAAATGCACGCGCGTGGAAATAACAAGCACCAACCAAACAATCTTTTTTCGCCTCTCACTGCTAATTCAATTCGCCTCGATGCTTCCGGCAACCATTTGCTGTGAAAGGTCTTGCTATCTGTCAAATCCATCATGCTGAAAGTTCATCGCCGTCCACGTATCCATTAAGCGCCAGAAGAGGTATCGTTTCAAATAGGATGCTCAAGAATAAAGAGTCTAGGGAGCAGCGTGTTGCTGTGTGCTGTGAGGGTCTGTCATCCGGGGTTGCTTCATCCTCAACCGGGTACACGTCTACGTTCGATCGAGTTCACCAGGACTTTATTGGACTTGGCTGACAATCTCGCTGGCACGTGATAGTGACTCGACCATCTGTTGACACTCCTTCCTCCTGCGAACAGTGTAGTCACTCTCCTTGAGGAGCTCATCAAGCGTGTCGGTTCGGTACATGTTCTCGAGGAGTTCCCTTTGCATCTCATCCTTTGTGAACCTAGGACTTGTCAGCTGTGCACATTAATCGTATGCGGTTGGACTAACTGGACGAGGTTGAGCATGATTGCTTTAGGCACCATATCAATCATCGTTCTTCTCACAATATTATAGTATGAGGAGATGAGAAGTTCTAGGCTTGTTAGTATGCATTTCGGGATGTCCTAGCTTCGAGAACTTACTGATGACCTCGACCTCAATTCCTTCTCTTTCCGAAAGAGTTCCCGATGCCTTGAGTGTTGGAGGAGGGGCTTCCATTGCCGCCATCTTCTTCTTGTTCTTTGATGCGAAGAAACTTCCAAAGAACCCACCATTAGCATCTTCCCCGCCCATGCCGAGAGTTGGACTTGTTGTGCGGACTGGGGTCGCTGATTGTGGCATCGGCTTGCCAGTCTTGGGATCGACTTGGACAGGCTTTGCTGAGCTGTGCTTCTCGTTGACAATTGCCATAGCCTGCTTGTGATTAGTAAATGTCATGCGAGAGCGGTTTGTATACATACCCTATGTCCATTTAAGAAGTCTGGATGACCAGTATTGATGTAGCATGATTCCATTGCAACCAAATCCTTCACCAGCTTGTTCGTTGGGTCCATAACCTTCTTGAAAAAGGCAATGACGACCTGGTGGAACTTCTCCTTCAATCCTGGGTACCTTCGGAAAAGTTGCTTGCCAAGTAATTGGGTGAGAATTCGAACAAGCTCGTCATAGACCAAAGAAACACACTTCAAACTCGGCTCTTCCAAACGCTTGATTTGTTGCTTGACAATAAGTTCAAACGCAGTAGTTCCAACAAAAAGTGCTGGCGAAGATCCTGAAGAGTTGTACAGAATGGTTCTGATGTCGATATCCTTGACCTGGTCGAACGGATCTACAGCCTTTACACCGTTGGCATAAAGTTCGTGGAAAACAAAACTAATTCTGGCACCACCAGAAAGCTCGACACTTGACAATTCCGTGTTGTTTCCCTCCAAGACCGTTCTCCATTCATTGGAGAATTCCGTGATGATGTTGAGGACAATATTAGCGCTGTTTCCTAGCATCGAATCGCCCAAGCCTTGGAGTTCCGTGGAGTATTTCAACAATGAAGCTGAGATCCGTGCCTTGATATCCGGGAGAGTTTGCTTGATGTGCATCATCAAGATGAGGTTGAGCTTTCTGGCCAAGTAAGGAGTACCGCAGTATGAGCTTTTATTTCTGTATGCCTTGTGGTTCTCGAAGAAATTCTTCTCGTTCTCCAACGCAGCTATGATTGCCTTCTTGTTGTCGATATCCCTCTGTCCTCTGTTGACCACTGGCACATATCCTAATCTTAAAGGAATGATCCGTCCAGCCAGAATATCCACGACATCGGTTCCCTCATCCATCAAATCGACCTTTGTGAGGACACCGATTGTTCTCTGACCTTCCGGGTCGACCTCTCGTGCAAGCTTCAAACCATCTGAGTTAGCCAAATCGGAATTTGCTGGAGTGACAGCAAGGATGATGGCATTTGGTTTGCTGATCTGTTTCAACACCATCTCCTTGATTTGTCTCTCAATATCCCTGGGTTGATCGCCGACTGGCACTTTCGTAAGACCGGGCAAATCGACGAGTGTAAGTGTGAGGACATTAGGGGAGTAGATTCGCAGGTTGATGGGGGCAGGTGAGATGCCGGCATTGCGTCCAGTCTTCGCTTCTGTCTCCTTCACAATCTCATCTCGGATCTTGTTGAAATCATAGAACTTCTGCCCAGGTATATGGAGGAACTCGCCCCACTCGTCCACGTTGGCTTCCTTATCGCCTCCCGCAATGAGGTCCTCGCTCTTGACACCATTTGTCTGCCCACTAGGCTGGCGATTGATGAGTTGCAGAACCAACGGCCGTCGAGTCACGATACCAGTACCTCGAGGTAAGCTATGCGTCCGTGTCAGTATCCTCTGCGCCAGGACCATCGGGACAAGTGGCAGCTTACAAGTCTCGCCCTACTATGTTCTCCAGCACCGAACTCTTTCCACTGGACTGACTGCCCACGACTACTATTTGCGGCAGATCGATAGGGTTCTGTACGCCGACGGTCGTGAAAACATCCTGAAGCTTGTTTACCAGCCTGCAGGGCGGGTTAGCACTCTGGCGCAAAACAAGGGGACAAGGACAATAAGGCTTCATACGTTATGAGACCGGGGTCCGAGATACCGCCCTGCGCGGCCACAGCCATCTTGAAATCGTTTGCGGGTATTACTTGGGAGGTTTGCGATGCGTTGAGCTTTGGAGGGAGTTGTTGTTGTAGCTGTGTTGAAGAATTATATGTGTGTTGTTGACAGCGGGCTCGTGGAGTTTCTTGGTTGTTGGACGTGCTGCTGCAGGAGCATACGCAACTTTGGCGCGGCTCGTTTGGGCTCGGGAGTGTGGCTAAGGCTGGTTGACAGGGGGGTGCACCGCCACAGACCTTCGAGACACTTCCTTGAGCTGGAGGACCAGGGGGGGCGAGGACTTCGACTGTGTGTGTGGGTGAGACTCTGTAAACGATACAATCACAAGATCTTACCAAGGACTTTCATACTTTGTAAGTTTTATTCTCTTCAATCTTCTCTTGAATCGGAAATACAGATATAAATTCAGCTCGTATTGTACACCCGTGATGCGCTTCTGAATCTGAGTTTGAGTGCGGCAGCCGCTTTTGCCAACTCATGATCGGGTCAGAAGATGGGGGGTAAATATACCTATCATCGCAGACCGGAAATTTCCCAATCATTAGATGCCTAGCTAAAGCCTCGCCTCTAGGTGAACACACTTTCAATCTTTACTACTCCTCAGACGTCTTACAATCTGAGCTTACGACTCTGAACGCGTCTGCTCTCCGCTCCAGGCTCCGATATAAAAGTCGAGCACGTGAGTGTACAGAACCTGCACCACAGAAGTGAGATCCAGGTCTTGACACCCTTCGGAATAAGAAGTCATTCTGTCTTACCTGCTCATTATTGGTGCCTAGAATTCTTCTCATCTACCTAGGTAGGTACCGGACAGTACCGAATCACCTCAATCAACCGATGCCAGTCTGAGCACAATACATGTTACTTGTCTCACAACATACGAAACACGAATACCTCGTTCACTATTCCCGATTGAGACTTTGGCTGTACAGGCACATCTGGATTGGTCTGTTTGTGGTCAGCTTTCTTGAACTCTCTCTATTATTGGCCCTTCACCCTGTCGCTCGGCACCTACCCCAAACCAAAACACTATCAACAATCCGAAGCGATCACATCAACACAACCGGTGAACCTCAACCTCCAGTCTCGCCCATCACCCTACCCTACCACCCTAAGCATTACGCCAACTTCGCATCCACGCCACCACTCACTCCCACCTCAAAATGTCTCCTAAAAGCATAACCGTAATCGGCTCCCTCAACACCGACCTCGTCAGCGTAACCGCCCGTGTCCCCTCCGGCGGCGAGACCCTAACAGGAACATCATTCCACACCGGAGCCGGTGGGAAAGGAGCCAATCAAGCCGTGGCTGCTGCTCGGATGTCAAGAGCGAATCCTCACAAATCCTCGGCTACGACTTCAGAACGTCCAGATGGTGAAAACACGGATGTCGATATCGTAGTCAAGATGGTAGGAGCCGTAGGAAACGACGAGTTCGGACCGAAGCTCATTGCCGGTATGAAAGAAGATGGGATTGATGTCTCTGGGATTGAAGTGGTGGAGGAGCAACCTACTGGTGTTGCGGTTATCATCGTCGAGGTATGTCTCTTCTCTCATCTCCCAATTCCTACCAACACGCCTAAACCAAACACAAAAACAACAAACAACTGACCGAAAACCCCAGTCAACCACAGGCGAAAACCGCATCCTCCTCAACCCCGGCGCGAACTCCACTCTCCTACCCACCTCCTTCCTCCCCTTGCCCTCCCCCTCTCCCAATTCCCATTCCCACTTCAACCCGCCCCCCTCCCTCCTCATCCTCCAACTCGAGATCCCCCTCCCCACGCTCCTCCAAATAATCACCACCGCCTCCCTCACACAACCACCAACACCCATCCTCCTCAACCCCGCCCCCGCCGTCCCCCTCCCAGAGTCCATCTACCCCTCCATCACGCACCTAATCCTCAACGAGAGCGAAGCCGCCTTACTGACGAATCGGACGGTCGAGGAGGTCGAGGAGCAGGATTTTCAATGGGCGAACGTGGCGGGCGAGTTCATTGGGAGGGGAGTGCGAAACGTGGTTATCACGCTCGGTTCAAAGGGTGCGTTTTGGGCTTCTTCATCAACTGGAACGGGCTTTTCTACAGCAAATACGCCGATTTGGAAGAGTGGTTTCGTGCCAGCCCTAAAGGTCGACAAGGTTGTCGATACCACCGCCGCGGGCGATACCTTCGTAGGCGCTTATGCCGTTGCTGTTGTTCGAGCTGGCACTAGCACTGGTACCGGAGGCGGTGGAGAAGGGGAGGGGTTGGATCTCGAGAGCGTGGTCCGCTGGGCTTGTAAGGCTAGTGCGAGGACGGTGCAGAAGGAGGGGGCGCAGAGTAGTATTCCGTGGGCGGATGAGGTTTAGAATTCCTAATAGCGGGGGAGGGAAGGGGGTGCATGGGGGAGCGACTTCGATGGCAATATCGAGCTCGGCTTTGTATCGTTATCGGCATTTGCGTTCCGGTGGTGGTTTTGCAGCCATCGAAGATTGAAGACAAGATGAGATGGGTTAGGAGCATAAGATTACATGCTTTGCCTTGCATTGTGTTGCATTGCATTGATACATGCAGTCATGGTAGATTAAAAAATATCCAAAAGAGTTGCCTTTGCCAAGAAATTTACAAAAATGTCCAAGATACGACCAATACACCGTAACTTACTCCAAAGCCAGAGCATTGCTCGCTTCGTCTTGTTCACATGCCTCTTCTCATTGCAAAGTGACACGCGGTAAAAGGAAAGGGCAAAATTTCGGGTTCAAAGTCTTATAAACTCAGTGCAACTAATTAGTTACAAGCAGGTAGGTATGTAGATAGGCCAGTAAGTGAGTCACTCAGAGGAGAGAGAAGAAAAGTCCTCCCCTCCACCTCATTTGCAAGTACTGGTCCATGTCCACCCGCCCTACTCCCCACACTTCCATTCAAGTGCCAGTTCAGTCCCAGCCGCAGGTTTGCCCCGGCCTTGATTGAAGGAAGGAGAACTGCAAAATCCAGACAGGCAACCTCTAATCCATCTAACAAACATCGCAACTAAAAGGGACGAGGAGAATGCGAAAGCATCGACCAACGAGAAGAAATCATGCGCGAGAGGAACGAAGTCCGAAACGCCAATCCCAATCCGATCCGATCCGACCCGAGTCCAAGTTGCACCGTTGCTGTGATATAAAGATGTGAATTTGATGTGTGATGTGATGAGAGGCCCGAGCCGTGTACTCCAAACAAATGCCGGATCCGATCCTCCAAATGCTCCTCTTCCGTCTGCCTGCCTGCCTTTCTGTGTTTATATTGATCTGCTAGCCGCCGCCGATGTATGCCATGATGCTTGATTGATTTGATTGATGTGTCGAGTCGTGTCGCGTTATCCAGTCTTCCCTTGCGCCGAACAGATGCTGTTGAAAATTCAGTGAGTGGTTGATGAGATGATGTTAGCGGCCGTTCGAGTGACGTTGAGACCCGTTCGACATCCTCTTTTCTAAATGGTCGACATCCGCCCATCTATTTGAAGTCAGTAACTGGGTCATGAACAATTGAAGGGGCACCATACATTCGGACTTTGGCATCATCGCCAACGGTAGCGAACATGGACGGATTATTGGGACTCCAAGATACGGAATTGCAGGATGCTTTGCCGTGCCCTTCCAGTCTCTCGATCAGCTGGCCAGTTTCCTTGTGCCAGATGAAGACATGGCCCTCTGTTTCAAGTCAGTAAAGTCGCGTTGAACAGGATTTCGGAATACCTTACCTTCGCTTCCAAAAATCACAAAGCTTTCGTTGGCACCTCCATATGTTGCCCGAATAACGAAATTGCCACCCTTGACTCCAGATTTGAATGAACGAACAGTTGCCTGGGTATCTAAATCCAACATTTGAGCCTCGCCATCGGTTTTGTTGACTAGTAAATAACGTGAATTTTGACTGATGCTGACAGAGGTCATAGTGACTTTCATATCCAATTCGTACTCCAGTTCTCGAGTGACGAAATTGTAGATGTGGAGATGCGTCTCGTTGTCCATAGCGACTAGGTAATGCCCATTTGGTGAAACCGCAACGTCTTGTATTCGATGATTTCGGCCCCAGTCGTAAATCATGTCCCCGTGAAGGTTCCATTGACTGAGGTTTCGCTCCTTATCAAGACACCCTATCACGAACGTTTGGCCATCTGGAGCCCAGACACAACTGCTCACAGGCTCTCCAAAGCGAGACAATTGTTTCAGGATTTGCCCAGTCTAGAAGAAATTAGTCGACCAACGCCATGGACTTTGCACAAAACTTACGTGAGTATCCCAAAGGATCGCAAAATGATCTCTCCCACACGTGACAATCATAGAATCATCAGGACTCCAGGATATCGAAGCAATTCCGGCTTCTGACGTTGCGAGGTTTTGAACAACATCAAAGCTCCCCACTTCATAAATGAGACAAGTCCCGTCTTTCCCACAACTTGCTAGGCGGTCCCCGTGGTTCGAAAACTTGACTTGCCACACCTCACCGGTATGCTTATCGAGTTCAAGGACAGTATGTAAAGGAAAGTGACTTCGATCACATGCGTGGTCTTGGTATAACGACGGGGACGCCGAGGTGTTGTGGTAGAGACAGTTGTCTATCTGGTTCCTTTTCACTTGGTTCAGTAACACCGCTAACCGATGTTCCGGTAACATCACCGAGGGTGAGATGCATTCTGATGAAGACTTAGCTTAGCTAACTGTACTAGAAAGAGATGAGACTTACTGGACAGCTCGGACAGTAGGTGATGGCGCGAATGGCCCTCAGCCCCATCCCACTCTGCTTTGCTTTTTAGATCTTCAGTTGATTGGCACATTAGTAAGCTAGAAATGTTAGCCATATCCATGGGAAGACATATGTGATGTTTACCTTGAAAGGAAGTGAAGTTTCCCAGTATCTTGATACAAAGGTGTGAGCTCCAAACGAAGTACCATCAAAGCTCTCCCTGTATCCCGTTGTTCAAGCAGTTCGAGGAACTTCTGTTGCCTTAACCAGAAGCGCATAACATTTCTGTCAACGCCTTCTTGTAGAACCAAGCCATCCCCATCAATACTGACTCCTCCATCTTCTAGCGACCCGCCAAACAGCAGACTTTCTGCTTGCGACCACTCTCCTGCCAGAACAGCATTTCTGAATTTGGCAACTGTTGGGCTTTCCAGGTTGAAACCACTCTCTTGACTCAAACTTGATGCAGCGGAGTTGTACCCCAAGTCCGTCAAAGACTGAATCAGTATCCTTGTCACTTCTTCTCGATCATGGCCAAAATATGTTGGCCTCTGCTTCCCACTTGCATGCCCATTCGTATTCGACCCGTTCATTGCTGCCGAAGAGCGCCGTGTGCCGTTCGCAGAGTTCGAGAGTGCAGCTTTATGCAGGGTGGAAGGCCCCGACCCATTTGAGAATGGCCTCGAGGTCCCATTTGAGCTATTGGTTTCGCCCTCTAATCTCATCCTAGTTCCCTGACGTCTTCGTTTTGCTCGATGGTCGTTATTAGTCGACTGGGCGATCGCTGAGCCCACTGGACCCTGTTGTATGCCTTCTTCCTCCTCCGAATCTGCAGAACTGTCCCGCTGTCGGCGACCGAGCACTTGGGGTACTTGAGAAGGGAGGAGATCGGGAGACCCTGTTGCGGACGTGCTAGCAGACGAGCTCGAGTACTGCTGTGAGGCTTGTTGTATGTGTTGGTTTTGTGGAGTTGGGGCAGAGAGTGTTGTGCTGGAAGGTGGGAGGGGGGTTGTCGGGGTGGATGGGTCGTCGGTGATGGATGGGGATATAGAAGGTTGGCGATCGTCAGCCAGGACGACTTCTGCGGGAGTGCCGCTGGTCGCTGGGGTATGTTAAAGGCGTATCTGAAGACTCGATATCCAGATACGATCGTCGTAAAAATGCGTGGTCGTGAGCTGGCGGGTGCAATGTAATTGTAGATGTTGTGGTTCGAGACGATGGAAGTAAGTGCTCCGTTGTGTTGTACCGTGCTCTGTTGCCGCTTGGAGCTTTGACTAGCTGGCGCGAGTGGACGACAAGCTCAGTCAGAAGGGATGTGGACACCAAGCAGTACTGTATCCAGAGCTCGATCAGTTGCGCGGGCGAGGGTGCAGGTGGTCATTCTCTCGAGGGAAGAGGAGGAGAGGGAAGCACTGAGTCGGGGGGGAGCCGTCGTCGAGTGAGAAACGTCAAGTCGTTCGGTCGGTCGATACAGGTCGTCGGCTACAGGACCGGGGTTGGGGGGTCGGGGGGTCGGGAGTGTGCTGCTGGTACGTCCCGTTCAGTGGACCGGACCTCAGAATCCAGCGCTGCGGTTGGCTGTGCGGCATGAGAAGGGGGGAGGGAGGATGCTGCTGAGTTATCTGAACCAGCAGCCATGTGATGATGAAATGGATTTGGGAACAACAGCATATCATGGGGCGATATGCAGTAGTCTTATCCGATGCGGGCATTTCTACTCCCATGATCCAAAGACAGGTAATTGGGAATCACATGTGAATTTAGAATGGTATTTCTGGAACATACTGTTGAATACCACCTAATCACACACAATACCCGGCTGGTGAGAGAAGGAAGGATGTTGAGGAGTGGCGGGGAAGCTACGATAAGTGATTGAGTGGGATGAAGGCGGCCCGTATCAAGTCATCATGTCTGATTCACAGTATCCAAGCTGGGAAAGCAGAGGCATGTAATAACTAACTCTGACGAGTGCTGTCATCTCATTCTTAAGAGTATATACTGGTTTAAAAAGGCATTGGAACATGGTTGTGGATCTTGCCTTGTTCTTGTGAAACTGTGCTTGGGAGCGAAGAAGTGAGGAAGGAATCTCTTATCGCCCAGCCACCACGGAGGCTTGTAATTACTGTACTGTCAGCAAAGCTTCGAAAAGGAATCGCAATTCAATATGCCCTACCATAACACATAGCTTACGCGAAATCATTCGGGGTTTAAGAGGATATACGCAACAGCTTTCTCCTGAGTTCTTGTATTTCTTAACAGCATTTGCGGAGAATTTCTAGAGCCAATACCGCCGACAAGAGAACCAACGTACTTTGGTCACAAGGCTTGTGATACCAAGAAACTTGCAACTTCAAGAGAGGATCAAGCAAGTCTCGTACTAAACTATATAGTAGTCTTTTCAGCTTGTGAGAAAGAATCCTTTCTTGAGTTTATCTCCTTCGGGCTTGAGCTTCAACCAGACAGATCAAAGAATTGTAACTGGTCCGAACGCCCTTCTCGCTCTTTCAGAGAAGAAGTCCGCTTAATACTGATCTCCCAACCTAATCAGTCTCCCTTGCACCCAGCTAGAATTTCTCTCGCTTTCCCTCGTTCTATCTTCAACTGCTCCCTTCCAAGCCTCAACTACTGCCTTTTTCTCGCTTAAGCTCTCCCCAGACATGGAAGAGGACGAGCAAGAACAAAGGCAAAGCCGAAGCCCAGCCCCCCATCATCCCGCACCTCTATCTTTCCATCAACCCTACCCACGTTGTCCCTCCTTGAACAACCTCCTCTGCCAATTGAACCATTAGATCAAGTGACCGTTGATGAACGTTGGTTTTCGTCCCCGCCTGAAAGCCCGCCCGTCTCTGTACGACCTGATCCGTAATCGCAACATTGATAGCTTGTCGGTGGCCGTGCACCGCCGCCCTAGCCTTTCTCAAGAGCTTCAACCAGAGCTTCCTCCACTTCCACCATCACCCAGCTTCACCATCCCACCACCTCCAACTCCACGCACCCCTTCGCCGGTGCAAGTTGAAGACCAACAATTACCCAAGATGCCTCCAAAGAAGGCTGCAATCAAGGACGACGACGATGAGCAATATGGTAGGCTGCCTCTTCAAATAAACCTGCCACCACTCCAGCTAACGAGAGCTAACCAGGCACCATCTTCTCCGTCTCTGGGTATGCGAGCATCTCAATCGGCATGGCTTTGTCTTACTGATACTTGACAGGCCCGTCGTGGTGGCAGAGAACATGATTGGAGTTGCCATGTACGAATTGGTATGGATGGGATCCAGGCAGCAGAAGATTAGCACAGTCTCACATAGCTTCAGGTTCAAGTCGGACACGATAAACTCGTCGGCGAGGTCATTCGAATCGAGGCGGATAGAGCTTATATTCAAGTTTACGAGGAGACTGGTACGGCTTACTCAAGGATCTAGCTGGATGTTGCTAATGCTTGGAAGCTGGTGTAACCGTAGGAGACCCCGTTATTCGAACCGGAAAGCCTCTGTCTGTCGAATTGGGACCTGGATTGATGGAAACGATTTACGATGGTATTCAGCGACCCCTCGCAGAAATTGCCAAAACTTCGAACAGCATTTACATCCCCCGCGGTATTGCAGTCCCTGCATTGAACAGAGAGAAGGGCTGGGACTTCAAGCCATTGATGAAGGTTGGAGACCACATCACTGGAGGAGATATCTGGGGTAGTGTCTATGAAAACTCCCTTTTGGACGACCACAAGATCATCCTGCAACCAAGAGCCCGGGGTACCATCACTCGAATTGCCGAGAAGGGAACATACAAGGTCGACGAGAAGATTTTGGAGATTGAATTCGATGGCAAGAAGACTGAGCACAGCATGATGCACACCTGGCCCGTTCGTGTTCCTCGTCCAACAACCGAGAAGCTTGCCTCAGACAAGCCCTTTATCGTCGGTCAACGTGTCTTAGACGCCCTTTTCCCCTCTGTCCAAGGCGGTACCGTCGCTATTCCAGGTGCTTTCGGTTGTGGAAAGACTGTCATTTCTCAATCGGTCTCCAAGTTCTCCAACAGCGATGTTATCATCTACGTCGGATGTGGTGAGCGAGGGAACGAGATGGCTGAAGTCTTGATGGATTTCCCAGAACTTTCCATCGAGATTGATGGTCGCAAGGAGCACATCATGAAGCGTACCACTCTCATTGCCAATACTTCTAACATGCCTGTGGCTGCTCGTGAGGCGTCCATCTATACTGGAAGTATGTATTTTCTCATTTTGAAACACTCATGGTCCGGCATTTGAGATCAGATCCTATGTCCTGATTCTGATCCATGACATTGAAAATTGTTTAAACTAACTTTTGTCAAGTCACAATAAGTGAATATTTCCGCGATCAGGGAAAGGATGTTGCCATGATGGCTGACTCTACCTCTCGATGGGCTGAGGCTCTTCGTGAACTGTCAGGTCGTTTGGGAGAAATGCCTGCTGATCAAGGTTTCCCCGCTTATCTCGGCGCAAAGCTTGCCAGTTTCTACGAGCGTGCTGGAAAGGTTCAAGCTCTCGGAAGTCCAAACCGTGAAGGAAGTGTCAGCATTGTCGGTGCCGTCAGTCCCCCAGGTGGTGATTTCTCAGATCCAGTCACAAGTTCCACCCTGGGTATTGTGCAGGTCTTTTGGGGTCTCGACAAGAAGTTGGCTCAGAGAAAGCATTTCCCTTCCATCAACACGGCTCTCAGTTACAGCAAGTACACCACTGTTCTCGACAAGTTCTACGAGAAAGACTTCCCCGAGTTCCCCAGACTCCGAGACCGTATCAAGCAACTTCTCACAGACTCTGAAGAATTGGACCAAGTTGTTCAACTGGTCGGAAAGTCTGCTCTTTCCGACCCCGATAAGATCACACTTGATGTGGCTGGTCTGATCAAGGAAGATTTCTTGCAACAGAACGGTTACTCCGACTATGATCAATTCTGTCCTATCTGGAAGACCGAGTGGATGATGAAGGCTATGATGGGTTTCCACGACGAGGCTCAGAAGGCTATTGCGCAAGGTGGTAATTGGAACAAGGTCCGAGAAGCAACTTCAGACATCCAGTCTCAGCTCCGAAGCATGAAGTTCGAGATCCCTGATGAAGGAGAGAAGGTTATTGTGAAGAAGGTATGTGTATCAAGACCCAATTGCCACGAGCTCTGCTAACGATCTATAGTACGAGGACCTGATCCAAGCCATGACGGACAAGTTTGCTTCGGTCACTGACGAGTAAACTCGAAATAGAATGGTAGGGTGTGTTGGTCGATGAAGGGAATGGATGGATGGAGATGGAGAATGCTGCATTGCTTGCTTGGACTGTCTCACAGTATTGTTGATTGATGCCTGCCAATAGACGCGAACGGAATGAACAGAATGTAGTATATTTCTCTACGTATCATTCACCTTTTTTCCCTCAACTCTATCATGCGTCGTCTCACCTCGCCCAGTCCATAAAACTCCCGTTATTACTTCTTGAAGAAGTCAACGCTCTTTCCATTTCATTCCTTGCTCTTCCCTTGGCAATATAAATATCCCATTCCAAGGAAAATTGGCGTTTCCCTTTCCTTACTTAATATTACCCAATCCCCCACCCCCTCCTTCTAACATTCGTCTCACTAGTACGCCCATTTCCATCACCACTCTTCTTCGAGAATATAAGTTAGTGAGTGCATTAGTGCATCACTCCCTCCCGCGCTCTTTCAAGTACAGTACAGTAATTACTCAATATACGCACCACAAGCACAGCATCAAACCGAGCAGCGTCTGGTTTCATCGACGAACCTTTATATACGCGGCGATGATGGGATGGGATGGCTTTGGTGGTTTAATTGGATTTGATTATAGTTCCCTTCTGAATGTTGCGATATAGAGATGTGGCTTTGAAGGGGAGTGGGAATAGGATGTCTGGAGCCCAAGTGGGTGACGTGCTGCTGCACTCTTGTTCCATATATAGATAAATTTTATAAAAATAAAAAAAATTGGTGAAAGAAACGTAGCTAAATTGTTCATTGTTTACATTCTTGCGGAGTTGCGAGTTGATTTTTTTTTGGAAACATATGGCCTTAGATGCAGCTTCCCAGAAACATCCTCCGGGAACACGTGCAAGCTGAGTTGTCATCACGGACCAATTTTTGGGGGGATTGTGGAGGTACGCATTGAGTAAACCGTTAATATGCAGTACCGTTTATGTTATGCTCTTCCAGTATACACTTCTACATCATTCCTTTGATCGCATTTGGTCATCGAATTTCCCTATCTTTGTCAGAATAGGATATCGATTACCATGAATTCCCTTCTGTTTTCTTCGCCAAGCTTTGACGACGTCAGAAGTACCCACGGACGAACATCTCAGTTCATCTAACTGATCGCTATTTCCAAGTTCAGACCTCTTCCATACCGAGTTACTCCAACAGAAATATCATACATCTTAACCTCCAAGATACTCGTCCGTCTTTTCCCAAAGCTGACACCATACCCTCCGTTTACATCACTGAAGAACAGGCAGGGTGGGAGCTTGGCAAAGTAGATAGATAACGTCTCACCCCTAGATTCCGCCCACCCCTAGATTCCGCCCACCCTCGCTTAACTCACCGCCACTCCTACCTACCAACTTGAATAATTAATTACTCTTCCATTCTTTAATCGATTCTCTTCAAATTTAGAATTCACATTGTTTTCATTATGAAGCCTGAATATACTGAGTATGACATCATGTGTGCGCTTGAGGAAGTCGCAAATGGCAAGTCCTTGCGAAAGGCATGCTTAGAGTGGGGTATTCCAAGGTCTACACTTCGTGACCGCAACACAACGACTCAACCACGTAAGGAGGCTCTTAGTCACTTGCAAAGGCTACCTACGGTAATAGAGAATCAATTGACCAATTGGATTTTAACTCAAGAGTCTCTTAGTCATAGAGTTACGCACACACAGATCAAAGTGTTTGGAGAGAGGCTTTTAGCACTTCAAGGAGACCACCTACCACTAGGAAAACACTAGATAACACGATTTTTGGCACGTAATCCTATTCTAAAGACCAAGAGGCAAATCTACGTCGATTCTATACGTATCAACGCCGCTTATACCGAAGTTATTAAGCCGTGGTTCCAAAAGTTGGAGATTCCGGCCATCAAGGCCATTCCAGCTTGTCAACAATAGAATATGGACGAGACTAGTATTATGGAAGGCTACGGTCTTAATAAATATATTATAAGGAACGCTAAAAGCCGCAAGATTCAAAGAAAACAGCCAGGTTCACGTACTTAGACGACAATCATTAAGTGTATCTCTGCAATTAGAGCTTTTACGCTACCAACTATAATTTACAAAGGAAAATCGGTCCAACAACAGTGGTTTCCGTCTCAATTAGACGTATTCGACCAATGGCACTTTACAGCCACTGAAAATAAGTGGACAACTAATCAAATGGCCCTTGAATAGCTGGAAAAGGTCTTTATCCCTCAAACGAAACCACGAGATCATTCAGCAAGACTTCTTATTCTAGACGGCCATGGGAGTCATGAGACTACGGAATTCCTTTAGAGGTGCCTTAAACACAATATATACCTTCTATTCTTACCTGCACATACGTCACACGTCTTACAACCTCTGGATTTGACGGTTTTCTCTGTCTTAAAGCGTGCCTACCGGAAAGAACTGCAAAAGTTGAGTTCTTTAATCGATTCCACTCCAATTAGCAAGCGTAACTTCCTCATCTACTACCAGAAGGCACGTCAAGAAAGTATTACACCTTCTAATATTAAAGCGGGGTGGAGAGCTGCGGGATTGTGGCCGGTATCTGTAGCCAAGCCATTAATGAGCCCTTTGCTGTTAGAAAACAGTAATAAATCGGCAAATCTATCTCTTCCAAAGCCTCAGGAGACGCCAATACTACCTCCGGAAGTAACTGATACTTTAATTGAGGTTCAGACTCCAAGGGCCAGGAAAGATTTGTATGTACAGATTCGTACTTTAGCCAGCGGATCACATGATCAACTTTCAACGCAACGTTTGCTTTTTAGGAAGGTTATAAAAGGAATCGATGAAAGAGATTACGAATTAGGGAAGGCAAATATGAAGATCAAAGAGTTGGAAGAGAGATTAGAGCAGTTGAGGCCAAAGAAAAGGCGGAAAGTCCGAACGAGTCCAAATTCCAAGTTCGCTACAACACGTGCTATTAAGGAGGCTCAAATCGCAGCTGGAGAACGCCAAATTGAGTCTTTAGAATCAGAATCAGGAGGAGAAGTAGACTCTACAATATCTTGAATAGAAGTTAGCGCAATATAGAGTTATTAAGTGTTGAGTATCAAGTACTAGAATTAAGCGAGGTGGGCGGAATCTAGGGGTGGGCGGAATCTAGGGGTGAGACGTTATCGTCGATCTTGTTGGTACAAGGTATAGTTCCTATGTTCGTGGAGTAGAGTAGACCCTGTTAAATATGAGATTTGGGGAAGTGTGCATTCATTCTCAAGCGTAAAGTTTTAGACGTTCACGCCGTTGATTTGCGTTGGCGAAGTGAACATTTGTGTACAGATGACTTGGATGGAACCGACCCGGAAGCCGGTAAACAATACCTTGTTGGCCATCACTGCCAGTATATATATTCGGTAAGTCACTCCCTCTATATGAAAGTGTTCGATTAAATATACTGTAGGCTTCTTTGTAGCGAATTGTTCATGTTGGATGATGATCCGCGTCACTTCAGAGTCCTGCATGACTTGGCCAGAGTTGGACAAAATTAAGAATATGAGAGTTCCCGAATGGGAATTGAGACTGACATTCATGTAGCCCTTATATAGACTTTGACTTGTGTCGCTCCTATGATCACAGAGAATTGGGATGAATTCCGATGGAGAGGAAGACAGCCCTGGGCCAGCACTTTTGACGGGTGAACTTAGTCAAATTTCCACTCTGATGTAGGACAATCTATTAAAGCTGGTAGCGAAAACACATCGCAGCAAAGTCACGGCAGTTAGTTTCCATCTTTGCAAAAAGGTCTGAAACTAAACTCGAAACCTGTACTTATGTAGGTACTAAAATACATAAACTTATGATATGACTTCGGAATTATTCTAAAAAGAACTCTCAAATAGGGTTTCTGTAAGATATCATGATGTAGTAGGCTGAATGAATTGTGAAACTAAGCAATTTATGTGAGGAATTCGTCACATTTTTTAGGGGCTGGCTTGTGGACACGTTTGAACATATGCACAGCTGGTTATCAAGAGCACTTCCCTTTTATTGGCTGATGTTGATAATATGGCAGGAACATAGCAAACTTACCTGATCATTTTTCAAAGAAAGTTCGCCCTACTGAGGTTCGTCCTCAGGTTATTATTTCCGGCCAGGCCGTACCGTATCAAATCAGAAGCTCGAAGACATCGATGTCGGAACCAACTCAGCCAAGTATGTGAAACATGCCAGTCAAGTAGAAGAACCCGCCCTGCACTTGTTCCTTTCTGTTGAACTACCTCGCGACAAGACTACCCACGCGGTCTGGTACATTTGCCAACAAACTTCAACCGAACTAAATTTGAATGGAATCTACTAGATCAATGCCATAAAATTAGCATCTCAATTCGTTACATCGGTCTCAAAGTCTGAATCGATAATCATGTCTTTTGGCTTTTCCGCTGGTGACTTTATCGCCTCCATCGGGCTGATCAAGAACGTTATCGAGGCTCTCAAGGATGCTAGAGGATCAGTCGCCGAAGTAGAAGCACTCTTGTCAACACTAAAGTCATTGCAGCAAGCAGTCCTTGCTTCAGAATTTGTTAATTGGCAATGTGGGCTGGTCGAGATGGATGATGGCGCCAGCCTTGTCGCCAAGGCCGTGAAAAGCTCCATTGAAAAACAACGCAGATATTGCGATGAGATCTTGGACGGATTCATCAAATCTCTGAAGCCTTGCGATGAAGCGTTCCGCAAGCCTGGGGGTTCTAGCCTAGTTCAACAAGCAAGGAAAATCACATGGCTTTTCCGAAAAGACGATGCTCTACAGACTGATAGAAACCTCGCAAGGCATCTAGTTGCTCTGGAAATGTATTGCAAGATGTTGTCGAAGTAAATTCTAGTGTCCAAAACCTCATGAAATAACAGTCTGACCATTTGGCTAGTCTGCAATCTGCAGGCATTCAAAAGATTTCCTCCGCTACATTGTCCAACGTACTCGACATCAGAGCAAATGTGACAACTATTTTAAGTGTCATACGGCCTCGGAAGTGTATTCCAGCTGGCCTTGGATATTCCTGGGAAGCAAAATCATCACTATCAGACACTGTGTTGCTTCTTGATGCAATTGGTCGATCAGTGCTTCTACCGATGATGTTATTGATTTCAGTAGAGGTAAGCAAATTTCAGTGAGTTGTGTCTGTATGACAACATGCTAACGACCCGTCAGGATCTCCATGGACTTTTGATCATCATGTACAGGAATATCTCAGGGGAAAAGAAGATAGTGAGACGAGAATACAGTCTCACAGATGAGAATACAGTCTCACAGACGAGGAGTCCGATGGCGTTCTAGTGGAACGGTCTAATTGGGAATCCACGATACATCCTGGCATGACTCTGTCTCTCAACATGGTATTTCCTGCAGCTCAAACCTTCAACTTCCATCGCTGTCCACAATGTGATATGCCGTGTCTTGGCAACACCTTACCAGGGAAGCGACGCAGATAGTAAGCAGCTCTAGTACCAATTCTGTTCAGATAAATATCCTACTGACCAAAACTTGTAGTCAAAAATGCCACGTTTCCAATATTCGACAAGGAGCGAGCTTTTGAGGACTTTTTCGAATGTTTCGCAGAGTGATTCGTCTTCCCCACAGGTCAATAACAACAACCTAGGACTGTCGAATTCTAGCTTGCCATCTCGTGGGGTGACGAGGAGCAGGGATAATGACTTCTTCTTCACAAACATACACTTCCATCGCGATGTTCCGGGTCAGTCGGCTGCAAACGGGTCAACTGGTACGGAGGGTCAAGTGAAGCAACTTGCCATCGACGAGCTCCCGCCACTTCATAAGGCCGCGGCAATAGGAAATTGTCCCGAAATTCTTAGGCTCCTGGACGAAGGCAGTGAAATAGACTTCCCACTTCCATTCAATGCAATACTCAGCAGCCCTACTTGTCTACGCTGGACGTTGCACAAATTCGAAGGATGTACGCCGCTACACCTGGCCTGTTGGTTTGGGAAGCTACCTGCAATCATGGTGCTACTTAACAGGGCTAGCAACATTCTAGCTCAAGTTTCGGAATACAAATATGAGGCTCTCACCTTTGCCATTCAGGGCCATGATCCAGAAAGAGTCTTCCAGCCGCTTATTGAGCGTGGCGCTCGACTTCACTATCAGGACATAGACTGCCGCAGTCCTTTTATTACCGCTTGCGCTTCGGGCAAGATCTTCTTGATACATCATTTTTTTCGACATGAATCTAGACTGGATGCTACTGACATCTATGGCATCACGCCCTTGCAGACTGCTGCTTTCGCAGGCCATGAACGTGCTTTTGATGTACTTCTCGATTATGGTGCAGATATCGCACCCATATGCACCAGCCCTTCCGAATACATTTGGCAACTGTCAACACTACACTGTGCCGCCATTTGAGGTTCAATAAAGATCCTGCAGTATCTTTTCGATCAATGCCAAAACCCATCGGGAATTGATGCGAATGGTTCTACAGTGCTCCAGTGGGTTACCTTTCACGGCCTTGATGAGTACGTGGAGTTACTCCTACAGCAAGGTGAAGACTGCAACCACAAGGATTCATTTCAACAAACAAGCTTACATTTGGCTTGTTCCGCATTTTCAGTTATTCGAAAGTCGTCGAATGCCCGGAGGTCGACCGTGCAGCTTCTATTGAAACATGACGCGAAGCTCGACGCACGTAACGATGTGGGATTCACCCGCCTCCACAGTTCGGCATTCAATGAAAGTTATGAAATTTCGAAATTCCTCTTGGAACAAGGTGCAGACGTTAGTGTATGTGATATGTATGGATGCACGCCCTTATACTTTGCGGTAAGTAACGGCCAACTTCAAATGACCGAACTTCTACTAGAACATGGTGCCAACATCAATGCACGTTCGAAATCTAGGTCAACGGCTTTGCAAAAGGCATCGTCAGCAGGCTTTGACCCTGTCGTGAAACTACTTCTAGACTGCAAAGCCAACTTTCAAACACCAAATTTGGACGCAGCGACCCCACTCCATTATGCTGCAGCCAGAGGATCTACAAGCATAGTTAAAATGCTTCTTGACGGAGGATTAGGCGTTGATATTGTGCACAACTTTGGAAGAACGGCGTTTCACTCAGCCGCAAGATGGGGCCGAGTGAGATTCATGGCCATCATTCTCGCACAAGGTGCAGAAACTAATACGACAGCCCCACCAGGCTGCAAAGCATACTATAAAGAAGATAACTTCATGGTTGATGTCACTGGATGCACGCCACTCATATGTGCCTCGGAACACGGCCATCTAGATGCCGTGAAACTTCTTCTTGAGAACGGAGTAGACATCAATGCCTCTCGAGTTGATGGCAAAAATGCACTATCATGTGCCGTGGGATCTGGAAAAGCCGAGATCGTAGAGAAATTACTCGAGGTGGGTGTTGAGTTCGAACTTTCCGATCTGGCAGGCTTGAAACCTCTTGCACAAGCGTTGAAAAGCGGAAAGAACGATATTGTGCGGCTTTTACTTAAGCGAGGAACATCAACAAACACTCGAGATCTGGAAGGGCGAACGGCTCTACACTGGGCGTGTTTGGGTGGTTTCGAGTCGACTGCTAGGATGCTAATCGAGCATGGAGCAACAGTTTTGGAAGACAGCTTTGGACGTACTCCGCTTCATTATGCTGTGTACCAGGGAAGCGAGGTTTTGGTACAGATGCTCATGGATAAGGGAGTTGATCCGCAACTCAAGCTTAAAGACGGCACCTCCTTGAGCTCGTGGGACAAGAATAGCTCTCAGAAAACTGTTCCTTCTTTAGAAAGAACAATGCCGGAGCCGTCTCCGTAGTCCTCATGCTAGATGATGAATTGTATTCAGACTACTAGCCAATGAGCTTCATCATGTACTGTCGATGACAAGATTGACCCTTTTGCTACTACCATTAACCTTACTAGCTGATATGATCCTAAATCAAGGCAAAGATAGCGTCCGATTTAACCTAACATCCCCTGCCGAAAAACCTACCAAGAAAGTGTAATCCCCAGCGACAAACTCCCAATCCTCCTTCTCTTCCTCCCAAATCCTCAAATCATCCACTTTCAGAGCGAAAGTAACAACCGAACTATCTCCAGCCTCCAGAAATACTTTCTCAAATCCTTTCAAGAGTTTCGGAGGCTCGTTCGCTGCGGCCGGATACGAAACGTAGAGTTGTACTACTTCTTTCCCGGCGATAGAGCCGGTGTTCCAGAGCAGTGTTGTAATGGTGACTGATTGCGCTGTTGTCGACCAGTTACCTGTACTACTGAGAGAAGCAGTGATACTGGATACTTCGAAAGAAGTATAGCTCAAACCGTGGCCGAAAGGGAAAAGTGGCTCGATTTCATGCTCGTCGAACCATTTATATCCAAAATATAGACCCTCTGAGTAGGGCACTGCAATCCCGCCGGAGATCTGAATAGAGTCGTCTAAAGTCTTGGGAAAGGTCATGGGGAGCTTGCCGCTTGGATTCACGTCCCCGAAAAGAAGTCCTTCGATTGCAAGGCCGATCTGTTGACCTCCATACCAAGATTCCAGAACGGCGTCGACTTCATCTATCCATGGCATGAGAATGGCTGAGTTGGTATTCAGTACCACGACGGTCTTCTTCGATAGTTTCGCAAGTCGGGAAATCATTGCGTCTTGGTCTCCTGGGAGAGACAAGTCGTACCAATTATCCAGACCTTCGGAGTGTCTGTCGGAAACGAAGATGATGCTGATGTCTCACATAGCAGCAAGAGTGTCTGCGTCTGCATCTCGGACTAAGTTGCCTACACTAATGCCGAGAGTGATTCCATATGCGCCGGTGGAAAGGAATGGCCCATTGAGTAGTCCATATGGATTGAAACCTGAATACCAGCAGTCAGATTCGCGATCCCTTGAACTGTATTCCCGAAATTGGCATCTGTCATATTGGCGACCAGCATTCCAGCAATGAAGAGAGTTGCCGTTCCTTGGCCGGAGAGAGAGAAGTGGTATATCCCGGTCGTGTTTGGGCTGAACGTTCCATCGTATTTGGCGGAGAACACTTGAGGATACGAGACCCAGAGCTCAGCTGGGAAAGACGGTGCAGTGATGTTTGGAAGAATCTCTGTCTGATTAATGGGCCCCGTGAAGTCGGTCGTTGCCCAGTATGTGACATTCAACCCATTGCCGAACATGCTTGGTGGCACGGTGGGAAATTGCTGCGTTCCTGGATAGGCTTCAGAGTATGTAACAGTGATGTCTTATTTCTCGCCTCGTGCTTTGATAGCAGAAAGCGGATCCTTGACAACCATAGTCTTGTCAATCACAAAGCCACCGTGATTCTCAGTAATTTGCGCCAGTTCGGTGGAATCAGCGCCGAAGATGGCGATGGACTTGTATTTCTCGGCACTGAGAGGTAGGACAGCATCTTTGTTCTTAAGTAAAACTGATCCTTCTTCTGCCATCTGCTGTGCAAGATCGAGATGCTCCTGAGTTCTTGCTACTGTAGAATATTTTCCCAGAACAGGAGCGTCGATCGCACCTAGTTCGAACATCGGCCTCCAAAGTCGAGCCACCATGTCGTCGATTCGAGAAAACGGAATGGCACCGTTCTCAACAGCTTCAACAAGCAGATCGCCGTAGTACGCTGGAAATCCATAACTATCCGCAAATGAACCACCGGGCATGCTGATGTCAAGACCACCCATGACTGCTCCGACTGTAGATCGGGTAGAGAAATACCAATCTGCGACCACATACCCTTTGAACCCCCAGTCCTCCTTCAAAACATCATTAAGAAGCCAGCTATTCTCGCAAGCATACTCTCCATTCAGCTTGTTGTACGAACACATACAAGCCGCGTTTGCAGCTTGTACTGTGGCCTTGAAAGCTGGAAAGTACAATTCGTGAAGAACTCTTTTGTCCACGACAGAATCCCAGGCATTCCATTCAGGATCAACGCCGAAACTATTCGTTTCCTGATTATACGCTGCGAAATGTTTAGGACAAGCCAGCATCCCCTGGCTCTGAATACCCAAGGTACTAGCTACCGCCATGCGAGCAGTAAGGAAAGGATCTTCTGAGATGGTCTCGGCTGCTCGTCCCCAAGCAGGTGATCGAAGGATGTTGATCGTAGGTGCAAGGACGACATTTCTTCCTTTTGACTTGTGCTCTTGAGCCAAAGCTTGACCGTAGGCGTATTGGAGCGAAGTGTTCCATGAGGCCGCTGCTACAACGGGTGCTGGAAATGTCGTGACGTTATCCAAGTTGTTTCCTACTCCGGCTGGACCATCACCCATACATACAGATATTATACCAAGGGCTTCAATGCCGCTGACATGACCGATGCAGGCAGAAATACCGGTTCCATGGTCATCAAGCTGAAGAGCCATTCGGTTAGAATCAAGCCGAACTTGGGATGGGGAAAACGTACCACTGTGTCTCCCTGAACCATGGCATATTTTTGGGTGGTATTCAGCTGCAGCATGAATGGTTGCAATCTTTCTTCTGTTGGTCTTGATTATCCAGCCATGGTCGATCAGCAATTGCCAATTCTGCATTTACCAAGCCAATATTCAAGACTAGGAGAACTGTAGTAGCCCAAGCGTAGCTAGAAGCGCGTATGGAAACAAACATGATGGCGCAGGCTCGAATGGATATGACACAATCAAGTCACATCATGACACAGCATGGCCATTGGGGTGATATATCATAGCTCCCACTTTGAATTTAGCTCAGAATGCCAGTGTTCTAGATTCCATGAATCTTAAGGTTGCCCATCCGAGATGTCCGCTTCCAGAACTGGCCATGGTAGATCTCTGAATCTTACGAGTCTCCGTGTTATCTGCAGAGTGTTAATTCCCATGGTAGCCAGATGGCTGGGATCGACCCGGCAATCTTCAAGTCGCCGGTGTGAGCGTTCGAAAGTGGGATGAGTTGGCCTTGATTTCCTGCTCGTGGGTAGCTGGAATTAAATTGAAGTAGCATACGAATTTCAATCGCACGAGTCATGACGAGCTAGAGTGGGATCGTTGATGATAATTCTCTCTTGAGCATCTGCATCTGGCCGAATGCTCATCATTCAGGATGGATTAATGCTAGAGCAAAAGTTACTTTGTCCGAGTTTTGGATGGAGACACAACTGCAATCACTGCCATGTTATGAATCTAAGTCTGATTATACAGACCTGGAAATGTCAGTGAAGCTTTCACAAAGCTTGGTATTGTCTTTACTTCGTTATTGATTCCAGAATAAAGCTTGAATTTACTCTACCCCGCACCGGCGACCAAATTACCCCGCCATCAAGACTCTCTCCCTAAACATTCCCCTCTAGCCCAACAACCGTCGTATCTGCATGGCTAAAAGTACGCAATCCCGTCCTCGTGATCTTCAATACCGATTTGCAGTTCGGATCTGGACAAGCTACCAACCCGTCCGATGAAATCCAATCATGCTTGTGAGTTTTCCGTTGTTTTGCAGCCAAGAGAGGTAAGACAGCAGCTGCTAGAATCAGCGGAGTTCTTGACATTGAATAGACGATACATACAGAGACTGTAGATACTGATTCCCTGTCCAGGAGGGAGGTATAGCATCTCACCCTGGAGAGTGAAATAGTCGCCTTCCTTCGCACCACACAGAATTCTCTCTCCTGGTGGGCAAACAACTTCTACCTTCAAATCGTAGAGTTCGAAAGAGTCGTCTGTCATTTTGTACAATTATGAATTGTGAAGAAAAGCCTTGGCTTACGGTAACAATGCAGTTGTGCAGAATTTGGATTTGATATCAACAAATGGTTAGGAATCATTTATCTAGCCGGCGTGCACTCTAACAGCGGTGTGTTACCGGCGTTCAAAATTGCCCAAGATAGCGCTATACTTATAGGCATATGTTCCGTTGCGAGCCCCAAGATAATGGTGGGTTGAACTGCAAGGTACCCTGTCAGCTGCCCACCGCGTCAGGCATAAACACTCCATCATTCAATCTAAACCCAGCTTCCGCAAACATCTTTTCCCACATTTCGTTATCGGAGAAAGCATAGTTTCCTACTACCTCCGATTGAATGCCCATCTGATTTTCTTCCTGTTCACCGTTTTCCATAGCCGTGGTCTCGGAGTCGTTTCTGCGGCTAGTCATGTCCGAGCTGTCGGCGTCCAAGTTGACCGAGGGAAATTCTTGGGCAGTCTGCTTTTTGTGGCGAGTAGTAGGTCCGGCAGATTGAGCCTTCATTGTCTGGTAGTTATCAACTACTCTTGATAGAAAACGTGCTTGCATTGCACATCCTGTCTTTTGAGCTGCACATTGGTCTTTGAATGTCTCCGAAGCTTCCCGGATGGAGTTGACAGCCAGAACCTCGAGATCCGCTCGAAGGAAGCCTGGTATGGAGAGAAGCAACTAATTCTATAGTCAACACTCGGCCTCTCGGGGGACATTGAGCAATTTTACCTTGATCAGAAATGTAGCTGCATAAGCAGTCATGACATGAACCGAGTCTTGAGCAAAATACAGCAGCTTAAACGGTCCAAATTCTTGGGATATCAACTCCAACATGCCAACGGCACTGGTAAAGCAGAGCCACAAGGCTTGCTTTGACGGCGAGATACCGTCTTTGCACTGTTTAGGTAGATCTTGTAAAGAGCAAGAGTTGAGCAGCAAGCGAACATGTAGACCATAAAAGCGGACCAGAAAGTGCTGGCAAGGAGAGACATCGTCTACCAGAATTAGCAACGCAAATTACTCATGTAGGAACGAGTATACCTTGATCAAACAACGAATACCACTTTGTCTCCCATCTTGATATTTCAGAATTCAAAAGCTTCAACAATGTCTTGGGTCGACTCTGAGATGATCCTGGCGTACCAAGAAATACAAGGTCGAGCATCTCGCTGCTCATAATTCTCAACCGAACAAAGGCCACCAGAAGTAAATCTACTCCAGGGACAGCAAAGCTGTTAAGATGCCAGGTATCGCTGTCCTGCACTACATCATTCTGTTCAATCATCCAGGGCTTTCCCATTTGCGAACTCAGACTGGAACTATTGTCAATAGCTTATTTTAGGCTCTTGAAGGACCTCAGGACTTACCTCCTATCATAGACGAACAACACAAGCCATGTTCTCTGAATGTTGCGATGTTCTCTCACTTCAAGCTCAGATACTGTCTCGCCGCGCTCACTCTGATTCGGCAGCTTATGCCAGCCCATCTCAATACACATCCGGATAGCATAGCCAACTAGAAGCCACGTCCTAGCCTCGTCGGGTTCTTTCCAATATGTTAGTACCAAGATGCCTTGCACCACCTCAACCGACTTCTCGCCTTTCATGAAAGCTTTGCCGAGAAGTTTCTCCGTATGTGCTTGCAGCTGAGCATGCAGGGGTGGATGGAAGGCTTTGGAAGAAGCAGATAGAATTGCTGATAGGAGGAAGGAGGACTTCTGCTGGATGTAGGTAAAGGTGTGCAAATTAGGGTCGAATTGACTTATATATGGATTTAGACAGCGCATGAAACTATCATCATCCAATTAGCCACTATCACAAGCTCATATTTGGTAGAATTTACTTGTCGAAAAGTCCCAATGCAATAGGATAAGAGCAAAAGTTACAGAATATTGGATCGTCAATATTTGTTGATCCTCGTGATAAATCATTCCCGTTTCTGTTGTTTGGTGTTGAGTCAGTCGTAAGAAGGTTTGGTATTGACAGAACGTTCTGGAGGGAGAAATGCCCCGATTGAGCTTCTTTGCTAAGCAGACTTGATGGCTGGAGACTATCTGAGATATGCCATATCTCTAGTTCGGAAGACACCGGGTCACTGGTTCTGGGTGTCCAGGTCCGATTATTCTGGCTTTCGCCATGAAGAGTATCCTGAGAAGACGGATCTTTCGGAACGGGACTGTCAAAGAACGCGGTTATAGTCGCTGGGCTTTCCGAATCCTGGTATTGTAACTTTGGTCTGCTGCAAATTTAGCTTACATTTACAGCAGAATTTCCGAGCCTAGATGATACTGTACCTCGCGGATTTTCGTCCCCGACGATGTTTCTCGAACACGCAATCTAGTGATTTCCGTGTGCAGCGCTCACATATCGTGTTTGGGCTTTCAAGCCGACACTTCATCTTTACTCGACGACATTGCAGGCATGCAATCTCACTAGTCCAAATATCAGTCGATGTCTTTAAGTTCATAAAATTGGCTCAGGGGGACGATACCTGAAGCCTTTCGCTGCCAGCTTGCTCATGCTGGCTGGAGAAACGGGTGAGAGAAATGATCGAGGGTCAGATCCTTGGGACAAATATTCCACTTGAGCATATGTCGCAGAACGATACTGGGACATCTAATCTTGTGCTTTTCTACTTGATAAATGGGTCTTATCTTCCCCAGCGGGGTGTGTTCTGATATTGACGGTGGGATTGATCTCCACACCCCACCTTTCCCCGACTGAGTTCCAGAGAACCCACTATTATATGCTCGGCGAGCATTACCTCGGCGTGCCGGGAATCTCCCGTGAAGCTTCATCTGCTATGTTTTATTTCATTTGTAGCAATGAATTCACGGAGGCTGTGAACTCAGACTTTCCTTGCATATCTCAGTGTTCATTGTCTATACTCCGCGCCACAGTCTCCCATCTCGGCGAAGACATCTTTCGCTTTACACTTATCCAGGACTTTCTGAATCTCAGCCTGATCTTCTCCGTCTAGCTTGAATTTGAACACCTCTAAGTTTTCATCCACATGTTCGCTGATGCCCATTCTCGCCCCTATTATCACTGCGCCAACGTAGTCATGGTCAAGGATCCATCTCACGGCAGTCGTTGATATGGAAGTATTGTACTTCTTTCCTATGGCGGACAGAACGGAGAGCAGCTCTTGGAACAAAATCCACCCTCCCCAGACCTCTATCATCTCGAAATACTAGGGCATATCAGCTTACTTGTTAGATTAGCAAGTTGAAGAAAGAACTTTACCTTTCGGTGACTTGGGGTCATGTTTTTGTCGAAGAGATTCGGTGGCGGAACGTTCAGCCACTTGTCGGCGAGGAATCCGCCACACTATTTTGAGGTCAATACTGCGCTGCCAGGAAACAGAGAAGGAAACTTACGAGGGAACCATATGTCAACAGCTTTACGTCATGTTTCCTACAGCTGTCTGCCATCTTGAAAGTTGGACGAAGGTCGATCAAAGAGAACTGTAAATGAAGTAAGCACTTTCTCAGCAACACCGTTAACGTTTGCTTGCATACCTGGACTTGATTCGAGACTAGCTTTACACCAGCTTCCACCAACTCGTCCATTCTCTGGGTGTCGAAATTACACAGACCCAGATTCTGGACTTTGTGGTGGTCTGCAATCAATTTTGCGGCTTGGACATATTGATGATCATCATACTGTTCCAAGTCAGCTAATGAACTCCGTGATTCTTGATTTTCCTACATCTTGCCAATGGAACTGAAGCAGCTCAATGCTGTCTGCTTCAACATTCGCCGCTCGTTGTGTGACGTTCAAATCAATGAACTCCGATGATACATTCACAGATCCGAACACGCATAGCTTTGTTGCACAGTAGATTTCGCTGCTGTCGGGCTGCGCAGAACGAAACTGGCCCTAAAGTTATTTTTAGTATTGTCAGAGCTCGTGTGTTTTAGGGGATATTTACGAATGTGACTTCTGCATCACCGTAGTGATCCGCCATGTCTTTGAATTGTCAGCATTGTTGCGCGCTGTTTAGATGAGGCGTTTCTTACCATATGCAGTGAAGCCAGCGTCAACATGTTTCCTAAAATCGGCATTGATCTGAGCCCTGGACGCTGTCCCCCAGGCCGGACTTGAAAACTGCCACAAACCCGCGAACATCCTCGGAACCTCCAAACTCCCCAATTGCACAGTCTCAGAGATATGGTTCTTCGTTCGTGAGGACTGGTTTACGATCTGTCTCTTCTGTGGTAGAGCACTTCCACCACCTTCGAATTCTGCCAACCTGGTGAAGCCTCTTGCAAACGCAAACTTCAATTCGGGGTCTTGGTTTGTCGTAGACCACGAACTTAGAGTGTTTCTGAGGCTCTTTATGATTTCTTGCTCTGATGCAGTCAGTGCTCTCGCCCCGGATCCTGTGAGGAGCTCTTTCTGAACAGATGTCACTGCCTGCACGATGTCTCCATCAATTGATGCCAGAGTGCTAGAAAGCTGATCATCTAAGACAAAGTCTATCTCGAAGCTAGATGAGAGTTCTTGAAGCACATCCGTCAAAGTTCTGATGCTGTCAAAGCCAAATCCACAGCCCATGAGGCAGCGAACACGGCTCTGCGTCTCAAAAAATGACTTGTTCGGTACCAAGCCTGTCGTGCTTTTTTCAAACAAGCCCGATGGAGTTGATGATGGCTTTGTTGCTAAGAGATACTTTGCTGCGAGATCGTGGAAGTGTGACGTGAGATTTTGTTCGAATCCAAGGAGTCCCCGGACGATGCCCCTCAGAGCATCTGGAGGTAGATTGGCAATTACAGTGTCTGTCATCATGTTGACATGAGCTGCTTTCGCTTTCCCCTTTTGTGGAATTCCATTGGCACTTGAGACTGCCATGTCAATTAAGTAATCAATGACTGTGAGATCGAAGTAGAGTAGGTAATGAATCGAGTTGAAAGCTTCAAATACAGACAAAGCGACAGTTCCGAGTTGATATCGACGACAGAGGGGGAGCAAACTCCAAATGGCCAGCTATGCTTGTCGTATATTCCCCCAAGTCATCAAAAGCCTGGCCTAGACGCCGGCATTTATGCAGGATCAGTGCCTAGTGTCGGGTCAGTCTTCCCCCACTTTCACTTCTGGCGAAGAATGAAGCGATCCACAAGTGGCGCCGGCGTTCAAATCACTTATCCCACGTTAGAATGCCGGTACTTATCTCGAACAGACCACAAGATAGACCTTGCTAGACGGAGACTGCTTGACTAATCTATAAGACCATCAGGATGGTTCGTGTCGATCTGCTAGTCAGTCAGCATCTCCGTCTCGGAGTCAAATCATCGTCAACTTGAACATTGGGCTTGACACTGTCAAACATCGCGATGACTATTGATTCTTCGCCCAATATGAGCTATTCTGGCGAGAAGGTGTTCATGAAGGGTCCAGGGTTCGTTGCCCAGGATTCATCAGTCCATGACTTGGAGGAGGGGACAAATGAGCAGCAGCAGCTCAAACGCAACATGGGAGCAAGGCATATCAATATGATTGCAATTGCCGGAATGATCGTAAGTATCTAGAGCCATCTTCTAAATCCGAGCTGCCTGGCTAACCCCAATCAAGGGAACGGGACTGTTCTTGAGCTCGGGCAAGACGATTGCTAAGGCTGGTCCAGTCGGTGCACTCTTGGCATACATCTTCATGGGATTCATCACTGCTGGAGTCTCGTATACAACTGGAGAAATTACGGCTTTCATGCCAGTCACTGGTGGTTTCGTTCGTCATGCCACTGCTTTTATGGAGCCAGCGCTTGGTGCTGCTACTGGTTGGA
Organism: Rhexocercosporidium sp. MPI-PUGE-AT-0058; assembly: GCA_020746875.1. Lineage (NCBI taxonomy): Eukaryota > Fungi > Ascomycota > Leotiomycetes > Helotiales > Rhexocercosporidium > Rhexocercosporidium sp. MPI-PUGE-AT-0058. Next base: position 216,402 of record JAGTJL010000023.1, read on the forward strand.
ATTTCTGGTATACCATGGCTATTTCCGTGCCGGCTGAGTTGAGTGCTGCGGCTACCTTGATACAATTTTGGAATACCTCTGTCAATCCCGCTGTCTGGATTACCGTATTTCTTGTAGTCATCGCAGCTCTGAACTTCTGTGGAGTTCGGTTTTACGGAGAGGTAAGATCCCATAAAAGTGCAAGCCTGCGCTTGCTGACGCTGAATAGTCCGAAGTTGTCTTTGCATCCATGAAAATTGCCCTTATTATCGGTCTCATTCTTGCAGGACTTGTTGTCGATCTTGGCGGAGGACCAGACCACGACAGGATCGGATTTCGCTACTGGAAAAATCCGGGAGCTTTCAATAGCTACCTCGTCGATGGAAATACTGGGAAATTCTTAGCATTTTGGTCCTCCCTGATCAGTGCAGCTTTCAGCTACGGAAATATTCAGGTCGTTGCGTTGTCCGGAACCGAGACCCAGAATCCTCGCAAGATCATTCCGGAAGCTACGAAGAAGACTTTCTACCGAGTCTTCTTCTTCTATGTCCTGAGTATCTTCATCGTCGGTTTGCTTGTGTAAGTCATCCTGGCCGAGAGCCGAAGTACAACCAGCGCTTACGAGAACAAAGTCCGTACAATCTGGATAAGCTCAAGACTTCGACTGGAACAGCCCAACAATCCCCCTTCGTGATCGCCTTTCAAGAAGCGGGCATCAAAGCTTTACCTTCGATCATCAATGCAGTCGTTACAACCTCAGCGATCAGCAGTGGATCCGCGTGTATTTTTCTCGCTTCACGTACCCTCTACGGACTAAGTTCCGACGGACATGCACCAAAGATATTCTTGCAGTGCAACCGATGGGGAACTCCATTCTGGGCAGTTGCGCTCAGTCTGCTCCCATCTCCCCTGGTCTATCTCACCACCAGTAACAATGCCTCGATCGTATTTGGTTGGTTTCTTAATATCACCACTGTTGCTGGCCTCATTGGGTGGATTGTGATTCAGGTTACTTATCTTAAGTTTTTCTATGCTTTGAAGAAACAGGGTATCTCTCGGGATGGTAAGTTTATCTTGAAATCAATTTTCAGATGAAATTTCCTAATATTGTTGCAGAACTTCCATATAAGAGTCCTTTCCAGCCGTACACAGCATGGATCACATTCCTGATGGTGTTCCTCGTCGTCTTCTTCTCCGGCTTCGACGTTTTCTTCCCTGGAAACTTTACAGCATCAAGCTTCTTGACTTGCTACCTGAACATTGCAATTTTCACTAGTAAGGTTTTCGTGCTATCAACCGTAGTGTTAAACATCGCTAATTTTTGCAGTCTTCTATATCGCCTTCAAGTTCCTTCTGAAATCGAAGGTCGTATCATTGGAGGATATTAACTTTAGACCAGAGCTGGAATCGATCAGAGAATGGAAAGAAGCTGAGGCTATTGCAGCCGAGAAGTCGCATGTTGGATTAGCTAAGAGGATCTGGGACAAGGTTTTCTGAGCCTGCTGAAGAAATTTTCTGCAGTCCATATTATCCCAGACAAAAGAAACTCTTGATAATTCCCCAATAAAATGCTGCAAATGAAAGCCAGTACTCACATACTTACCCAGAAGTCTTCATCTGCTCCCTTTCTTTCTTTTTAGGCAGGTTTCATATTTTGTTTACCCCGCCCCCTTTTCGGCTCGCTTAGGAAGGTAAAAATCGATAAACTTTCACACACATATATCTGCCTAAGTGGTTTTGTGAATTTTCAAGTCGTGAAAATCTATGAGGACTTACCTTATATCAAATTTCGATTTTTGAAAGTGTTTTCAAGGACTCAAGGAATAGACCGAGATTCCACCGTCCGCTTTGCCACTTTGTGGGGTGCCTAGTGAGTCATAAGCCCACCTACCTCCTCGTCACCTGTTTGTGACTCATTTAACATTCATTTTCCCAGTACTTGTACCCAGATAAGAGAAATGCCTCCAATCGAGCAAAGAACTTGCTTGTATAAGTCCTTTCAGACAAGCAATTTGGCGCAGAGGAAGCGCGCGGGGCTCATAACCCTGAGGTCCCTAGATCGAAACTAGGAATTGCTAAAGTTGGATTTATCATTTTGGGTTTTTTCCCCTCCTAGTTTATCAACATTCATTGGTTTGAATTCATTTCTGGAAGCTTTCTTTTTGCATACTTGTGAAGTCCTCTGTGGTCTACCTTTTTTTCTTCTTCTCGCTATAAATTTCCGGGCCGGGCTCGCTTCCTTCTCCACACTTGGGCAAGTAACTGTCCCGACCCCTTTCCCTTTTCGCTAAAATCCAGAGCAGGTTATTTTCATCGCTAGCGAGTTATAAAATGATGAGTAAAAGCTGTCCTTGGACACTGTGAACGTCTAGTTCGAAGTTCAAAGTCCTTCTGAGAGGTAACAGATCGCTGAGAGCGCCAAGCGTAGCTGAGCTTCGATTAATATGCCAGCAATTTAACATTCCCCTTGAGGAAGATTGAGATACGATTGATAGGAATTCAAGAAATTGAGGTAAACATATTACAGCCAGACTTATATTGTATCACATATGTAGATGCGCCCTTGTCTGTTCGCTTTCTTGTTCATTCAATTACTCGTCGCTTGCTTTGGGAGGTCGAGTGGGCATGAAACGGCTGCATTTAAGTACCGAACCAATCGCAGGAAATTCGTAGATTGGCGGGGAAAATATAGTAAATACAGCGCTTTCTCGCTAATTACGCCGGACTTGCAAAGACCTGAGTCCAGTACCAATCACCATTCTTTCCCTGCGCCGCTCCAACCCCAGTATGCACAAGCCCACAACTCAGGATGTTCACTCGATGCCCTTTGCTATTCATCCAAGAGTCCACGACAGCAGCAGGGGTATTCTGACCCCTCGCGAGATTCTCCGCTAGAGCTCGCCATTTATAACCAGCGTTCGTAACACGACCCGAAAGTCCCACTCCTTCGGGAGATGTGTGATACAAGTAGGTTGCGCGCAGCCATGTCGTCGCTGTGGCGTTGAGCTACGGCTACGAGCTTGCTGACGCTCGCGAGGCTGGAACAGCCATTCGCTAGTCTCTTCTCGTTGATTAGGCGCGTAACTTCACTTTGGATCGATAGCAGTCCTGCTTCTGTGTGGCGGTCGAACACAAGATCTTTGCTGGCGTAGATGGGCTAGCCGAGTTCCTCTTTTGTGGGTGACAGCATGGCCTTCTGCGTGGATTCATAGCCGTTGATTCGCCTGTGGCGATCTTCACGATCATCTGAGCTAATAGAGCGGGAGTAGTCGAGGCGCAAGGAAGATTCGGGTACCAATTTATCTCCATCGCTGGTGGACTCTTCGTCTGGGAGATATAGTACTCTAGCGGAGTGGAATCCAGTTGTTTCGTAGCAGGAGCCTTGGTCCAATGCTGCATGGCCCCCATCGCACGAGTCACCAGTATAGATGAAGACGACGATTCCATCTACAGATCGTCAGTGTCATATATTGAAACTAATGATTGGAGTAGGGGGTAGCTGTTGGACGGGGCAAGAGCTTTACCTGGATCAGGGTGTCCTGTAGTAGAACTTGTGGACACAAGCATCAATCGAGCATGGGTTATTGAGACACATCCCCTTGCCGAACTGAGAACCTGTTCTGGGCCATCACAACCCGGCGATAGGTTTGCAAATTCGGTGCCAATAGCGGGGTGTACGGATAGCAGCAGAGGGATTGCTGAAGCAATATTTCGGAGGCTGAACATATTTGTAATGTTGGTGGTATGAAACTTGAGTGTTATCGAATTGTTCTTCCACGTTGAAGAAAAGTGGTGGAAGTTTTAGGGGAGACGAGGCTTCTTGATATCTGATCTATAATCTAGAAATTGTTGTATTACTCGATGGACTCTCCACAACGCCAGCCAAACGAACGATCGGCTATGCCGACAGAGATACTTGATCAGTTTCCAGGAGAAAGGGAAAAGAGGACATGAATTCTTAGTGAGGTTATCCTATCACTAAACTCGGACAGGATGCCTCACCGTATTTCGACTCATCAGAAAGAATATTTTGGGTTTCAAAAAGTGCATATCGAAATCGTTCGGGGGAGTGGCTAGGGAAGGGAACTCTCTCCGGCTTACAACAAAATCAGGCTAAATTGAATGCTATCACGCCGAGGCCCCTGCAATACCTTTAGCGCTACCGCTTGTTAAAATCAGGGGAGCTCACCTCGCTTGTTTATTGAACTCCACTCTTCCTTTCCTACAGTCTCTAAATTCATTATTCACAACCCAAAACACGCAAGATGGAGAACTTCGAGCGCGAATTAATAGCTGCAACATCCGATAAGCACTTACCTGGGACTATAGTCGCAGCGGCGAATCGAGAAGGTATCCAACCACTCTAATTCCTTCAGTCCAGGAAATATTTCCCTATCCCACTTATTATCATGCCACCACAGCTCAAAACCACAAGCCATAAAACGAAAACCTACTAAGCACTCAAACAGGGACATTCAACTACCTCAAATGCTTTGGCAACACCAGCCTCGCCCCCGACGCCCCACCCGTAACAGAAGCCTCGACGTTTTGTCTCGCTTCAGCTACCAAGCTGGTCACGTCCGTTGCTGCGATGCAATGTGTTGAGCGCGGCTTGATAAGTCTCGATGAGGATGTCGCTGAGTATTTGACGGAGTGGAAGGATGCTGTCATTTTGAAGGGGATTGATGAGGGGAGTGGAGAGCCAATTTTAGTTAGGGCGGAGAGGAAGATTACATTGAGGTTTGCAAGCTCTCCAGATTTTGGCTTTCATGGCTTGTTGTTTGAGTAGCTGAGTTGGATAGGTATGCGAGGAAGAATATCAGCTGACGAGAAACACAGACATCTACTCACCCACACAAGCGGCATCTCAGGCTTCGAAAACGAAGAAATAATGGCCTATTACAACGCTATAGGAGACAGCAAAGGCACACTTATTTCACGCTATTTCACCAGCCAAGACCCCGTCATCAAGGCAGCAGCACTGGAAGAAATGCGTGTTGCGGATGATAGCTTCACGGTTGAACCTCTAATTTTCGAGCCTGGTACCGGCTGGGTGTATGGGATGAGTACGGACTGGGCTGGGAAGTTGGTGTGTTTATTTCCCTACTTTCTCCCTTTTGAAGTCCCCCCCCTCTCTTTCCTTAAATAAAGAACCAAAAGAGAGCATCCTCATGACTGACATTCAACAACAGGTTGAGACCCTCACCCACCAAACCCTAGAATCCTACTGCCGTCAAAACATATTCACTCCCCTCCACATGACATCCACAACTTTTCGTCTCCTACACCCCACCCACCCCCACATCCAACAAAACCTCCTCTCCATGACCTCCCGCACCCCATCCGGCACCTTAACCAACGTACCCTCTCTCTACCCCCTCAACCCCGTCCACGACATGGGCGGCTCGAACCTCTATTCCTCCGCTCCCGATTTCCTCGCTTTGCTGAAATCCCTATTGAAGAATGATGGGGTAGTGTTGAAGAGGGAGACAGTGGATGAGATGTTTGATGCGAGGTTAGTGGATAAGGGAGTTTTAGGGACAGAGAAGGCTAGGGGGTTTCTAGAGGGCATGGTTCAGGTGGAGAGGGAGAAGGAGTGGGATCATTGTTTAGCAGGACTGGTGAATGAGGGGGTTTTGGGTACGGGGAGGAGAGGCGGAGGGGTTACGTGGCAAGGCGCGACGAAATGTTTCTGGGTGAGTTGAGTTCTGCATCTTCATTTTTGACTCCTGTCGGTCTGAATAGGTGAGATTTGAATGATTTGTAGCTGATCAGAATAGTGGATTGATAGAGAATCTGGACTCTGTGGCTTTTATGGGAGTCAACTTATTGGCGGGTCGGACAAAGGTGCTTCGGCCAGGATGAATGATAAGTTTGAGAAGGCTGTTTATGATGATTATGGAGGCTCGAAATAAGATCATGTACGGCGGTTTCATCCATTGCTCGGTTGCACGACGAAATAATGACTAGGGACCAACAAGGTGTGTTCACTACAATGTTCAATTCGCATCTTATCTACCAGTAATCTTATACAAGTACTTTACAAATTCGCCACCCGCTCCCGCTCCCCTTTCCCCCAATCACCCAACCCGTAGAAGCGAAGGAAAATCCCAGAAAAACAAAGTGCTAGAGAAAGAAAGACATTATCATTCATCAATCATCAACCCTCCAAATCGGATTGGTACAGTTGATCCCAGATTTGCTGTCCAGGTCTCCGCTCAATTCGAATCAACCTCCTCGTAACCAATCGGATTAATGCCGCTATGCTCTCTATGTGTTTTCGGTCTGTGTGCAAATTTTGATGTAGACAAGACTTTTGTACAACTCCCGCAATGATGACGCGTGGCAAATGAATTATGTGCGCCGAGCTATGCCGAAAGAGCAAATGGAATTATACAGCTGGCCAACGGTTTCGGAGTCCGTCCGCCCATCGACCATAGAGAACATCTGCGAGTTGCTTGGTGTGTTCCATGCCTGGAACGACCTGACCTGGTAGGTTGTTGAGTCGTTCGGGATCTGGCTGCATACTGGTCTGTCTTCGACGGTGTGACTTGAGATGGGGATTGTTTTGTGCGAGAACTAGCTTGGTTGGTGACTTCTGCGGTGTTCCTTGAGGGGTGCCATCTCTGCTTGAGGCTTTGGTAGACGAAAGAAGAGACGAAAGTTTGGGATCATTCTGAACTCTCTCGATCATTGCCTTCAACAATTGATATTCTCCTTCCGGATCAGCTGCATCCAAAGCACTCCAAGCGTCGGCTAGACGTGACAATGCCTCTCTCTTGGCCTGATTTCCCGTCTGGGCATGAAGCTCCTGGAAAGACGGGTCCACGATCTTGTTGAACACTCGTCTACCAAGAACGGACTCCTTAGTGACTGTCTCGGTCATGGGCGGCCTGTTCTCATCTCGGGTAGTTGCCGGAGCAGATACATCGGAGTTGACTTGAGCAAGTGTGGAGTTATCCGAAACCCGACGGAAAAGTCGAACAGTAGATCCCGTGTTACCAAAGTTCATGTCCGGTTGCAAGGGCCGCTTCTGGTTGCTTGCTTGACGTTGTTTAGTGGGTGACATAAGCTGCACAATCGATGGTTGTCTGCGAACCGTTCCTTTCTTCATAGTAACAGGAGGTGGCGAAGAGTATTCGAGAGGCGAGTCCTTGAGGTCAAGTCTTTTCATGGCATCTTCGGCTCCATTTTGGACACCTTGGCCATTGGCATGAATGACGGATAGCTTGCGTCTCTTCGTGGTGTTCTTGCGTGGTGCTATAGTGGCTGCTTTGACGGTGTCGAAGACCCACTCGTCTGGCTCGTTCCTGGGGGTCATAGTGTTTCTGAATTTGTCAGTAGCTGCGGTTGCACAAAGGAGTACCAAACTTACAAAGTCTCCTCATAAAACCTCGGGTGAGAAGGACGAGTGCGACCTCCATCCCATTCCTGCTTCCGCTCCACCAATTCTTGCAATGCCTCGACCTTTCCAGCGCTCTTGATGAACTTGTGCCTCAAAAGTTCCTTCGCTGATGGTCGCCTGTCGCAATCCTTGACAAGACATTGTGCAACAAAGTCCTTAAACTCTTTGCTATAGTTTGACCCCTCTAATCTTGGTGCTGGTGCCTTTGGGATGTGGAAGAGGACTTTCATGGGATGGATCGATGCGTTGGGAGGCTCGCCATTAACCAACTCCATTGCTGTAATACCCAGAGACCATATGTCTGCCTTGAAGTCATATCCAGCCTGCTGTATAACCTCTGGTGCCATCCAGAATGGAGTTCCAACGAACGTATTTCGTTGCGACTTGATGTTGGTAAGTTGCGCAGCAACGCCGAAGTCTGCCAGCTTAACTTTCCCAGTCGTCGACAGCAGCACATTCGCGGCCTTGATATCTCTGTGTATCTTCCCTTCCTGGTGTAGGTATTCGAGACCGAGTAGGAGTTCGCGGCATATGATTGCGATATGGGCTTCATTGAAGGACCCTGGTTTGAGCTGGTACCATTAGTGAAAGTCCAGAGATATACCGAAGTGCTTTGACAACATACTAAATCAAGACAAGATCCACCTCCTAGATACTCCATAACGATCCATAGTTTGTGCCCTCGGAGAAAGCTGGCTTTGTACTGGGTCACGAAGGGACTTGCGCAAGTGCTGAGGACCGAGATCTCTTGCTGGATTTCCAGGATATCATCCTCGCTGGATTCGAGATCGATCTGCAAGGAGTCAGTGAAATGTTCCCAGAAGCGATTCAGATACACCTACATGTTTGATTGCGACCACCTCTCCGGTTGAGCGATCAATTGCTTTGTACACAGTTCCAAAACTGCCACTGCCAAGTTCCTCTAGCACCGAGTATTGGCTGGCCATGCCTCCTTCTGCAGACATATTGCCGATTTTGCAAAGCAAGAGCGATTGGATCTTGGTATGCGACGAACAATTCTGACAAGAAGGAGCAGTGAGTTTGAGAGGAAGAAGGAGGGAAACTCGACGATGATTTGGATGCTGTTGCTGTTTGCTGTACTTCCAGTCCGGCGGATGTTGTCATATCAACACAGGAGATCAACAAACAGGTGCATGGACCATGTGACGGCTGAATGTTTGAGAAGATTGCTTCGTGAAAGTCGAAAGAACTGCTTGAAAGGATGATGATGCAGCTGCGAATAGCTTCAAAAGCGGACGTATGCAAAGATTCCAGATCCCCCGAGTTCCTCAGTCAGAGCAGAGCAGAGTGGTGCAGTGCAGGTCAAGAATAATGTTGCATGGCCGGCCTTGCTGCAGGTCGGGTTCTGATCGTTGATACGGCAAGCGGACGAGACGATAACAAAGGCGCTTACGGAAGCTTGGGCCCCAGCGCAGGGATGGGCAGTTGCCACGGCGACGGTCGCACCTTCCTTGATTGGTCCACGGATCTGCTGGTCTGTTGACTTTGTATTCTCAAACTTCCACTCGGGCCCCCCAGCTTTCCCAAAAGGACGGACTCGACTGCTACCCTACGAGCGTAGAGATACACATCTACGTGCGAGCTTGGATATCGCTATTGTTTGCCATTTCGCTGCATCTACAACCCCGGCTTGGGATATCTCTACAACTTCCAAAGAGCGCGCGGCGCGTCCATGTTTTGCTACTGCCACATTCATTGCGCCGTTTGAGCGCCCATCCAGTCAAACATGCCCGAACCACAGAGGCTGCCCACAAGATTCCCCGTCTGGTGCAGAGCAGTCTTTTCATATACAGCAGAGGTAGGGTAGAGAGAGAGAGAGACAGAGAGCAAGGCATCTGCAGATTCGTGCGCTGACAACTCACCACAGACAAAACGCGATTTGGGCTTCATCGAAGGGGACTTGATAGAATGTCTGAATGCGGGGGATGGATCATGGTGGATGGGGAGACTATTCCGGGACAAACGAATGCTGGGACACTTCCCCTCGAACTTCGTCGAGGTCCTGCCAGACAATTTCCGACCCACAGTCAGAGCCTCGAGTCCAATGCCAGAACGTTCGCCCAGTACAAGTCCTTTCAACAACCCGACTGCTGCCAAACCCAAGGCGAAGAGTGCTCGAAAGCCCTTTCAATCCTATGCCCAACCTGATACAGCAGCCTTGAAGAGAGCAGAGGCCCAGAAGAGGGAGGCGGAACGACGAGCTGAGATGGAAGCACAGGCACAGGCAAGATCTAGAGGACCTTCACCAAGTCCGATGGGTGTTCATGACAATATTTCGGATGTACCGTCGCCTCGTGCTCGGGGTGGATATGGATCACGAGCACCTTCTCCTGCACCGCAGATGTATAATGGTTACAATTATCGAGCACCATCACCGGCGCCCCCAATGCACAATAGCTATGGATCTCGAGCACCTTCTCCTGCCCCACCAATGCACAACGGATATGGACAACGAGGGCCATCCCCAGCTCCGCCTATGAATCATGGATATGGTTCTCGTGCTCCTTCACCGGCACCGTCATTTCAATACCGACCTCATTCTCGTGCAGCATCGCCCAATCCCCAATTCGACATTGGCTCGTCTCCCCCTCCTCCCCCTCCACCCCACAGAACTACATATACTCCGCATGGATCCTCTAATTCCTTCGACCAGCGACCAAATGGCTATCACACTCCACGAGCAGGATCTCCATGTCCACCATCACCTCGAGAGTCTGGCCTAACACCGTCTCCTCTTCGAAGCGCTATGGACGATGTAATGTCATCATTAGCTGATATGGGCATGTCTCGAGATACCAAATCCCCCGATCTTCCTCTGGACCCCTGGTCACCAGAAGCATTCGACCAAACTTACGTCAAGGCGAGGAGAACTGCACCTTTACGGCCCAATACAGCTATGGGTATCGGTGCATCTACTTCTTATGATGATGGTGATGGCGACGAATTATTTATGGGATCTACAAATTCTCGACATGGGACCGACAAACCTCCACCTCAACTGAGTAACTATGTGCAGAGAATGGAAAACCGACTGAACAAGATGCACACAAGTAGCCCTCGACCTATAGACGACGACGACATACGACCAGACGTGCCACCCAAAATGAATCAGTACGCTCGGCCAAAATCTTCCATCTCAGGTAGCGTGGCATCAAGTCAGCCCCAGAAGTTGCGGCATCGAAAATCTGCCTACGATGTTGGTCGTTCAATGCTTGAGCGAACGTTTACTACAAAGACGAATTCCACCTCAGCATCCTCCGGAAATCGCAGCACAACGACCAATGGAAGCTCTAGTACGAATGCGACTGATAGAAGCCTGATGAGCGGCACTTCAGCTGGTGGATTTTCGTCCACTAGTGCAGGAAGTTTGGCGAGGAAAAAGGAGGCATTGCAAGGTCGAGCTCGGGCTCATAGTGCTTTCGGGTCGAGAAAAGACAAGTTCATGGGTATCAATGGAAGTCAAGTCGACTTTGGAAGCAGACCGGAAACACCAGTCACTGGAATTTCTTACCATAGTAGTCATGCCTCCGGGCCTCCAAGAGCTCAATCCCAGGTTGGTTGGCATGGCTCGAATCCTGATTCAGAGAGTATGCTTGGTGGTCTCGTTGCGCCAAAACCCAAAAAGAGTGGATTTTTCAAGAAGATTATCGAGTCGGCGAAAACCGGGGCTGCCAGCGCCAGGAGCAGTATAGCTGTCGGAGAATCGCCCAGGCCTCCAGTACCGAACAAAATGTCTAACGGGGTCTCGTCAATTGCAGGAGGATATGGTCATCATCACGGCAACCATGGTAGTATTACTGCTAGTGAGATGGGTCTCGGGGGAGGAAATTCTGGCAACGACTGGGTTCAAGTGAGGAGAGACGTAAACCGTTCCAACTCACTCAGTCGAATCGAACGTGTTGAGCGGAAAGAGCGTTGTCAGATGATGGACTACCCCGCGATTAGCCCTGTTGAGGAACTTTTCGAGCAATGTGATGGAGACGAGGGAGCGGATGGGAACCCAGTGGAGGAGCCGACAAACTTCCAGGCTGTCAATCTCAGCTTAGTTGACAAGAACGCAAGATTTATCAACAGTCTGCCACCAATGACCAATCCCGTCAGCTTAGCGACTGGATTCGTTTGTAGGCCATACCGAAGCGATGTTCAACGACTACGTGCGATATTTACATGGGTCAGCGAGAAGATTACCTGGGAGGAAGACTTCGAAAGCGAGCCAGATTCGAGGAGGGTCATCCAGACAAAGCGAGGATGCGCCGAGGAGGTTGCAATTCTTGTCATGGAGATGTGCGCTGCAGTTGGTATTCATGCTGAAGTTGTTAGAGGATACCTGAAAACACCAGGGGAAGTTCCTGAGCTGGCAATTATGCCACGTGCCAATCATTGGTGGAATACTGTCATCGTCGATGGAGAATGGAGGATTTTGGACTGTTCCCTCGCAGCTCCTTCTCATCCTCGCCGGGCGCTCTACTCTAGTGGTAGTGGACAAATGGCAGAAAGCTGGTGGTTCTTGACACGACCTTCTGAAATCTGCTGGACTCACATTCCTGAGCAGCATCACCAACAGCATCTCTGCCCGCCAATAGCTTATGAGATATTACTAGCACTTCCTTGCGCCTGCCCACCGTATTTCAAGAACGCTCTCGAAATGTCCGACTACGATACAAGTCTTGTACGAGTGGAGGATCTTGAGCAGGTCCACGTCAAATTCACAGTCCCTGCGGACGTTGAATGTGTCGCAGAGGTTGAGGCCAGAGCATTTGAGCGAGATGCTGATGGAGACTACTTTGAAAGCGGAGATGTTGTGAGGAAGAGAGCACTGTCGCAAGCAGAATGGATTGGGGGGCAGAAGCGCTACACTGTCAAAGCCTTACTCCCTGGAGACGAAGGACAGGGCATTTTGAAGATATATGCTGGTAAGAGGGGCTTGATGCACTCGATCAAGGACATTCCTCATCCACTCGCATTCGCGGTGCCCATCATTCACACCGGCGACAATCCCCCTTACGAATTCGTCACGCGCCATCCGACTCCGCATGCTCAACGGCATGACCTCTACGTCGCACAGCCTCAATGTCAACGGCTCGCCTTGAACAACACATTCGTCTTTGCGATTCGCCAGCATCCATCTTCCTTGGGTGCTGCATCTCCAAATCCTGGGGGAACTTCTCCCATTCCTTTTATCCGACCCAGCTCGGCGATGTCACTGAATAGTTCCTCGGCTTCGGGATCAAATCCAAGCACCACAAGCGCTTTTGGATCGAAGAAACCCGCCAAGCTAGCAATTCAAGCTCCAGGTGGTAAGGTTTTGAGACTGATGAGAAAGGAAGAGAAATGCCAAAGTACAAGCTTGGCGATGGAGAAAGGGGATGGTGGGACATGGGAGACGATTATCAAGGTTGGAGAAAAGGGAGTCTGGCGCGGTCTTGTGCTGGCAGACAGAAGTGCGAGGTGGTGTGTATTCGCCGAGTGGACTTGTGTTTAAAAGGTTGGATTCACAGGGATAATAAGCACCGGTTTATGGGAAAGGAGCAGAGGGGCAATTCGAGATGGGAGTAATAGGGAGATGGCGGGCGGTGCATTTGTCTGGCGTTTTTCTTTGGAGGATCTGGGTGATGATGGGAGCATGTGGCAAGGGCATGTATAACAAAAGCATTTGTTTGGCGTTCTTCCGAGACCTGGAAAGGATAGTATGTAGGAGTAGGAATAGTCTTTCAGGTGGCAATACCTTGGTGTTTGAATGATGATTGTGGTTATTTCAGGCATGTCCACACCCCCTTGAATCCCTAATTGTGACTCCCTCATATGATATTTAGTTGTAACTATGGATTATCTATGTATTAGGAGGCGCGGTAAGCTTTACTGAACTCTGCTGTTTCAATTCACGTCTCGATTTGAAAAGTCTAAAGTCTGAATATTAGAGTTCTGAGATTCTTGGCATGTGGAATGGACATTCGAAGCCCCAAAGTGTACTTGAGGGTACACACTGCAAGTCCGCCAGTATTGGGCAAATCAAATGTAGTTCCCAGTTGAAGCATTCACGTTGGAATCTACCCGTGTATATCATCTTACTGTACTGTAGTTATGATTGGTAATCGTTCTTCCGCATTAACATTTAACTTTTGTCTTGGCCTTTACCTTTCCCTGGTAATTTCCAGACGCTGGCTCTGATTGGTTGATACTTCTCTCATTCCTCATCATGTCTTATTGTTCAACCTAAGTAATAAGAGCCCTGAAAACCCGCTTTTAATGCCATCTGTTCACTTCCTCAAGTACTCCGTCTTCTCTTATCACTTCAACTTCAAAATCGTCTCCTCACCTGCTCCTTTAGTTATTCTAGCCTATTCAATCCTTGCACACTCACTCCACCCCGACCTAATCCCCGATCCTGACTTCCTTGACGCCACTAACAGCCCGCTCCCTCTACGGGGACCAACGGCGACGCGTCGCACCGCCCGTCTCCCATCTTCCACGCCGTCTCGCCGTCTCCCCCACCTCAGCGCGCCCGCCCACAATCCAGACACACTCACCAATCAATACTCGGGAATAATCCTCGCATCAAGCTGAAACGAGATTAGATCCCCCTGTCAGAAAAGTGCGGAAGGGCTAGACTCGATAGGGCGTGTTACGAGGACTGAGGCGAGGCGAGGCGAGGCGAGGGGCGCCGGAACACGAGGTTTTGGGTTTTGAGATCGTGTGCTTGCTCTGAGAGCGAGAGCGCGAGAGTGTGTGAATATCTTCAATTGAGTGAGTGAGTGAGTGAGTGAGTGAGCTTCTGCGAGGCACTGCTGATGAGGTGAACTGGATTGGATTGCTGGGACATGCGCACGTGATGATACGGTGAACTGCCGATTCGTGACAGCGGCACCGGTGTGCTTTTATCCTGCTTCTGGCGGCTGTTAAGGGGGTTTGGTTTGGTCTCAAGGGGAGGACATCAAAGGAACAGAGGATAGGAGATAGGCCACCACGAGAACGGGGACGCAAATGCAGGACAGCGCAGGTTGGCGACCTCAGCTTCGCGGCGGCGGGAGCGGGGGGAAAGATCAAGAAGATGAGGAGATCCTGCTAGCTGATCGGCGGTCTTCAGATAGCGTGAGGAGCTTAAGAGATGCTACTAGGAATTGGGGTGGGAGTTGTACTGCGAGTGAGTTGGGCGAGGATGGTATTGAGAAGGAGGGTGATGATGGGGATGGGAGTGAGATTGGGGACGGGGTGCCAAAGAGGGGGTTGAGTAGGAGTACGAAGGGGACTATTTGGGTTGTTCTTATGACGATGAGTACGCTTGTTGGGAGGAGGCTTTTGAGGGGGGGTTTTCGTGAGTGTTCTTTTCCTGTGTCCTCTCTGTATTTTCCTCCCTTGGTTGATTGGGATTTTCGAGTGAGGGAGGAGGAAAAGGGATGACATGTGGTGGGGAGGATATGGAGATATGAGTTAATTGAAGCACGTGCTAACATTTTTAAAGCATATCGTGAGTACCACTTCTAGCATTGACTCCCGACGGTTTCCCATGATGCTTCTAGTGCTTCTAGTCGACCTACAGTTCTGACATATTTTCAGCATTCTTTCTCGTACTACTCATACAGCTCATTGCGTGGATCCTAATTGCGTTTCTCGCTCTTCTGATTCAACTGAGAAAATTAAGTACGAAAGCAACGAAATCACAAGAAGCATCTGAGGGCCACAGTTGGGTTGTGGCTATCTTCATTATTTCGAGAACACTGCTCGCTTCGTTAGTTTCTGGCGTCGCAGCTCTGTGTGGTGCGCTGGCTTTACTGCATACTCCGAATCTACCGGTTCTAGCTATGCTGCCTGTAAGTATACCTATTATTACATATGATAACTGCTGACACGTATCCAGATTGTGACATACGTCTTCGACAGCTTCTTCTTCCGGGCAGCATATGTCCTTCATCTATTCCCTCGAGATCAAAGCACTTCCGTTAGGAAAGTTTACAAAGTCATCTTCGTCCTTGCATTCTCAATACCTCCAATAGTCTTCGACTACAGACTTAACATCCGGAGTCTCCTCATCGCTTTGGCTGGGTTCGCTCTTCTCAGTCTTTCCAAAGTCATCTCCAAGACTGGACCTACGCTTGAAATGAAAGGGAATGGCTTTGCGAGATGGGACACGCCTCTACATTTCTACCTATTACAGGGCATTGCTCCAATCTTTATCTCTTGGATAGCTGCTACCAAGTATGAAAACGTAATTGCAGCCCACCATGCTTTCAGTACGTGGAGTTGGGGATACATCGTCTTGTACCTTGCGCCTGGTGTGCTTCTACAACAACTTTTCGTCGTTTCGATGAACAGTGCGCATCCGTTTATATCCCAAGTACATGTGGGAGGAGCCTTGGAAGAGCCAACTGAGACAGGTACAGATGCAATTGCCAGTACACTTCAAGCCGGCTTCTGGACTGTTGTCATCGGCGTTCTCGGCCAAGAAAAGAACTTCGTCGACTGGATCCAGGTCATTGCTTTCACTCTCATCTACATCGTCGGTGTCGGTCCCAAACATATCGGTTACTATCCACCTCGCCTCATGAATCTTTTCTTTAGAGCACTGCGCCGGAGACAGCTCAAACTTCATCCAGTGCCTTGGCAATTTGCTTTTTTCCTCGCCACCACCACTGCCGTATTCACCATTGTCATCAGCTGCAATGTCATGTTCTGGGTCGACACAGTAGCTTATAATCACAATCTCAAGACCTGGCTTGGACCCAAAACCTTCAACCTCGACACAATGTATCGACCCCCTAAACTCCGCTCATTCGACATAATCATCGCTCATTCAGAAGGCGACCCCATCTCCACCATCTCCGACCTAATCTCGACCTTCACCACCCACCACTTCATCCGCAACCTCAACCCGAGCATAACTATCTACAGTAAGGACCCTACGCTCAACATATCCACTTCTTCAGCCGAGTCCCTGAAAGGTGAGTTCGAAGGCGACCTCTCCATCCAAGCCCTGCGCAACTCAGGCGGTGTCCCCGCAACCTTCCTCCACCACATCCTCTACAGCTGGTCCTTCATGCCCGTCCAAACCCTCTTCCTCTCCACCGCAACCACAAACGCCCTAACTCTTCCCCTCCACAAAAACCGCGTCTCGGACTACTTCATCCCCATGGGCTTCCCCCTCCCCGACGCGCTGCCGAAATCAGGCTTCTTGAATCTCGGCGAGCAAGAAACTTGCCTGTGTGGACAGTGTTTCGACTCCCTAGGCTGGGAAGACTCCTTCCATCTCGTGCCCTCTATGTGGGCCGCCGCCCGACCCGGCTCCCCTACCTGCGAATCCGCCCTCCTCACATATGGCAACAACTTCATTGCGTCGGCGGCGCGGATAAGAGGCACCAAGAAAGATGTCTGGCAAATGCTGTATGATGGGCTTGTAGATGAGAATCTAGAGAATGCGTGGGCGCATAAGAAGGAAAAGATGCCGCTTATGCTACCTGGAGAGGAGGGGAAGGGGAGGTTTAGAAAGGGGGCGGTGTTTGGTGAGAAGGACAGTTTGGAGAAACCATATTTGGGGCTGACGGTTGAGAGGTTGTGGGGGATGCTGTTGCAGTGTAGTACGCCTGAGATTGCGTGGGGGTGTCCGGCGTTGGAAGTCGGGTGGAGGATTGGTGGGAGGAGGGAGGATTGTGGGTGTACCGAGTAAGGAGACTGGGAGGATTGAGAGAATGAAGAAAACGTTTCCATGTATGACTAGACTAGATGGGTTTTGTATTGCTGGATTTATAGGCGTAGCATGCATTTTTCAGGGCGAGAGCGAGATCATTCGGGATACATCCGAACAGTGGCACGGCAAAATGGGTATAGCATGTACTGTAGCACCTTAATAGAAATCTTTCAATGAGCCGATCAGTATAAAGGAAACCCATCGTGGGTCTACTGAACAATTGCGAGCTTTGTGATTTTAAAGTATTATTTAAATGAGGGTATTGCTTTCGAACTTTGGCGAGCCTGTTGGGCATTTGGCAACTTCAGAATTTTGGTCTAGCCGCATGGGAGAGGGCCACCACTGTGTGTAGTTATGCCTAAAGGACTATCGTGTTGTATGTATCGAATTAAGAGAATTGGAACACGGCCTTAGGCCTGGTGGTATGCTTTTGCGCTTTAGCTTTAGAGCTATTTCTCTCACCTGCAGATCAACTTTCAAGGCAGAAAGTCTTTTGCAAAGCCTTGGAACACAAGTAAGGCTAAAATCACCAGTGGCCTGCAGGAACATCGCTTTGATTAGTGGCGAAGCGAGTGGCGTGGTGTCCTGCAATGTCGGGCTTTCGTCCTCCCTCGACAACGCACAACTTCATTGATACAATACCAAGCAGCAATAATCAGTCCGCAGAAGTAACGATTTCACGATAAATCCCACTGACCTGCGGGTGTAGCTCTATTCGTACCGAATCTAGACTTGCCCTGTACTATGCCAGAAGAGCCTCGTCGCCGTCAACCCTATAGCAAGCCCTTTTGAACCCCCTCAAGAATGTCTCAACCAACTCTAGACCCCGTTGTGAGAGATTCCTCCACACCAATAATGCATCTTCTTGTATCAGAAATGTTTCGACAATTGAGACAGCTCCACGAGTTTCTTGCCTCCATAGGGGATGCTCCGGACAAGGTCATCGAACTTAAGACCATTATTGGAATGCTGCTGGAGTCCTTTGTAAGAATTGAAGAGCCTGAGATGGCACTCACGTGTAAGATTTCTGAGAATTTTCGCGTTCAGTGCTTGAGCTTACTCTTGGGCAGTTAAATTCCGGGCATTGGCAAAGGATATGGTACCTTTCTCCCAAACGATTTCAAGGATTACCAACCAGCAACACACGCATAGCCAAAGTAGATTAGTAGAGTGGAATGAAATCAAGGATGAACTGGAAGACAATTTTCTGGGAAATTTTAGAAAGTGGGCAGTGGATGCTTGGGCATCAATTGCACCAGATGAGCCGCCAGTCCCTCGAAATGCTGCTTTTCAAACTTTCCCCAAGCCAGGTGCTTCCATTGGACGACAAGGGCCAATGAACGATATTGTGTCTCTCGGTGGATATATCGACATCGATGGTTGTTGCTATGGTCTAATCGTTGGCCATATTCTGTGGGACTTGCAATCGTCGGAATCCGTCTTGATCACTCACTGCCCTTGGCCACCAAATGCTAAGCGGACTAGTAATTTACCCCTTGAAGTTGGGGAATCAAATTGCGTCTTGTTTGGGGCATTAGTGGCGAGGTCTGACCACTCTTCTGGTCAGAGTCACAAAGACAAAGGGGGGTGATGGATTGGGCTGTCTTCAAGATTGACCAATGGTCTTTCGACTTACATCAGAACATACCATTCTCTTCACTTCCTGGATAGTAGACAGCGAAACTAGAGAGTGGTACGGTATGGTGTGTGGAAGACAGAGCGTGGATAGCGGTTCGGAAAGGGCGGTATTTACTCCCGCAGTTGACATCCTTGACGAGATCTTAAATAAGGAGATTAAAGTTGGGTTACCTACCGAGAATGGCGCGGATCCTCCGAAAACGTCGTCCGACCCCCACAGAGCTAGAGAAGCAAGAGAATCTTGCTGAATCAAACCTGGCTACAGCACCGTGGCACGGCAGGAATATCAGCCCACGAAGTACGTCGAGGCTTCTTTAAATAAAGTAACCTATTCGATAAAACGTTTACGTTAAGGTATAAAAAAAACCCCCTTTTCGGCCGTAATATCGTTGCCTACTTGACTTAGCCTAAAGTCACGTCTAATTAAAGAGTAATTTAGTGTTAAGTCCAACCGACCTTAAAGTAAAAAGTCATATACTTTAATCAACTAGTATCTTAAGTTATCAATTTTTGTAGTATTTAAAGCGATGGCATTACAAATATTAGCTTTATAACGAGTTATTATATTTTAAAGTAATAAAAGCTGCACTTTCGAACTTAAAATCATGAATAACCCCCCGGGCAAAACCCCATATCAAGTAAAGGCTTCTAGTATGCCGTACAACGCTAAAGGTCAAATCATTTAATCATGAACCAAAGTAACATTCATTTAGGTGGAGGAATAGTAGTACTATACCCCGCACTGCCAGGATGGTTGGTCGGTCAGGCAGTCATACGTAGTAGTAGCTGTAGCTCACTGACATTGTCGGACTTACCTAGGGCCGGCCCGACGGGCAATTACCCATCCCTTGTCAGTGCCCTGCTTGGTGGTGAGGTTGTCCGACGTCCTGCAAACCTAGAAGTTGTCTTCGCATTCATCAATACCTACTGTAGAACGCGGCAACGAATTTCTTGAAAAGCTACAGAGGAAGACATTCTCCAGGACATCTGGCCCGAGTGTTGTCCTCTGTCGTAAAAGAGTCAAAGCCACCTCAACAATTACACCGCAAGCTACAAAGTCAAGCCGCAAACCACCTTCCTATCTCGACATAGGTACTTGGCCGCACCTCGAGTCACCAGCAAATCCCAAGCTCTACGCAGTATTGCAACATTTCAGCCACCAAGATCCGGATCAGTCTCAGCATCGCTTTGCTTAATCCGCAGTCTCGATGGCATCGTCCATGGCCGCAATCGAGCCATTACTGGCTACCACGATGCGGGTATTGCGCGAAGTCACTATAGCTGAAGATCTCATCGCTGCTTGGCCATCGCTCCGAGAGAAAGCCCTTTCTTCGCCGCTTGCAATAACCGACATAGAACGTCGTTTGCTCCTTGATCTTCCTGATAAAGATGTCGAGATATCTAATATCAATGCAGCAACAAATCTCTCGCGCGAACAGTTGATTGAGAAGGCTAGCTCACACTGTGAAGAGCTCACGAGTGCAGAACTTGTGGTGTTGAAGAATAGATTCTGGACGCCAAAAACAAGCAAAGAATCGTCACGCCACGCTAAAGCAATGTGCGCGGCAAGTGCGGAGGAAGCTCTTAGAGAAATTATGGAAGTCGGCGCGAGTCTCTCCTCTGGCGAGGATACAGCTTTTCAAATCGGTGCTAGGGAATTTTGGAAACGACAACGTGCTACAAACAACGAGAAACGAAGCGCCGCTGCCGAAATTGCGTTGCTTAGTGCAAAGGATTGGATTCAGCACGTATATAGAGAAGGGAAGTCTGCTTGGGGATTCGTTTGTCTTTATGATGCTGCTTCTCAACGTCTCGACCCAGCACGCCTTGACGACTTTAGGTCCGAGCTCGGTGGATTCTTCAGGGATGCGCTGAATTATAACGGGTCTAAGGATATCATTGACACGAAGTGGCAACGGTTGTCTTTCAATGCACCAGAAACCGGATTTGCGCCGCCAGCAGACGAACATCCGATGAAAGATTTGAGCAATTACCAAGGAGGTACAGTCCTTCGCAAAGCTTTCCATGAAATCATGGCCGATCCACAAGAATACCAGAAACGCGAAGATGTCAGTACTCCGTGTTGGGGGGAGACCGTAAGGCAAGATATAAATATTGCTGAATCTGGGTTCCTCACCAACACCTTCCTTGTCATCGATCCAGTTTGTATCGAACTAGTGCTATCGCGACGTCCTTGGTATGACGAACTTCGCGTGCTTGCGTTCGAAGCAGACTTCCCAGTAAAAGGGCGCGAATACGTCGAGGGGTATCAGGGTTTTACGTGGGTAAGACTAGATCAATTAGTCTACAACTTTTATGAGCTACGATTGTTGAGAGCCGAAGAAATTAAGATGGATCAAATTTGGAAGGTAGCACAGGAGAGTCGGAATCAAGCGTTTGTTAGTATGGACCCAGGAGAATCATTTTTTACATTATCGCGGCGGATGGGTGGCTTTACGCGCGACAGCGTTCTTGGGAAAGATTGGTACGCCGCCCGAGATGCCAAACAGGAGTGAGGTGGTTTTCCGATGCCGTTATAAACAGGCTTTTAATACACTGTTCTCTCACAATTCAGCAGTCCTTGATTAGACTTCGCTGTGAAGGCCAGTTCAAAACGGGGGGAGACAGGAAGCACTTATTACCACGCACAAGATAGAACCGGACCTGGTACTTGAAACTGACTAATACAGTATTCGCATCCAACGGAGATAAACAGCCGTGGTTATCATCCTCTCATGCCCATTAGGCTCCGTCCAACGACTACTTTACTTTTGATTCATCCGTCAGGAATGATTGCATAGGATTCCTCCTCTCTCACGTCAGGTTCCGCTTTTCGAATCTAATCTCCGCATATAGATC
This sequence comes from Rhexocercosporidium sp. MPI-PUGE-AT-0058, assembly GCA_020746875.1. Lineage (NCBI taxonomy): Eukaryota > Fungi > Ascomycota > Leotiomycetes > Helotiales > Rhexocercosporidium > Rhexocercosporidium sp. MPI-PUGE-AT-0058. The sequence goes on from JAGTJL010000023.1 coordinate 237,983, forward strand.
TGCCATGAGATGAATTCTTTCCATCGCCTCAATTGCAACCCTTTGTCTGTGGGGCGAGGGGTTGGCATCCAATACGTCCTGCCACGGTGACAACAATTCAGTAATCCGCCTCGAGAAGTATATTCTATGCCGATTCTCCATCCTCGTGGCCCAGAAATTGATGAAAGAAACCCACAGTCCTTCTACATTTGAGTTCTCCTGAGGGATTGCGACATCCAGGTTGTACAAAGTGTCGAACAAACGCATGTCCGCACGCAAGTCTGTGTGGATACCACCCATCAGAGACTGAATAGTATCGTCGTTGAGATAATTGAAAACTGCAACGCTCTACATACATACCCACATCAATTAGTCTCATCTAAAGGCTAGATTCTTGGGATGCGGGGGATATACTGTACGCAAGAGTCCTAGAGCGTCCTCGGTGTTCTGCATAGTCGGATTGGCCGCCAAGGGGTGGAAGACCTCATCGCTGGTGACATCTCCGTAGTTCCCCCAAACTCGAGATTTGACATTGTTCACATCCTCTTCTAGATTGGTCATGGAAGCGGTATTCTCCCTTGAGCCCAGAGCTTGAGCAATGTCATAGAATAGACTCTGGTAGGCAGGCAGGTTGTGTCCATCTTGGTTCCGAGCCCAATTATAGTAAGGTTCCGCCATGCGGGTTTGAATGACACTGAAAGGAATAGGTCGCAAATTGTTCGGCGCGCGGGTCATCCCATGGCCATCTTCAAGATCTAGCTCTGGATTTTGAACAAATGTGAAGAACTCCGGAATAGTAACCCGCTCAATGATATGCTCTGCATTTACCGTGATCGAGTTCGGGCCCGTGATGGGCGCGTCGGTTCTGATACGTGAATCGGTGCAATCACGTCGATCCAAAAGGCCGTAAGTGTTGCTGTTGCCACCTTCGTTGATCAATGTTTGTCCATTGTTTTCATTCTCGTACTCAGCGCTCAAAAACACGAGCGGTTCACCAAGCGGATTGTTGATATCTAATATGTCGTAGGGATTATCCTGTCCAACCCGTTTGCCTAAACTGCGAGACAAAATCCTGGACTTGCCATCTGGGTCATCGTTCAGAGAGGGATCGATCCATGTCAAATTTTTCCCGCACACGAAGACAGGCACCCCAATGTGTCCTTCCGGCCTTGACCCTTTTTCTTCACAGTCACCGATAGTGCCCTTGGGCACGCCTGGATCTTCTGGGTCTTGGGAGAACTTCACAACATTTGCAGTACCAGGACCGCCCCCACGAAGAGCTGCCAGACACCAGGCTGCGATGCCTGTCAAAGCGACAGACTTTTCAAAATCTTCTCCTATTGACGTAGCAAGACCAATTGTAGAGCCGCCGGATACAGAGGCGTACAAATCAAAGTTTGCATCATAAGATTGGGACTCGTCATCTCTGCTGTACAGGTCCGTGCCAAAATACGCGACTGTCGAAGTGACTTTTCCAGCATTATTCAGACTATACTGTCGTCCAGCCAGATGTGAATCGTCATGTTTCATCCCTTGGTAAGCCCGATGGATCGTAAAACCTTTAGTGTGCAGGAAGTGCAGTTCGTGGTGGACGCCGTGGTATGAGCCATTTCCCATTGGAGTCCAAACGTCTGGCGGCGTGCCGGATTGTAGCATACATTTTGACGAACAGTTCCCTACGGGCTGCCAATCCGAGTGTATCAGAAGAGTGTGATTCGATAGTTCAAGATCGCGTGTGGGTGTGGTTGATTTTGGGCCGCCTTGGAGATATAAGGAGTAAGTGAGCCATGCAACAGAGATGGCGACGCAGCCGAGTGTATTTCCATCAGTGCCAGTAGCTGAGATTGAACCACAAACACTATCTTCCCAGCCTATTGGATCGCCGATTGGAATCAGAGTGAATGTGATATCTGACGTTGCAGGTGTATCGAAAAGAAATTCTTGACCTTTGCCAAATTCCCCTGGTGGTTGAAAAGGGATGAGAAATGTCTCAGGATCAAGCGATATGCCGATGTTGGGGTCAATGTCATATTCACAGCTACCATCGCCATTGTCGTCGATACAACCGTTGTTGGAGTCAATGTAAGGTGGAAGTCCTGGGTCGCCCATGTTTGGATCATCTCCACCGGTGCCCTGTCCGGTAGCACATTTGTTGTAGGCTACAGAAGCCTCGTTCGTTCGTGGTATTATATTGACGAGATCCGCTCTATGCTGGCCACCTAGAGCACCGAAAAGTGTGTTTGCACCTCGACTACGGCCAGCGTAAACCACTGCACGAGTGTCCCAGAAGAATTGGCTTCCACCAGAGGGAATCTCTCCTCCGTTAATCTGAACGCTGGTATCCCCATTGTACTTGTTGATCCACAAAAGATCTGCCCTACCATCGCCTAGACAAGTCAGTAAACGCTACTACCCGACAAAATGGTGCTGAAAACGCACCATTGACATCATGGAATCGAATGTTCTGACGGTCGTAATTTGTTGTTGATTTGATCTGCCCCACAGATACAAAGCTGACTTGCCCAGAGGCGGACATCCCCCGATTCAGGTACCCAGTAACATGACCATTTGGTTCGATACACAAATAGTCGGCTCTACCATCGCCTGTTAAATCAGCAAATCGTACCCCGAGATCGTATTCAATGACACCATATCCCTCAGTGCAGCGGACACCACCAGAGATTATTCCTTTATCAGTAAATCCAAATTTCTGAGTCGACGGGTTCCAGTTGTTGAGCCACATCCGTACGGATCCAGTAGCTTTGTCAACCGACAGTAACTTGATCACATTAGCAAACGCTTGTTTAAGAGTAGTGTTACTCACGTCGCACTTTCCATCTCCATTTAGATCTGCCACATGGATAGTTTTCCGACTCAAACCAAGTATGATCACTGAACCATAGTTGGTCCAGTACGGGGGGTTCTGAGTATTGATATAAATATCGATGAGTCCATTTGGGCCAACCCAAACATAATCATCTGTACCATCACCATCCATATCGCAGTAAGTCGTTCCGTCTCCTTTCAACATTGTCCCTCCAGAGCCTGTATTCTTGACGATCTGCAAACTTATGGACGAAGATGAAGCACTAACAGCATCCTTTTTGATCCAGATGTACTGTATCAATTTGCCAGTCGGGGCTACAGTGCTTGTATGATGCTGTTGTGCTTACGTCGCGTCTTCCACTGCCAAACATTCTTCCAAATTTGATAGTTGAATCGGCGTTGTTGACTCCCAAAGACCCGAGTCCGGTATGGGTTGTCTTAGCGTCCTGCCAATCTGGGATCATGCCATAGTCGTCTCCGCGGTTGTTGATAAAGGTGTCGACGCGACCCGTGTCGTCCATAACAAGCCAATCTGCTTTGTAGTCTCCATTTAGATCGGTCAGTAAGACAGTTGCATTATTACCACGTCCGAGGCCTCCCCATACTTGCACCCAGTCTTCTGCGCCGGCGCTGGTAAACCCCTGCCAATAGCCACCAAATGCAGCAGTGGGCAAATCACCCTGCCCGCCATTTCGTAGACAGAATATTTGCCCATCCTCATCGCGAAAGCACATATCGGCACGTCCATCTCCATCGATATCAGCCATATGGAATCGGATAAATACATGGGTGCCGGTCCAGAAGGCAGGTGCCTTTCCAATCTAGAAACTTTAGTGAAATCTTGTCAATGTTTAAGAGAGAACGTACAACGCCCATCTTCTCAAATACGGGCGGGTTACCCCCACGGTTCAGAGATGCCAAAACAGAACCGGTGTTTAGAATACAGACATAATCCTCCAGTCCATTATTATTCAGGTCAGCAAATCGAGAAGCGTGAGGGGGACACTCGCTGCCATATCCCAGATCGAGCGATTGGGCAGTGCCGAAATTCATGTCAGCATTGCCAAGCCAGAATTGCCATGAGTAGGAGCCGTCGGTGTTTATTGAGGCATGGACAATCTCGTCAACTTCACTTCCCCTGGCGGCGCCAAAGTTGACAAGTTGAGCGAAGAAGAAGTTCTTGCCATAATCCGTGTCCGTTTTTGCCACGCCGAATGGAGCCTTCCATACGACGCCTTGATCTTGAGAGGTATGCGTGTAAGGCCCATCGTCTGTACCACTGCCTCTCTGGATCTTCACCGGAGCTTGAGCGCTTCCCCAGACCTTAGGACATGTGTACATAGTCGCCGATGTCAAGTTGTCTGCAATGCCATTGTCTTGTGGAGCTGTCAACCAACCGTTCTTCTCAACCTTCTGGAAGGCGGTCTACCAGACTGACGCCATCTTTTTGTACCCAGCGCCATCAGGGTGAGTTTCGTCTCTCAAATCGCTCTGGGTGATGAATCCGTCATCCATGTCGGCCAGCATCAGCTTCTGGTTTCGAAGCATATAATTGGTCAAGTAACTGTCCACGTTTGGTGACTATGATGAGAGGAAAGCTCGTCTGGTGGCTGCAAACATACCTGGTAGTTAAGGTCCGCCCAGTTTGATACCCCGTTATTTTGGCCGGCATTGTTGGCACCAATATTTATAACAATTAGATTTGGTTTGTTCTTGATGGTTTGGGCCAGGCCGCCTTCGTTGATGATTTGCTGGATAGTGAAACCGATATGTCCTTCGTTATCACTGTCCTTCATGGTTCCGGTCTTCAGGCTACCTACCATATTGACAGGCCATCCTGAAAAACGAAGCTGGTCTCGGAAAGGTTTCCTAAAACCATTGTCATCAGTAGAGAGATACCCATTGACAATTGAAGCTCCAAGCGGTGTAATCCTAAGGTAAAAAGGTTTGGTATCTCTAGTCTGTAGATGTTGAAAGACGAAAGATGGATCGACATAGGGAGCGAGCGGTAGCACTGTGAGCTGTATAGTGATAGGGTGATGCTGTCGATAGACTGGCCGTGAAAGCAAGGGCAGCGGTGCCGATGTGCAAGAGCGTGCTGAACATAGTAAAGTAGAGTGAGGCAAAATCCCTCAAATCTCAAATAATTTGGCGGCTCTTCAAGTCATTCAGGCGGCGGCGGTACCTTTTATTTATATTATCGCAAGAAAAATTTCACTTTCACATTTCAAGCACTTGAATAATCAAGAGGGTCTACAAAGTTTCCATATGCAGCTGCTCTCTAAGTCACATAGTGCACCAACAAGTGTGCAGAGTTCTGGGCCTTGACTGGAGTTTTGACATTTGAAATTTGCCTTCGGTGACAGCAATTGGGATATATTCCGTAGATTTTATGTTAGTTTTTCCGTATGCAATGCACTCCATATCAGGCAGAGCATGATGCATTGTTCAATATTGATTTGAGGTAGGAAAGTGGGTACTGTTGGTTCAAGTGAGCCAGAACAGGACTTAAGTCAACTGCAGTTACTGATTATGGTGCATCGGCGAATGTAGAAGAGGAAGGCATTGTGAAATGTTCATGTAGAGCTGCATGTTAAAGCCCTTCGTGCATGGCCCTCTTTAACGGTAAGATGGCGACCAGACAATCGAAAACTAGATCTGTGAAAGTGTTGACTACTGTCAACATGAGCGAGATCGAGTAGCATTAAAGGGATTCAGTGGTGAACTGTGCAGTCTTTTTCACGTCCAACCAAACCTGTCATATCTGATCTTGTCACGCAATGTCTTGCAATGTCTTGCAACGTATTTGCCAAATATTTATGCCACTCATGCTCTGTAGAGGGGCAAAACAATGGCACGGTGGTGTGATTCATTCTCGTACAAAAGTTCAAGTCTTGAAAATTACGAGCTTTGCCCTGCAAGTACTGTACCTTCCTTGTACCTTGAAGCTTATTGATGGTGGCCCATCCCCCACTCAAGCCAAGATCTACCTGGCACCATGGCAGGTGTTTAATCCCTCGAAAGATAAGCACCCAACAGACCTCATGGAAGTAGCCTGTGGAGAAATCTTGGCAAACAGTCTTTGGGAATGTGGTTCTGTGGATGGAATATCTCACAAGGTATGCCGGTCTCGCATAACAGCAGAACAGGCACCTTCCGCAATTTTAGTCGGCAATACCTGCCCATGCAGTGGTTGGAGGACTTTGCTCACGGCAAAAGATGGGCTGATCATTTTCACCACTTGGTAAGGAAGCCTGGTCTAGAACCTTTCCCGCAGATATTTTGTGAGGACGGTGAGGCAGACCAGAGTGCCTGCAGGAACTGCTCGTGAGGGGCTTCATCTACATGTGCTTGACTAGCGTCTCTTGTGATTTTCAAGTATAAAGTTATTGCGCTAATTTAGCGGCTTAGCCCCCCCCCCCCCTGTACGGGGCGATATTAAGTGGCCGATTCTAGCGACACGCCCAAGTGTACTAAATCCAGGAGTTGCAGAGTAACCTCTTATAGAATCTAATATAGAAATGCTGAAGAGACTTCTTAAGTAATATAAAGTAATTTGTAAAGACGAATACTCAAATTAATAATGTGATGTTGTGTAATTAAAGAGATAAACCGTTAACTTTGGTGTTCTGGTGTGCCTCGATCGGCCATTTAATATCGCCCCGTACAGCCCCCCCCTTCTTTTTCATCTCCTCTCCTTCATTTACTATTAAATTCATAACTCAACGAAATAACGTTAGGATGACTACAAAATTATATTCTTTTAAAGCCTTGATTATGTTTCAAGTTACTGTAGCGGGAGCTTATAAACCCTCTTTTTGTAACATGTGATAAATGATTTTTATATATAAACTTACCTTATAAGCTTAATTCAAATTAATAGTATATAAAAGGAAGTATATTAATTTAATAATTTTAGTAACAAATTATTATCACGAATAGCTCCTGGAAGCCGCGGGGCTCTTAGGAGAAGAGCTCCGGTGAGTTACTAGTAGCTTAATCCTGGGAGCTAAGTGAATCCGGGGAGAGAAGCTCTGAAGAGCTAATAGTCGCCCGGAAATATTATCACTTAATACTGTAACGTGGCTGAGAGTAGAGCTCACACCAGTACGCCATCGGAGCCAAAAGATTACAGTATTCGGCCTTAAGGCAGAATACGCTCTCCTTGGTACGTAAGGGGGTTGACAGTGGGTCTCGCCATCCCCCATGTATTGTCTTTAACATATAAGGAAATTCGTGGTGAAAATCCTCGAACTCTAGATTTTCGATTGGAAGAACAACCGCACTGCCTTACAAGGGGTGGCGAGACCCACTGTCAACCCCCTTTCGTACATATACTGTGGAGCTGTTTCAACAACCGACCGACCTTCAAGCCCGTAAGTTAAATATTATATATTCTTATACTTTAAATTAATTCTTTTAAATTATTAAAATACTTTCTTAAGTAATTATGGCAAAAAATAATAATAATCCCGTCGAGAACAAAATTCGATTTATAATAGCTTTCCTTATTAGAGCCGCCGTAAAATTGAATATTAATATTACCTCGATTCCTTAACTTGTTTTTAAAAAGACTTTGTAGAATACGGCAGTCGAAACTATTTAAAGTAATATACTTCTTATCGTCTTAAATAAGCTATTATCTTATATAAATAAGCTTATTATAATTAAAAGAAGTATAACTTAAAAGATCTTGAGTTTAACTTCTTCTTATTATTACATACTAATCCAGTTATATTAGTCGCTTTTATTGACGAGTTTACTAAAACTACCACTATCTCGGCCACTTCCGTTAATACGTTTACAAAAACTACTACTACTTTAGCTCACTCCTTTAAAAACACTAATAGTCAGTGCGCTGCCTGTAATTCTGCGAGCTCTCGCTTACAGTCAGGGAATTCAAGTGTCACAGGAAAGCAAGTGTCACAGCCGACATTGCCCCGCACCACCTAATTTGTATGGTAATCAGGAATCTAGACCGTGAATTATATTAGAATTTTACAAAATTTGCATTACGAGTTATAGAGTCAATTGAGCCTGCATCAGACTCCACATCAGAGCTGTCTAGTGCCTCAGGTATATCTTCTAACTCTACCTCTGGCGCAGGCGAAGACTCTATTAAATTCTCATGCTCAATAGCCTCTCCTGCTGTAAGTTCTGTAAAAAACTTGATCTCGTCGCCTTCAACTCCATCGACAGCTAATTGAGCTTGAATTACTGCGTGATGAAATTCAGGGTGACCTTGAGGCGTTAATGAAAGAGCCTCTACTACGTTCGGAGCCTTATCAGGTTCTCGCGCAGGTATTAAAACATCAGCCGGTGCGAACTCTCCACGCGCTTTATAGCCCTTTAACAGCTCTCTGTTTGTTCGATTAGCCTTCCGAGCTGAGACACCAGCAACTCGGAGGCTCTCCTTTGACTTATTAATTGCTTGAGTAAGGTTTCGTTGAGCTCTCCGTAAAGCTTCCGTCTTTTCTGTCTCTTCACGAATACGAATTCTCGTCCGTAAGTCGTCGACGTTTCCTGCACCTCCGCCTTTATGAATGCTTCTTCTAGAGGTCTTCTTTCACTTGCTTTCCTCCTTGATCTTTGCCTGTAAAGTAGCGTGCTCGACAGTTATAAGATGAGCTTTCTGTAGTTCAACTGCAGTATTTTGCATCGTCCGGGAGAAAATATCACGAGAATCATCTGAAAACTGTGTAGGGTCTCTGCCAATAAACGAGTTGATAGCAGATGTCGTACTCCATAGTTCATGAGGCCTTGACGGAGGTAATGGAGGTAAGTCTAACTCGTCCTCAGTAACTTCCATATCTGCAATACTACGCTTCTTTTTGCCGTAAGATCGCATCTTCTTTAAGCCGGCTTGGACATCTAAAGGCCACATTCCTGACGTAGTAAAAGCGTTGACAATTGTATACCACTGCATGGCTTTCTTCCGTATTCCCGTAAGATCTCGGAAGAAGGAGGTAATAGTATATTCAAAATCGAGAGACCGGAGGGCAGCTGCAATAGCCATTGAATAGTAATGCTTCCATGGACGGAAGATGCCGACATCAAGAGGTTGTAAAATATGCGTAAGATAGCTAGGAAAGTAGAATAAGAAGATGTGGTTTTCTGCACACTTGAGTTGAAACGGAAGCCAGTGGTGAGACTCGTGGCCATCTAACAGCAATATCTTCCATGGTTTTGATGGTCCGGCATGAGAATACTTGATTAAATGATCGGCATATCTCATGATTATGTCGTTATTAATGTATCCGGATAGAGATGTGTCTAATGTCTCATTGCCAACAAGCTCTGAAGTAATCCAATTCTCCATTATCTTCTCCCCTGGAATGATAATAAATAGCGGAAGCGTATTCTTTCCATCACCCCGAATGGTTTCAATAATCGTAAGAGATTTGCGGTTCTCTGGTGAGGCCGTATAAAGCTCTTTGACAGCCGTAGGGACAATTACAGCTTCTCCAGATGGACAGCCAACTCGTACGCCAGACTCGTCCATATTCAACAACTTCTTGCCTCTATCAATCTTGTATTTCTTCATTGCTTCGTCTAGCTCCGCAAACCATTTCTTTACGTCTTCTTCTGTATGAGATTCGAGTCTAGCGTGTTCAATTGGCTTCGTCTTAATTATATGGAGATTCGGGTTATTCTTTAGCCAGCTAGTAAACCAGCGTTTGGATGGCGGGCCGAGAGATGGAGATTGAGTCTATAGATATTAATAATAGATTCAGTACAAAATACAAGGGAAATTACAGTTCGTAGATAGCCAATAGCTGCTTTCACCATCTCGTGAGTTGCTCCTAAACCGGCTTCCCATTGCTCGTAACAGTACTGTCGAATAGCCTCTTCTTGCGCCGCTGTCAAGATGATATTATTACCGCCATGGCGATTGAAGCCTCCAGAGGCATTCCGAGTCTTGTGTTTTAGCCTATGTATCGATTGGCGTAATGCATCTTCCTTTACATGAAAAATACGCGCCGCGTTCTTTGGTAGCTCTGTAGGGTTGTCTAGAGCCCAATCTCTTGCCTCTTGGAAGGCTCGATCATACGCGGACTTTGTACGATGAATAGAATAGAAGTTACTTGATGGCTCCATAATACCAAAAAAAATCGATGCGTGCAATTGATGAAGGGGCTGATAGAGTTGTCACAGTCGCGATCAAAAGTACGCGTTTTTTGGTGGGGATTTACGCTTATCGCTATCTGGGCTGTGACACTTGCTTTCCTGTGACACTTGAATTCCCTGACTGTAAGCGAGAGCTCGCAGAATTACAGGCAGCGCACTGACTATTAAGTCGAATCCTTTTAAAAAAAAAGCCCTTAAGCAATTCGCTCTTATAAATGACTTATAAAGCTTAAAAATATAAGAGCTAAGGGCTAAATTTATTAAAGCTTTATAAGACGCCGAGTTCGCCTTTATAAAAAACAACTTCACCGCTATAACTAAGTTTATTATTAAAAAGATTAATAATATTACGGTAATATTTTTCACAATCGTTTTTAACTTAAAAGGTAAAGCCTACGTATTAATTATTATTAAGGCATATCGAGAGTCCTAGGAGGGCGAAAACCTAATCTCCGTTTATATTATAGCTTAACGACTTATAAAAGATATTAATATTCTAGATAATCTTTAAGACTTTTATATAACTTTATATTATCCTAGACTTCTGTCGATAAACTTAATATTATTGAAAATCTAATCTTTCTTATAAATAAGCATATCTTCAAACAGCGCCTCGATAGCATTTAATTTAGTCCTACTTTAATTTTAAGAAAACACATTACCGATAATAAATTAGTTTTAGTTTAAGGCCGTAGCTAAAAGACTTTTATTTTAGACTTTATTATTATATAACTTAAAATATTAATAAAAAGTAACTTATTAAATAACATTACTTAAGAAGCTTAAGTTATATCTTTACTAATTAAGAACTTCGGCCTTAAAGTCTTTACTTTAGTCCTTTAAATAATTATTAAATTATAAATATTTTAATATATCGATATGCCGAAACCTAATTATACACTTATTAACTTAATATAATTTAAAAACTATTAAAGTATAAAAAATAATCGAGATCTTTAGCATCGCGGCCGAAATTAAAGTTCTTACCGCCGTTTAACTTATTTACGACTAGGCTTTAGTTTTAATTATTAATCCGATTCTCTTTAATTATAATATCTTCGTATTAGAGTTAAAATAAAACGATAAGCCCGCACTTAATAAGACCCTTTTAAATTCTTTGACCCCCGAGAAAAACCTTATAAAAAATAACCTTATAAAAGATATAAAAAAAGAAGTTAAGGACAAGCTAAAAAAGAGTAATAAAAAGTCAGGTATTAAAAAGTCAAGTATTAAGACCGAGACTAAAATTAAGACTAAAACTAAAATCAATACAAATGTAATAAAAAAACTTAAAGGACGTGAACTAAGACGTTAAAATAAAAGATTATAATAATAAAAGTTAAAATAAAAGAGATTTAAAGGAAAAAGGTGAGAATTAAAATAAAAAGATTAACAATAGAAAGAAAAAAGGTTTAAAGGAAAAGAGTTTAAAAGAAAAGGGTTTAAAGAAAAAGAGTTTAAAAAAAAAGGTTTAAAAAAAAGGGTTTAAAAGATAAAGATAATAAAAGCAATAAAAGCTTTACTCTTATCAAAAATATTACTTTTATTATAAAGGTTATTAAAATCAGTGATAATAGTAATCCTTTTAAGGGTTTCGCCGACATTAATAACCAAGTAAATAAGTTAAATAAAGCACGCATAATAAATTATAAATCTTATATAAAATTACCTTTGTTTATTTCGATTAATACTAGTAATATTTTAAATTTATATTAAGCGTAAAGTAGTTATTATTTAAACAACTTTTATATAACTTATATAAACGATATCCTTATATACGTTAAACTACTATCGTCCGCATTCGTCTTTTATATCTCAAGTTAAACTAATAACTTAGTATTTAATATTATAAAGAGAACTGAAGTTCTTAAAAAATTAAGTATTATATAATAAAGACAATATCAAATAAGGGCGTTATTATAAATATTTTATTTTATTAAAAATAAAAATAATATTATAATAATATTAAACTATTACGACAAGAACTCTATTATAAACAAATTAAGTATTTAATTAATAAAGATAATACTATAATAATATAATTTTAATATAACTGAGATAATATTATAATAGTTTAATGCGCTGGCATGATTATTTTATTTTATTATAACCCTAAAATAATGTTATAATAATACTAAACTAGTATAACAAATGCGCTGTTATAACTGTATATTTTATTATGACTAAAATAATGTTATAATAATATTAAAATAGTATAATAAGTGCGCTATTATAAAATAATGTTATAATAATATTAAAATACTATAATAAGGGCGCTATTATAACTGTATATTTTATTATAATTAAGATAATGTTATAATAATATTAAATTAATATAACAAATTCGCTGTCATAATTATATAATTTATTATAACTAAAATAATGTCATAATAATATTAAAATACTATAACAAGTGCGCTATTATAACTATATATTTTATTATGACTAAGATAATATTATAATAATATTAAACTAGTATAACAAGTTCGCTGTTATAACTGTATAGTTTATTATAATTAAGATAATATCATAATAATATTAAAATACTATAATAAGTGCGCTGTTATAACTTTATATTTTATTATGATTAAAATAATGTTATAATAATATTAAACTATTATAATAAGAGCTCTATTATATTATTAATAAAATCTTAAAGTAATTAAAAATAAATTAAAAAATAAACTTTTAATTTATTAAAGATATTTAACACCTTAATTTTTTTATAAGCGGATATTTTTTAAATCGTAAAAATTAAATAAAAAACTCTTTTACGTAAATAATAAAAAATATTGATTATATACGTTTTTATTAATAATTTTAAACTTTATTTTATTTATATATATTCTAAATATTAATAAGTCTTAATAAAAGGCTTAACTTAATTAAGGTTATCTTTATAAAAAATAATAAAAAATAATTCCTAAATTATTATAAGTCTAATAAGCTTAAAACTTAATTAAATTATTAATTTAAACTTATAAATTATAATAAATATATAGAAAGGCATTTTAATATAAAAAAGTACGTATTAATAAAAGCGTATAGTGTTTAACTAGCCGAATTAAACGATATTAAATATTAAATGGAAATAAAGTATATAACGCTTGAGGCTTTATTTATAGCTATAAAAGCTATTAATAAATACTTTAACGGCATTAAAAAAACGACTCTTATTAATATAAAAAGACTTCGTTTTTTAATACTTTATATAAAACTAAAAGAATTAACGTATATATTAAGTTTCTTAATTAATATAAAGATATTATATTCTCGCCGTTTAAAAGGCTTTTTAATAAAAAGTTTTAAAAAGGCAATACAATTAGTATTATTATAAGTGACTTTATATAAATAGAACTTAAAGAAAAACTGGTGGAGAGCACTTAAGGTAATAAATTCTTAATTTTAAATGATTATAATATTAATAAAAGGGTAAAACTATATTCTAGAAGTCGTATTATCTCTTCCGGGGAAGCTTTACGTATAATTAAAGAACGGAATAATATTAAGACGGAATCGAAGCTTATAAAGGCTAAAAGAAAGGCGGGAATCTTTATTAATTTATTATGAATTAAAAAGGAAAAAGCAGCAAAAGTTATAATAAGAGAGTAAAAGAAGACTGACGCCGCCGCTACTAAGAGTTAAAAGAAGACGGAAAAAGCACTGAAAAAAGCCGTTAAATAGCGTGAATTAAAAGAAAAGAAAGCGATTAAATTAAAGAGGCTATAGTATTTAATTAATATTAAAAAGAAGCCTAAAGGTCGTTCACCGACTATTAAAATAGAGGTGGATGTTATACAGTAAGAGCTTATAATATTAGCATTATCCTAAAGGCCAATTCGTACTAAAAAACCGACGGAAAAGGCTATTTAAATAGCCGACGATAGCAACGATAGCGATAGCGATAATATTAATAGCTTTATATTATTAGATTCGTTATTTAATTCTAATTCCGACGTGGATATAGAAAGTATTAGTAACAATAGCGTTGATTATAACGATTATTAATTAATAAGCGACGATTTATATGAGTTCTAAGTGAGAATAACTTATTTAAGTTAATAACTTATTTTTTTCACTATTAATACGTGACTAATTAACGTATAACTTTTAGAAATAATTAAAAGTATATTAATTTATATATATTCGGAATTTATTTCGTAGAAATCCATAAAGGGGTTAAGTAATTACAAGATATTACTTGTTTTCCTGTACCTCGGCTAACGTTTAATATTATATTTATTAATATCGTTACTTATTATTTAATAACGAATTATACGAATTATAAAAATTTTAATAGATTAAACGCGTAATATTTTTTTACGTTTAATGCGTTATTGAAAAAGCTATTTATATTAATAGTAAAAGAAGTTATAATAGATTTATTGAAAAATGTCGGAGTTGCTAAGATGTCGGAGTTGCTGGGTCCAACTTATTAAGGTTGGCCCCCAAAAATTAATTTTTTTGGTGGTTTTCGCCGACGAGTAGTCGTCACAGATCGTGTAAAAAGGATCTTCGAGGGAATAAAAGAGATAGCGAAACCCCGCGTAGACTAAGAGGTGCTTAATTAAGGCAACCGGCTTCTTAAGCTTATCGTTTTTCAACCTCTTTAAGTCTTATAACGTTAACGCATTAATATATACCAAGTGAGCTTTTAAAGCCAGACTTAACAGGCGATACAGCTTGCCCCACAAGTATTGCTCGACACTGCTCTAGCTAAGAACTAAGCATGTCTAGCAGCACCTACACATAACTACTTGGTAGAATAGGTTGTAAACGAGGTCTAGCGATATAATAATAACAAAACTAACTAAACAAAGCCTTCTAGTAGGCGTAGACGAGCAGAAGTATAACCTACCGTCAAACCCTTTTAAAATATAAGTCCGTGCCCGCCGGGCCCCCCTTTTGGACCGCAAAAGGAGGCTCACATAAGTAGCCGTAGGGGGACGCGCTCTTGCAATATGCGTACCTCTCCTTCCCCCTTCTTCACAAGGAGTTGTGGCTGTGGCCATGGCGAATGCAAACTCAAAGCAGATTAAGAGGCTGAAGCTGAGGCTCAACCTGGTTTCTACGTGTTCCAGCTGATGGAGAAACTGGGGCGGGCTGGCAGGACGGACGCGATTACCGAGTATCAGGGGGATGACTAGAGTGGTAGGGCTGAGACTATCGAGGCTATATCGCTATAAAGGAGTTCAAACACGTGATCGAGTAATGCTTCGCTAATTTGGCTCCTCGAGAACTCGAAAGCCGCCAACTCCATTCCCCATTTACTGAGAAAGCACAAGGACATCTTCTGCAGGCCACGTGTCGATCTGTCGCTCTCTCAAGCGGTCCATCTTCCTGCTCATAGCTCGTAACCTTGCTCTCATTTTTTGCGGAATCCTACTCTTCGAGATTTGGAGTCTCAGAGCGGTAGAATTTGCTGGCTTGACAACCTTTGCCTGAAGACCGGATTCGGGACTGCCAATCCAGTACATGGTGTTGATCTCGAGGCTCCAAGCCTTCGGCGGCACGAGAATAGGCTCCTTGTGACTCCGTATTTGCTGAACTGCTGTATGCAATGAAGGGCAATGCCAGGGTGTTGTTCTCTGACATTTGTGCTCCTGAGATTCAAGACAAAGAGTTGTCATGCAAGCGAATGTTGCACAGTACTCTGTGTCAGTGAGGATTTGAGCCCATAAATTGGCTCTCTCGCATGGAACCGGAAGGCACATTGTTATCGGTCCTCCGGTAGTGTGGTCTTGGGGACAAGCTATTCGGAAAATTTTCTGTTCTCGGTCAATGCCTGTATCGCGGAGTACAAGCAAGATGTACATTATGAGCCTCCTAGCCAAGGTCTGCAGCTCCTGGCCGTTCGGCAGATCGTCCAACTGATCGTACCACTGTTTCAAGTTGTCGGTGCCGTTCTGCAATGCCTGGATGATACCTGATTGCAAAATAACCCAATCTTTGGATGGCATGGCTAGACTTTCCGCGAATGCAGGCATCACATCGGCCAACAAAACTCGAAGCGGCACCCTCCTGGCAACTCCCGTGCAAGCCGAAACTTGGAGCCCCCATGGTCGATCCAATTCCCTGAAAGGTAGCTCTTCTGATAGTAAACCAAGAAATTGCCGCTTCCAGCTGTTCCCAGGGTGCCAGGTCCATGTTTTGTTGAACTGCAATTGCCCTCCGGCGAACTGTTGGCCCACTAATGCTAGCCCAGCTTGGAATTCGGTGAATTGCCAATAGCTAGATGTTGTCCCGAGGTTCACCAATGAGGCTATGAATGAAGCCCATCTTTCATCGATCTTGCTTCGACAGGTTTTGTTGACCTCCACAACTCCGGAAACAATGATCTTCTCTGTAGGGGTGAACCTCACAGGGGAATCATGGCGAGGATCAACCTCGTTGCTCCAGTGCAGGATCTTCTTCCTCTCGGTTGTGCTGGAGGTAGGTTTAATGACCCCACCTCCTATCATGATAGCTGTTAATTTTCCCATGACTGCCTCCCCTTCGATACTGCTTGTGACGAACTGGCCTGGACCCCATGTATCCACCAAGTCTTCTGGACAAGCCAATACGTCGTAGGATCCTAGTACATCTCCCGCCTTTCCAGACTCTCCGAACACTAGTACGGGACTTTGTAGCATGTTGTGAAGGCAGGTGAATTTGCATAAAGACGCAGTTAAATGTGGCCCTCGAGATTCAAAGTCGTGCGAACCAAATAGTCGTATGGTGTGTACTGGAGTGTCGACGAAGAACGGCCGCAGGGGTCCAATGTGGGCCTTGAGATACGATGAGAATGCTAGACAGAGAAGCTGAATCGCTAGAGAAGTAAGATGAACTACGTCCATTGGTCCGTCGGAAGTAAAATTAAAGAGCATTGTCTTTGGCAAGATCATCTTCAAACGTGTCAAATCAGCCATCATGATGGACTGAAGGTTTTGGGATTGAAGGACATCCTCGGTGTATAGCGTGAGGTTCGAGCGTAGCTCTATCAACGCCGCGATTTCGACACGGTGGAGCTCGACAGCTTTGTGATCAGGTCCCTTCGAATCGAGGTAGAGGAATGTGAAGGAATCACAACAGAGCCCCTTTCTTTGCGCCAGACCAATGCCGTAGCATAGGTTTTCGAGCGCTTTACGGCAGGTTTTTTCTGTTTCTGGACGAGTATTGTGGGGGACAGCAACTTGAGGTGTTGACTTAGAACCTGTAGTTAGCTTACTGCGGTGAAGGAGACAGGCTTGAAATGACGCTGATGCCGTCAACACGTTGTCCTCTTCTTCAAATCTTACAGATCCAAGCCATGAGCTGAGATCACGATTGCTTGGAACAATTCCAGCGAGTCCGCAGAGCTCTTGGATATAGCTCTCATCTTTCGAGGTGGACGACATCTGGTCATCTCTCTCGATACTTGAGGCGCCGGGAACCACGTTCGCATCTTGCTCTGATCCCTTGCCGCCCGTATGAACGCAAAATGGCTGATGGTGGTTGGGGATGATAGGCTTTCTGGGAAGTGTCCTTGGCTCCAAGAGAATCCAAGGCGAATCAGTTTCTTCGTCCACAAGAAACTGAGCGATTTCATTGGTACTGTATCCGTGATCTCGAAACTCTGAAAGCCATTCGAAATTTCCTTGTGCTGCCGCATCGAATTGGTGGTCTAAGACGGTCTTGACATGTTCCAATTCCCCGCTAGCAATAGCTGACTTCAAGGTTCGGGAAGCTATGCCTGAAAACCCCTGGTGATTTAGTTCGTCCACTGTATGTCTTTCCTCGTCGTCTACTTTCTGACTGTATAATTCATCATCAGATGCCTCATCCGTAAATGATGTGGTCACTCTTGGTTGATCAGAGGTAGGGGGCGAGAGGATATCCCTTAATCTGGTCGATTGTTCCTGCATAATCTCTGCTATTCCGTCATCATCCAATCTCGGGTTTTGGTTTAACAAGGAGGATTCATCTACTACCGAGTGAGCTTCAGGTAATGCGGCACCCGAAGTCGAAGTACCCCTTGAGTCTGGAGGAATATCTAGTGAGACGCTAAGCGCAAAGCACCGGAGCCTTGTTATACCTTCTTTGAAGTGAAGAACATCATGTTCATCTTCAAAATCAAGAGTCAGTTCGTCGCATTTGTGCCTCTTGAAATGCTTGGAGTACACCCCCGGCCGCAGATGACAGAGATTCCATGATCCGACTTGCTGTGTCGCCAGGGTATAAATTTCAAATTCCCTTTTGGAATTAGTGATCAACTTCAAACGCTTTGGGTTCGTAGGTGAATCCCGGTATTGAAGGTTAGTAACTGTTCATTAGTGTTAACAGAGCTGGCCTAGAGATAACAAGACGGGGCTGCTCACTGTCTACCCTTATCATTTGGTATAGCTCTTTACTATTACTCATCTCGCTCTCCGTAAACTGAACAAGCAGTGGCGGTGCTTTAGCTCTCGTCACGGTTACAGCTCTGCTTTTGTCGTCTGATAGGATACTCGCTCCACTCAGGTTTGAGGGGAGTGAAGCAATCGATCGGGTCTTGCCTCCGGCGCTATACCCGTCCCGAGTGGCTTGGAGAGGTAATACTTGCGTGTTCTGCGGCTTCGGTTGTGCACTATCCCACAGCTGCACTTCGCCGGTAAAGGTAATCTCGGTAGCTCGTTTCCAGGGGGTCAGGTAGTGTTTTTCCAGTGCGTAGGCGGTCACGGCCTTGAACCTCCTATGAGGTGTGTATCCTGTCACCAGGCGCTGGAACTTAAAAGCGTCCTGCTCGCTATAAAGTGGATACTCCTCCGTCTTCTGAGTTGAACCCGAACCGTAGACGACGCCGACGTTCCAGAGTTTCGTCACATCCACATTTGTGGCAATAGTGTAGTAGAGAAGCACGGCTTCGCGCTTTAGATTGAGGTAGCGGGTATGCTTCTCAGTGATGCCATCTTTTAAAATCTTGCTAGTAATTCTTAAAGACTCCCCACCCTCTCCCTCAATCTCCAGTTCATCGCCAAGGACGACGGAGTAGAGCTGTAGAGTCTCGGATGCTGGATTCGAGAGAGGCGAGGTAGAGTTACTACCACTAAAACTTGACATATCGATAACGATCAGGCATGAGGCAAACGAGATTTTGTTAGAGATAGTAGAGATGGACGGGCTCACGGTTGTGGGAGCGGCTGTCTAAATGTACGGTGGGCTAGCGGGTCTGCTGTGGCTCAGCCAAGTGTGAGGGAGAGGGACGCAATCCCCCGCTGTATTACTGCCATCGGACGCCTCATTTGCCTCATTGTGCATTGCAGTACGAAGTAATGATACCAGATTCAGTGGAAACCCCTGTAGTGCTGAACTGCACAATATCGTTTTGTTTTATTTTGGCAATATGAGATGGAATATCATTGGCTGGCGAGGAGATGCGGCTTGGGGCTGAGAAGGAGGCGTCGATAGAATACCTCACATTAAGCGCTAGGTAATAAAAGGGCTGTGTTCTAATTCCTAAACGGGTATAAGCTTATCTCCTTTTGTTCACCGGCTTAGGGCGAGCATGATCTCTGGACGCTCGGGTAGAGAGACCGCGTCACTTACTGCCGTCACCCCTAATTCCTCTATATAATTAAGTCATGAAACCCGCCCATTATCTGAGGAGATCGAAGAACTTAAGGCTCGCAATACTGCTCCTTATTTATTAAATGCTTTAAAAAAAAGATTATACTAGGACATCGATCTCTTATATTCCTAAAGTAATTATAACCTAGCCAAGTTAAGCTTAATATGTAAATAACGACCTTCGTGAATATTAAGCTATTAACATTAAGCAACTAAGATATTAGTTCGTAAAAGGACAACTGAATGGACGGGCGCGTCTCAACTAATTGGCCATCCTCAAGATTATTAATATGCTCACCTGCTAAAGGGGCACCGCAGCGGAATTAGGGCGCGGATCGGGGATTGTTTTATAACGACTAATCCGAATCGGGTAATTTCTTTTGTATTTAAATCGTTATAATTAGAGCTATTAACGCACTAATTCTTATAAGTTTATATAAATTAGGGCTTCGGATGCACGCGTTTGAAAAAGACGCGGAGATACGCCAAGGAGGTGCAATTTAGGCGTAGCGAGCCTTAGCACCTTACGAGAAGATCGTTAAAAATCAACGCTATGCTAGCGTGTTTTAAAAAAGCTTATTTTATAAAGAATTAAATTTGGATTTTAATACGCTTAAAACAACGGCCCAGCTATTTAATAGCTATAACTTACGGATTATAAAGGAGCTGCGAGAGCATAAGCTTAGAGCTAAGGTCGAGTATAAGCCAATTGAACACCTACTAAGCTACGATAGCTTTTACTGCTTATAGCTAGAGTATGATTTCTTTACGCGCCATCGCCTTAGGATAAGAGAGTATATATTTGCCGTTTATAAAATTAAAGCAAAAAAAATATAAGAAAAGCCCGTTATAAAAAGAATGCAAGCTTTAGACGTACTTCACTAGGAAGGGTTTGATCGATTACTTTATTATAATAAAAGGTCTTATTTCTTATATAACGGTGGTATTTCGGTAAAATACTAAAACTCGGGCTGTAATTAGCTTAAGCGCTACTAACTAAAGCGATTTCCGGTAAAATACTATTTAGTAAGATACCAGTTTACTTATTGTGGAGGGGAAAACACCAAGCACACAACAAGAGGGTAGCAAAGCAAGTGCCGGAGGGTAAACGTAGGAAATACCTATTTAACGAATACTAAAAATATTATATATTTAAAGAATATAATTTAGTAAAGGAGGGGAGAGATATAATTTAAATAAGAAGGAAAAGTTGTAGTAGTAAAAATCGTTGTTATCGTTAAAGGATATTACCTTAGAGGCTATCTTAAATACAGTAAGATGCAGCTCAATCACGTGACAAATAGACCTCTGAGGTCAACCCCAGTACATTATCCTATTATTTCCGTCTTAAATTCGATTCTTTTTATATACGAATATAATGTTTTTATATAATTCGGTATATTAAGTAATTATATGTAATATTTATAAGTCTTATATTATTCTTAGGCGCTTAAGCTAAGAGCGTCACTTACGAGCGAGTTTATATAAGCTTAATACTGTAACGGTCTTTAAGACGGAGCTTATTAAAAGTCCTTTATCTTATAATATATAAAACATATCGAATGTTTCGACTGCCTTTAGTCTTATAATTCGGTACGACAGAAGACGGAAAATAAAACGTGAGGCTAAGAATATATACTCCTTAAGAAAGACGCTAGGCCGGGTATAGGAAATGCTGCTAAAAGCCCTTCTTTTACCGCTTCTTCCTCTTGTCTTACCGAGGCTTAAAAATATATTCTCTTAAGCTCCTCGCTTCTTTTCTTTCTTACGCTTTAATATCTTTATTTAACGGCGAGCCTTCTCTCCGAAAAGAATATTACTTAATGTCGTATTACTAAAGGCTTCCGAGAAATAATTATTTTAATTAAGTATTATTAAGTATTATTCCGTAATAAAAGATAGACTTTAATAGCTTTTTTTAATTATTATTAAAAGATTTATATATAAATATATTAAAGTCAAACTCTTAATTAGCTTTATAATAATCGTTTTTAATAAGAGAATTAATTAATTAAAACGAAAAGCTGCGAATATAACGCTTTTATATAATAATAAAAGTTTTCTTAAATATAAAAGATTTTATTAAAGGCGGAGTTAATTCCTGTCGATTATATTTAAAAGACTACTTCTCGGGTATATTTAATTATCTTAAATTATAACCGCGAAAATGCTTTTAGTCTTCTTAATAACTTTTTGCTTTTTTATAACTTTAATTTTCTTATTTTACTCGTTTTTATTAACTTAAGTATAACGTCGAAAAGTTATTTATTTATACTTATTTCTTTTTAATTATAATTTTCTTAAGTTTAAAATTATAATTTAAATATAATCCTCGATAAGTTTTTTTTAATTAAGGCATTTCTTATATAAATCGCGTATTAAAAAGACTTCTGCTTTTATTTTAATATTATAATTTTTTAACCGAAAGAGCTCGCTTAAGAGTACTTAAATAGATTTATTAATATTACGAAGTCTTTTAAGACAATCGCTCGAATCGGTTTATCGATATTATAATGTTTCGGGGGATAATTATAAATAAATTATAATATTAATCGTGGCTCGACGTCACGACGTTCCCGGGGATAACCGAAGTAATTATAATATTAATCGTAACTCGACGTCACGATTTTCTCGGGAATAACCGTACGCAAATTATAATATTAATTGTGGCTCGATATTACGACGTTCCCAGGGATAACCGTAAGTAAATTATAATATTAATCGTAGCTCGACGTTACAAAGTTCCCGGGGATAATCGCAAGAATAGATTATCGATATTACGAAGTTCCGGGGGATAATCATAAATAAATTATAATATTAATCGTAGCTCGACGTATTTTATATAAACGTATTCTTATGCTTTCTTACAGTGTAACAAATGGATTAGATTACATTAGAGTAGTAGTTACTACTCTAATCTAATCTAGTTAATTTTTATACTACTTTAAATCTAATATAGTCTAATCTACTACTCTAGATTACTACTTGAGTAGTAGTCATGTGATCGTTTACTAACTTAAAATAGCTTAAGGCTATTATTCTTACCGAATCCGTCTTAGCGAGTAGCCTTACCCGAGTGACAAATAATAATACTTATAAGTATTTTACTTAATAACTTCATAAATATAATTTCAATTAAGGACGTTGATTCCGATATTATGCATTTTGCATGCCACGGCTCCTTTAATATTAGAATTCCCAATTCCCACTCAAAGCCACCTGATGCTATAAAGGACTGGCGAGCGCGGCGTTGAAATTGACAAGCTTAGTGTATCAAAGATACTGGGAGTAATAGGGAGTCGTTTCGCATGGATATCTTTCTTATCATCCTGCTCGACGGCCGAGACCCGAGGATTAGAACTTGCGGATGAAGGCTTACATATTTTTAGTGCTTTCCAGCTTGCGGGGTTTGCGCATATTATTGGCACTATTTGGCCCGTGAATGACGAAGTGTCTGTGTCTGTTACGAGTTTATTTTATAAGAATCTTATCAACAAAGGCGGGCCAGGGCTCGGGAACCGCGAAGTTGCGGAAGCACTCAGGCAGTTAATCCTGGATTTGAGGAAAGGATATTTAGAGCCATGGAAGTGGGTAGCATACAATCATTCTAGTGCTTAGGATATGAATCGAATTTGGCAATTCCGTTAGGCGTATTTAGCAGTTATTAGTTTAATATAACTAATAACAGTACTAGGACAGAAGTTTCCGGACACGCCTTAAGCGAGGTTTTACTTTATTATTAGCAATACCTCTTGATTATGTAATTAAACAATTAATTGATATATAAATCTCATAGAAATTAGTTTACTGGAATTATAAAAAAAGAGAGAATAAAATGCGCTTTTTAGGTTTCTTTTTAAAATAATTAAAATACCTTAATATTTCGTATGCTATCCCTTAGCCTTAATATACGCCGCAATTCGACTAGGCATGCTCTAATATAAAGTATCGAAGGTCTCTTTCGGAATTATAATTTAATACTTTTTTAAGGCCTCCTCTATTACTTCGATATTATCTTCGCCTTTGCTATTTAAGTCTAAGTAGTGCTCTTCGAGTAGTTTTTTGAGTACTTATTAAATGTGTTCGATTGGATTAAGATCTGGCGAGTAAGGGGGCCAATTAATAGTTATAATACCTTATTTAATAAATTAATCTCAAACCTTATAGGCAGTATGAATCGAGGCGTTATCCTACATGAATATATAGCCCGGATTATCGAGCATTTTAAAGTCTAGGGCAACTTGTGCCTCGAGCACTTTAAGGTAAGAATTTACCGAATACTTATGCTTTTTTAACTCGAAATCTCGATTAAGAACGTATAAATTAGACCTCTTATTATCTTAAAAGGCTCCCTAAACTATAATTAATAAATCTCTTAATAATTTATAAGTTTAAATCATCTCTCGATCCGATTTTTACTCGGGAGTCCGAAAGCACTATTCTTAATTCTTACCCCGCCCCCGCTCGACTGAGCACTTGTTACTCTATATAATCAATCTTTATTCTTCGGGCGTCTAACCTCTTCGAGCTACGCATTAAGCAAGCCTTTTAGCTGCTATTACGTCTATTAAAAACGGTCTTCTCTTAACTCTTTAATTAGTGATTCCGTGAGTATTTAAGAATTAAAAGACTTGTCGAGAGTTAATATCCTTCCCGATATATACTTTAATAGCTCGATAGATAGCCTTCGGGTTAACACGAACAAAGCGAAGGGTATTTCGATAATCGACATGTGTATAAGTCTTTAGCGTACCGAATCGAAGTAAATCTTTATATTTAATTGCTGCTCGATCGATATAAGTCGCGTCCTGGACCGTCGATTTAAGGAGCTTGAAAGTAGTAGCGATAGCTCGTATACTAGAGCCCATACGTCGAGCCCCTACTAACTGAGCTCGCTAAGTAAGGGAGAGATTATGAAGACGTCTGAGATTTCCCGAGATAGGCTGTAAAGGAGTACGTAGTTGTGATATTTTATATAGAATTAATAAGGGTGTAGGTTTAAGACGCGACGCAAAGACGCGTTATATAACCGTGCGTCCGGAAATTTATGTCGCGTGACTGTAGTATTGGTTTAATGATTGATATTGAATTGACTAGCTATTGTACAGTGCTAGGTATGCTATATATATAGGCTCTGAGAGCCTTTAAGCTGTCTGTAAGCTTAGTAATCAAGATTTCGCCACTGTAATCATAGCCTATGACAAATCAACAATTAATATAAGGGCTAAAGGGTATTAATGCACCTTTCATTCCTAAATAAGACTTATTTTAATTGACAACTAATTATGAAACTTGTTTGTCCACGTTATTATCGCTGCATTTTAATAGTTAAAATCAACTAGGGATGGAAGATTATTAAACGATTGACTATTATTATAAACATAAAAGGAAATTTTTAATTTTAATAACTCAGTTACAACTTAGTAATACGATCCTTTTGTGTTCTAATTCGGGTAGATTCACTTTAAAACACTTAGTCCAGAGATAAATACAATAAGGACAGTCGTATACCTAATGTTATTAGTTTATAAATGATTATAATTATAATAAGTGGACTTACGTTGTCCCTACGACGGCTAAGTCAAACGTCTTAGCTTTCGTGAGCAAAGAGACTAGCGTAATAAATATACTAGTGGCAATGACTATGATTACCAACCTAGCAGTCAAGCTAATAACGGCATTATAAAAAATAACTAGAGCTAAGAGAAGAAAGATATTAAGCGAGGCCAAGACCATGTGTATTACTTAAATCGTCTACAATCGAGGGAAGACATAGACACGAGGATCTCTTAATATTCTGGCTTTGAAGAGCTACTGAATTATTATTTTCTACTCTTAATATACACTCACGGACGAAAATGCGAGTACCATACCTTATTAAGACGTATAACACTCTTAGGAATAATTATACCTAACCAAGAAATAGCTTTATCTTTTTATTAAGCCAATATCATTAGGTCCTCTTCGCAGTTCAAGAATGCTATTTTGTTCCTAAAAATACAGACATTGCCCCTAAGCTAATTTTGAAGACTGGACATAAGTCGAGAAGGAGCACTTTTACAGCTATTCATTTGCCGACTTCTTTTTATTAGTTAGTCTACCACATATATTAGTCATGCTAGACTGTAGCGAAGATAGAAGAGTTGCTTAACTAATCGTAAGCAGCCAAACTTGTTTGGATTTTAGAAATCACAGCCTTACGTCGACATTCCTATTTTTCCGGCTGTAAGCTAGAAATAAGGGAAATCTTTCTTCTTAGTCAATCTTATTGAGCTTATCTTCTAGAACTATTATTTTATCTTACGTAAGTAAAAGTAGCCGCGCGCGAAGGACAGAGAAGCGTTTAAAAATAGCAAATGAATTATATACTGCTATTAATACTGCCAATCGAGGATAGCCGTTATAGTAGTCTTTAACTATGTCTTATTAATACCCCCTTTTTATAATTAAAGTATTGTGCGGGGCACGTACTCTGAATGTAAGCATTTTCTTTAGTATTAACCTTCTTTTCGTGGATTTAGGCGCCGAATCGAGATTTATAATAATTAACTAAGAATGAGATGCATTGCCCCAGGGCACCAGTATAACTTAAACATAAAGTGGAATTTGAATTATTATTAACACCGTGCTTAATATTAATTAGCTCATTGAGACCCGCCATAATAATTCTTTTAGAAAAGACAACAGAAAAAGCAGATAAAAGAGTAGTTGTCGCAAAGAAGTCTAAGTATTTACTTAATTACCTCCTAACTCATTAAAAAGGTGCCTTATAAGGCATCTCTTACCTTTTTAATGCCATCTTCTTATAGCCAATTAAAAAATTAGCGTAGAGACGCACGCACCGCTTGCCTTAAACGTTCGTTAATATATATGAGAGAGCCTGGCAACAGTTGCAGCACTTTATCCGGGCCACGCCAGGCGACACATATATGTAAGTTGCACACGCGAAGTGACGTGCCACATAAGCATTAGCTAGGGAATCCGTCTCGGGCGTTTACCTCCAGAGGATACTAATAGAATTTGGGGGCCCATTTGAGAACTGGTTTTGGTGAACTCCTGGATTTGCTCTCTGACGTGAGCAGATTTAGCCAATAACTAAAGTTTTATGCACCGGAGTTTTAACTCTTATATATCCTATAAGGATACCTACTTTCCAGTCTTTCCTGAAGAAACTTATTCAAAAGAATGGCAAGCGAAGCGCAAGGCAATCCGTAAAAAAATTATTTTAATAATAAGTAAAGCAGCCTCTAGCCTTATATTAAATAAATTTTAACGCTTTCCTTCACAGCACAATCGATCCATTTTTTGTCCTCACCCCGGATGGCAAACGTGTTAGTATTAACGATTATGAGAAAGACAAGTATAAGTTCATGCCTAACGACGAGGTATATTTATATTCTTCGGGGACTCGAGAGGGACCGTATAGGATTAAGACAACAACTGATAGCAAATACACTTTATGCGATAACAATGGAAAAACTTTGAATAATAGCGAGACATATAAAGAAAGGGATTTAGTCTTATACGACTCGTTTGCGGCTAAGAGCTAACGGCGTCTTAATCGTCAATAGCTAAATCATCTTACTCCGGAGATGCTTCATTATTCCCTTTTCATAGCATAATTCCGCAGCCAGTACTCTATAATTAACATAACATCGTCTTACTCCGACCACCAGGTAATTTAATAAATATTCGTATAAAATAATTACGAGTCGTCCATTCACATCGCTCATCAGCCCTTGTTCCAGTCATGCCACTATTCAGCCGTTGGACAAATGTAGCCAGTTGATTAGGTTCACCTCGCCGACTAGCGACACTAAGTCGAGGCAGAATTACACCCGGGAATAAACATGACTGGCTCGTAATAAAGACCTTTACTATATCATCGGTCTAAAGTTGGCTTATGTATTAGAGGTCGGGCGAAACTATTATGTCCAGTTATAGTTTAACTAGTTTAGTTTCGGTATTTCCTTTAGGGAAAATCGGCAAGTAAGTATTTTCTCCTTTTTTAAACATTAAGTTAATGATATCCTAAAGTTAAATAAACATAAAAACGACTAAGTATAAGGTGCGATTTAACAAGTTTTCGAACTCTAAGGTAATGCTCCCTCTATATTTAACTTCGTAAAAGCCATCTTCTCCAGGTGTATTATCACAGTATAACTTAAATAACTTATTAAAGCCCCGTTCGACATGCAGTCCTTAACTCCTTTAAAGTATTTGAACTTTGCAATGTACTTAAGTATATTTAGTAATACAATATGGTTCCCGTCCGGATTGCAGGGTATTAAGAGCAGGTTGAAAACCTACTTCAATGTGGCATTTTGGACTTTATATACATACTCAGTATTAACATTAACTTAAAAAATGGGAGCTTACGTTTCTAATTCCTCTAATCCTCTAAAAAGAATTAAGAATAGGCGTGTTTTTGTCGCCTGTATAAGTTAATCCCTCTCTAACACTCCTAAAAGTAAACTATTTATGTCTTTCGGGGGGATAAAGACATTAGCAAGATTCCCTTCCAAGCTGATCCCCTTGTAATTTTCTCTCTGTCCTATAGATTAATAGTGACTAGCTTAGAAGTAACACAATTAACCGTGTCGACTTTCGCCTTAATAACTAGCTAATTAGCCATGACTTTAGGGTCTTTTAATGTGTCGAACGGATACAGGGCATACTCGTCAGCTTGGTAAACGCCATGGGCTAATCTAACGTTAAAAATAAAACAGCCATTAACAAAATTTCGATATGTAAAAATAATAATAAGATTTGAACTAATAATAAAGTCTTCAAAAAAAGAAAAACCTTCTTTCCTATATAATATAAGGGTTTATTAGGGATAGCATGCATAAAAAAATGCTCGTAAATATTAATATAGCGTCTAGTTTAAGACATAAACTTCCCGTTTCCCTAATGCCGTGAGTAAATCTATTAAGAAGTAGCTAAGAGCTCTTATTCGAACTCTAACTTGATTAAGCTCGAACGCAACTTCTTTATAGCCGTATACAGTAATAATTATATATTTATTTAAGTCTAAAAGTGTGGGGACTTTAATTTCTACGCTACAAGTCCTCTTCTCAGAGTTTTCAACGACTAGGCGTTTATATAAAAACCGTTCGCTAATGTCTTTGTCGTATTTAATGTATCGAATGCTTCCGTAAGCCCCATCGGTGCGCAGAACACTTTCCGAAAAACAGCAGTTAAGTACAAGTGTTATAGTCAGCTTTTCCCTTAATATACAATTAATAGCACTTCGCAGCACCGTTCCGTAGAAATACCTGGCTTCGAAGCTATAGGGGGTATGAGCGCTAGAGCGAGTGCGCCATTTGCAGGGCGATTAGTACCGTGGCCAGAATAGTGAATGTAGACACTGTTTCTTAATTTGGCTAAATTAATAATTCTTTTGAAGTTTATGGATAAGTTCTTAACCGTTAGTAATAATTCTGCCGCCTCTTTTACTTTAATATTAACATTGTCTGTTGCCTTAGTTGCTATAAGTATAGTAATGTCTATACTAAACATACTTCTCTTGAGATACTCATTAATTACGATAACATTTTGGACTACTCCTTTTAGTGATCGGTCCTGTACTGTGTCCTGGCAGCCTTAAGTAAATTTCTCAATAATTACCCCTACTCCGACGAGTATAGCCCAATAAGACGGCTGCGGGCTTTCCTTGGCTATATACGTAGTCCGTGAGATGTGTCAACGTAAGTTGAACTTAAAAGGCTGAGGATAAGACAGTTTTCGGTATACTACTCTTATTATATAAGAAAAAGGATAACAGAATTTCTTACGCTCGCTTCTTGTAAACTCTCGGTATTTTGTCGAAGCTGTAGGCTATAAGCAGCAGCAACAATTGTTTTATTAAGATAAGAATAACCTAAGTAGAGGATGAGGCGAGGGTAAGTAGCGCCTAGGCAAAGCGGCGAACGCTTACTAACTGCATTCGATGCGAATTCGGAAAATATCGTCTAAGATTACTAAGGTTATTTGGAACGAGGCAGGGGAGTCGCTAGACCGTGATTACCTTTACTACCCCCCCCCCCCCCCCCTAAATAAAGGTAAATTCCCTAATTTTATAAGGGGCTAGAACAACGGTTTTAGCCAATAGGAAAGCGAAGGAATCCTTTAAAAATACTCACTCTTTAATTTATCGCTTACGTAATATAAAAAAATATTAATATTATTTAAGCCACATTTTAAGTTACTTTAAACTTAATACTTTATAAGTCCCCTCGTTCATTAATCCCAGCTTAATATCTTCTTTATTAAAAATTAAAAAGAGATTTATGTTACGATCTGAAGGATTACGCGTGTCTTGGCCTTAAGGCTCGGCAGCCTTGCTATATAGAGAAGCCAAGATAAGAGTAAAATTACAGGAACATGGGTCACGTAATGCGCTAGCCAGTTAGATCGGGCTTACGAGCTTGCGCGCTCGGCAATATCGTTTAGCCGGGCTTGCACTCGGAATCGAAGTTTTATATAAATAAAATAGTTTTTAAAGTAATAAAGCTTTGTGCTTAAATTTATATAATAGTTTAATTATTACTTATAACGTTTTAATTTTAATTAAGAATTAAATCTCTTATAACTTTACTTTTTAACTAATACTAATTAACGAGCTTATACGTCGCGTACTAGTCAGAACTAAGAACGTTATACTTTAAGCACCTTACTTAAAGTATCGTCACTCGACAGAGAAGATATATCTTAAAAAGGATTATTTATAAAAAGAAAAGAGAATAACGTCAGAGTTAAAGAAAATGCCTTAAAAGTTATCCGTAAACTAAAAGCACTAAAAGTCTAAATACCCAATAATTATTATAAGCAACGCAGCAAACTTAAGTAATTTATCCGCTAATATAATATATACTTCGCTTTTAATAAGGACAAGTTCGACGTAAAGCTAAAGAAAGTCTTATAAATCGCTTTTTTCCTGCGAAATACAGCGACGTATTAAATTAAACTAACGTTAAGCAATTACTTAATTAATAATATTAATAGGAATTAGTTTACGATTATAACCGAAAAAAGTAAAGTTATTTTTAAAACTATCGCCGGGTTAATTATTACAATTAAAAAAGTTTTTAAAAACCCTAATAAGAATAAGCAAGTAAAAAAACACTTACTTTAATTTAATTAAAATTGCTGGCAGTGCTTTGATTTACTTTTATATTATAATTATAAGCTCTATTAACGAAGCTATTAAATTAATATTTTTCTTTTTATACGTTATTAATTTAAATAAAGCTTATAAAATAAGTTTATAAATAAAAAGTATTTATTATACGTTATAAAGTTTTTTATTTTATTATACTTTTAGGCGGGATTATAAAGTTAGACCTGCTGTTTTCGGCGGGTTTAGTCGCTGTTTTATACTGGCTCGAACACCCCATAACTCATCACGTGCGTGCGCCAAGAGCTATGGCGGCTAATTGTCGTTGCGTCTAACCTTAACCTCTTCCGTTTTTTTAATCCTAGTTCTCGATTTTCTGACTTTATACTCCCCCGTTTTAGGGGGGCCTTTAATCAGTTATTATGGCAGTGCTTATCGTTTGCGTTCACATATACACCCTCTTCTTCCCCCTTCTCCTACCTCTCGACTTAGCACTTCGTACGACGACATTCTGCTCTTGGCTCCCCCGCCATAAGACTAAATAATTCTCCCTTTACGATAGTCGCCAAGAACTATGCCACAGTCAATCTGCGGCTGCCCTTAACCTCGAAGCCGAATCTCGAACGCCTTAATAATTGTGTTAAACGTCGTTATCCTAAACCGAAGATTTAATCACGCCTCCCGGAATATTACTAGAATCTAATCGACTAACATAACGAGACGACCGTTAAGCTTAATTATATTAATAATATAAAAGACAATCTTTAAGATATTATCGACAAATTCAGTAAGTAAGAGAGTAAATACTTAATTTACGACGTAAAGTACGTAATTAATCTGACTTTAAAGCCAGATTTTATACTTATTTACTTAAGGGTTTATATTAGCGCTTTATAATTCGGAACTATTTAAAAAGGACCTTAATAGCATTTATTATTTATATTTATAAAGTAAGTCGAGTAAAGAAAAGGAGTACGATTCACTAGTATTATTTACAGCTTAAGATACTCTTTAATTAAAAGAATAGCCGCTATATAAATATTAATAATATAAAAGAGGTTCTCGCGGTAAAAAGTCTTTATTATCTTAATATTATCTTAATATAAAATGCTAACGTTTATTTAATATATTTACGATAAATTAATAACGGATTACGATCTCGATATTACGGTTAAGAAGAAGCTTATCCTTAGTATTAACGACCTCTTACTCTTACTTAACTATTATTAGGCACGCGACACTTTTACTTTTCTTACGGAGCGATATCGCGTATAATTCGTACTAATCTTACTTTTCCTCTTCGCTACGGGGTGCCGACCCGCAGAGTTTATTAACGCGCAGAAAAAAAAGAAGCGGCGGTAGCTTAGCTTAAAGATAATAAAATCAGCTCGTCATGGCCAGTCTGAAGCTGATTTTTCATAGAAGCATCTGTTGACATATAAATAATTCGAGCTCTTTACTCACTCACCTCCATTGCCTCATCAATCGGTCGGAATATATGAGCCTGCTAACCCCAATGTGGAAGAAGCGTCAGCCGAACGATATCATTACCGAGCATGCCCACCATAACACCCCACTTCCCTCGAATGTATTCATTCACACATTCTTCAATTCAAGCCTCGTACATACATAGAAGTTCCTCTTGGCGCGGATTGTTAAGAAGCTCGACGCCCGGTTGGAATGCGCTGCCGATCCAAGCATCTCATCTTTTGGTGGGGGGGTTTATTACATCGTAGATAGCCCGAACTGGTTCATTCTCAGTTGCACCTTTCTGGTCATTCTGAAAAAGCAATGGTATCATATCACTAGTATGCTCCATTGTTTAGAAGAACGTATCGAGCGGGTTTACTTGGTAACTGTGGCAACTGCTGTGCTAACTGTGGCATTCTTCTGGTTGAATTCGCCACGATCAGGATGACAACATGACGTTCAAAAGCACCATTATATGATAGCGAACATATGTCATTATAAGATTCGTAGCTGAGAGGTGGCAGAAATGAACACCGGTGAGCCAACCCAGCACCGGGTCAGAGGGGCAAAGAGGTATTTGATCCGAGCCTTGGCCAATAAATGCAGACCAGCCCCGAAATTTAAGCGAGAACCCCTACCAGCAGCGGGGAAACAAACCACTTACTCTGGGTAAACTAAATCAACTATCTAACGTGAACAGTACAAGATCTCCGAGTTCTTTCGCTTCCCAAGTCCAGTACAAAGCCCACGTGCAAAAGCACAACATCCAGTTACTTAAAGCTGCTTCGGCACTTTCGATTGATGATTCACCGAGTGCATTTGTCGTTAATGGTGATCATGCCGGGGATAATTGGTGGCGTATCTCGGGAGTCAAGATGGGCTCGTGCGATTTAATCTCTAAGCCATGATATCGATAGCTCCACATGTGAGAATCCATTAAGTACATATTCATCCCTGCCTCCACCAACAACCTCTTTCCTCCTCGCTCGTTGCTAACCGTCAGCCAGGTACCGTGTAACTTCGATACCACCCCACAGAAGAAGACAAGATGTATTTCTCATCTCTCCTTCCCAGTCTCCTCCTCTTCCTCTCCAGCACAACTCTAAGCAATGCAGCGACTCTCCCCCTTCGCTCCATAACCTGGAACATCCGGTACGCAACCTCCTCCCCTGGCACGAACGAAAAGCCCTGGTGGTCCATCCTCTGTCCAATCTGGGCCGACCAATGCCGCATGCCACACGTGCAATCGCTCCTCTCCACTACCGCGGCTTCAACAACAAACCCAACCATAATTGGCCTCCAAGAAGTCCTCTCCAACCAACTCAGCGACGTGAAATCCGGATTGGGCTCCTCCTGGGCGCATCTCGGCGTCGGTCGCGACGATGGGAAATCGAGCGGCGAGTTTAATCCTCTCCTCTACCGCACAGATACATTCCGTGTTCTGTACAGCGAGACTAAATGGCTCTCTCCCACACCGGACATAGTTTCTTTCGGGTGGGGAGCAGGCAGTAGACGCGTTGTTACCATCGGTGTATTCGAACATATCGCAACAGGCAAGCGCTTTCTGGCCGCAAACACGCACCTCGACAACGTGAGTGCTACCGCCCGAAGCGAGGGCATCAAAGTCGTCGTGTCGCGCATCGAAGCCGTTCACTCTCTCTACGGAAATTCCCTCGCTGTGATCCTAACAGGTGATTTCAATTCCGAGCCGGGTGGAGATGCGTATGCCACTTTGAAAAACTTGGCGTATCTGACGGAGGTTTGGGAGACGGGTGCAAAACGGTTGGGGAGTAATCAGTTGACGTTTACGGGGTTTACGAATACGGGTGTTAGTCGGATTGATTATTGCTGGGTGGGACCGGTGGGGGAGGGGAGGGTGACGGTGCAGCAGTTTGAGATTTTGGGGAATGTGGTTGGGGGTATTATTGCGAGTGATCATAGGGCTTTGGTTACGGACATGACAATTTTGTAGAAGAATAGCAGGGGGCGAGGAGATGAGTGTTATAGAGGTGATTTAATGCAATGTTTTGATGCATCAGGGCGGTGGCTTTGTTTGCTTTCGCTTACAAGATATTTAGTGGCGATTGTTGGACGAAAAACAGTTCGCCTGCTTATGAGTAACGACAAAGAATCCTTTTTCTTTTCTTCTGGAGAGTCCCCCAACCTTGAAGTCACATTTAGGCTCGGATCAAGTTCGCCGACAAAAGGTTGAAGCCATCTATATCATGCCTTTTTACTACTAATCCATCTTTCTCGCCGAAATCCTCACGTGCACCCAGCTTTGAGATGTCCTTCTAATAATATATCCCATTCACATCCCTCTCTATTGTAGCAATGACATAATCTCCACACTGGAATTGGCCACATGCACAGACATAAGAACTGCTCCGAGTGAAGACCTACAGTTAACATCGTGCCAACTCAGCTTTGTTTCCTCTGGTAAGTGCAGACAGTAAGAACTGGGGAGTGGTGCGTAGATGAGCATGCAATGGAACGTACTACACGGTGCTGGCCGGACATAATACCACCTCGACAGCATTTCCAGTGGCCTTGCTGTGGGGTGTTGAACTACTGGCGACGATCTGACATTTGGCCTTTTAGTTCTTAAGAAGGGTCCGTTGTGTTACCGAGTACTTTTGAACCTTCGTAAATGGAATGGGTTTGGGTGGGGTTTCAATGGGGTGCTATGGCTTGCGAGTTGGATGATGTATGTCTCTGAGGTTGGTAAGGATTGTGAGGAACATCAGGAAAATGGAACATGATGCACCCAAAAGAAATTGTATTTATACTGTGAGGCGCGAAATATTTGTGAAGTCTGTCACAACTTTGAAAAAGAACATGGCAATTATATTACGAGGCAGGAACGCATGAATCCCATAACTGGTTGCTGCTGGAGTCGAAAGTCAAAGTCCAGCTTGGAAACGGAAGTTGTGCTTCTTTGGATGGATATTTGTGTGGAGTCTAAAGTTTTTGTGAATATGAGAAGGGATTTTCTTGAATACTAGTGTATAGTCAAGTTCCACGTTGTGTTCAGGAGTCAGGACATTGTTTAATTTCGCTTTCTTGAGTAGAAGCTGATTTGATTGAAAAGTGACTAACGGCTGCACGCCAAAACAAAAAATCTCAACGGCTTTTGCCCAAGTCAAATTTTGGGGTGATCTTGTTGACTGGTAAGAGAGCAGCATAGATTCTGATCTCCAGCACTTACAATCAAGGGTTTACTCTGATATTTCTCCTCGCGCAAATTGGAGCAGAAAACCCAAGAAAGTCTGCTTTTAACATTTCTTCCACTTACAACTTGAACTCATGTGATGGAGTTAGGTGGATCAACAAACATTTGAACTAATTTTGAGGATTTTTTTGCTATCATCGAAACATTTTAGCTACGCTGTTCAATAATCGGATGTTGGCTCAAATGCTTCCTAATTAGGCAACCAGCTCGCGATGCTGACTACGGAGGAAAAAAAACTCAATATGCTTCGTCGTATCGGAGAGTCGGAGCTGCAAGTAGTGGCTGCTTACGTTAGATTGTCTAAACCGCTCCTCTGCTTACTGGTCAGCGAGCTGAGAGCTGTTTCGAGAGGAGTTGAGCTGAGCTGCGATTGTGGCAGGGCTTCAAAAGCCACACTCTTCATATAAGACTCTGCCCGATCCACACGAAAATTTGAATGCAAGAACAGTCGAGACGCTCAAGTTGTTCTCGCCTCGGACGTTTACCGTAATTCAAAATTACTGCCTCTCACACACAATGGGCAAATTATCCGGCCTTATCTCCTCCAGCTATGGCTTCACAGTCGAAGCCGCAAACGCACTCTCACACCCTTCTCCCAGCGCTCAAAATACTCACCACACCTCCAAATATGGATACTATTCTCGCTCTCAGAATGCGCCATTGTACCAACAGCCCAATACACAACTTCCGTCCCGAGAAAGACAAGAATTGCCACTCCCAGTTATCATCCCACAGCGGAGACCACAGAACAAATCTCGCGGCTGGGCAAGAGCTTATGCACCTGCATTTATGGAGGTGGGGATCGATGAAGTAACATTCTTAGATTTCATTGATCGTTTCAATGAGGAGAGCAAGGTGAGTTTGGGTGTCTTCGAACAAAGCGAAGGGATGAGAGAGCTGGGAGTAGCGAAGGAATGGGCTAACGCATTTCAGGCCTCGCCCTATCTTCACGTCGTCAATGTCGCGGGAGCAGGTATTGGATTTCTTCCCGGGGTTACTCCAATGATCGTCTCGATGGCAGTCCCAGTCGCGGTTCAAGCAGCGAAGAAAGCGCAGTCGAATCACCAGTCTGTCACCCCCGAAACGTCGAATGCTTGTGCCTGGTCTAATTCAATGCAGGACAGAATCATACCTTGACAAAATGAACAAAACACTGTTCATACCACATGGCTTGTATGCCATAGTGATGACCTACAGCCCTCAACAAACTGGGGATATGTTGAATGTTGATGTGACGTCGAACGGATCTCAAACTCAATCTGTACGGAACGGAAGAGACTCAAGTCAAAGTCCAGCATTCAAATTACCCGAATCCTGCCCCCTCATCTTCGCCGACTCCTCCCCCCCTCAAACGCTCAACGCATCTCGGAACAACTTCTTCAAAATGGCGGACTTCGTATCTGACTTCAAGGATCGTCGAGCACAGGCTAACTTTGTATGTCCTCGCTTCCTCAGATACATTCCGAAGTTCATGACTTACTTCGGTTTAGGCGCAAGAAAATCCAACATCAACACTCGTCGGTCCAAAACCAACATTCACGAGCAGGTACGCCGACCCGAGCTATACATCCAGGAGAAGAGACGACTCGCGACAGATGCCTAAGCGGGAGGAAGAGGAGAAGAAATCTGGAATTTTGAAAGGGATGAAAGAGAAGGTTATGCATTCTGTAAGTTTTGCCCGAGGATCGAATCGAAGAGTTGCTGATGAGAAAAGGATGTTCTCTACCTCATGATCGTCAATAGCCCGACGGATTTAACAGATTTTCCTCCTGGTCCTGCACAAACCGTTGGTGATCGAGGCGAATCGAGTTATCAATATGGACCACCGCCAATATTTTATACTCCTCTGTCTCAACAACAATATGCTTCAGTTGTGGAGTACAGTTCCGCAAGGAAGCAAACGAGCAACTCCGCTCTGTATGGAAACTCGCCGATGGATGGTCAACAAGTACAAGGTCCGTCGACGTACCAATACGGGCCTCCTCCTTCGAAAATGTCCATTTCGGATTCCCTGCCTGCCTATCAGCAGCAGCATTCTGCAGCGAAAGCAGATTACAATCCAAAGACTAGCTATGGAAGGCCGATGAGCTATGAGATGAGTTGCGAATATGGTAGCGAGAAAGACAATCGGCAAGTGAGTGTAAATAGAGACCCTCATCTTGGACAGCAGTGTCAGACTCAAAGCCAGGGGCAGTATGTTCAGCCACTGTCAGCACCAAGGACAGAAGCACCGCCTCTTTACACACCATACCCAAGCGATGAATAGAATGAGTGGGAGTAACGCTATAGAAGCCGAAGAGTAGAGAAACAAGCGGACTTTTCAGGCGACAGATGAGAAAATAGATGGAACATGTTGCAGGTGTATAATGTTACAATTAACAAGACGAAAACCTATTCGAGCTTCGTCCATTAGCAACATCATCCATACGTAATCAGTTCTTTGACTACTTCCACATGTACCTCAAGCTTAGACGCGACAGCTGCTGCTGCTAGTATGGCTGCGTCCAAGAAGATCACGAGAAAAGCAGGCAATTCCAAAAAGTAAAATTGCTAGAAAGATTTAAACTCTGACTGCATCCAATTCTGTGTTTCTTAGGCATTTTTGACATTATCTGTCCGAGCGCTCAAAGATGCCCCCGTCCTTTTCAGCCCAACCGCGATTGACTTTGACCAGCTCCAACTCCTAGAGCTCTGCCATAGCATCAAACTTCTGCGCTCCATCAACTCCATGTACCCAGCTAATACGATCTTTGATGAACTGCTCAATATTCGGTCTGAACTTCGTCTCATGTAGACTGAAGTCGTCTACCGTACCAACACGGAGGAAATTCTGGCCAGGGTAAGCCTCGCCGATGCGATACATGAGCGTCCCGCAAGTAGAACAGAAGTAGTTAGTCATCAGTTTGCCAGACCAGATCGTCTTTTTCTCGCTGAAGGTCTTGAGGTTCTCCTGACCACGGACATGCTTCAGGTAGGGGTCGACAATGGTGAAGTTGGTTGCGAACATGGAAGCGGTGATTTTGCGGCAGTCGTAGCAGTTGCAGACAAATGTGCCGACGTAGCCTGGGGCTTTGGTTGGCTGGATGGTGTTAGCGAATTATACTTGTTATGGGGAGAATGATTTGTTGGTGGGCTTACGAATGATAGCTGGACTGCACCGCAGAAACATGTGGCTGTTGCTTCATCGTCCTTGGACCAGCCGTCGTTGGCGGATCCTGCGAGAGGGAAGAATGGCTTGGAGGTGTCTGCTGTTGCTGCCATTGCTGCGTCTGTATGTTTTGAGAGGAAAATGTGTAGTTCTGGATTGGGGGCTGTGGTCAAAGTGCAGAGAAAGCGGAGAGGGATGGATGAGATACTGTTGGGAGATGATTGATATTTGCAGCGAGTGAGCTGGCTTGCTATATAGATATCTGCAGAACTAGTCATTTTGAACGAGCCACATCATAACAGAGTTTCCCTCAAAAAGTTCAATTAGTAAGTCAAACATTGTAGCAGGAAATGATCTTCTAAATGTTTATCGAAACCTGATTCAGGTCCCAATCTCTGCTTCTTCATTGGGCTGAGTGAACGATGGATGGCGGCGAAGGGCGCGCAGATGCAGCACAACTTTCTCGCATCGCTCGCTACGCTTGGACCACCCCCACAGCCTGAATAGCATCGGGTCAAGATCGAGTAACTTATGGAGATAAAATGCTTTGCTAAGCATAGGGATCTTCGCTGGGAATTTTCTTTCATATGTTCCAACGAACAGAGTGATTACCAACACTTAGGACTGTTGGCGTAAAAGAGTTGAGACATTCCGAATTCTGGTAGGTGTCTGGTAGCATCATTATGTCCTGTGACGTGCATCTAGCCAAGAGGTAGACAACCTCGTTGATCTCTTCGGAACTAGCTGATGTGTGGCATTTATTTGGAGATATTCAAATCGCTTGTAGTTTGCGTGCGTGTAGCATTGTAAGTTTTCCGGCCGAAGTCGGACTCGCCAGACAAAGTCCATGGAGTTAAGAAATTCTCTCCTCCTCTGTATGCATGCAAATTACAGTCGAGGATAAACGATCAAGGTCGGTCTGAGACTTGGTTGCCGGCTGTTGATGTTACTTAGAGTTGCTCCTGCAGGTAGTACAGAAGTGGGCCTCCTGGTTCTCGGCTACAGTACGGTAATGCTGGAACTTTCAAGTTACAGGATGTACATGAATATTCACTTCCTATATTGTATTAAGAGTCTCATAGCTGGCCTTTTATCACAACTTTGCAGCACCCCCTTCAACCTCCGCAATCAAGATTCCTTCACCAACTTCGTCACCCTCTTCGCCTTCATAAACCCAGGTCACTGTTCCTCCCTTCGTCGCCCTAATCTCCAATTCCATTTTCATCTGTCTCACTACTGCAACAGTCTCACCCTTCTGAATATCATCTCCAATATCCACTAGGATCTCCATCAGTTGCCCTGGGAATGGAATGATAATGTGATTTGAGTTCCCAGGATCACCACGACGGTGGTTGGCTGAGCTAGCAAGTGAACCAAACGATGCCGTTGTCGAGGCTAACGTCAGGGTATACGGAGCAGGCTTAGGAGCTGAAGGAGTAGTATAGATGATGGAGGCTGTTAAAGAAGCCGGGAACTCGTTTCGTAAGACTCGTGTCAGTTGAAGGTGAGAGGGCATCGGCGTTTTGTTTCCTTCGCTTGATGATTCAGGGGTAAGCGATATGGACCACGCGTCACCTTTGCGGAAGAGAATATTCGACGCTGCTACAACAGAATTGTTTGATATGCTAGTGGTTTTTTGTGTCATATTCTTGTCCAGGGTGGAGGATATCACTTTTCCAGATTCCAGGATCGCCGGCAGGTTTGCCTCCAGCCACTGCGTGTCACAGAGTTGGGAGGCAAAAGCTTCATGGGCAACGATGCCTCGCAATACATCCAGACTCGTCTTCACACCTTCAACATGAGTATCAGCAAGAGCTCTCTTTGCCTTCCGAACTACATCTTCCCAGCTTGGGCCCGTGATAATGATTTTGGCTATCAAGCTGTCGAAGTCCGTCCCAATTACGGCTTGCTGCGATGGTATGAGGTAGGTATCCACTCTAACTCCGTTTCCTGCCGGGAACCGGAAAGAGTTGATTTTACCAACGCTTAGTGACCAGTCATTCGACACATCTTCCGCGGTGACTCGAAGTTGAAGCGAATGTAGTGGCGGAGGTGTTTCTGGATTCTCTGTCAACTTTGAGATGGAGAGGGACGACAAAGGGTAGCCTTGAGCCAACCGAAGTTGCAACTTTACGAGATCCATACCCATGGCGATGGACTCTGTAACGGTGTGTTCGACTTGCAATCTTGGATTTACTTCTAAGAAGTAAAATTCCGGAGGTGACGAGCGGACCAGGAATTCGAAAGTCCCAAGAGACAAATAGTTCACCTTCTTTGCCATCCTCAGCGCCGCACTGATGACTTCTCCAATCAACTTGCGGTCCAAGAACGAACTCGGTGCAAACTCAACGACCTTCTGGAATCTGCGCTGGATGCTGCACTCTCGCTCCCAGAGATGCCGTACATTTCCTTGCCCGTCGCCGATGATTTGGACCTCAACATGACGATAGCCATCGATTGCTGCTTTTTCGGCAAATGCCTTTCCGCTAGGACTTTCTTGCAATGCTCTTTTCGCTAGAGATGCCATGTCATTCTCCTCCCGCACAATTCTGATTCCTCGCCCACCTCCACCATCGACAGCCTTGATGATGATCGGGAATCCAACCGAGCTTGCAAAGTTCTTTAATTGGGCTACATCATTTGTCGGCTCTTTCAACGCTGGAAGAACGGGTACTTGACATTCTTCAGCCAGTAGCCTTGCCTGCAATTTATCTCCAGTTCGAGCAAGTATGTCGTGACCTGGGCCGATGACCAGAGTTCCAGCTTCGTCCCGCATTCTACGTGCAAATTCAGGTGACTCAGAGAGGAAACCATAACCTGGGTGTATGGTGTCTATTTTGTGTTTCTTAGCGATTTCAACCAGTTCTGAGATGTCGAGGTATGATGCTGGCGAGGCGAGTTGGATCGAATGAGTTGAACCATTGGTGTGGGACGTATCATTGGATGTGTATATTGAGTATGTTTCTATATCCAACTCTCTGGCTGTAGCAATTATTCGAGTTGCAATCTCACCCCTGTTTAACCGTCAATAGAGTGTAAGACGGGATTGCTGGTGTGGACTTACCGGTTCGCCACTAAAAGACGCCTTATAGGTCTTGTTGAAACCATGACATCGGATTGAAATAAGAACACCTATTTTCAACTAAGCTGCTCCTTGCTGATCGAAAGAAAGGATCTAGGCGCCAGATTAATTCGAAATCCATTTGAAGCTTCTTGGTGTTGGAGTGGAAGCTGATGCTGGTCAGCAATACTTGGGCCGAACCGAACCCCACGCTTTGGCGGGGTAATGGCCGAGGCTCTTTCGTATCCTCACTTCAAGTTCCTTTTCTGTCCACCTTAGTTCAAACTGCAAAATGATGTCCGTCCTGAAGCTGTTCAATCTTCTGCCAGTCGAAATACCCATACCAATAAGATACGATGACGAACAGCAATGACAGAAAGTCGTCGAAAATGGCACCCTCGGAACGATTATCTCAAGTCGCGGGTCACGTAGCGCCCAGAAAGCGTCGAACTGCGAAAGCCAAGGACGAGCTCCCAACGGACTATTCTGATATTCTGAGTCAATTGGAGTCTCTAAAGATGATTGCAAGTACACCGGATACAAATAATAAGGGCTACGTCCGTCAGAAGCAAGCTGGAAAGCTGTGGGTGCGGGAACGAGTTCTGGAGTTGTTGGATGAAGGAAGCTTCCGAGAGGTCGGCTCAGTATCTGGGACAGTCCAATGGAAGAAGCTAGAAGGGACGAAAGAGGAACTAGAGTCATACATACCGAGCAACAATGTGCAGGGGTTTGGTACGTTGAGGGGTAGAAGAGTGGTATTTACGGCGGACGACTTCTCGATACGGGCGGGGCACGCGGACGGTGCGTTGATGGAGAAGACGATATACATGGAGAAGTTGGCTGTTGCATTGAAGCTACCAATCGTTAAATTGGTCGACGGATCTTCTGGAGGAGGGTCCGTCACAACGATCAAGACCGCTGGCTACTCATATATTCCACCCATGCCATCGTTCAAGCATGTGGCGGAGCAATTGAACCTGGGAATACCGAACTTAGGTGCAGTTTTGGGTCCGGCTATAGGACTCGGAGCTGCCAGAGTTGTTGCTTGTCATTTCTCAGTCATGGCTGCTGATGTTGGATCGCTATTCAACGCCGGTCCAAAAGTGGTTGCAGGTACTGAAACCCACTAATATTGATTTATTATGCTAACTACAACAGGAGCTACGTTTGAAGAGGGTCTAAGTTTTACGGACCTTGGTGGACCATCCATGCATTGCACGAATGGCACAATTGATAACCTTGCCGCAAACGAGCAGGAGTGTTTCGAGCAACTCCGTACAGTTCTCAGCTACCTGCCGAACTCTGGAGCCTCATTACCTCCCATCCTACCTTCTGATGATCCTGCAGATCGACCATGTGAGGAACTTCGGACGATCATACCAAGACGAAAAGCTCGAATGTATGACCCCAGGAAGATCATTGCGACTGTTGTAGACGTGGGAAGCTGGTTCGAGATTGGTCAGCTTTGGGGCACCACCACGATTATTGGCCTTGCCCGATTAGCTGGACGACCTGTTGGAATTATCTCTCTCAATTGTGAGGTTAATGCCGGAGCTTTGGATGCGGCTGGAAGCCAGAAAATTACAAGACACCTGAAATTTTGCGACAGTTTCAACATCCCCATTCTCCAGTTTGTTGATGTTCCAGGTTATGCTATTGGAACCAACGCAGAAAGAACAGCGACTATGAGACATGGCATCGCTCTTGCGACAACGTATTTCTC
The DNA here is from genome assembly GCA_020746875.1 of Rhexocercosporidium sp. MPI-PUGE-AT-0058. Lineage (NCBI taxonomy): Eukaryota > Fungi > Ascomycota > Leotiomycetes > Helotiales > Rhexocercosporidium > Rhexocercosporidium sp. MPI-PUGE-AT-0058. The sequence goes on from JAGTJL010000023.1 coordinate 281,233, forward strand.
TACAACCACTCCAGTCTTCAGTGTCGTGACCAGGAGAGTATATGGTGTAGCTGGAGGTATCATGCTTGACTGTCGAGATCCTAGGATGAGAGTTGCATGGCCAAGCGGTGAATGGGGGAGTTTACCTCTCGATGGTGGCATAGAGGTCGGGCATGCTACAGAATTAAGAGCCATCAAGGACAAATATCAGCGAGAAGCTCGATACAAAGAGTTAGAAGAAGAGTATACTCGACTCATGAACCCAGTTCGAACTGCGAACGCTTTTGGGGTCGAGGAGATCATTGATCCTGCTTTGACTCGTCAGATCGTTGTCGAATGGTTGAAGCATGTGTATAACGAATTACTTCCATCGAGACTTTTGGATCGGGCAAATGGCAGAATACATCCCATTTTCTACTGAAAAGACAGAGCGAGATACAAACTCAAACAAGGCTATAAATAATTGAAGCGCCACCATTTACTTTTATTGCTGGACTGGATTATTTTGTGCCGTACCTGTTTTTACAGCCTTAATGCTTCACGAGTCATCGATTTTCCGAAAGAAGTAAGTTACGGTCTGTATGCCATTTCCGACCAGTATGCCGGGCAGGCCCCCTTGTTGCTGACTGCAGCAATTTCAGGCTCAGTTGCTAGATCAAATAGCCTCGATCCGATACCTGAACGAAAAGTGCCCTGCCTCAACGACACGACTTTTATCGAACGGACATGTAGATGTCTCTCTACCTAAATTACGAAACCCAAGTCTGAGCTTGCCAAAACATGGAGCGACTTGCTCGAAGACTGCACTACCCACGATTGTGGAAGAGCCCTAGAGCGAAAGCTCTTGCCGCCTGTAGCATCCATGTTCCATCACTCATAACCACCACAACTCTCATCTACTTCAACTTCTCGTCAACATGGTTTTCATCAGTCGGCACCTCAGATCAGAATGCCCAATTCAACGCCTTACAATTCGCCGCGAAAGTACACGAAATTATTATCATCGCCTCCTTGTCTGCCGTCGCTGTTAGCTTCGTTCAACGTGAGCTTTGTCGGCGCCAAGGGCTTGCTTTTGGTGGTGTCCTGGCTGCTTTTCAGATTACCAACGTCCTCTCGCTATTTCGTCCATCCCTCTGGAGAACATCTCTCGCCACGGGACGAACGTCGTATCGCATTCAGTTTGGACTCTTCATCACGATACTTACGATTTTGAGTGCAATTGTTGGACCATCTTCTGCGATATTAATGCTGCCATCAGTCGGCTCATGGGACCTAGGCGTCCCATTAACATGGAACCAGGGTACTATCAAACATGCTAGCATCTTCCTCTACGGCAATGAGTCCACAATTTGGCCGTCGACAATTACTACCTCCAACTTTCTGCCCCCTGAATGCATCCTTGCCAACACTTCGACAATACTACCAGATCATTGTGCTTCGGCCGGTCTTCCAATTCTTCTGACCAGGCCATGGCAAGGGTCTTTAGCTAGCAACGGCTATGGACCAATTGGAGTCATGTGGAACTTTTCGATGTCAGGCAATGTTTCCGTGAAATTGGGTTATGCTGATGATCCTCCTGAACTATATACATACAACCGAGCAGTACAAGGGGTTGTACCTCAAGACATGGATTCTCGAATATTAACCCAAAGTACATTTTCGTCTATGAATGCTGCCATGATATCAACTTATGTCAAGGCAGGCTATTCTCAATTGTGGCGCCCCAAAGTGGAATGGAAAGAAAACGTTGCGTGGAGATTTGCGTTTCAAAATAGGAGCAGAACTTTGGCGCCTCAAACTTTCGTGCTCTGCCGCACAGAGCCATTGCTCATTGATTCAAATAACACCATACCTGCTGGAAAAGTCCTAACGTTTCCGCTCCGGGGTGCCGAGAATTGGTCTATGAGTGCGAGTTCACTTACAGATCGGTGGAATTCTACAGCAGAACAGGTCTCCATCTGGGTAGAACCTCCAAGCTTATACAACAATACCCCATCAATCTCGTTCGCATCGATTGGAAGGACATACCAGCAGATGCAACACTCCAACGAGACTTCACCATCCTCAAATACGACTATCACATCAGAGATTGTGACTTGCTCCGTGTATGCCAGCTGGCACCCTGTGGATTTTACTCTCAGAAGCGGCACGCCATTCCGCATTTCTTCTTCTGTTCTCGACGACGTCTCCCAAAGGTACGAAAATTGGCAACCTGAATCCTTGCAGCAAGACTTTAGCTTGTCATATTGGCTCAATAACGTGACTGAGCCGGGCGCTCGAGATATCAATCTGCATACTAGCTGGGCAAATTTGGCGCTTCCACCGGAACTCACGGTTGAAAAGATTGCATCAACCTTTGGGCTGGGTCTACCACAATCTCGACAACCGTCAATTGGGGCCGCACTTTCGTTTCTCATAACCGATGCATTGTCCAGATTTGATTCATCAGGTGAAGTCATCATAGCTCGTCAAGATCCGATCGGCAATGCGAACTATATTCCAATGTACGACATTTCGACGTTAAACATCTCAGACCTCACTGAGATCAGTATTATGAGAGATCGCTATGGCTACAGTTACTCTACCTCAGGAACCACAAGACGCTTGGCAATTGGAGTTATGCTCATTCATATAGCCGTGGCGTTGATCCATACGGCATTAGTTGTGTGGCGCGGATGGTGGTGTCCTGGATTGCAATCTCTGACTGAGTTCTTCGTTCTCGCTGTTGAGTCGTCGCCTGCAAACACTTCTCAGCCTGACTTTGCTACCGAAAAATACAAGTACAACATTCAGGTACGCGAAGTTGGAGATGAGAAGCTTGAGTTGAAGATAGATTGTAGATCGGAAATACTAAACTACAGTGATGACAATGGACGTGGAGTCGTGAAGGGACAGATTGTTTGCAGTAATGAGTGAACCAGGATATGGCCTGTTTAGAATACAGTACTACTCAAGGGGGGTTATACTTGATAGGTTCTAAAGATACAACATGCAAGAAATGAGGAGAAGCTGTTTGTAGCCGGAGGTACACAGATCTCACGAATTAGACGAGGTAGAAATCATGTAATTTTCGCTAGGATTAGCCCTTTCGAACAGCTGCTTTGGGTTCTTTCTCTCCTTCCCAACTTCCAGGCTATCACAACTTCCCTCTCATCATCAGCTGCATCTCAGCCAGGTCTCTGCATAACCGCAGGATCGCCCTGCCTCCAAACAACATTGATGACCCACTTCACAACCTTCCACTCCCCCTCCACCTCGACAAACTCAACATTGTACCTCGTCCCCGCTAAGAACTTTGGGCCCGCAGGATCCCCCCCTCGTCCAGGCGGACAATGCATATTTATCGCCGTAGCCGTCAAGCTGGCCGTATCAGCTCCATCCTTCACATCGATCCGGATGTTGGATAGAACGTGCGTTGTGTCCATAGGTCCGATGAAATCGAATACTTGGGCGCGGATGGCGGGGAGGCCGCTGATGGAGCGCCCATCCATTATTACGGTTGCGTCGGAGCTGGCGAAGGCGGAGTTGAAGAGGGGTGTGTCGTGTTCATCGAAGGCTATCACCACACGGTATAGGGCGTCTGTGATGGCTTCGCGGGTGGTGAGGGATGTGAGGATGTGGGGATGCAACATTGTGAGCTGGGGTCCAGTTGGGTTTGATGAATTCTGGAAGGGTTTGGGTTGTGATGATTAGGTTGAATCAACATTTGGCAGGAGAAAGCGTCTCATATATACACCTATACACTATCTCACAACAAAACATCTTTCATTGTTCTCATGATTATCGGCCTTCAAGTTGGACCGCTTCGCAACGTACCAGTTCGCCATTGGCCATGAGATCTTTTGGTCCCAGAAATATGTAGATGCCCATCTCCTGTTTCATCATAGGGCTTTCAAGTTGCGCCGAGTTGCGAGATGAAATCAATAAGCGACACAAGGCACAAGTGCGGATTGAGACAATTATACGAGACGGCCCCGGTTGGCTATTGGGCTTTGGACAGTCTCCTGTCCAGTGCCATTCGCTCTCGGAAACTTCAACTTCGCTTCCGGCTCTTAGAATCTTCCGAATCAACTTATGCGTCAAAGTAAGCACCTGGGCTCTGTCAATTAGGGGAAAATGATTTAAAATTACGCTTAGGAGTAGTGAAGAGCTTTCAGGACATTGGACTTGCGGCACCAAATGTTGTGTGCTGGAAAGGAGCTTTGTTGTTTTCGCATCGGGTAATTTCGCTTATCTCTTCATCACGAGTGGGTGTAAACAAATGCTCATCGAGGAGTCAACGAATGAAGAGAGTTAGGTTGTCGCTGGGGTCTCAAGATCGAATGTGTTTAACATGTTTCCTGAATTAATGTAATTCTCCTTCGTGGATCTAGGCGGCGTGTAGACGGCTTGCAGCTTGCCTTGTGAGATCCACTTCCGTGACCTAACCAATTGTTGAAATCATTGGATTATTTATCTACACAAAGAGACTCAAAGAGTATGCTAATCATTGATCTTAAGCGCCTTTAAGCGATCTAGTGGTGCGTCCGTTAGTCGGCCAATAATATAATTTATGTTCGGAAAGTTGAAAAGCGTAGCGTGACGAACCATGGATAAATGAAGCTACCACAGAAATCATCAATTCTAGAACATGAGCTCCATTTAAAAATAGAAATACTTGGCAAATCCGTGGTAATACTCTCCCATGTCATTAAATCACACATTGTCACCAGTCCAACAATCTCCTGTTTCGTGGCCAAGTCTTGTACCTGCTTTGGTTCGACAGGGGTGCTTGAATACGTCATCGTCGCTTACGCCACAATTGAGGTGGTGCCGTTGGTTGGTTGGCGTGGAATGTGCCAGGCGACAGCTCGAGCACTTTATCTATCACTCCACCACCTCACTTCTCAGTTTCCTCCTCTTAATAACAACATCACACACGCACATGCCCCCTCAACCACGAAATACTCGCACAAATAATTCAACGACAATCGCAAAAGCTTCCTGAGCTCTACATATTCATCATGGGTGCCGTCTCTGCTCTCTTGATAGTCTTGATCACCATCCTCTGTAAGTGACAACCACGATGCGAGGCCATGGACATGGACAAATACTGATGTTCTACAGTGCCACCCGTTGGTGTGTATCTCGTCGCAGGATGTGGTGCTGATCTCTTGATCAATATCTGCTTGACGCTTCTTGGGTAAGTCTGCTCCATATTTCAGAGATCTTGTCTACCCTTACTATCTCTTCCGCCGCAATAAGTAAGAAAGACACAAGTAGCTAAGAAAAAACTCTGCAGATACATCCCAGGCCACATCCACGCCTTCTACCTCGAATACATCTACTTCGACCGCCGCGACCAAGCCCGTGAGGGACGCTTCACTGCATCCCGCGCCCCAGGTGTTTATAGCGATCGCGTCCAATCCGGCGGCCATGGCTATGGAACTATCGCTCAACCTGTCCAGTAAAGGCGTCATGGAATATGGGAAACCACATGGAAGGGAGAGAGAAAGGATGCTTGATAATGAACTGATGCTTCACGAGATATATCAATTTGGGGCAGCGATGGTCTGGGTCGGGGATTTGCGTGGATAGGATACCAATTTGTTATATTGCGACTTGCGATTACCCTCCTGCTGCTCTAGAAAATTCTCTTCTTTTGCGCGATATGGTGGGTTGATCGTTATGATGAAGGGAAAGGTTTTGAAATTCTATACTTTGCAATTAACTTTCATTTCTCAGCGATATTAGCAATTATCAATGCAATTATCATTTGACTTCAAGCCTTTTCTAACATCCAAAAAGAGCAGAAAGCACTTTCGAAGAGATATAAATGTCCCAAGCCACCCATCCATCTCGCGACACCAGCCACGATTACCCCACAATGCGCTAACAATTAGCGTGGATCAAGCCTCAGAAGACTGTGGCTTGACGAGACGTGTTAAACTCAAGCTCAACATCGCAATTGACAGAAGAGCTTTCCACGCCTTCGCTCCTGTCCTACTCCGAACACCTTTCTCAAATATCGACGACACTCGAATCCATGCAATAGCATCACAAGACTCCAAAAACATAGGCTTCTGCCACAATACATAAAGCCATGCATTCCACAGTCGTCCGCGCCCAGAATGTCTTTGGCTTCTTCACCACCGTGGCCTTCGCCGTCGCGGCTCTGATCGCATTCTCCGACATACTTGCGCCGCGGACACCTAGCTCAAGTGTCATCGTGAAGGATGTGCAAGTGTGAGGATCCTCCAATTCTTGCCTAAAGCTCATATCATCCCCTCAACACCCAAAACCAGAACCACAGCTGACCAACCCTCTCCTCTCCAGCGTCAAAGGCCGTCCCCACTACTACTCCGCTAAGAAAGAAGAATACGCCGTAATTCGCTTCTCACTGACCGCTGACCTCTCCTCCCTCTTCAACTGGAATACCAAGCAAGTCTTCGTGTACGTGTCAGCTTCATGGCCAAACGCAACATCCACCGAGCTCGTGAACGAGGCTGTTATCTGGGATACGATCATCACGAACCCGAGCGCAGATCACTTGCAGAACATAGGGCCTGCGGCTATGAAGAAGCTGGTTAGAAGCGCGAAGGGAAAGAGTGTTGATCCGTCGAGGTAGGTCTCTTAGTTCCTGCTGCGAGACATAGGCTTGAGAGAGAATTGTCTTGAAGTTTTGGAGAGATTGGATTGGAGCTATGCTAATGCTTTACACAGGGGCAAGCTCGACCTCAAGAACCAAAAAGCAAAATACCAAATCACCGCCCCCACAGGCAAAGTCGCACAAACGAACGACGTGGTCCTGAACCTACACTACAATGTCCAGCCATGGGTAGGCATCCTGACTTGGACCCCGCAGGTGGAGTTCGGACGGTGGAAAAAGATTAAGGGCGGGGTTAGTAAGAAATTTAAGTTCCCGGCGTTGAAGGTCAAAAAGGTTGAGGAGAAGAAGGTGTAGGATCGGGTATGGTTAGAGGGCTATTTGGAGCATGAGTTTGCAACATTAGAACGGTCCTTGGGATGGGCTACATATATTGACCCGGAATGGAATAAGACTGCGATCTGCAGAGGTTTCCCTTCCTTCTGGTTCCAGTTTTTTCACAATTTCCAACATTTCACAAGTGTGCTGCGCTCTTCCTTTCGTTCCAAGTGAGTTTAATGAGAAATTATGACATTATCCCTATCCGCAGATGGGACATATACACATAGCTTATTCTCTTGAGAACTTTTGGTCACTCGGGAAGTACCTTGGTTCTTGTGTGCAGTTTGGATTCAGGCATGAACCTAACGACTAGTTGTTCGGTTGATAGATTGTTGTGGACGTCGGACAAGCCCTGGTTGAAGAGGACATGGAAATACGGCGTTAGAAGTTTAACATACAACTATCTCCTTCCGGCGCGGGGTTTCTATGTCCCAGATGAAAATTCCGAAAATGTTTCAAGAATGACAGCAAGTCGGAAGAAGGCGATAGTAAAATTGAATTGGACAAACTATCAACGCGTCGGTCGAGATGAGCCGTTGTTGGTTCTAGATTACGAAACCTCAAGGTAACATACGATACTGGAGTAGTCCAATTTAACAGAACTGAAAAACACACCCCTAAACTGAAATCTATGCTCACTGTGTCTATGTACAAATAGTCCTCAAGAACCCACAATTCGTCGTATTTCTATTATACTCAAGCGGAAGTGTCGTGGCAACCAACAGTCTAAGCCTTCCTTACAGGGGAAATTCTCTGGAAATTATTTTGAAAAATTGCAGCCACGGTTGAAACTCCTCTAAATGTAGAGCAATCCAATGCAGTCACATTTAAAGCTACCTGCCACCGTCAATTTTGACCAGCTCCGCAATGCCTGCGCATCATCGAAGCCATCAGGAGAAAATCCCGATAGAACAAATCTATCTGGCTTGCGCTCACTTCTCTCTGTCCGGCGAATTACTTCTCAGTAAGTTTTACAACATAATATCCCCTAGGCACGCTGTTATTCAGTCTTACTCTTGAACTCTATACTGTCTCGCGTGAGACCTTCAGAAAGTGACAGCAATATATGTCATGACAACGGCTAAATGCTCAAGACTTATTCTTCCAAGTGTCATCAACTGTCTATTTAACGTACTTAGAACCGGGGGGGGGGGGGGGGGTTGAAAGTATGCGATCCTGTGTGAACTCTCTCGACGACGTACACAAGAGCTAACCATTTCTCCCCTTATCACGACAAGCTTGGTTGGTCTACAGTCGTCGATCCGAATTCCAGATGGCAATTGCCGTTTTGATATGCATGGGTTTTCAAGTTCCCTCACTCTGTTTTCCATGAGTATCCACTGAAACAAATATCTTGAGCCAATAGTCCTATGTTGTCAGATATTTTACAAGTGTCATTTACTCGTTAAGTTTTGCATATCCTCGAGTCATCATTTCGATCTTGAAAACAAAGAACTCGAGGACGCATGCATTTGACGCTACAAGTATTCACTCTCTCCCAATTCACTATGGCTGACGTTTGAACGCTGACGTCAACCAAGGTTTTATAGCCTGATGTGACAAGATTCTCTCTTTCTCCTAAAGCCCTCAAGCCTACTGCGTGGTCTCCCTCCCCGTCTTCTCATTAACTTCAGCACTTTTAACCTCCAATACCACCTGCGCTTTCCCCTCCTTCTCAGTTGCTCTCGCAACACCTTCAACAAAACGTTCCTGGATCTCAGCCCCATCTAGGATAGCGGCCGTTTCTTCAAGTGAAGCACCTCGAGTTTCGACGAACAGGAAATACACTACGATCAGCTCGACGAAGAGCCATACATCATACACGACGTAATCTAAGTTGCGTGTTAGTTGAAAGTGATTAGGAGGTGTGGTGGAATTTTACAACGTACATTTCCACTTAATGTTAGTGACGCCGACTGGGTTGGCGTATTGATTGAAGATCAAAGCCAGCGCCACAAAGAGATTGTATAGCACAAGACCCTGGGATATGTCAGCATTACCCACCTACTCTGAATTCCGTGGAGGCTTACTCTAGCTCTGAGGTGATAAGGAAGGATCTCAACCACATATGTTACCTGCAAAGGACCCCATCCGATGCTGAAAGCCATGTTGTAGAGGAAGATCATAGCCAAGACACCTTTGGCGACCCCTTTGGGTCCGCCACCTTCTAAATCTGTAGATTTCTCGTATGTTGCTTCGAGAGCGGTCCAAACTGCAAGCACTATTAGCTATGTTCTGATTTCAGAAGGGGCAGCGCATACCGATATATGTGACCAACATCCCAACGGTAGAAGTCAAGAACATAGTACGGCGTCCAAATCTGTTGACAAGCAGCGAGAAGAAAAAAGTCATGACCAAACCCCAGATCGACAGGAGACCATTGATGAGAGTCTGCGTTTGCTGGGAGGTGTATCCGATCGAATCCAGAATAAGGGTGAGGTAGTACGAGATCAGTCCATTTCCGGACCATTGCGAAAAAAAGCCCACGGCGAGAATAATGAAGAAACGATGTCTATTCCCCTTAGTTTTGAAGAAAGACAAATACGAAGTCGTCTCTAGCGCCTCTCTCTCTAGTCGAAGCGCCTCGCGGATCTCCTCCAGCTCGACCAAGACCATGTAGTCGGATGCGTCGCCATTGGTATGGTATTTGATGATAAGTTCTTTCGCTTTGTCCTCTCTGTCGTTATCGACTAGCCAACGGGGACTTTCCTCGATGAAGTAACACGCCCCTATCTGCACGACGCTCGACAGACCTTGGAGGTAGGAGGGGATTCTCCAGCCCCAGTCGTTGTTGAGTCGGAAGGTGCCGTAGGTAACCCAAGCTGCGGCGATTGCTCCAAGAGACCAGAGGGAGTTGTAGACACTGACTAAAGGTGCTCGTTGGGTTGGGAAGGCAAGTTCGAGGATGAGTAGGGGTGCGGCGGTGATATTGAACGCGAGGCCGAATCCGATAATACCGCGTGCGGCAATGAACATTCCAGCTGTACAAGTTAACTACTGTTTGTTTGATTGCCGGAAAATATTGGGACTCACTATTCTTAGATGCGCCCTGCAGAATGGTCCCCACGAGCATGATCGCCGCACCAAACACCAGGGTAGCTCTCCTCCCAAATTTGTCGCACGCAAAAGCGCAAAACGGGAGAGCCACAAGCTGTCCAACATTCTGAATTGCGTTCAATAGTCCGAGTGAGCTTGCACCAGGATTATTGAAAAATGCTTTCCAAGTGTCAAGAGACTGCAACCCATCTGAGAAACGATTAGCCGAGTTCCTGTTATAAACCACAACACCGGGAGAGGACGTACTCATCATAGATCCATCATAACCAGTTGCATATGAAGATATAAGAGAGAGTACCAGGACCAAATTGAGCGTGATCATGCCATTGTTGGCGAAATATCCGGTTTTGCGGCCGCTGAGGGCAGCGTCCATCATTCCTGGGGAAGACATGATTTCGTCCACTTGGAGAGAGTCCTTAGGTGACTTGACCGTGGGAATCAGAATTGAGTTTTAAGAAATTGAGAACTTACCTCTCCCTATATAGATAGGCACATGCGTATGCACTACTCGTGTTAGGATCTTGACTTCGCATCTAGCCAGGATACCTACGATACGGGCAATCTGGAGGAGTCAAAGGTGGGATTTCCCAGCTTCGCCGACTAGTTTGCCGGCGTTTAGTCTGGGGAAGACGGGGAACTTGACTCGCCTCGCCATGTGGCACCGCCGGGTAAATTCAAGAGAAGAAGTCCAACAATGTCTTAGCAGGGGTATGATCTCAGCTTTGGAATCTCGACAGCCAGACCGAGAAATGAGGTGTGGAGCTGCAACTTGATGTAAATCTCTGATTGGAAGATTGAGCCAAACAGGAAAGCCAACTTCTGATGTGGAGTACCCCGCAATTCATCTTAGTTTCCAAAGTCAAACCCCTTGGACCTACAGTATTGCAGCCTGGTAGTTTGTTAATAAATCCCGCCTTTGAAAATACTCAAATGTGGAAGCCTTGGCACAAACGCCTTGTCCACCACGAACGCAATCTGAAAAGATATGGGCCGAGAACGAGATTGGGTCCTAATCCCAAAAGTGGGATGAATAGCGATTTCCAGGATAGGTACGTTACATTCGCATCCCGCATTGCATCAGAAATGAAATCGCGCTTCCAAACTGCTGGGTCGACGCAACAAACCAATGATCTCCGTTTGGCTTTGACAAGGACTCTACTTACCTCCTCTGACCTTCAGTATGAACACAACAGCTTTTCTTTCCAAAAAGAGCTAGTCCAGAATCAGACTTATGCTTCTAGCAGAGCCGGATGTAAATACAAGTCAGGCGGCAGAATATCCCAAAAAGCTCCATATGGAATGATATTTCCTTACAACGGACTCTTCAACTGGTATTCGGAGCATTTGTGATGATCGCTTCGGTGTCAAATCCAAGGAGCGAGGTTTTTTTCAATTACTGGAGAGGACCACAACGCGTATAGACGAAAATGATACATGTGGTGCTTCTCATACCCGAACACAGATGAACGAGGCAGCTGAAGCAAGGAAACAAGGTGGAAGTCTTGTCCTATGTATTGACTCAACTCAGTTCCTTGAATTTCACCGGTTTCTGCAGTTTGAGGAAGTTTGATAATAGAAAATTCTAACCCAGATTATAATCGTAGGTTGAAGAGCGTGCATTTGCAAACAGACTTCGTTTGTGGTGAGAACCTGATAGGCCGATATGCGGTTACCGGCAGGCAGGTTGGTGTTGGTTCTCAGCTAAGCGTTCTCATCCTCCCTCTTTTGGATTTAAAGTCAACTAACACACGCCACTGAGTGTCTTTCAAGCCATCTCACTCTTTGTCTACCACTCGGTGGCATGGTGTACTTGGCCGCTGGGGCACACTTCCTCATCTCCAAATGGTGACCTCTTTCAAACAGCTCAAGCTCGGAGTAGTACGGACGATGAATGTAGCGTATTACTCATATTTATAGTCAATATTTACTGACTTGGTGCTTAATCTCTAATCTCTCTTGTTGGCGTCCTCAACTACGGCTTCCTCCTATCTTATCTCAATCCATCTCTCTAATTCACTTTTCTTGAGGAACAAAAGAACACAGAAAAGAGCCATAGTGTGGCGCCAGCACACAGTGACTTGACCTCCTCCCCCAAGAGAAATCTCACCAATATGCAGAATCAGTACACTTCCGCAGATATGCTCTACTCCCCCATTTCATCCCAGCTCTTTCTCCCCTTCAAGTACTGTAGCCATAACTCCTTGTCATATCAGGATCATCGACATTATAATACGAGGTTGGCGTCGTGTCGTAATAGGCCACGCAAACCCACTCTTGAGCCGCCTCATGAAACTGCAGGTTGAACGTGAAGTAGCCTCCTCCAAACTGGGTGAACGATGTGTTGGCTGTAGCGGCACTCAGGTTCGCTGCAGTGCATGTACTCTTCATCACAGCATTAGAATCGTCTTTGTAACAGCGCGACATAACGCGGAAGTCGCGTGAAGGTTGGGAGCAAGTTCTCTATCTTACTAGAAATCCCGCATATCGGAATGTCAGAGCAGAAGTTCCTGCTTTCATGCCTGGGTTGTTTGGGTTCATGGTCTTTCTGCCGGTGTAAACGAGGTTGTAGGTAAACTGTTAACGAAATGTGAGCCACTGTATTGGGTCGACTAGTGGAGTTGCTCATGATGGGGAAAATCGTGTGGAGAGTGGTTGGAGGGGAGATCGGTTGACACAAAACGTGTTTATTGGGTGTGTGGGGAGACTTACGAACGGCTCGACGATTCTGGTACATGTGGGCGATGCATAGATGGTGGTGGTCGCAGGTGTTGTTATTGTCTCCGTGGCAGTTTTCGAAATAGTGGTAGAGTCAACGTTCGTTTGAGTCTTGCGTGTGACTTGAATTAGCTTGGGACTCTCAGAGAGGAAGAGGAGAGCCAGAAGTAAAGAGAAAGTAACTTACATTAGTGACTGTGATCGCTGTAAGAGGAGTCGAGGCAGTGATAGTCGATCTCGTAGCGCCTACGCAAGAGCATGCACTGCTGTATCTCATGGCTCCAGAGCAAGCAGATGCATACGCTGGAATGCCTGTAGGGGTAGAGGTCTGCGGTCCATCCGTGACTACCTGGCGTCTGCTGGCAAGGCCATCAGGAAGAGGTAGATCTTGTGGCTGAAAGAGTCTCTTGGCAACCGGAATCAGAGAAGTTGAAACCACCGTGTTAGCTACTGTAGTTGTGGTCGTGTAGAGCCAGGTAGTGGTTGTGCTAGAAGTCACGATTGCTGTCTCGGTGACAGTGCTCCTTGTAGGCGTGACGGTTGTCAAGAAGTACGATTGGCAATCTGCACTTCCAAGAGAGGTGGTTGCTCGGATTGCTATTTGATTTCAATCAGTAAAGGTTTACTTCATAAATCCACAGTCAAAGGCATAAACGTACCTCGGAGGCAATTATCGGCGTTACACACAGGTGCAGCAGCAATGGCAGCTAGAGCAGGAGAAGAAGCAATTGCCAAAGCAACTGCGATCTTAAATAGCATCGTGAGAGAAGGAAGTTGATGTTAAGGCACAAGGCAGTATGGAACAAATGACTTAGGTGCCGATGGGGAGCTGAGGGGCTTCCGGCGCCTCCTTGTAAGAAACAGAATATCACAAATACTTCTAGCAGTGCACTGAGTGCCGATCATGAGCCTCCGATAAATTCATTTTCATAGCAGTTGACATCAATTTAGGCTCTTCGAAATTGAAGCTATCCGTCAACAACATTGCAACCCTCTCCTGAACTAAGCGAGAAGAAGGCTAAACAGAGGCGCTCTAACGAGGTCGCGGTTAACATCAGCCAACCATACCTGCGCTAGAGAAATCTGGAGCACAACCTACCCAAGTGCATTTCCAGACGCCTACCTAGTTCCGAAATAAGCTCATTGCTAGCTTACAACTTGAGTTATGAAATAGGCAACGCACCTTGAGTTGGATCCCTAATGAGCCGAGACGCTCGAGATTCTCCTCAAGTAGGGTTTTGCTACAATAAGCATACATTAGATACCTGCAAATCCTCCACGGGTAGAACTTTAGCTTTACGCTCACATTGACTATGGAAATTCTACGATGGGCTTCTTGGTCATAAGATGACCTGCAAGCCAGGCGGAAAGCTTGTTGTTCTTTAAATTGGCCACTCTAACTATAATTCTAATCTTGCTGCCTCAGAGTACACCGGTATTTATTGAATGTCCAAATTCTCTCGAGTACTGTACATGCGTCAAATTCTGGTGTTGCTTTAAATTTCGCTAGGAGAGAAGGAATGGAACATGGTTTCTACCCATTCTGGATTGTTTAAGTAGGAACTATTGTAGTAGATAGGAAGACTCTAGAAACGGGATATTAGCTTCTTCACTGCTATCAGGCCATTCTCGCCCCAATTACGTCGAACTGTAAGCTTCTTTAGCTGGATCGCGCGCATAGTCCTAATTCGACGCATTCGATAGTTCGAGACAGGGGGAGCTTACTAGCTGTCGTGGAGGCGTTATGCAAGCACCAAAGCACTGCTGTAGATCTTCAATGCAAAGGACCACTCCTTTCGTCTTCATATAACCTTCAATCTCCCAGCTGTTAAATAGTAAGTTCCGTGGAATCTAGACCTACCTGTCATGTTACGGTAACAAACCTTCACATCTATTTGATGTATTATAGAACTTTAAGTTCCGTACGCATATTCTCAGCCAGCCTCTGCCAGATAAAAAGTTTGTCTTGATTCCAGATCTCTACATTTACAGGAAAAAGACTACCAGTCTCTCCCCGGATTCCTAACCTCACTCTTCTTTAAACCACGGTATCTTCGTTCCCCACTCCTCATCCTCCACGGAAAATCTGACTCCAACCCTCTTGCACTCCCTCTCTAATTCAGTCCATAGACGCTTTTCCCCATCCTTAACAATATCTTCCTCCCACCACCTCCGCTTATCCCAACTATTGGCTTTCCTACACACCTTCACACCCAGCACCTTCAACCCCTCTACGAAGTCATCTTTCCTCTTCAACAGATCCCACATCTGTTCCTTCCAGTAGTCATTCTCAAACCCGGTCGCTACTCCACGATCAGATTTGACATTAACGCGGAGATTCAGCGTGTGGACCTTTGCAGGGAGGAGCTCCACCAGCGGCGTGGGAGATTTCATCCATTTCTGATGTCCACACAGCGCAGTGACATCAATCGATAGCGTCTTCAGCACCGCAAACCCCCTCAACGAGCCAATGAGGATTGCATCCCTAGCAGCAACCTGCAAGGATGCAGGGAGCGATGACTCCCCGTATAAAGCCCGTAGATTCTCAAGAGAAGTATACGGATTCCCGAGGTGGTTGAGGCCATCACAATACCTATGTCTGAGATCTAGATCCAGCTCCTCGAGCGTGGCTTTGTGTTTCTCCAAGGCGGGAAGGATGAGGTTATGGAAAGGCGCATGGCAGCCTACGCGGCTCCCGCAGTGGGAGTCTTGCGACCAGCGGAGATAGGTAAGGGCTTTTGGAGCGGCGAGGAGGGCGACTGTGTCGCGAGTTTCGAGCTCGCTTTCGTCGAGCACCAGAGATGTTATGGCGCATTTGTTGGTGTAGAGCGTTAGATCTGGGTAGTCGTCGTCGTCGTGGTTCGGGGGTGATGTAGGTGTTAGAAGGGCGAGAGTGTGGAGGCTGGCAAGACCGAGGTACGGCGCGAATTGCACGGTTTCGAGCTCATATTCTCTGTGGTCCTTCGAGCCAATATCTACGTGTGTGTTAGTAGTGGATATCTCAGACTCTTGGGGGAGGATAGCTTCTAGTAAAGCACATTAGGGCTGTGAGCGTAGAGGAGACTTACGAAGCGAACTACAAATATATAGCTTCTCTAGCTTCTCTAACACTCTCGTCGCCCCATCCTCGAGACTCTTCGCCACCATATTTCTTAGCGGAAATTTATACCACACCAGATCAATCGGCATGAGGTACATAGTCTTGAGATTCTTCAACAGCGGGAGTAATTGACAAAGGATATCCTCATCCTCCAGCTCCTCTTCAGGATGCCAAGCCGCTTTGTAGAAATCGACGAGGACATCCTGATATGGAAAACCAAGCATTGAAGATTCATTCCTCAACGTATCGTACACATCTTCGTGATTGTAGGGAGGTTTGACGTCTACTGGACCGAGATACCCACCCGTCTCAAGCTCGATGTCAGATTCCGAACCAGATACAAGACTGTCGGAATCAGAGTCCGAGTCTGAAGGTTCGTAATCCGAGTACTCGTCATCGGATTTTGAGACTTTGAAATAATGTGGCATGGGCTGAGCCATCAGAGCTTTGAATGCGTCCTTCTCTTTCTTCTTCCGCCATTTCTCTGCCGTATTCCTTTGGGCTTCTTGGGGATCTACTTCTTCAGTGTCAATTTCGTCATTTTCCGCTTTGGCTTGGGCTTCGTCTTCATTCTCGTCATCGTCGTTGGATGAGACGCTGTCGTTGGTACCACCCCTTTCAATGGTTGAGATTGACTCTTCTTGGGAGTCAAACGGCTCGCCATCCCCACCACCCTCTCCATCCCCCTCCTCCTCCCCCTCTTCCTCATCCTCCTCGTCACTTCCACTTCCACTCCCACTCCCCACCTCCAACCTCTCCCCACCCCCAAAATCAGGCATCCCAACCCACTCCTCCAACCTCGGACACTTCCCCCACTCACCAAGATCCACCTCCTCTACCCATCTCGCCAAATCGCTTCTCCACAAGACCGTCAGCCAGAACCTCTTCAGACTCTCCCTATCATGCCGGATACCATGATACGTGAACTTCCTATACAATATCGGAGATACGTGCGCGTAGAGATGCGAAGAGGCGCAGGAGAGGCGAGAGAGGTCTGACGGCGATGGGAGGAGGTGAGAGATGATAGCCGTGAAGATCTCTGGGGCGAGGAGCTCGAGGGGGGAGAGGGTTCGGGGGTGTGAATTAGTCGGTACTGAGGCGATAATGAGGTTTGGTATCTGTCTCTGGCCCTTCCCCACATTCTGAGCTTGGGATGAGGCTTTTGGTCTCCCCTCGGAACCCTGCTCATCCACACCCTCACCCTCACTCTCACTCTTATCTCCACTCTCTCCGTCCGTTTCCTCCTGAGTAGCAGCAATAAGCCGCTCTACAAGAACCCTCTTCAGTCCATACTGCGGCAATCCCCGTTTCTTCAACTCAGCTCTCAGATCCACGACTTTGAGAGTGCTGAAATCCATATCATCGTACGTGCGTGCAGTCTCGCTTGGTCTCTAGATAGATCTACTCAACCCGAGAATCTGAGATCCTCTTCCCACAGCCCAAGAAAACAAACGAGGGTTGGAAACCGGATTCAAGGAAGCGGTGATAGGTTAGTTTGAATCGAAAACAAATAGCTTCATATTCGTGCTCAAAAGCGAATCAAAATCCTCAAATACATTTCAGGTCGTGATATCGCTCCCGGATGACTAAGCAAGCAGGCAAGCCCTCCTCTTCCACGATTCTGCCTTGACTTGTGGAGCCCCTAAGTGAGGCACAGCACAGAATCCGAAGCAGAAACCCCGTCTTGGCCACAAGGTCTCTCCGTTGACAAGCATGCGTTATCTTCTTTTCGCCTGTTCCTTGTTTTTGGACTTTTGATGTTCTTGGGAGGTGGAATCTCGCTTGGCTTGCTTGCCAAGGATTACCGACCCCCTATTTTGATGCTCAGCTCAGTGACTCCGTAAACAGACGAGGAATTTTGGTTCTGCGTCTACGAAACGAGAGGGAGGGCAGTCCGTTATATGTATGAGGAAGTCATCGCTTTACAGATCATGCATTATGATACCAGGAACAATGTCTATCTACCTAAGTAAATATCTAACAAGCTTTTTTCATTCGCCCTTTCCGGCCTGTTTCTCCCTTTCGACGAAAAATAAACAAATCAACAAACATTCAATCAATCAATCAATCTGTAAACAAGAAATAGCAATTTGAACATGACTACATTGAAAAAGAACAAGTACTGAATATAAAAGAGCCCAACACCCCTCCGATGCTAGTCTCCTGTCCCCCGCCCCCTCCAACACATCAATCGTTGCATCATCATGCATGCTTTCCAATCTTTCTAACCCTTCCCTCCCTCCATCCTTCTACCCACCCAAGCGACCAACAGACAACCCCATAAACCTACAATCCATCCTATCCTATCCACACACACATACACACACCGGTACCGCCTGACGATCTGCATCCAAAGGAAAGGAAAATTGAGAATTATGAGACAAGGAGAAGAGGAAAGGTACTGAAAGGAGGACACAAAAGGTAACAATGAAGAAGACTGAATACAAAGTGAGAAGGCAAGCGAAAAAGGAAATCCAGCTATCGGACTCGCTCCCTCGCTCAGCCCATGCCACTCGCCCTAGGATTTTGTACTGGGCAACGTATCTGCACTGTGAGAGAGACAAGACGAGATCGAAAGCGGACGAACGAACATCCAGACCAGACCAAAACCAGATCCCATGCCCACCCCGACGCTCCCTCGCTATGCACCCATCCAAAGCCTGCACCAACGCAAAATCGCAAAACGTAAAGGTAATGATAATTTGACAACGACAACTTGATGTTTCTCTCTTTCAATTTTCGAATCGCACCGCACCGCATCACACATACATAGTAGTAGAGGTTGTATGTTCAGGAGAACTCAGAAAGATCAGTTGATTTGCCATTGATGGAACAGAACGGAACGCATGCAACGCAACGCAATGCAAACGAAAATATGCCCCTTTTGTTTTGATTGAATCCATCCGAATGTGAACCCAACGTTGAAGTGGACCGAACCGAGTCCATCGATAATGAATCCGATCGCCTGCCCGCCCATGTGTAGTACGTAACGTAGCCCAACCAGACCAGCCGATAAAACCGTGCATCCATGCCGCATTAAAGAACTCCGCCTCGCCTCGCATCGTCTCGCCCTCCATACAACCGAAGCAAGCAAGCTGTGATGTGAATTGCCAAAATTTTGATGTGCAGTCAATCGTCCATCCGTCCGTCAACCCATATGTCTGTCCGATCCGTATCCGTCCCGTCTGCCGCGCTCCTCGAAAATGTCGAAATTGAAATACAAAAAGCAGTGCATGTTGTTGTGAGTTTTGGAATGAATTTTGCCCGGCCCCTTTTCTTTATGCCTGCCCCCACGCCCCCACGCCTACCAAACCGACCTGCCTACCAATCCTGCTACCTTTGCTTGCGAGCACCAAACAGAAAATGCCCCTTCTCGATTGCCGAAAACCGTTGCACAACAGATCGCCCAGAAACCCCGAGACTGCCTGGATGTCTATGATTTCATTTCAACCCCGAAAGCCGTCCTGAAAAAACAGTCATACAAGTGAAGTGGAAAGAGAGAATGTCCTGAGGACCTATGTATAAACCGTAAATGGAGAATCGATGGTGCAAAAACAAGTTTATGGGATGACCTCTTAGGCTGGGGACTTGCTGGGAGCAAGTTGAGCAGAGCCACCGTTCTGGCGAGCATCGCCGCTACTCATTGACATGTTGTTGATACCCGAGGAGAGGAATGCGAATGGATCGCTTTCGCCCTGGTTGGCGTAGAAGTTTGATGGTCCTGCAGAGGCAGGTCCGTTGCTGGCAGATTGGAAAGCTGCTTCAGCAGCTCGGCTATCGAATGGTCCAGCAGAATGAGATCCTCCACCCTGGCTGAAGTGCGTGTTGAGAGATCCAGGATACGGACCAGTTGAAGCACCGAGACCTGATGGGAGAGCATAAGTGCTCTGGGGACCACCGAAGTGCTGACCACCATAGCCACCGCTTGAAGCGAAACCACCAGCAGACGAAGCAAAAGGACCAGGACCTGGAGTTCCAGCCATCGAGCCTGGGCCCATTCCATAGTTCGATGGAGGATCCATTGGAGAAGGGTATCCAGAGTCAGCCACAACCGCTGCACCTGCACGGCTTGCGCCACATCGGAGACAGCTGACGTTCTTTGCAAAATTATGATATCCACAGCCCTCGGATCCGCACTTCCAGTCACCAGCTCGGAAAGGAACAACACCACCGCCACCACCCATTCTTCCGCCACCGTGGCCACCTCCCATACCACCTCCGTGATGTCCCATGTGTTGTGGAGGGGGCATCATTGCTGGAGGACCGTAGCCGTATCCACCTCCACCGTAACCTCCCATGGCATCGCCACTTGGACCAGCGCTCATAGCCGGGAACGAGCAGCGGAAGCAGGCAGTACGGCGCTGGAAGTTGGAGAAACCACATGATGGGCAAGTCCAATCTCCGGGACGGGGGCGGTTCTTGCTAGGTGGGAATGGTGTAAGGATCTCTGCAGCTCGGTCAAGAACACGGCTCGAGGATGGGGAGACTTCGATAGCCTTCTCGTTGAGAGCTCGACCATTCATACATAAACTTTCAGCTGCCTGGTAAGGTGTTAGAGCATGTCCGCGTACATTAAAAAATTTCAGGAGCGCGGAATGAGATAATTTTAACAATTTGTCATAAAGGAGCAGCACGTATTCGCAGGGTGCTGACACCACTATTTGATGGGATTTGCACCCTTGACAGAATAGACAGAGTTGACTAGGAGATAATGGGCTGACCTCTTCGTGTGATGAGAAAACGGCAAAGCCGGATCCAGTTGGCTTGTGCTGATCTGGGGTTCGCAGAGTCCAGAAAGCAATTGGACGACCTCCAAATTGTGTAAACCAGCTCTCGAGCTCGGATTGAGTGGTATCATGAGGAAGACCAGCCATGTGAAGAACCTTGCTGCGCTCGGACAAGAATGCTCGAACGTCGGCTCGGGCATCCATGGGTCTTGTGAGGACATCCGGATGCTCGTGGGGAGGTTGAGACTTTCTGATCAATCCTCTGAGGACTCTGGCCAATGTCACGGCTTCCTCCATAGCTCTACGGGGGGAAGCAGGAGCCAAAGCATGTAGGTGGAATGGAAGGTTATGTTTGATCTGCGCACTGGCTTGCACTGGCTCCACCTCGAGCGCAGCACAGATGTTGGACAACATGGAGGGCCCGAATGGCAGAGACTCGGGGTGGTGTTGTTGCCATCGTTGATACTCGGTCCTCAGATCGAAGGTTCGGGAGTGTTGAAGGTAGGGTGGGAGAACCACGGCCTTGTCTCTGGCTTCACGGGGAAGCTGGACTCGAAGATCCCACGAATCGAGGGTGACGAAGGAGAAGTCGAGGCTCTGCGAAACGAGGTGCTCGCTGGCAAAGGCGTCGAAGCGGTTGATAGCATCGCGGAAAGTTCCTGCGTTGCGAACATGCTCCCAAGTCAATGTTGTCAAGCTTGCTGCAGAGAATCATATGTCAGCAGGTATCCCGCCTCCCTCTTGTAGACCTTCGCTTGGCAGATCGGGGGCTGCCAAATTTGTAGATCTGTTTGTGTGCCACTTACTGCAGAGTGGTGTAATCGGGGTATTGATGGGCTTGACGAGGACGCTTTCTCGGTGCAACTGGATCATTGAAGATTAGCAGATGGTCTCGAATGGCATGCGGCGGGGTATTATCAGATCTCACCTCCTCGCAGGTTTTGGCGTCCAAGAGAATCCAGCCAAGCTCTATCACCTCTGCCGAATCCTTGGTGACATATACTCCGTGTTCGTCGCAGGTTGTGGCAACGTGAATAACCACGTAGCGGTCCAGGTTTCCCTGCTGGCTCTGGGTGGAAGCAGACATCTCGAGCGGTGCAAGTGGTGAATGTTTGGGAGAGCGAATGAGGAGGTGAGAAGAGGTCGTCGACAGGGAGCTCCAAGAGGCGGGAGGGGAGAGTAAAGTAGCAACAACGCAACGAGTTGGTTGGCGGAGAGGTGAGGAAGAGGAGAGGAAGAGGAAGCGAAATATCAATGAGACTCCACGAGGTGAAGGTCTTGAAAGCAAAGCAAACTAGACTGACTGGCTGACTGACTGGCTGGCTGAGTGACTGATCCTATCCCTCCGTGTGAGTGGTGGAGTGGAAGTAGTGGTAAAGGGAAGGGAAGGGTAGGAGAGGAGGAAAGGAAGAAGAAAAAGGAGGTCGGTGGAGCAAGGTTGTCGCCAGAAGCAGAACTTCGCAAATTGGGCTCCAGGGAACATGTCGGTCTAGCGTTGGAATTCTGCGGCGGGCGGTGGGCGGAGGGAGGAGGTGGGTGTGGGTGTGGGACTGGGACTGGGACTGGGACTGGGACTGGCAGTTGTGCCCTGTGCTCGGGAAGAGTCAAGCGAGGCGACGAGAGGAGAGGAGAGGAGGCGAGACGAGACGAGCAACGAGCAACGAGCAACGAGGAAAGCAGTAAAGGAAAGCTGATGTGGGATTAGATAGCTCCCGATGGGACTTTAATTTTCTCTTTCTTTCATATATATTTTTGTTTTTAAAAGCCTGTAAAGAGTTGCGGTAGGCGTTTAGTACATGTGTCAAAATGGCTTTATTTACTTTCAGTACGTGCAATACTCTCAGTGCTCTCAGTACTCTCACAGACTCGTGTTATATTCGAGTACAATAGCTACCATCCTCCTCTCAGTACTACTCTATGCAACCGACGACATCGATCGATACCTCTGTCTCCATCTCTATCACCCACCATCCTCTCGCCACCACAGTCTCCTATCTCATTTCATCTGCCTTGACATCTCGGTCTCTGCTTTTACGCGTTCGTCACTCTGTACTGCACCACACCGCACTGTCCTCCATACACTTCATCCACAGCAAAGTACCGTCCCGCATGGTGTGTGGTTTAGTCTAGTGCAAGGCATGAGTAGTGTGGCATGGCATGCACGTTGTTAGGGGTGTGGCCATGGGCACTACTCATCCAACTGGTCTGCGTACGCGCAGCTGTTTGGTGCGTTTGAAGATGCCACCAGGTGCTGCTGTGTTGCCAGCCAATCTCTTCCGAGCTTACACAAGAAACCGCACACGAACTACTGTACGGGTACCCAGGGAGACGGAGGGAGAACTGTTTGTTGTCTATTTCTAGCGTCGACGTTATTCTTCTCTTGAGTCGTGTTCTACTCGTGGCGGGACGGAAACGGGCCCTTGATAGATCTTTATCTGATCCGGTCCAAGCTTTTACAATTAGTCCTCCTTCCCCCAAGTAATTCTAACAGTCTCGTGAATTACCATCCAAACTTAAAACCTGACATCAGACAATCTATACAAGCTGGACCTGTCCAGATGTGAGCTTCGTCCCCTCGTCTTCGGGCATCTGTTCTCATCCTCGGGCCAACATCAGCCACCACCACCATTCCCTACCCGTCAACCCCCTCCCCCAGTCTAATCCAGTTCAACCCCTTCCCCTATCACAACGTCTTTTAAACGGTCAGCCTCAATTCAGAACCTATCCACCTCTTGTGGGCCAGCGCTTCCATTCTTCTCGACTTCTTCCCCCCCACTGTTCATTCTCCGAAGACCCATATGTTTTGTATATGACACTCCGTGCTATAGCCAGTATGCGGTATAGTACAGGACAAATTTAATACGCCAGATGGGATGGGTAACTACAACAAAGTGCTGACCTGACTCTTGCTTGTTGCTGGAGCGGGCTTGCTTGGGTCGTGGAATACTTTGGTAAGTTACTACGTACTTCTCCTGCTGTACCCGATCCAGACCTCCAAACAATCTCCTACCCGCAGCATCACCAACCAGACAATCCAATTGATCCATCTCTTGTAACCTCCACCCCCTTCTTCACCTCGCCTCCTCTTCAACATGCACCCGACTACGTATCACCAGTACTCCGTACAACCCCGAACGACACTCCTTGGCTCGCCTAGCCTATGCAAACAGCGTGCAAGCCACGAGTCGTTCCCCCTTTCGTAGCAACCACTGGCTGATGCATGGCATGGATGGCATGGCATGGTCCGTCCCAGCATGGTTACATCCCATCCATCCTCCCCAGCGCCTCTCGAGCCCCCGTCATAAAGTCTTGGATCCCGCCGACATGCCTGGCAACCCAGCCAATCGGTGCTCAACCATGCCCCTTCAGCGCTCTCTTCAATGGCAGCCAGAGCCATTGCTAAATCGGCCCCTGTGCTAAAAGGACGAGTTGAGTAGTGTACTGTACAATGTTGTATCACTTCTCAAGTCACACCTTTCCTTGCCTTCACTTCTCACCCGTCAGTACAGTACTTGCTGCAGAGAGCCTTGACGTGAAAGGAAAGAGTTCCACAAACGCATGCTCGCACACACAAACGAACGAACACATTGTCAAAATAAAATAATAAAAATGCTCTAAGCTGGAAATCGGCTCCCCACTTCGAAATGCAGCTCAACCTTGACATCCCACGCTGAGACATGGTACATCCCACCTCCAATCCACCTACCCCCTAACCCACAATCCAGGCTCCCTATCTCCATCAAGCCACGTACAGCAACAATACCCACCCTGCAAGCGATGTCCATACCTCGTCCCATAATCCATCCCGTTTGTTTCAGAAAATCCACAGTATGGCAACGATCAGCCACTCCCGCCTCCTCTCTGACCTCAAACGGCATTCTCCTGCATCGCGATCTCCTCGTCCTCCCCTCCTCCACCGACGAGTCTTCCGCGGGATCAAATCTCCCCATCGTACGGTCAACGAGCCTGCGTTCGAACCCCAATGCGATCTATCTCTTTCTCACCACCCACCCTTCCCTGCCTGCCACTAACTGACCCATCCCCAAATCCCTGCTTCCCAGCATCCCGTCTAGGGGTTCCCTGGCGCCGGAACGCGGAAATTTGAGGAAAAGAAAGGGTCCCAGAGCTCGAGCGGACGGGCTCAGGGGTTCGAGATTTTCCTTGACGCGTTAGCCGCCTCCGAAGCGGTTCGAGTTTTATGAAACGATGTATAAAACTTAAGTGGATTGGTTGTATGAATTGGCGAGTGGGTTGCATTTTAGCTGTTGCTGTTTTTGTTGGGGTCGGCGGTGATGTTTGGTTTTTGTTTTGTTTGGATTTAGCCTGCTGGTGTTAGTTGGTATGAATGTTGTCTACCTGGCTGAAGCGAGGAGGTTTATCCGCATATTTACAGCTTTTCCGAGATTACATTTTCGTTTACCAGAGGCCTGATGCTGTCTTATGGAATTCGATCGAACATTCTTTTTTAAGCAAGCGATCTTCAAAATCTCTATTTTGTAGAAGGGTTACGCTCTGCTCGAAATCAATTAGCTAGGTAGCTTCGCTAGTCGGTTTACAAACCTCAATCAGACTGACACAACCGCATTTCATCACAAATCAGGCGTAAACCCGTAACCTGGCCTACATAATTAACGCATGAGATGAAGCAATCGCGGGATCTGCCAATCTTTTTCATTTCCTCTCATATTATTTCGGCCGGAAAGCCTTCTCTCCCTCTTAACAGGATATTATATCATCCTGTGGCAGCCGTCAGATATTTAAGGATGTTATAGAGCTAACGACTTTTTGGAATTTGGAAGTCCCCACGAGTCGAGTACTAGAGTACTAGAGTACAAGTAATGATCTCACATGGTGAGAAATGCGGAACTTGAGACGTTGACACTTCTCTATGTACTACAAAACAAAACCCCCATATAGTCAACACACTCCACGCTCTCTCTTAACCTCTCTCTCTGTGTTCTCATGTGCTCGCGATATCGCTCTGATACCGGACTTTCGATATTCTCCAACACTTCTCCGATTAGCCTGCCCAACGGCATCTTCGGAAATCTTATCTTCACATTAGAGCAATCGTATGGTCTCGAATCATGAAGTAGCTTGATCGCAAGGAGAACGTCAGCTATCTCATCAACACAGAGCGGAATCTTGTCCCATCCAATCTGGGCCAAAGTCCCAAACTCGCCAAGTCCTGACGGGGGTCTGTATTTCAGGGCAAAGCAAACATATCTCTACTACGGGGTACTACCAATACATTAAGATGCCTCCTAGTACGCTCTTACCAAGAGGGCGTCAAGTGTTCTAGCGCGGATCTTGCGGATATTTCCTCCACGAGTCAACCTAGCCTGTCATAATCAATTCCCTCAGTGATCAAAGTTGACAGACTCACCAATGATCCACAGAGGAAACCGCTCCTCCAACAGCCCACCCATCCGATCCAACCCCTCCCCATTAAGCCCCAACTTTAACATCACGCACAACCCTTCCAGCTCCCTCGCCAAACACCCCTTCCACCTCAATCACCCAAGCCATAAAAAGCCAATCCTCCTAACCTAGCGTATGAGGCTTCTGGTATTCCATCCAGCTCCCCAACCACCCAACGCTGAGCTAAGCCAGGGTAGTCATACCGATGAACAAGGCTCTGCGAAACATATACCATCGTCTTATAGCTCCGTCGTTCAGCCACGGCTGTGAATCGTAAGTGTGCGATGTTGAGGAGGGGAGTAGAGCTCTACCGTCCACCGTCCATAGGAGCTGAGATCGAGTTCGATTTCCATTTCGGGTCTACTGGGTTTCTGTAAGATGTTAGAGTCTTTGCTTGAGAGAGGTTGAGCTAGCTTGCGTTGAGGGTGGTGAGAGTGCTGGATTTCGCGTACCCGATTATGATTGGTTGTTGGTAGTATATTATGAGGAAGCGGACGTCGCCGGAGGAAAAGATAAAGGGATTTGTAGGTTCGATCTTTTTGGATGACGGTAGTGATTGAAAGTTATACACGGTTCGGTGAGTCGATCCGATGGTTTTAGAGTATTGGCTTGAAGACGCGGGTTCCAGAACGAGCCAGCTGTGGAGGTTTATGAAGGACCTGGCGCTGAACTGCAAGGTAGTATAGATTACAAGTATGTCTTCACGGTACCCTGATATTTGCTACCGAGGTTCAGTCGGGATGATTGATGGGTTAGATTTTTAAGGCCAATCTGATTCAGTTCACTCTTGACTATTATTCAGTGGTAGCAGTGGCGGTAGCTGCTGTTCTCTGTTTCTCTGAAGGCATTAACGGACATCCACAAGCGTTCAACTCATGGCCCTTGCTGATAAGGAGTTCCTTTGCTAGCCTTAGAATTGTGAATTAATCATCAAGCGGATTGGTGATGAGTAGCTGCTAATTTATTTAAGCGAGAATAACATGGGGTTGCACCCCTTTCATACATGATACTCGCGATTTTGAGGTATGATTGCCAACTACACAGAAGAAAGCTAAGTCACAATAAATAAGGCCAGCACAACACACAAGAATATCACAGGCTGAAACTTTGCATTGCCACTTAATCTAAGTGCCTATCTATCTGTCAACTACAGGAAAAACAGCCACCCCCGCCCCCCCGCCCCCCTTCTACCAAAACCCATCTTCTACATCAAATCATAAAGCAAGACGTCAGATTCGTAAAATCTGACCGAACCCAACGCATAAGACATCGGCTGTCGTCATCATTATCATACAAAAAAGCGCGGCAGGATCCGACCGTGGATGTGACCAAATCGTGCCTCTCGTTCATCAATCGTGATGCGTACCAGCCAAATCCAAACATCCTTCCTTCACCCTGCGTCAGCACAGGCGTGAGCCGAAATACCGGCGTTTATGTCTGCTGCTCCTGCGCGATCCCGCCTCGTCCTCTCGGCGTACCACGACCTCTTCCACCTGCACCACCACGTCCTCGACCGCCGCGCCCACGTCCACGAGCATCTAAGCTGGCTGGTGGCGGGACGGCGTTGAATGCTTGTGGTTGGGCAGGCGCGCCTCCTCGTCCGCCTCTGAAGCCGCCATTTGCTGGTCCACCTCTGCCACCTCGGCCGTTCATCTGCTGTGAGTCGCCTCTCATAGACATGTTAGACATAGCAGCTGCCATGCCATTGTCGTTCGAGTATCCTCCGCGTCCTCTACCACCTCGAGGGACAAAACCGTTGCCGCGCTGGAAGCCATTTTGCTGACCAGCTACTGCTCCTCGGAAAGAACCTCTCAAAGGAGGTGGTGTGCCGGCCTCGCGGTATTGTCCTCTGCCACCTGGTCCGGATGGAGCGCCGTATCCGTTTTTGCCATAGCCACCATTAATAGTCAATGGGGTGCTGGTTTGAGCGGGTCGCTTCTCATCTGCTGCCTTGGAACCAGCAATGACTTGCTTGTTGGTAAGATTGAGGACTGAAGCCACAGGGACGGTAGAGCCTCGGAAAGGAGAGCAACGCTCGCCCAGAGTCGTACCACTCATGAAAGTAACATCAAACACAATGTCCAAGAGAACAGTCCTTGGAGTGCGAGAGATGCCAACAACAGTGCCCCGAGTCGCGATCGGTACGCGACCGGAGTCTTGGACGTACACGATGCGATCACCTAGAGCGAACTTCTGGTTTCCCAGACGATGTTCCGCATCAGAGGGCTTCATCAATGCATTGCGAGGCACACCTTTCAACTTCTTGGATTCGGGAGCTGGACTAGTTGCAAGGGCATTGTCCGCAGCTTGCTCGATGGCCATAACTGCATCCGAATCAAGTTGCTCGGCATCGAGAGGAACTTTCTCAAAGTTCTTGGACTCAATCGATTTAAGCCAAGCTGCGATCTCTTTAATCTTAGCTCCAGCAATTTCCTTAGGATAAAAATCCGTATCTTCGTATTCATTTCCTTGCGGCTTCCGCTGAATACCGGCGATGAACTCAGGGAACATGGTCATGTAAGTGCTGAGCAATTCGATTGCCTTGTGGCTGAACTCCCACCCCTTGTCTGATCGTCGAGAATAACCCAAGACCTTCAACTTCTTCGACTCAAACTTCAAGTTAAGTCCAAGGTTCAAACGGGGTAGCCCCAGAGCCGAAACAGAAAACGAGGAGGTAATCTTGCTGAGAACAAGAGGGTGAAGACCTAACATCTTAGCGACAGTGTAAGAGGGAGTATAAGTACTCTGCGTGTGCTGAGATTGCACGACCATCTTGCCAAACTCGACCTCTTTACCTTTGGTCACCGAAAGCCAGACCTCGGCCTTGTTGTCTTTGTGACCAACAACCTCCAGTGGCCGGCCGTAATTAAACTCCCCGAGGAAGAAGTTTCTCGAACCTGGAGGGAACTCTTCCTCAAAAGGAACAGCGGCCTTCTCAATGAAGCGTGGATCCTCACTGATGACCTCATCAACCACCACCTGGGAAGCAAACTCTGTATCCATTCCAGGAATAACAGCGTATTCCTTGATGGTGGCTCCTTCATCAGTTTTTTTGAGACCCTTCAACATCTCAATATGCGTGATCGACCCGACGGGACCAATGATGATGCCGAGGCGCTTGCTGTAGCTGTTTTCAAGTCTCTCTGCCTTCTTGCGGAAGTCGTCAATCTCACGTGGGCCATGAGGCTTCTGAATGGGATGAGAAGTTCCGTCTTCGGAGGGAAAGTAGTCGAAAAGCTCATCTGAGACTTTGACAACCTTGGCCTCATTCAGGAACGGATAGCCTACAAACACACGCTGTCCAAGCTTCATGACGGCAGTTTTCACGTTTGTTCGTTCTTCGGTATTTTCGATGGTTACCACCATACTCTCATTGCGACTGTCTTGCTGGAAGACATTGACGCCGTGGAAGCCCAACGTGGCGTTGTACGGCAGGGTTGCTAAGCTAGGAAAGCCCGCAAGTGCGGCATCACCAAGCTTGACGCCATCCATCAAACCGACATGATATTCCAATCCTTCTATAGTTGGTAGGTCAAAGATATTCTCGACGCAGTGACAATGTGGAATATCCGGAAAGACGCCGACAAGCGATGACGGATATGTGAAGTCGATATCGGGATCATGGCTGAACTTCAATGTAACTCCAAACTCGTTCCTGAACTTTTCGTCGTCGCTCAAAAGAGCGTTCTTTGGTCCCATAGCGTCAAGGAGTCTCTTCTCATCAATGAAAGGGATCTTGACAACTGCCTCCCATTCCATCTTCTTTCCATTCATGTCAAGCTCGAAATCTCGGGGGTAGAAATCGATGATAGGAGAAGCCGAATTTGTCATCAAATCGTGGTACACTTTCGGTACGATGCTCTTACTTCTATCGGGAAGTACACCCATAAGTTGTTCATAGGGGTGGAAAGGTTGCCCAAGCTTAAAGTCAACATTGGCCTTCAAGCCTTTAATAACATCTAGCATAGGATTAGCAAGAGGTATTTCTGGGAACTGACATCACTTACCGGAGATCATGGGTGAGTAATGATACTGATAATACCATGGCCACGAGACAACTCCCTGGTAGTAGTAATGAAGAACCCACTGGAGACCTTGGACATAATTCTCACACAGCTTTGTCAACTCTGTCTCGTTCTTTCGGTCCCACTCGAACTTCCCCTGGTAGTATTTGTCTTTCCATTCTTGGAATTTGGCTTCGTACTGCTTGTCCATCTCTGCCTGAGCCTCAGCCTTGGAGATATCAACCACCTTGGCGTTGTCATATTGCTTGACAACTCGCAAGATTGCAAGTTGCGATTCCTCATCCTCATCCTCGCTGTCTTCGTCTGCCTCGAGTTTTGGTGGGAAAGATAGTTGCATGTGACGGTCGCCTTCTTCGGTTTCCACTGTTTTCCACTCCAAATGAAGGCTCTCTGCGAGATCTTGAACGAACTTCCGGTCTGCTGCCGGCAAAGTGCTCGGAAGGTCCAGTGGCTGGTCAGAGCGGCGAGTAACAAACGTCTTGACCTCCTTCCAAACCTCCCGTTGAGGTGTGGTCATAGTCACCTTGCCCTTGGTCTTACCTTTGACCATGACATCTTCTTTGGCCATCTGTTTGCCTCTGAACCAGCTCTTGTCCGAGTTTTCAGACTCGAAGAATCGATACTCAACGTGAGAAAGCTCCTCCAATAACATTGCCAACCGTGGCATGTTAATGACACCGCCCTCATTAATGAAACCGCCAGCCTTTGGTAGAACCGTCTTGTAGATCTTGAACATCAATGCCAATGCTCCTTCGTTGATATGCAAATTTGGCAGATTAGGCAAGAAATCGTTGCCCACAAAAAATGCCATGAGAATGAAATCGTCGATAATTCGTTCTAGGTCGAAGGGAGACGAGAGAACGCCAGGCTCCTTCAGCTCCTGAAATTCCAACTCCAGATATTCTCGTACAATGCAGAGATGCATCAGGTAGAAATTTTGATGCTCCAGCTCCTTGGACTTCGCTTTGCTCTGTCTTCCGAATGTAACCTCCTCTCGCAACAGACAAAAATGTGGATCGTGGCTCAGCAGACCCAACATGATCAAGTCGGCATCGAGACCGTACAGACAATGTCGAATGTTCGCATCATAATCGGGTTGCGCCTTGGCTAGTCGAATGTACTCCATGATCTTGTGCTCTCCTTCTCCAGGAACTTCGTGACCGGACAGAACGACCTCAACTCCCTGCCAGTCCTTGTCCTCCGACACCTTCTTATTGATGAAATACTTCAATTGTTGTGTGAGCTTGTGCATAAACTCCGTACCTTGAAAACGTCAGTCTGGCAAATTTGGCGCAAGGCTGAGTGCGACCTACCTGGAGTAATCGCATTGCTATCGAATGCCTCCTCCTTTGGCATCTCCTTCCCTTCCTTGATCGCTTTGTCTCTGGCAGTCTCGGCATCCAGCGCAGTTCGGAATCTTCGAGCTCGCTGCTGGTTCATCTTTGCTCTCGGCGCCACTCCATCGATAGCCATGAAGAAGAGCTGCTTTGGCTTGATCTTGCCAAACAGATGCTCAATGTAATTGAAGATGGCAATGAACATCTGCTCCTCTGTCATTCGGAACATGGCATCGTCAGAGTCCTTGTGCGTACAATTGTGGATAATGCCGTTCATGTCCAGGTAGAGACAATCGAATTCCGGGATGCGATTCTCTGCAATCAGTTGCGAGATTGCCGGATACCTCTCGCTCATCCATCTGAAGAACTTGGGGACACCCATGGTGATTACTTCTTGCGCGGCGCGCTGTGTGCTGTGCTGTGTTGTGCTGTTTTGGTGTTGATGAGTCGAATGACTCTTGATTGAGCGATGGCGAGAGAGTCGCTTCCTGTTACCGGGAGCTGCGTCTATTCACCTTTGGCAAAGTGCGCTTTCAATTGCGCAACTTCTAGAACTGCGACGAGATAGAAGATCCGTCTCTCGAGTTCCTTCTGTGGTCTGGGTGACCTTTGTGGTTGTGTTTTGTGATTAGGTTGGGGTTTCGCAAAGAGCAAAGAAGAATGGAAGACGTCGAGATCCAAGTCAAGCCATAGCCTCAGCCTTGAACGCACAGGCCGCAACGCCAAGACTGACAGAAGAGGCTGCACTGCACCAATTCCAGTCGCGTCTCTACGCGATTCAATTTGACTCGGGCAATCCTCTCTATCTTCTATCTTCAACCTCACTGCTCTCTACGTCCACAACTCCTCACATCTCTCTGTCAAGATGGCGCAAGACCCAGTGGATGTGGATATGGATCTGGACTCCAACGGTTCGTTTACTTTCCATGAACAAGAATGCTTCATCTGCTAATTCAACTTAGTCCCCCGCGTTGATCCTGAGGATGCAGATACCGAGCAGAAGATCATCAACGAAGGTACAAGGACTGCGTTCATCCTGATAGGCGTATTGAGCTAAGGGGGTTGCAGAGTACAAGACATGGAAGAAGAACAGCCCTTTCCTCTACGATATGATACTGAGGTGAGTTGGGGTGTCCATCTAGTAGACAAAGCTGATAGTTGAAGCACGGCATTGGAATGGCCAACCTTAACCACCCAATGGTTTCCGGACAAGAAGGGGTAAGTGTGTCGATATCCAAACTGATGTCCAGTTCTGATATCTCCCCAGGCCTACGGGCAAGAACTACACCATCCATAGACTGTTGATCGGCACCCATACTTCAAACGACGCCCAGAACTACCTCCAAATCGCAAATGTCGAGATCCCCAAGAACATCACACCAAATCCCCACGATTACGATGAGCAAAGAGGTGAAATTGGTGGCTATGGAAATTCGTCAAACGGAGACCAAGCGGCGATCAAGATGAACATCGAACAGAAGATCGATCACCCAGGAGAGGTTAACAAGGCCAGATACCAACCGCAAAACCCGAACATTATTGCTACCATGGCCCCCGGAGGACGAGTTCTTATCTTTGATCGTACGAAGCATAGCAGCATCCCCAAGGGTGTTGTAACTCCTCAGGCAGAACTTATTGGCCACAAGAGCGAAGGTTTTGGACTGTGCTGGAATCCACATGAGGCGGGAAAGCTTGCCACGGGTAGTGAAGATAAGACAGTTCGGTTATGGTGAGACATAAAAGACAATTCGTCTTTGAAACTTGCTAATAAATCCAGGGACCTGAAGTCAATCAGTGGAAACAGCAACCACATTAAGGCCGCTCGGGTCTATACACACCACAAGGCAGTCGTAAACGATGTCCAATACCACCCATTGCACAAATCGCTCATTGGAACCGTCTCAGACGACTGCACCCTTCAAATCCTCGATGTTCGACAAGCCGAAACTAAGGAATCATCTGTCACTTGTGAAGCCCATACTGATGCTGTTAATGCTTTGGCTTTCAACCACGCATCGGAGTATGTTTTGGCCACCGCATCTGCTGACAAGACAATCGGTATCTGGGACTTGCGGAATCTAAAAGACAAGCTTCATTCTTTGGAGGGTCACGGAGATGCTGTTACTTCCTTGGCTTGGCATCCACATGAAGAGTCGATCCTCGGTAGTGGTGGATATGATCGCCGAGTTATTTTCTGGGATCTTAGCAGGGTTGGAGAGGAGCAAATGCCCGACGATCAAGAAGATGGACCTCCTGAGCTGTAAGTGCCTTTACTCGTACAAAACGGGATTCTTTTACTGACCCTTTCTAGTTTGTTCATGCACGGTGGTCATACCAACCATCTCTCAGATTTCAGTTGGAACGTCAATGAGCCATGGGTTGTTTGTAGCGCAGCAGAGGATAATCTGATCCAGATCTGGAAGGTAGCCGAGGCGATTGTAGGTAAGGACTTGGATGATGTTCCCATGGATGAGCTCGAGAGATGAGGTGATGGGCGCACATAAATGTAGGATGGATACCCAAGTGATAGCGAGAGAGATGATGCATTTTCCTGGCTTGGTGGAGGAAAAGTAGTTGCAGCCATAGTCGCGCGTAGCTAGGAGGGATGGCATGGCGTTCATGGAATGATAATGAATCTGATCTCGCAGTTCTCGTATTGGGTACTTCATTCGTGTAGGTAAATGACCCTCGGACGCGATTGCTTCGGTTCTACTCCTACGCCTTGGTTCTGGAGGCACTGCCGGTTACTACCTGCAGGTATAATATTGCAGGTATAATATTGACCACAAGATACCCTGGCTATTCTCGAAACGGCAATGTGCAGTTGCTAGCTAAAGAAAGCACAGCAGGTGATCTACAAGTCAGTATTCCCATCAAAGTGTAGCCTAACCTCATCTCCCCAAGCTTTTCTAAGATGCAAGCCAGCCAACAATTTCATTTCATCCGCACTGCTATCTCCTACTATCTCCTACTATATCTAGCGGTATCTAACATAAAACTTGGGTACGAGGTGAAGTGGATGAATTGGCAGATGACCTCAGGCTACTTTCCTGAAACGGGGCTGGGCTGCCAACTCGTTTGTTTACATCGCTGCCACGCTAGTTCCCAACAACCGAATATTTCCGCTCACCTTTACCTCAACCTCCCGACTACAAACGTACCATTCTCAAAGACCTCTTCAGCGCAACAAAATTTTAACCTCTGAACAACCAACACTAAGCCTTCCATCACCACCACCAACCCTGACACAGACAAACTAAACAATACAATGGACCGCAAAAGCAAGAATAAGGCCAAAGCCAAAGGCAGCGGCAAATCAAAGTCCCGATTCAACAATCCCGCCTTCGACATGGGCTACGACAAGCTTCCAACTCCAGACTACGGCCCTCTGCCCTGGTCTTATGAAATCGACGAATTCGAAGCCTACAAAACGCACCGCACGTTCGTCACTGGGGTGAAGACCGTAACGGTAGAAGAAGCACTGAAAGCCGCAGAGGAAGCGCGTTTCTCTATCTCCACCAAAGCCATTGCCGCGACTGGTATCGAACCTGCTGTGGAAGTCCTAGCTGAATCTCTTGCTGCGGCCTCGAAGAAGAGAAGAGAGGATGCTGAGGAGAAGATCGAGGGAGACGATTATCCCAAAGCGAAAGAAAGGGATTTCTTCGCCCGCATAAGCAGCTGTCCCGAGCTCGTCATCGAGATCATGAAATGCATGGACCCCCATTCCCTCCTCTCCCTGTACTGCATCCACAAACACGTCCACGACATCCTCAACGGTCACCTGACGCACGCCATGAACCTCTGCGCCAACCAGCAAGCCCCAGAAGCAGCACGTATCTACCCCTTCACGCTCTACGAGTCCCTCTGCGTCCGCGACCCCGTCGGACGACTCCATCCCACGCAGCCAGATAAAGTCCGCATGGTGCCTAGCATCCGCTGGCTGCAGATGGTCGTCCACCGCGAGAAAACCATCCGCGACATCCTCGCCTGTCTTGCGCGACAGGGCCACCGCACACCACCTGAGATGAATCTCACGCTCAAGAAGATGTGGCTCGTGATGGATATCGCGACGAGCGCGAGACGAGTACAGGTCATGCACAGTGCGTATTTCACCGCATTGGATATCTTCAACATCCAGATGTTCGTCGTGAAGCTCGATATGCGGTTCAATGACCCGATTGATGGGCCGGGCGAGGATCATCTGAGGAAACTCATGTTAGGCCAACGAGGACTGACGCCGTTGTGTAAGTTGCTTAAGCGGACTAGGTTTACGGAGACGGAGGAGATTATTAAGGCGGCTGTGAGGTATGATTGGGAGGTTAAGCCTGAGCATAGACAGTACTCTATCATGGGGATCCCGCCTGAGGAGATCGGTGTTGGACATCTGGAAGGATGGGGGAAGGGAAGAGTGCATCTGTATAGACCGGATGAACTCGTTGTTCGCGAGGCGGTGCGCAGACGGCTGGATCTGAAGAATCATATTATGGGCATGATGCTCTGGGGATATGTCGATCCCGTTACGGGGAAGGACACGCCAGCCACGGAGGAGGAGATGTACATGTCTGATGATGGGAGTAAGGAGCGGCCGAAACATCCACTCTGGCAGGATTATGATTGGTTGGAAATCGATCCCCCGGTTTATGAGGAGACGGAGGTGTTGAGGGAGTCGAATGATTGGGTGTATGCGCAGAAGAAGCGGGAGGAGAGGGAGGCGGCTAAGAAGGCTGAGGAGAAGAAGAAGACGGAGGAGGCGAAGAGGGTGGAGGAGGCGTGGAAGGCTATGAAAGAGGAGGAGCTGAAGAAGGGTGAGGAGGCTTTGAAGGCTCAGACTGCTCAGACGCAGGATGTTGTCGCTAGTGAGTGGAGAGAGGGCATGAGTAAGGAGGAAGAGAGGGTGTGGAAGGAGAAGATGAGGAATTCTGGGCCGAATACTGGGTTGGGAAGTAAGCAGGCTGGTAATCAGTCTTTGAATTCTTCTGGCAGCTCTAGCCAGTATGGCAATTCCAGAGACTATGGCGAGGAGTCTGATATGTGAAGGGAGAGGAGTTAGACATCAGAGACAGAGATTACGTTTCTGATGGTGTTTCCTGCGGATGTCTTGCGGTTCTTGTCCTGCACGATGTAGATAGCATCAATAGATCTCAAACCTCGAGAACCTGGCGTAAATGTATATTTACCAAACCACTCTGCTTGCTGGAGTGGATTCGTTAAGTGAGTCGTGAGTGGACAGAGAATGGTCGTCTAACCTATCTTGTATGTTGTATAGACATGGGC
Source organism: Rhexocercosporidium sp. MPI-PUGE-AT-0058 (assembly GCA_020746875.1). NCBI lineage: Eukaryota > Fungi > Ascomycota > Leotiomycetes > Helotiales > Rhexocercosporidium > Rhexocercosporidium sp. MPI-PUGE-AT-0058. The sequence continues at coordinate 317,835 of JAGTJL010000023.1, forward strand.
TAAAGTGAGAGATAACTTCCTGTCACTGAACCCGAAGTATCCTCATCTTCTAATTTATGATCTTTGGACTTCGAGTAATTGAACTGTGCAAGTCATCAAGAATGAAGAGTCGAGTGTCTTGCACTTTTACCAAATAGGAAGGCATTCTAGTTCCATTCCCCCCAGGTAATATAGATCTGGAATATCGGCAATGGACATGAGGAAAGATGCAACTGCGCATTTGATAGGAAATAAGATAGTCGATACTCAGCCACTTGCCTGATAATTGCTCAATTGGAGTCGAGAGTACCTAAGGTGTACCCTAGCGCGGGCTCATTCTTCCACTACTATAGAGTCTAATCAGCGCATCAGAAATGCTTTTATCAAATATTGCCCACAAAAGAAGGCACTTGGGTGGTAATAACACTTCGACTGTATCGTCTCAAACTAGGATATCTTTATGAGTTGGGAGGTGGAAAAGTGACTGGTTCGTCATGGATTCAGTCGGGAAAGTATTACAAAAATGAAGCAGAGATAGTGATAGCGGTCGTCGCAGTATAAGACGCCTTTCATGGTCTGGACAAGGAGCATCAAGTCGAAGATGAAGGAAATGGTTGTTGATGGTGAGTAGAGCGGCAGAAAGAGGCGAGGTCGATTCTTCGAGGAGCGGTGAGGCTAGCGGCTTCCCGGGCGTTAACAACCTGGAACCTGCCAGCCTCGAAGCTCCCTTCCTCACCTGCAGACCAACGGCCACGACGAGGGGGAATCATAACAGTCTCTACAGAACGCGCATGTCGTGGCATCACTATGTTATCTTACGAGCAAAGCAGGACAGTATTGATGGAGTGAGTCGAAGCCCAGCCGATCACCGGTCGCAGGAATCAGATCCCCACAACCAAACGACCACCGCTCTTTTATCGGATCTATCACAGTTACGCGATCGCAACGGTGGCAGAGCCCCCAGAAGAGAGGAAGAGAGATCTCGCAGACCATGGAAATTACAATAGCAGGCACTGGCTTTGATGCCTTGTGGGTGCTGGAGGTGTGGGAGCGCTGATACTCCCGATCCCCTCATCGTCAGCAGTAATCCGATCCCAACGCCAAGTTGATCTCAAGACCACTCGGTCTATCAGACCAGCTTACCAGTCTTCTGGGCAGTTGCGCTCTCCATCCTCGCAAGCATGAACAGTATCGCGGATTTTACAGTGTCAAAAGTGCTGCTTTCCCAAAGGGAAGCGGTTGTCAACGCTGACGAGTCGTTTGACCGCGTTTAGCAGGGAGTGGCGGAGGACGGATAGGGCTTGATATCGTTTCTTCTTCTGTTTCCCACCTCCAGTTGTTCAAGAACAGCTATGAACTTGTGTTGAAATGTCAACCACTGTGCGCGCCTTTCCCCAACGCCTCCTTGCCCCTCGGTGGTGGCAGGTACTTCCGTAACGGTTAGGAGAGGTGGGAATACTCGATTAACTCATCCTAACCAGCTATGCAACCCCTAGCTCCATGGCCTGGCATTGCTGGACTGCCAGCTATCCCGCGCACAAGAGGCACACTGATGATTATGGATCTGCATCCCAAGCACAGGCAGACAGACTGTTACTCTGATTGCCAGGAAGCGCTTGGCCTTGGACTTTCTTCATTGAAGGACATCTGAATACCATGCTGCAGGCCGAAATATCAGCTGCCAAGCCTAAGCTCTTATTGCAGGCTTCTCTGCATCGATATTCACTACGCCCGATCCCCTTCAACGAACCCAGTTATGCCTGGAAAGGACACCCAAGGAAGGCTCTCTACATCCACCCTACAGCTACTACAGTACAAAAGCGCGCAGTATATCCAAGCAAGATGCGCTCACAGACCCGAGTTGCCTATGGTGCTGCACCGAGATGAAGACTTACCTTGCCGTACATGGGCTGGGATGCATCTATTCACTCAAGCAATTGGCTACGGGATCGATGCACGATGGGGAGCAAGAGAAGGCTTTGGTTTTGTCTCTGGCTTGGGAATTTGGATTGCCTCCATGCGCATTGCTTTTGCGTATCCGTAGATAACTTATTCGTGAGACTTGTAATGAATATTGGCGGGGAGCAGAGAAAGCAGAGAGCAGAAGTAAGTGGGTGGGTGGCGCTGTCAAAGCGGCTCTTGCTCCTTTCTTCTCTTTGGCAGCAAACGAGCAAACGGGGGTCCGGGGGTGTCAAGGTCGCAGTGGCAGTCGCGGTCCAGCCAGGCAGGGAAGGGCACGGTATCGAGATTGAGAGGCAGCACATCGCATCGCATCGCCCACGGTAGGTGAACCTCTACTACGACGACTACTACTACTACTACTGCTCCTGCAGTAAGGGCATCCTTCTCTTCACTCACTCACAGTCCGCCGCTCATCGACTGCGGGTTTTTGCTATTGTTTTCCTTCGCTTTCTGTCTTGTCACTGCCCTGCAGGTTGCAGCAATCCTGCTGGCTCTGATCTCTGGGGCGCTGCCTTCGGCTAAGGGCAAATGGCGTCTCGTCGTCCAAGCATCACCGAAAGCTTTCCCCTTCAACCTCGACCAGAAAACCCAGATCCAAATCCCAACTCCAACTCCAACTCCAACTCCACCACAGACGGGCCCGCCAGACCAGGCAGGCATGTCGAAATGAAAGACAGTTGGAGCCACGGTGACGACCGCAGAGATCGAGGAAGAGTTGATCGAGGAGTTAGAAGATCACCATCGCCATCGCGCGACCGCAAGTTCAACCACGACCGCCGACCCTCGCCCGCTCGAGATTCGAGGGATTCCAAAGACCGCACGCCTGCCAAGTCTAGGTCTATTGCTCAGAGTGACAGACCTCGCGACCGGACACCCGAGCGCAGACGAAGGCCATCACGATCGCCCGTTCGAGACTTGAGGGACGACGTGCGGGAGAGGAACAGAGGGCGGGAGCTGCTAGACACACGCGGCCCTGAAAAGCCAAAACGAAGCATCACACATACCTCGCCTTCATCAGTGAAGCGCCGAAAGAGTCGAAGCCCTTCTCCACCTCGCGGACATAAGAAATCAAGACGAGAGGTATCACGTAGCCCGTCGAGATTAGAACATAGACCACGACCACACTCGAAGGCCGACAAGAAACGCCGACCAGTTTCTCCGATTCCACCTCGACGAGACTCTCCTGATCGTAGACCATCCGATATTCGCACAGAGGGCAAGCAGAGAAATCGAGAATCTGGAGCTTTCGATAGACGTGGTCGGTCTTCGAGTCCAAGACGCGACAAGCGCGAGCCCTTTCCAAAATCCAACAATACAAGACGTGAGAGATCGCCCCCAAGGCAAAGTCAGAAGCCACGCGACAGGTCACCATTCAACAAGTACAAGGACGATAGGGCAAGGGAGCAAAAACGAGAGCGCTCTCCAGTCGAGAAGCCTCGAGGCAAAGAGCAGAAGAGGGAACGTTCACTTATTGCTGGACGAAGATCCCCTAGCTTTGATCGCTCTGGACCACCAAATCGCTCTCGCCAACCCTCCCCCCGAGGACCCAAATTCAACAAAGACCAGCGAGGTGGCAAATCCCCAAGAGAACGAGGTGGCAGACGAGGCTCGAGGGACGACTTCCATAGAGAAGAGCATCGGCCAGGCAAAGGTAAACCAAAACCTGGCAAACCATCATTCCCAGCTGCATCGGGTGCGAACAGTATCGAAGTCAAAGGTGTCCGAGCTTCTTCAGCATCTACTGCTGCCTCCGGTGCGAACAGCATTGAGGTCAAGTCAGATAAGATGAATGGTCGGGGAAACTATTACGGTCATGGCTACAACGCCAACCCAATGCAGGCTGCTTTCCCTCTGAAGCCACAATACAACCAAGGACCACCTGTCGACCCACGCCAGTACTCGCAGTCACCACAGCATCAGATGACCCCGAATTCACATTATAGTGGATCACCTCAAGCCCAATCGCCGTATTCTGCTGGGAGAGGTAACTATGGCCAGCAACAATTCTCCCCTCAACCGTAAGTAGTAGTAGCATCCTATATCTATGTATTAGCTGACAAGTTTCAGTCAATATCCGCAAAACTACCAACAGCAACAACAGCCGCAGCAACCGAACTACCCGACTGGCCCACAGAATCAGAACCATTACTACAACAATGCTCAATCCCCTCCCTACCAAGCTCCTTCTGGACCTATGAATGCACAATATCCCCAAGCGAACTTCCGCGGTAATCAACGAGGATTTCGAGGAAATCATTTTAACCAACGAGGCGGGCGTGGCGATCACCGTGGTGGCCGAGGCGGGCATTTCCAAAATCATCAGTGGAACTCTCAAGCTGGTGCAGGTCGTGGACAACCCAATACTTCTGGAAATGTTACCCCACAGCATGCTTCCCCTCCACAGCAGTTCCCACAGAATGCAGGATCCAGAGCTGGCTCGGTTGTTGGATCACAGGCGGGATCACAAGTAGGGACTCCTCAACACAAGCCAGCGGCGGCTGCCGAGGAAGAGGAGGATGCCGAAGATTTGTTCAGGCCATCGAAAGAACTTCGAATTGAAGACAAGGAGGCGAGCAAGAAGAAGGACGAAGAGACCATGCCACCGCCGAGTCGACCCCCTCCAACCGGACCTCAGAGCCAGCAAACCCAACAGCATGCGTCGAAGTTCAGCTTCACTTTGTCGAGTAAATCAAAGACACTTCCAACTACTCCGAAATTGGAGATATCTCAAAAGCTGAATGCTGGGCCGGCAAGAAATGCCCAATTCAGTCCGGATCGTCCTCGTGGGCCCAACTCGCGAAACATCCCCACTGAGCCTGCTTCATCAAGACAACAAAACTTCCGTGAGCCACCTCCTCCAACGACGCGAAAGGTTAAGAAGATCATGAAGCGTCTGAAGGAGAGACCACAGCTCACCGAAGACTTCAAGAAGTCGGATTCTGTTTACTACCGAAAGCCTGGCAACGAGTCTGTTGTTGGATCCGGAACTTACGGAAAAGTCTTCAAGGCTATTCATGTCTTCACAAAGGGCTTGGTAGCACTAAAGAAGATTCGTATGGAGGGAGAGCGGGACGGATTCCCAGTAACTGCTGTCAGAGAAATCAAGCTCCTGCAGTCGTTGAAGCACCAGAATATTGTCAACATGCAGGAAGTTATGGTTGAGAAGAATGACTGCTTCATGGTTTTCGAGTACCTCTCACACGATCTGACTGGCTTACTGAACCATCCTACGTTTAAGCTGGAAGCTGCACACAAAAAGCATCTTGCCAAGCAGCTCTTCGAGGGTCTGGACTACTTGCACCGACGAGGAGTTCTCCATCGAGATATCAAAGCGGCGAACATTCTGGTCAGCAACGATGGGCAATTGAAGATTGCGGATTTCGGTCTTGCAAGATTCTATGCCAAACGTCGCCAACTGGATTATACCAACCGAGTCATTACCATTTGGTATCGATCACCAGAGCTTCTGCTTGGTGAGACCCAATACGGGCCAGCAGTCGATATCTGGAGTGCAGCGTGCGTGCTAGTTGAGATCTTCACCCGACATGCCATCTTTCCAGGTGATGGAACAGAAATGAGCCAGTTGGAGAAAATCTACGCTATTCTTGGCACACCTACCAAGGCAATCTGGCCTGGCCTCACTGACATGGCTTGGTTTGCGCTCCTCCGACCAACAGCTCGACGCCCGAATGTCTTCGCTGAGAAGTACAAAGAGCGAGTTACACCCGCCGCCTACGACCTTCTCGAAGCCATGTTGCAATACGATCCCGATAAGCGCCCTTCTGCCTCCGATGTTCTCGAGCACCCATACTTCACAACGGAGGAACCTCAACCGAGAAAAGCTACCGAGTATGTCTCCCCCATCCCACTCTCCCCTGACACATGCTAACAAATCTCCTCACAGACTTGCCCTCCTAGAAGGCGACTGGCACGAGTTTGAATCTAAAGCCCTCCGCAAAGAAAATGAGCGCAAAGATAAAGAGGCTCGCCGCACAGCCCAGAAGGAGAAAGAAGCCGCTGCCAAGGCAGAGAAGGAGAAGAAGCGTGGCTTGGAAGGTTCCATACCTGGCGAACCGGATGCGAAGAGAGTACAGACTGCGCCACCTGGACATTCCGCTACAAAGCAGTCAACGGCTGCGGTGGATAAGTGAGAGGTGGCAACGGGATGGAGATTTTTGTTTGACTTTGTATGAACATTTTGACGATGCGAGCTTTGATGGCCTGTCTACCTTTGTGGATGGTCTGCAAATGGATGAGTGAAGCGATTGAGTTTAGTCACGCCGCTCGCTTATCGAAGGAAAACATTCATAGGAACGAAGGAGTGGCATAAGAAATGCTACACATGCATGCAAATCAGCATGTCAAAGACGCCTAGCATGGATCATCGGGCAGATGGATGGTTTTTGGAGGCCAACCACGCGAGAAAGTGAGCGAGATTTTTGGCTGCAAGCAAGGAACGAAAGAAGGGCAAGGAAGGAAGCCAGAGCAAATGTGTATGATAGACAAATAAGTCGAAAAGGGCAGCTTAGAAGCTCAGAAGCTACCCGCTACACTTAATGAACAAAGAACCTTCTCAAATCCATTCTCTTGTGTGGTTCTGGTGTCCTGCTTCCCGTCTCTCGGTACTTGATACTCGGTACTTGGGTTTTTCATGATTCGGTATTCGTGATTACTTAATTCTCTTCCTCGCTCTAGCTACCTATGTGACTACGTATCCATGCATGCCGTCCATCCATTCCTTCGTAATCCCATCCTACTCGTGCATTCAAGACATACCAAACTTGACATGACATAACCCATTTGCCGACGCAAGACTCCAAACGCCTTTCACCAAGCAAGGAAACAAAACCAAACAGTACACAAACGATCCAGGTAGCACGGCAGCAGGGTAGTAAGACCAACCCCATCCCATCTCCACCACACAGCCCCCATTAACAGAATGGGAATCAAGCACCACTCCTATAAACCTGACTACCCTGCCCCCGAATCGTAACCGTATCTCTCCTCTGCAGCACCGTAATCGCCCTCTGAAGAGCCTGCTCACTATACCCCTTCCCATCACAAAGCTCCCTCTTGAGAGTCTGCAGACTCGTACTCCACCCAATCGGTAGTCTCTTCTTCAGCTCCTCCTCAAGCTTATTGACCTCGTCGTTTAACTCCTTGCTGCCTTGTCCGGATCCCATCTTAACTGCATCCATGGTCGATGCGAGGAAGAGCCGGATCGCCTCGTCGACGTGTTGTTCTGTTGCAATGGGAGAGAGGGAGAGTTTGGCGAGGGATTCCGTGATGCGGATTATGGCTTCGAGTTGTCGGACTGTGATGGGGATTGAGGAGCGTGCGTTGGCTTCCAGTTCCGCAGCGTGGACTTGTTTGCGGATGGAGACGAAGTGGGAGGAGAGTTTCTCGGCGGCTTCGGGGGAAAGACGAGGTGCGCAGCGGCTGGGGACTGTTAGTTGTTGTTCTTCTGAGCTTGTTTCGAGGGGAACTTACGATTTGCAGTAACTGACATATCTCTTCATCTTATCGACTGAGATCTCAGCTTCGGCTTGCTCTTCTACACCTCGTCCACCCATGTTGATACCCATAACATGCTTAGCAATCTTGATGTCTCTGTTCCTATCGTGATCATCCTTGACGATGAAAATCATGTCAAAACGAGAGAGAATGGTGGTCTGGAAATCGATGTTCTCGCCTGGCGTCTTGAGATCATCATATCGGCCGAAGATGGGATTGGCAGCGGCGAGAACTGACGTTCGCGCGTTGAGAATTGTGGTGATACCTGCCTTGGCGATGGAGATGGTTTGCTGTTCCATGGCTTCATGGATAGCGACTCTGTCTTCGTCCCGCATTTTGTCGAACTCATCAATACAGACTACACCTCCGTCGGCCAACACCATAGCTCCCCCTTCAAGATAGAATTCTCTAGTCGTGTGATCTCTTTGAACCGAGGCTGTAAGACCTGCTGCTGAAGAACCCTTTCCAGATGTGTAAATAGCGATTGGGGCGGCTTTCTCGACGAACTTCAGTAATTGGGACTTTGCAGTTCCGGGGTCACCAAGAAGTAGGACGTTGATATCTCCACGAAGCTTCATTCCATCTGGCAGGATCTTCTTCGAGCCGCCTAGAAGTAGACATGCGATAGCCTTCTTGATGTCCTGGTTGCCGTAAATTGATGGCGCTATGCAGTTTGCGAAGACGGTGTAGAGATCAGGTCTTCTGCTCATTTCCAAGAATTCTTGCTCTTCCTCCTCCGAAAAGATTGCATTTCCCTTTGCTGTGTGATCAACATCACTGTGAATTCCGACTGCTCGTAGATATGGGGTTCGAATAGCCACTGCGGAGGTTGTGCTAGATCCTTTAGATTGTTTGTTCTGGTAAATAGAGAAAATTCCCGTAATCATGCATCTTGATCCTGGAACCACACGATTTGTGAGGTACCGGTCGGTTGAGATAAGGACATGTCTGGGAAGTTCTCCAACTGGAACCTGATCGGGTGCTTCCTGCAGTTTGATAATTTGCTGATCGACGAATTGAGAACTTTCGTGAACAACGATGTAAGGGTCCATGGGGCAAGCATCATCTCCTGGGCCCTTAGCTCTATCGCAGTATCTTGGAAGAGAAACTCCAGCAAAGCCGCCTGCTACGGGAAGAATTTTGACTTGATGACAATTCCGGCATTGAATGTGGAGTGCTGTTGCTTTTGAAGATAGGACTGATGCACCAATAACAATTCCTGGCACGCGGACAAGTCTGGAGATTGTGAGGGCGTCGAGATTACGGATGGAGATGTCTCCGGCTGAGGAGTGGAGGAGGAGTTGATGTTCTGGAAGGGATATTTCCTTGGTAGAGGGGTAGACGATTCGATGGGTACACTTCTTCAAGGCTGCTTCGAACTGCATTGTGTCAGCTATTGAAGCGCTGGGGAGGGAGGCATGGAGCTTACGAGAGGGATAATCTCTGCTGGTTCTGTAACCAGTCGATGTGCCAGCTCCTCGTTGAAAGATATCAAGTGTCCAACATCGACATCGCAGTAGTATTGCTTCAAAAGAACGTTCTCACGTATTTGATCACTGGGGAATATTAGAAATGGTTCTGCAGGATGGAGAGGAGACTGACCGATAGATGAAGACACTATCAAGTCTGAACTGCAGGATGAATTGCATCAACTGCGATTGTATCTGCTGGCGCGTATCATCGCCCTCATCGTCGGGAGGGAGAACAGACAAGCTGTAGACTGATCGGTGGTCCATGGTGGAGTTGGGGCACGCTACGAAAAGGGGTTGAGGGGCAAGTCAACAGTGCAGACCTCGGGGAGAAGAAGGACGCGATGAGTAGTAGGGGAGTCTAGAACTCGCTGTGCGGCTTTCAGGAGGAGAGCTTGTTGTTGTCGTCGTCGTGGTGGTGGAAAGAGAAGTAGTGTTGTTGTGGTGCAGATGTAGATTCCGATGTTATAGAGGGGAGGGCAGATCACTGTCGCGAAAAGAAAAGGAGCACGCGTGGGAGCGCGTCGGGAAATTGCTTGGCGTTTTCTGGCTGCCGAAGGGAAGGGAAGGAAGGTCCGGAAGGGGGAAGGAAGGTACGGAGGTAAAGTGCTTGCAGTAGCGCGGGATACCCCTGTCTTCGCTCTCGAGGCTGACACGACCTGGACCTGGATCTGGAGGATGTAGTCAAGATTGAGAATAAACACTCACTCACAAACGACGATAGTATGCCCACGCGCCCCCTGACTCCGCATTCCTCGCATCGCCCTGCGCTTCTCATGTTTTCTCTGCAATGATACCCAGATAGCGATCCATCGATTCGTCAACAAGCGTGTTGACAGCTCGCAGGGCCCCGTGGCCTCTGCCTCTGCCTTTACCTTTTGCCTTGGACCGCCTTCTCTATTGCAACCTCTGTACCACCAAAGCCCACCCCTGATAGGCTACATTTCGTACCAGAGCCCCCCCCGTTGGACTGTTGTGGGGAGGTTGGAGGTGGCCAGAATTGATTGGGAAGCAAGCGCAAGAAGCAGTTCAGCCTCTGAGCCCCAAGTTCGGAGGTCCATCAGGTCAATCACTATGGCATCTCCGGCGCCGCGATACTCGATCGATAGCCTCTCCCCCATATCGCCCACTCCATCTCGAAGCGAATATCCTTTCCCCAGGTCAGTACTGGACATACTACGCATGCGGGGTGATGGATGCTGACAGACTAAAGGCCAGGCTCAAGTGGAAGATTCCAACCCCGCCGAGGTTCTACGGCCAGCTCAATACATTCTATAGGGGGCACATTAGATACAGGTTCGCATCGGCATGGATTGAATGAATCTAGTCAAAACGGTGTGTTAAATTTGTCGGGGGAAATGTTCTTACTCACAATTACAGCTATATCAACTCTTCTGCAACCACCAATCGTTCGAACTGGACTTATCCCCCATACCTCTGCGCCAGCTTCGAGCGCCCATAAACCTCCCACCGCTCGAGACATACCTCCTGTTACCCTCACAAATATCACGCATGTTGATCCGTCCGAATTCAAACCATATCTGACCCAAGTTGGAGGTCTGTATGATGCATTACAGCGAGCCAAGGACAATGAAGATGATGGGGGACACAGCTGTTTAGGAAAGGCAAACCTGATGACTTTTCGGACCTTCTCGATGCAGGTCGCAAATCAGCAAGTCGACCAAATCTTTCTCGAAAAGCTTCACTAGCATCTCTAGCCTCGTCTATCGAAACACCGACGATAAAACGGAGGACAAGTGGGGGTCCAGGGAGGAGGGCCGCACATGCGACTACACCTCTATCAACAATACCCAACGTTTATTTCGAAGAAGATTTTCACCTGGAGAACCCCCGGACTTTCGATGTAGTTAGTGAGAGGTCCGAGGTAGTCAAGCCGGCACCTGGGTCGCCTGATGAGCGGAGAACCTCGAATGGAGTGGCGGTTGGGCAACGCAAGGCCTTAGCGACAAATGCGATTCTTCAGGAGAAACTTTCATGGTACATGGATACTATTGAGGTTCATCTCATCTCGTCGATATCAACTGCATCGACCTCGTTTTTTGCGGCTCTTGGGTCATTGAGAGAGCTTCATCACGAGGCCGCTGAATCCGTGGACCGTATCAAAGCCCTGCGGAAGGAACTGGCAACTCTGGACGAAGAAATGGCTGTTGGTGGACTGAATATTGTCAAGAAGAAACGACGGAGGGAAAATCTCAAGCAATTGAGTGATGCTGTTCAACAGTTGAAACAGATTGTAGAGGGGCTTGCGAATTGTGAGTCCCTGGTCGATGAAGGTGATGTCGATAAGGCTCTGGATGCAATCGACGGCTTGGAGAGGCTGATATCAGGAGTGGCCAGCAAGGACACCAAAATCCAGCTCAGGGATCTCAGAAGAGCAGTGGCTTTGAATGGCGTGAATAGCGATTTGGATCTTCTACGACTCCGTATCGGCAAACTTTACGAAACTAGATTCCTCAATGCTCTGATTGGCGACCTACGACACCACGTAGAGTCGGTTTCTACACCTGACACTTTACAACGGTGGAGCAGTTCTTCCCAAAGGTCGAGAGGAGGCCATAATCGGGAACCATCTACATATCCGACTTATTTAACGATGAGTAACCAATTTAGAACAGAACTTCTGGGGAACCTGAGTGGCCTACACCGTGCTCGACATACTTCTCCTGCAACCACGGCCTATCGGGAAGCGGTCTTACGAGAACTGAGAAATATCATAAGGAGACCATTACCGGCTTCAAATGATGATGATGCAGATTCAATGATGTCTGCTTCTACAATGGGAGGCGGAAGGCAAAAGACTCAACAAGAGAAGTCGTCAATTCTTGCGAGGAATCTACGTGCCCTGGAACCGGAAGACGCTGAGGACCTTCTCAAGAAGACGTATATAGGTGTCGGTGAGACTCTGAGAAGACTTGGAACGCAAGTCAAGGTGCTTCTTGACGTGACTAGTACTCTCGGAGATCCTGCTTCTGGGTTAAGATCCCCTCCAAGAAGTCCCAACATAGCCGCAATCGACAGCCGATTGGGTTCAGCCCCATCCAAGGGAAATTCCGGACGAGAAATCCAAGAAGAGATGCATCAGACACTCGACATGTCGAACCTCCTAGGACAAGCAGTCGATATTGCGCAGGAGAAGATTGTGAAGGTTCTCAGGGTTCGATCAGAGCAAAGTACCCACCTTTCAGTCGAGAACTTCCTTCGATACTTCACGTTAAACCTTCTCTTTGCCAATGAGTGCGAGGCCGTGTCAGGACGAAGCGGTACGGCTCTCAAGAATGTTGTGAATGGTCACATCAAAGACTTCGTACAACACATGAGCGAATCCGAACGTCAAGCACTGGCAACTGGTATGGAAGCAGACCCTTGGAATGCAAAAGACTTCACCGATGCAGATACTGAGGAGTTGAGTCGGATACTCTCTGCAAGTACGGAAGATGCAGAAGCTTGGAGCTCGGGAAGCAGAATATGGCAACCTCCATCTCCATCTACACAATCACAACCCGATACCACTGCAAGCCTTCTTGCTGCACAGGTAAATGGCAATTCTGGAACCTCAACACCTTCTGCAGCACCCTCGAAAGCTACCACCCGCTCCGCTCACATAGAAAGCGAATCTTTCATCCTCCCGGTCTCTGCAATACTATGCTTGCATGGCCTTTCTTCGTTCCTCCACTTAAACACCGGGATTCCATCCATGACTTCTGAGATCGCCACTTCTATGGTCTCGTACCTAAGTCTCTTTAACTCTCGCTGCACACAACTCATCCTCGGTGCAGGAGCCACTCGTTCTGCCGGCTTGAAAAATATCACAACCAAACATCTCGCTCTCGCCGCTCAAGCCTTATCCTTCGTTAGCAGCCTCATTCCCCATATCCGTGAATTCGTTCGTCGACATTCCGGCTCCGGGTCAGCTGTCTCCTCTCTTATGGGCGAATTCGACAAAGTTCGTCGAGCCTACCTAGAACACCAGCAATCCATCTACGACAAGCTTGTCGACATAATGGCCGGTCGAGCTACTGCTCACGCCAAAGCCATGAAACTCATCAACTGGGAACAGAACAAGGATGGTGTAAATACGTACATGGAGACCTTGACCAAGGAAACTAGTACTCTGCATCGTGTGCTCTCCAAGCATCTACCAGACATGACGGTCAAGATGATCATGGAGCCTGTTTTTAGGAGTTACAAGGAGCAATGGGGCAAGGCATTTGGGGATGTGGTGTTGGGAAGCGAGGGTGCGCAAGCAAGGTATGTCTTTCCTTCACCTACCCGAATCTGAATGTCTCGACTAACATGACCCAGGATGCTCCGTGATGTAGAACATTTCAAGACTAAGATCGGAAGTCTTGATGGTGCGGGCGACGCGGGTGATTATCTCGTGAACCTCGTCAAAGCGAAGAGCGTCCCGAAACCGAAAGTAGCCACTCCACCGCCACCTCCTGCTCCTGCTCTTATTGAGAAGGACGAAAAGGAGAAAGAGAAAGATGAAGAGCCTATAGCGAACGGAAAGACTAGTCCTGACGAACAGACGAACGGGAATGGGAGTGCAAATGCAAGTGTAGCGGTAGATGGATTAGAAAAGTCGCAGACAAGTGCCCAGACGACCGCTTAGCGAATAGATGAGATGAGGGACGAGATGCCAGGAATACCTACATACCGTTTGAATACAACCTCAAGTCCTACCCAGGTAGAATCAGGATTAACGAACTTGGCGTGTACAGTTTCACGTTATGAACTTATGAGATACATCAGAAAGTGTAGCTCTTCCCCTGATGCGGGGGAGATGCCCCCATCATATTGATCTTTACAACAGCTATTGATAGGCAGGTCTGGTTGGTTCGGATCTGCCTTGTGGCGGATGCCTGATGTTGCGGCGCAGCAAGTCAGCCTTGCTTTAGGACTGAAGTGTCAGCCCCTCACTAGCTGCGCCAACTCCCACTTGCTTTCCTCACTCTTCCTCTCAACCTCCATTGTCATTCTCGATTTTGATTCTAAAATCCACCGTTTTGTAATGTTGATCTCTTGCTCGTACTTGAGTACAACGGAGCCAAACCGAACTCTTGATCGCTCTTTTATTCCCACTTCTCGCTGAAGGACATTCACTTTCCTCGTCCTACATCTACCCTCCGTCATCCATAATCTCTCCATCTCGGACCGATACCAATATCAATATCAAAACCAAACATGCCGCCATCAACACACATCACCGTCTCAGTCCATTCTCAAACCCACACCTCTAAAGCTACCTACCACGCATCACCAAAATGCCTCAAATACGCATCATTCATGCACGGTCTCTCACCAGGCTGGGCTCTATTCCTCGCTATCCTCTTCGGTCTCCTGGCTGTTCTGTTCACCAATGCTGTTAGATGGTCGACGCCTGGTGTTTGCAATAAGCCGAAAAAAGTCGCCGAGGCACCAGTTCCAGATGCAGGTTCAGATTCAGGAACGATACCGTCTCCTCAAACTACCGGCCTTGAAAATGCCGAGGCTGGTGCACTCGTGAATGGTGATCGAGTTGCAGAAGGAGAGGCGCCCCCGCCTTATCAACCACCGATATTATCATCAACAACTGTTTCAACACTTACCCAGCCACAGCCCCAAATCACAGCAACCACTCAGACACACACATGGATGATCCCCAAAAGCCCAGAAGTCAAAACCACATCCGCCCACCGCTTCGTAACAGGGTCGTTCTTCTTCGCACTCACGCTCACTTCTTTCGTCCTCTCTGGGTTGAGTATACAAACTGTTATGCTGTGTAATCCAGATGGCGAGTTTGGGACGGTGGCGAAGGTTTTCTGTACGTATTCATCCTCCTTCTCCTCCTTGTTGTTTCACGCCTACCTATCTATTCCGAAGTTCCAATCATATCTTTCCCACCATCTTCTGCACAACAAAAACTAACACCCTACAGTCTGGCTCCTCTTCGCCATCCCCCTCGCCTGGTCTACAACAGCCCTCTCCTGCTTCCTAATCCTCCTCCGCAACCTCTGGGGTCCGTCGATGGAACACAGATTCCCACTCGATCAAAGCTCCGTCATCATGGGTCTCGTCATCGCACTCATGTTCCCGTTCATCTTTGTCGGGTATATCCTTGGAGGAGCGGCGGTTTGGGCGGTCCAAAGGTGTCAGAGGGTTTGTTGTGGTGTTGGGGGGGAGGAAGATGCAGATGGGGACGATGCTCAGCAGGGGGGTGTGGAACTTGAAGAGGGGCGGGCTGGGGTAGTCTCAAGGGATAGTGAGGAGTTGGGTGGGGATGATGGAGAGGAAGAGCGAGTTGCGTTGATGGGGAAGGGGAAGAGTGATGTTTGAGTTTTAAGTGGCCTAAAATTAGGGGTCTAGTAGTGAGTGTCGAAACAGAGAGATTGGCACATACTTTGACCAATGCGGTTTAGCAAACATGACGAATATTACCTCGCTTCTTCTGTTGACTTACTTACAAGACAACCTCCACCCCTCTTATCTCACTATCATTTCGACAACATACATAGCCAAGAGCGCTCTGCACAATACATCCCTCTCTCAGATATGTTTCAATTCATCGTACATTTGGCAAGCTGCTTCTTTATCCCTATCTTGAGATGATTGTTTACCATCAATCTATTCACACAACCTTGCAATACACAACCCCCAGCCACCCCTCCCTCTCAACAACCCACCTACCAGATAGTCCCCTTACTCTGCGTCCTCCTCTCCTCCATCTTCCTCACATCCAACCTCTTCCAAAGCACAATAGCCAACACACAGACCGGCATGAACGCACTCCCCGCGACGACCATCTTCCTCTGCACAATCGCATACGCCTCAACAATCGCACCCCTAATCTCCGTCCCCATCGGATAATCCTGCTGGATAACAAACGAGCTATAGATCGTCGCCGTGAGATTCTTGCTCTCCTCCGGTAAGGCCTTGTACAACTCCCCAGGCAGGATATTCGTCCACAAAGCCCCGGCGATCGCTTGACCTATCGCTGAACCGATCGAGCCGAACATGCCCCATAGAGCGATAGCGACGGCTACTTCTTGATGGGAGACGGATGCCATTACCGCGAGTTGGGCACAGGTAGCCCAGATGCCGGTGCCGATTCCGTTGAAGACTTGGCACATTACGAGGAGGCCTACGTGGGTGCTTGGAGTGCGGAGGTAGATTAGGAGGACGGTGCCGAGGACGACGAAGGGGATGCCGCCGTAGGATGTGTATTTGTAGTCGCCGGTGCGGCTGATGAGACTGTGATGGGACAATTAGAATTTTGAGCTACTAGCAAGGAAAAGGAATTTGAATTTGATGGGAAATAGAGGGAAGAAAACTTACAAGCCAATAAACGGCGAGATGAACGACGAAGTAAGCGAGAACGCATTCAAAATATACCCCGAATCCCTAATTTTCTGATCATGCACGACCTGCAGGTACGAGTAATAATACGTATCCCAGCAGAAGATCGACGCGAACATAAAGCCATATAGCAGCGACGAGCCGATGATCGTCCTGTTCATGAGGTACTTGAACGGGAAGAACTGAACGGGCGCGAAGAACCTCTCCCAGAGCACGAAGGCTATCATGCTAACGGTGCCGATTACGAGCATAGAGATTATAGTTCCGCTAGCCCAGCCTTTGGACTGGCCGTTTGCAAGACTGAAGGGAAGGAGGATGAGGGAGAAGGCTGCTGTGCAGAGGAGGAGACCAAGGACTAGATACACATCAGTAGACTGCCTTTAAGAGAGGTTTCATTTCCCCGTCTAATGAATTGGAAGGTAGATACGTACCGTCAAACTCCACAACATAGAATTTAAACGACTCCCACGAATTCCCCTTCCGAACCCTCTCAGGCAGCGCGCCCATCCTCCCCGCCTTCCTCTGCTGCGCCAACATCACCGCCGCCGCAGGCAAACTGACCCCAATCAAAATAATACAAAAGGCACCAAACGCCCATCTCCACGTCGACTCCTCATAGAACAGCTCCGCAATCGCCGGCCCAGCAAACGTCGTAGCGATCGTCGGCGTCCCATTGATCGAAAACGCCAACATCCGATTCTTCAACGTCGTCATATCGGCGAGCATCACATTGACCACATACAATAGGCCGAGATGGCCTACCCAGTAGAAGGTATGTGCTGCGGCGTATGTGGTCACGTTCTTGCACACGGCTTTCATGATGAGACCTAGGGAGACGATGAAGAGCATGAGTAGGAAACCTTCGACTCGGCCCCAGATGTCGATGATTTTCGCGATGGTGAATGCGGCGACGCCGCCGGCGATGGTGGCTACGATTCCGGTTGCGCCTAGGAGGCCGTGGGAGGCGAATGCGGATGTTACGTAGGCGGTTAGGTTTGAGTTGATGGAGGACATGAGGAGCTCGACGAAGGAGACGATGTAGAGTCTGGATGTGGCGTGTTAGTATGGTATAGTATGTATTCTCACATCTCTGTTCTTGAGAAAGAGAACGATACTTACAGAATGAACATCAATACCAAAGTCTTCTTCGTCCATACCGATGTGATGGCCTCGACTCGCTTCACACCATCTTGTTTATGTGTTGATCCGTCCTCTTCATTGAACTTCTCATCATACTGAACTTCGTTGACATTATCAACATTGTGGACAGGAGTCTTCTCAATGTCGATAGGAGACTCATGTGCCCTGTTCTCGGCTGGTGTGATGGACGCCATGACTGCTTCACTTGACAGTGAGTAGAGTATCGATCTACACGAGAGATACGTAGTGGCGTGAAGAACAGAAACTCAGAACAGGACAACATGAACTGGTGGCCAACCCTTTATATCTTATCTCATCAGCCCACGCAAGATCCCGCACCCAAATAAGTGCAAGATCCACTGCTGCTTCTAGGATCCTTCGCCGGCTTGGCTTGCCTTCGCTTCCATCCCAGTCCTCTCTGGTTCCGATCCAGGTCCAGGGTTAGGCCGGCTGTAACATTAAACAAATGCCGTCTTAAAAATTCCTCAAGTAAAATAAATGTCCCCATTCACTCGGGTAGTGAGACGAAGACTTTTGAATTGCTCCAGACTTTTGAAGCGGAGTATTTTTCAAGTATGCTGGAAACTGCGGCATCGATTTAAAGGAGTGGGTCTCGGGGGTTAAAAGGACGTGCTTAGATTAAAGAGCAAGGAAGCTCAGGCCACAGCTAATTGCAGCTTCACTTCCAATATAGGCGAGAATCTTAGGAAACAATTACTTGAGGAGAGTTTCTATAAGACGGTACCGGGGTTTTGAATATCTCGCTAGACGTATAGCTTTCAATTGAACAAAGATTCTGGCCAAAACCAACGTACACTTTGCAAGCTCTTGGCGATGCCACGAGACCGACCTCGCAGAATCCACCACAATCTAGAATACTAAAATTAGAAAAATTGCCACATAAACCGGGCCAATCCATATAAGCGCAAGGAATAGTTTTTGATACATGACTATGCAAACTAGCAGCGAACGAGTGATCATCGGTCCAGCTTCCATTCGTTCGAAGGGCCGATCTGATAAGATAAAATTTTCTCGCCAAGCGGATGTTCCCCTCCCTTGGCATTTTGGAAGAGTGGCGGTACCCCCCGATGGTTCGTTGATAAAGACAAATTGGAAGGTGGGATCCGCGTTTACTTGATGGGGATTATGCTATCTGGCATATGCTATCGACGTGCATGGAGCTTAAAGCTTAGAGCGAGGAGCTGGCTGGGATAGCTTAGCTTTAGCTTTGAAAGTGGTTTGCACATCAGGCGAAGAAAGCGAGACTTCGGACGACAAGAGGATTGGGTTTCATGAATTTCTGAGACTGGAGGAAATGCTAATCATTTTGTCCGAGAAATGTAAGTAGCTTGGCTTTTGAGACTTCATCAGTTCTCATGTCTCCCTTTAACCTTGCATCACTATTGATGAAGAAATCGAGTGAGGAAGCCCATGTGTACTCTGTTTGCGACGACCATGCCAAGTACCCAAGACACTCCAGCTCAAAGCCCTACTCAAAATGAATCCCCATCCTATGGAAGAATCACGATGGAGACGCAGCTGTATCACTTCTCCCGCGCAGTTACAACAACCTTATTCTCCCCAAGGCTCGGGTCAGAACTAGCACTACCGGCCGGATTCTCAACAGATTCATAAACAGTACCGCGCTGCAACATATTAGCGATCACATTTCCCGACAGAGACCGAGAAATGAGATTTTACCTTATTAACCTTCCTGCAGTGAGGTCTGGCAGTACTTTCATCCCAGAAATACTCATAGCCCGCCAACTTCCTCGGTTTCGCAATCGTGTCGCCAGTCATCTTCTCAACAAGAGCAACCTGCCAGTCCAGCATCTCAAAAGGCATCTTCTTGACTTCCTTGTTGCGATCATCAAACTTGTTCCTGACAATGTCGTACACATCGACAATGAGCATTATCACGACAAGACTAATCAGAATCACGGTAATAATATACACCGAGGAATAGATGCGAGTATTTGGCACCAAGCATCCGAAGTGAGTTCCGGCTCCAAATGATTTGGCAGCTTCCTGGTTCATGTTGTGTTCATTCCCAGTCCCTGATAACATAGACATCGCATTTAGGACTTTCGTCAGCTGATACGGGTATTCCTCCGCTCCGACCTCGAGCACGAATCCTACCATCAATTTAGCCCAGACCTGGTACGTCGACTCCGTAGGATCGGGATTGACAGGCCAAGGTGCGGGCTCCCATTTGGAATGATCGGTAATAGATAGCTTGCATTCTAGGTTCGATATGTTGGCTGGCGCTACCACAATACCTGAGACGGTCGGTGGAGTAGATATCATGGCTCTGACACTTGATTGATTCGTAGCGGGATCGGTATATGGACCCCAAGCCATGAATGCTGTTCCGACGTTGAGAGAAGGGGTGTTACTGCCAGACCAGTACTTCTCGCCAGGAAGGAATGTTTGGTTCTGGATGAAGTCGTCCAAAATATTATTAGCCCACTACATTCGGTACATTAGCGACCAGTCCTACGTTGCATCATCCAAAGTCTGAAGAGGCTGTCAGCCTGTACGAAAAGGCTATTCTTACATCTCCTGGTTGAATAGTAGTATCATCTACTGCTACCTCACAATCCCAATTCCCAAGCACATCCTCCTCCCCGGGAAAGAAAGCCGTGATGTTGTTATTGACTTTCGAATAGACACCAACCTCGGCACCCCTCTCTCGGGCTGTATCCAGAGAATTAAGAGCCAACCACGTAACAGCCCACGTTGAAACCGGCCTCAACATCTTAGTATTCGCCGTCGTCACAATCCCGCTCTCAAAAGGGCAGCTACTGACCACATCCTCCTGAACAATGCAGCTGTTGATGATATACCGATTCCCCGTCCCAAACAGCCCGCTGAATATCATGATCAGCCCGAGCCAGCCGCCGGGGATCCTCTTTAGTGTCCATATGTATGAGATCGTCGAGCCGAGGGACATCCAGGGCGTGAAACGCGATACGGGAACGGGTTTGGATTTCAGGAGCGTGCGATGACCTTGTCGTCTCACTAGACGGTGGCCGATGAATGCGATGAGGAAGTTCAGCACGAGGAAGAGAGTGGTGAAGATGTTGCGCCAGTCCGAAGCACTTAAGTGAGACGTGGTGCCCGAACCGAACCATCCTACGGAGCTGGGCATTTTGATAGGTTGTTTCGGTACTTGGGATGAACGAGCGGACACGGACGGCGGATGAACAGAACAGTTTCGAAAAGAAGGTCATGGTCTCTAGCTAATAAGTAAGATCAAGCAGACCCCTGAAACTATCTTGGGATGAAATGCAAAGTCCTCGCTCTTGGCATTGGTATTGAGGTGGCAGCCTTGCTGCTCTCAATGGGGGCAATGGGGGCCAAATGGAAAATGGGCACACCCGATCTCCATCCCCACCTCGCAACCCCGACAAACAGAGAAAGAGACTACCAGATAGAAAGACGTGATTGTGCTTTAGAAAATGCCAATTTAATATAGAAACATTGAAAAAGAATCACGATCAAATACACCAACGTAAAAACTATCAACAAAAGTCAAGCTTTTGAGAGAAAATCCAGTCGAATGTTATGGTAACTTTATCACCACTCGCTTCGGAAGCGAAACGTTGTGGCTGCGCAACAGCCCTTTTCTGCACCAGCACCCGCCTCATCAAGCGTAGCACGCAGAATATCTAATCTCATTGCTGATAGAACACCCTGTAATTATGCACGAAATTTTGGGTGACAGGGTTGACAGAGTTGTTTTTGGCGTTTTCGTGACTGCGGCTGATGAAATCCCAGGGTTGATATGCGATTGGCTGTGTCGGGTTCGGTTTGCTGCTCTCATTGGAGATCGCTCCGTCCTGTGGGTCCGGTATAGAATGAATGTAACATCGAACGGGGACTTGAAGAGAAGATGCTGTGCATGCTGGCGTTGCCGAAAAAGTTGTTGATTTGGTGCTGGCTCGTGGCGATGGATTTGTATTGCCCGATACCTTGAGTGGAGGTACTAGTGTAGCGCACTTTGAAAAGCGATTGCTTTTTTACTTCCTCCCAGACTAAGAGAAACATGATTCAACGTCATTCAATTTCCCAGCTACTGGATTGGTCGGTAAAGCCACATTTCAAACTCCCCACTGCAACCCAAAATTCGTCCAATCCATAAATTCACCCCCATCGTCCTGGTCACCAACAAACATCGACTGGACATCAGAAAATAGATTCGGGTCCTGCAACATAATTTCTGGTTCGGAGGCGTTAAGTAGAGGAGCGCACATTCTGTCTATGATCTCCAAGCAGCGTTCGGCTAGGCGATTGCTGGCTGCTACATATGAAAGTAGGTTTTTGGTGACACGGAGGTCATCGAGCCAGGATGGTGCGTGGATAGAAGTAGGCGTTGTGATGAGGAAAATAATTGGAATTAAACCGGCTTGGAAGAGAAAGTAACTATGGTAGTTCAGTACATCGTTACTTTTGTAGTACAAATCACGGCAAGAACTCACAGCAGGTACCAGCTCCCCAACCTCGAAGTCAAGTTCCCAGCCATGTATTCAGAAATACTCGCAATGGTCTCCCTCGCACTCTCCAAACACAGCATTCGACACTTCTCATCCGACTCGTCTCCATTGAGATCGTTGTCTGGGCCAAGTGACCAAGTTTTGGTAGCCCAGCGTAGCACAGTCGGTCTGAAAAGAATGATGCGCAAGTTCCAAGTTCGCCATGAAAGCCGATAACGTGCGAGGACCAATGCATCGTTCACCTGTATTTCTGGGCTGTGTGTTTGAAAGTATGCCGGGATGGAGTTCTGCCATGTGTCCAGTGGTACTTGGAGGCTCAGAAGTTCTGAAGAGGTTGGGGCTGGTGTGGAGATGAGGCGGTGGTATAGTTGGTTGGTTGTTAGATGCAGAGCTGATTGAGCTCTGAGACTAGAGTATACGGTGGGAAGCGTGACTTCTTGGGGGAGTAACATTGTTGCTGCTGTCAAGTCCTAGGGCAGTATTAGAACATCTTTGATCGAGTTATCAGAAGAAAGACATACCTCTTCGTGAATATTGAGCACCTGGTTTGTGTCCATGATACTCGATTCAGGCAGAAGTACAGGACGACCAAAGGTAATGGAGGCTCCCGAATCAAAGATATAGAGCCCCCACCAGACTCTTCTTCTCATTTCACGTTGAAGAGGACTGATCTTCCACTCAGGAAACTCTTTATGAAGACCAAGACTCAACGCCATCCTCACAGCCAGACCAAGGAAATTCCAGCCGGTGTTTGGTTTGTTAGTCTTCTGGGTGTAGTTACTGAGGATTAGGAGAGCTTGCACCAAAGCCAGATTACCAGCTTCGAACACAGAGGCGTCGTCCTGCCAGAGAGAGTTGACCTCTTGGTAGAATGTTCTGTCGACCATGGAATTGTCGTCTCCTACACACCAAGCTCCTATCGCAAGCACCGAGTTGAGCAGAATTGGCCATGTCTTGCCCTTTGGTCGTAGTATCTCTCCCGCATATTGTGCTCGAAATGTTGCCTCGTGAAGAAAGGGGTATGCGGTGTGATAGTAGAGGAAGTATGCGTTGATATAGACTTGCTCGGATACCCTAGAGAGCGGTGGTGCTAGGCATGGAAACTCGAAATTCCCATCATTGAGTGATCCACCAAGTGGAGGCTGTCTCGCTGAATCAATTTCTGGACCTCCAACCAAAAGGGCCCGAAGCGGCATCACACTTGACGTTGCACCCGCACATTTGATCAGTCACTACTTTTTGATGAGGGTGGGTGTCCAGGAAGCCCTACCAAGGTATCCAGTTCCTTCTGGCTTGATGGAAAGAGCTGCCATGCCATCTGACAGTCCGCTGAGAGTGGTTTCTTCTGCCCAATCAAAGCCATCTGCTTGCTGTGGTAGAGCTTCCTCCGCCCCAGGAGATGCACTTTCCCTGAGTAAGTCACGTGCCTGAACACCCGTTACCTCTGATCGTAATGGCTCTGAATTTTTACGACGGGATCGACTCAATGGTCTGTCGGAAGTAGAGCCTAGTAAATTGTCGAGATCAACATCTGGAAGGAGCTCAGCAAACGCAGCCTCGAGTTTGCGTATGCGGTCTTCTGCCGCGGTCAGGTTGCTGGACAGCGACATTTGTCAGACCATGTATATCGGAATTTCAGCGATACAACTTTGTATTACTTGCAACTTACCTTCGTGTCAGAGGAGTCCTCTCAGCTCTAGGGCTATAGATACATTGTTTGCCTTGGCGCATGCAGACAGCACAAGTCGGTAGTTCCTTGGTGCACTGTTCTTGCTTAGCGTCGACGATACAAATCTTCTTCTCCCCATCATAGACTCAAGATATTTGCATACCTTGAATTTACGTATCCTGCACTCATCGCACTTTGAACTATCTCGTTAGAAGACTGGTGACAAGGGCTGCGCCCTGCCGTACTAGAGAGCGGAGAAGTCGCGAATAAAAACTGGACAGGTGAGGGACTGCATACAGCAAATCTAGGAGCCTCTTCACGCGGCATTGTCTCTTAACACACGGCGATTCCGAGATTTATTGATAATAAAAGGAAGATCTCAACATTCGAATCTGGCTGTTGAGTAGAATTGTGTTGTCATTCACAACTCTCGCATGGCAATTTTCCAGCATCGTGATAGAGACAACCCACCCCCCAGTGACCCCTCGCTTGCTCGGCGGCCGCATCCGGAGATTGGGACAGGAGCGCTGCCAATCTAATTTGGCTCTACACAAACAAAAGCAATTACATGACCAACTGTTGTCGGTACCTACGCACTCTCCAGGCGTGGTACTCTCTCTTGATGACACCGCTACAATATCACACGGAACGACCTTCAAGTCTGGGGTTCCCGAGGTTAAGAGCAATCGATAATTGGTCTCCTATCCCTCGGATCCCCAGTTATATAGGCGTGACCTTTGCAGATGATGATTTCACTACCTCAGCAAGATCCTGGTCTGCCGACAGAAAATCTCCAACAAGTACCGTCTTAGTTGATTGAGAGAAAAGTCCCTTTGCAAGCAACTTAGCGCGTTATCCGTGTCCCAAACATAGGAGGTGGGAGCCACATCTCTGAGGCTCACTGAGTCGACTGCGAAATTGCAAATTGTCAAGCGTCTGTACGAAGTCTCCAAAGAAGTCAATTGTTATGAATCTTTTTGTCGCAGTGGCGTATGTTTTTCGGCTCAAGTTCGTCAAAGGGGTTCTCTTGTAAGTCAACCACGTAAGGACCTTTGTCACTCCATACCGCTACATGAGCGTCTACAATGACCTACCATCTTCACCAAGCAATCATGAAAGAAGCAATAACTAGAACACTGTACAGCTCTCAGCTTGTGTGGAGCCAATATGTGCTCATCTCAATCTTTTCAACCCCAAGTCCTACCGCTTCCCCAGTTCACTGGATTTTATCATCGCTCACTCTCCTCATGTACGCCGTATCACTTCCACATCTTCCTTTTCTTATCTACATCCAATAAGAACTCCTAAGCACGGAACTGCTCTCCCCGTTCGTTCAAGATGTCGTGTTGTTGGGGACCCCGGCTCATGCCATCATATGTACAGTACATGGTGTGATTGGCTTGGCAGCATCATCAAACCCCAACCTCGGATTACAAAATCGCGATACTGTTGGGTGCCAGGCCTGAAATCGATGCGTCAAGACAGAGAAACTTTTCTCTTCCAAGAAGATAGGCGGGATTGGCATGGCGCTTTTTCTCGAAGGCGCGTTATATTGGCGTTGGGGTGACAACTTGGCAGTATTGTCGGAAGGGGTATAAGAGGTTGCTCGCCAGGCTGTCTTTCCTGCATCTCCGAGGAAATACAGGTTTCACATGTTTAACGAGGTCTTTATTTTCATTCTGATTTCGATCTCAAGATGTCTACCCCAATTTTGGGACACATGAACGAGAAAGGCGGCTCGAAGGAGCAGGCCGTTTCCAACCCCCTGACTTCGGACAGCGATTCCGAGATTCAAGATGTCAAGCCTGAGTATGGATCATATCATAACCATGTCTTCGCCAACCCCACTGTTGCGGAGTATTGGAGACAGGTGTATGAGAATGCTTACTATGAGGGACGCCATCGTTTCGATCCTTTGTTTACTTGGACTGCCGAGGAGGAGAAGCGAATTAGGAGAAAGGTGGGAGATGAGAAACGCCTTCCGAGTTGTTTCGGAAGAGCAATGGCTAACATTTGCGAAGATCGATTTGAGGATTATTACCTGGGCGTGGATGATGTTCATGGCTCTTGATCTTAACAGAAGAAACATCAATCGAGGTATCCAACCGTGTTGGCAGCACAGCCGCCTCATCTCCCTTTATAGCGCCACTGACACTTTCCCAGCTATCACGGATAAAATGCTCCCAGAGTTAGGAATGAATACAAATGATTTTAACTATGGGCAAACCATCTTCCTCGTCTCTTTCCTGTCAGCCGAGCTTCCATCAGGTCTCATCTCAAAGAAAGTAGGACCAGATCGGTAAGTCTCCATCGCTCACAAGTCGCGAAAGCTGCGACGCTAAATGGGACGAAATAGGTGGATCCCATTCTTGATCGTCGCATGGTCTATCACATCAGCATCGCAATGCGCTTTATCAACCAAAGCTGGATATTACGCCGTGCGCAGCATGCTCGGCCTCTTGATGGGTGGATTCATCGTATGTCCTCGACAATTCAGAATTGAACGATTCTACTTTGATTTAACAACTGTGCAGCCTGACGTCGTCCTCTATTTGACATATTGGTATAAGAGTAATGAGCTTCCCATACGTCTCGCTTGGTTTTGGACAGTGCTGAGTTCTTGCAACATGTGAGTTCCTCAAACCGCCAATTCACCCGAACTCGGCTAACACTCTCGCCAGTCTTGGATCCCTCATCGCAGCAGGAATCTTACAGATGCGTGGTATTTACGGCTGGTCTGGCTGGCAATGGTTGTAAGTGCTTTCCTCCAAAAATTGACGGGCTTCCTTCCTGTCCTTTCCCTGAAACATAACAGTGCATACATTGACTCCAGTCCAGGTTCCTGATCGAAGGCATCATAACCGGCTGCATCGGCGTTGCATCTTGGGTAGCCATGCCCGCCTCTCCATGCCAAACCGCCGGCCGTGGACGTGGTAAAGGCTGGTTCTCCGAACACGAAGAAAAGATCATGGTGAACCGTCTCCTACGTGATGATCCCTCGAAGGGCGACATGAATAATCGACAAGCCGTCGGACTTCGAGGTCTCATTGCCTCGTTCTGGGATTTCGATCTCTGGCCAACATATATCGTAAGTCTCTCAAGATGGCTGTGCCATATTCGCCTAGCTGAAGTTAAGATTTAGATTGGATTCTGTGCTTATATCCCGCCTAACCCGCCAGGAACATACCTCGGTCTCATTCTCCGCGAATTAGGCTTCAATTCATTCCACGCCAACCTTCTCACCATCCCAGGCCAATTCATGTTCCTCATTAACGTATGTGTTTTCCCTCGCCTTATCTCCCCTCCACGCTTATCGTTCCACTGACATGCCACCGATCCAGCTCCTCATCATCACAAAAATATCCCAATACTTCAAAGAACGTAGCATTATCTCCTCCACCTCCAATATCTGGATCCTTCCCTTCCTCATCGGTCTCGTGACCCTAAGGAAAGATGCCAACCTCTGGATCCGATACGGTCTCCTCTCAGGCTTAGTCTCGTACCCATATTGCCATGCTATCCTCGTCGGCTGGAACGCGAAGAATTCGAACACCGTGCGCACGAGAGCTGTTAGTGCGGCGTTGTACAATATGTTTGTGCAGAGTGGAAACATAGTTGCTGTGAATATTTATCGCGATGATGACAAGCCGTTGTGTGAGTATTCCTCCTTTCATCACCCTCCTCGCCTTAAAGCCACCGAATGATTTGCCAGGAGCTCAAATTTATTTCTACCATAAATTGCGACTGACAGCTACAGATCTACGAGGCAATAAAATTCTCCTCGGCATCTGCTCCTTCAATATACTTCTCTTCTACCTTGTCAAAGCATACTACATCCGCCGCAACAAGAAGCGGGATACTGTCTGGAATGCAATGTCTGTTGATGAGCAAGAGGATTATATAGCCAATACCAAGGATGAGGGTGCGAAGAGGTTGGATTTCAGATTCGCTCATTGAGGTATGGAGTCGAGAAATAGTGAGGCTCGCTGGACTGTGGAGGGTTCGAATAGGAGGATGAGAAGTGGGTAACGGTAACTTGGAGTGAAGGAATGACATCAAGGGGTTGAGGCTGTACTTCATAGGCAGAGTTGTTGTCTAATTGTTGTCTAAGGATATAGGATCTAAAAATAGGTGTCATTCTTTCAGGCAACCCATCCGAAATACACTGCCATTAATCCAAACTCACCCCTTAACATGTTGAGGCATTTATCTATTTTGATCTTGAGAAACTTGGCCTGTCCCCCTAAACATCCTTTGGTAGGGCTTCCGAGCAGGATGTGAGAATAAAGCAGAGGAATATTCGTTAGGCCCGTACAGATCCGTTGGAGAGTAATTGCGAATACGACCACCACAGCCTTGCGTAGACGTATAAAGTGGCAAACATTTCATCCAGTACCAGTTGTATTCAAATACTCATCTCATAAATCTACTCAACTTCTTGACCTCGTCATCACTCGCAACATCCTCCTCCCCAACAACAGCACTCGAATGAAAACTTCCAGCCCCTGTCTCCTCAATCAACGCCTCCAAATTCCCCGATCTCACACCTCCCCCAACAATAATCTCAATCCTACCCCTCGCCCTCTTCACTAGCTTCGCAAGCACCTCCTTTCCCTCAAATGCATTCTTCTTCCCACCGCTCGTCAGCACAGAAGTAAATCCTAGCTCGATGAGCTCTTCAAGTGAATCTTCCATCTCCCCTCCAGGGATCTCATCGAATGCACGATGGAAGGTAAATTTCATCTCCTTGCCACCTCTCCCTACCTCCTCCACACACTCAAGTAACTCTCGACACGCATCCCGATCAATCTTCCCCTCAGCAGTCAACACCCCAAACACAAATCCATCCACTCCCTCACCGCCAAAACTCTCAATCTCCCTCTTCATCTGTCTCATCTCAGTCGTACTGTACACGAAATCCCCTCCCCGGGGTCGAATCATCACATTTATCGGGATAACGAGGCTGGACTTGAGAGAGATGAAGTCTGATAAAGGAGGTGTAACGCCGCCTAGTGATTGTTCTGCGCATAGTTCGATGCGGGAGGCGCCGTTGGCTTGAGCGAGAAGGGCGGATTTGGTGTTGAAGCAGGCTATTTCTAGGAGAGACATGGTTGTTGAGGGTCCTTTCGGTCGATGTCGTTATCAATACTCCGGGGTTCCAAGATACCTCTCTATTTCCCTGATCTGTGCTCGGTCCTCTATCGTTCTTTGTTTTGATCAATCAACAGCTTGCAGGATGACTTGCTTGACGACCTGCTGTCATCTAACCAATCACACCTGAACCTCAAATAGCACCCAACAGAACCAGAAATGAACATATAATCTAGAACTAGGGCAGCTCTCTGTATTGAGACCGGGGGTCGTTAGAGGAGTCGGGTGTAAGTCCACGGTGGTGACAAGAGATGTCGTTCCCTCCTGGTCGAAACTTCTTAATCGCTGGCTTCGCTTACTAGGCCCGCTAATCGTCGTAGCACCCTAACAGGCTTTTATTATAATCCACAGTTTCTCATGATATTTATAACATACCATTATTATTATACATCATTCACGGATCAAGGCTTTGTGTATGGCAGTGCTACATCTGGGTCGCATGCCCCCTCCTCGTGTGGCATGTAATGTGAGGGTACATCTCGACAGCCACTTAGCACACCAGTATCAAACAGATGTTTACTACTTCAGTTGGTTCGGACGATTCTTCTCATACTTACTCTTACCAAAAAATGCCGCCGTTCACCCACGCCGAGCTTGACCTGAACTGATGATGAAACTTTATTAGTATTCCTTTCTCTTTGCGTCTCCATGCTCTCCATCATTTATTTACCCCGCCAATCCGCAGCAAGAGTCTCTCCTGACCGCGAAGCAAAAAGGATATGGGTAGACGGCTAAAATAATGCCACCATACGGCCCAGTGCCAAAGGAGAAGTAACTCTACTCCGACGCCATCACAGCGTAAGCGGCTCCTCTTCCCCCGATTTAAATTTGTCTCCATATAATTTTATAAAGCATTCACTTGATCCTCAAGTGACTGTGTGATCTTCATCTACGTCCGCGGCTGGGTTCCCTTCAAACCCCTCATCTCTGAACGCCCGATCTCCTGATCCAGGTTTGACAAACGCATCGTTCAAAATAAGCGGCAGCGCCAAGTTCCCCGACGGATCATCCGATCCCCTTGAATCCCTCACGATAGCGTTCAAGAGCGCGATATAAAATACTGCAGTGCACCTTGGAATACGTGATGACACTAGTAAGCAGGTAGACTACATGCCAACCAATGGAAGTGATATCCTTCTAGATTTTGATTCCCAACTCCCGAGAATGTTCTGAGGACGGGCGAGTGGAGTTTTCGGGTCGATGCTAGGCTTAGGGACGAGGCCGATACGTGGTTGTTTGCTTTTAAGTTGGTGCAGTGGTTGGAAGGCGACAACAGGTAGGAGAGGAAGACTTTGGAAGGAGGGAAGAGAAGGAAGGGAAGCTTTGTTTCGTAACTTTTGTTTTGTTCTGAGAATTGAGACTTAGGCATCACGAGATGCCAACTAGACCAGATACGGGTATACAAGCCAGAAATCACACGCAAGTCGGGATCAGTCTGCCGCTTTGAGATCTGGGGAAATCGAGGATATGAGTCGTGGTAATTCAAAGGTGATGATAGGATGTCGTCCCGACTTGGCTGCCCGGAAGTGGGAGGTCCATCCGAGCCGAGTTCAGATCAACTCAACCTTATCTCCCACTTGTCACTTACCGAGTTTGTTGACCAACGATATCTCTTCTTTTGACTTGACTTGAGTTGACGCTGTTGATCACGTTTGCATGAGTCGTACAGTGGTGGGGGAATCATGTAAGTATGCATTGGTAGCCTTATAAGAGGAGTTGTGCCGTGAATCTGGTTACTGGAACTCCTTCCTTATTGATTTTGATATTCTGTTGAGTTCTTGACTCGATTATCTACCTCCAATCTCCCTCTCAAGTCATCATCTCTCATATCATCTACATCAAGACATCTCTTCACGTCTTTCGATTTCCTCCTCGTCTAGTTGTGGTTCTTTCCTTATCTCATTTCAGTTCGTCACGTTTCCGTTCCATAAGTTGTACTAGGAGTCAATCCGATCTGAGCTGAGTCCAGCTATACGCTCCAACCACAACCATGGTCCGCCATAACTTCGAATACTCCAAAGAGGCGACAAACACCGTCAACAGGTACAAACACCAAGGCAAGCTCAACATCTCTCATTCATGCCCAATCACACTCATCCCACCCCACCTCTGCCTTCAACTCACCCAAACTAAACATCTTCAGCCGACTACTCCCTCCAGAAAATCCACTCAATAATCAACACCAGCCCCGTCCTGCACGTCTCCTTCTCCCCAGGCCCCAATGACCCCTTCCCCGTAATCCTCCCTATGATAGGACAAATGGGATCCTTCTCCCGCCCATCCGCAGCACTAGGCGATATATTAGACTGCTATCTCCACGGCTACGTCTCATCACGCATCATGAACTTAGCACGCTCTTCCACCTCAACCACCCCCTCATCATCCAATTCTCCAGATACCCCCTCAGAACCAACCTCCCAAGGCCTCCCAGTCTGCATATCCGCCTCCCTCGTCACAGGCGTCGTCCTGACCCTCACCCCGAACAGCCACAACTACAACTACCGCTCCTCCATCCTCTTCGGACACGCCTCTCTCGTCTCCACCCCCGAAGAAAAACTCTACGCCATGGAACTCATAACCAACAGCGTTGTCCCCTCCCGCTGGGAAAATACCCGCGTCCCGCCGAATGCGGCTGAGATGGGCAGTACGTGTATTTTGAGAGTGAAAGTGCATAGTGGGAGTGCGAAGGTTAGAGAGGGGGGCCCATTGGATGAGAAGGGTGATACGGGGGATGAGGAGACGGTAGGGAGGGTGTGGACGGGTGTTTTGCCGTTGTGGGAACAGCTTGGTGAGCCGGTTCCGGGGCCGTATAATAAGGTCAAAGAGGTTCCCGAACACGTCACGGCGTATAGAGAGGAGTTCAATAGGGAGAGGAAGAAGTATGCCGAGGAGGCTGCGAGGATGGATGCGCCTGTTCCAGGGAAGAAGGAGGAGGAGGAGGAGGAATGAAGGTGTGTTTGGACCTTCGGGAAATTGTTCACTGGATGGAGACCTGGCGTGAGATGGATATGGCGATCTTGAGGATTAGAGAATTTGAACCGCTGTGTGACGGCATTTTTCATGTCCGTTTGTGTCGGGTTTTGGACATTGGAGTACTGCTTGTCATGGACAGGACACAGCGCAGCACACAAACACGAATTCTCGCTTACCTCCCCTACCAAGGCCGTCTTCATATTGCAGTCAGAGCAAAGATCCTCACGTAAGACCTGCTGGGGTATCATTTATTTCATTATTCATGCTCATACCATGCCATGCCACCCATCACCTAAAGTCCATCGGCCTCCTGCCGAACTCTAACCTCCCTGACCAAAGCCTTCGCCTCCTCGACCTCAACACCATCTTGACACAACTCCGTCGCTAGCTGCATTGCCCGGTTATAATCACCTGTCCTCATCGCGTATTTCGCTAACCACATCCGGGCTTTAGATGTCGCGGCTGTGACTCCAGTTCCAGTTCCTGTTCCTGCATCTCCACCTCCCCCACCTGGCGGCCTCGAGTCGTCATCGGAAGATTGCGAGTCTGCGTGGATATTGATGACTGAAGATTCGAGATTTTCTGCGGCTCCCTCTTCTTGAGCAACGCACATCTCCATGTATGATCTCGCTTCCGCTTCGTCTTCGAGTCGTTCATACATTGCTGCAATTTGAAGCAGAATCTCTGGATCCATGATCGCCGCCCTCTCTCTGCCCCCACTTCCAAAGGAACTGCCAACACCGGCATCGTAGTAACTGTCAGCTTGCAATGCTCTCTTGAGTGCCTTGATACCCTCCAGATCACGTCCCATTTTCTGAAGACATGACCCAACAGCCATCCACATCTTGCCATCCCACGGCCTCAAGCCCGCTGCACGTTTGTAATACCAGAGAGCATATGCGTGCATCTCTAATACCTCATATGTCTGTCCCAATCCGTACCAAGCCCTGTAATCTCTCCTGTTGACATCCACTGCTCTCCGATACGACTCAATAGCTGCATGCGTGTTCTTCAACTCGACGTATTCATGGCCCATCAAAGTCCACGCGCTCAGGCAGGATCTATCCAGGGTGAGCGCTCGTCGAAAGTATTGAACTGCCTTTTCGTGCGACGAGAGAAGAGAATAATAATTCCCGATAACAACACATGATTCCGGCCGAAATTTGTCCACAGCCGAACAAAGATGGGCGAGGAATGACAATTTCGGCCTCAGGTTCATGACATAAAGAATATTTGAGTAATGATCTAGGGAGTCGAGTCGATGTGGGTGGAGAGCTAGTAAATTGCTGAAGTGGGCATCGGCGGTGACAAAGTCTTTTGTGTGATAAGCCAAAAGAGCAACACAAGTGAGAACGAAGGGACTCGTGGGAAATATTGAGAGTAACTGCTCCAAGCGATTAGAAAGGTCTGGGCCTGATTGGTACAACTCGAGGGAGGTATGAATGTTGAAGATGAAGCCAAAGATGTGCGCTGGGACTTTCCGATCCAGCTGCTGTAGCTGTGTAATGTTAGCATGGTCCGGAAGTGAGAAATTTGATTCATACGTCTTCCATCCTCCCAACAAGCGAAGTCATTTCCAGCCAACAGCTCCAATTCATTGGATACAAGCGTACACTTTCCAATAGCCAGTGCATAGCTTGAGGTTCATTCTTATCCTTTGCAAGCACCATGCCATATCTGTAACATTTAGCAAATGCCAATTTTGCTCAGCGCAGCCACATACAGATACTCGAGCCAACCCTGACTGCCCTCCACAGCCCCATTCTCGTTGGTGTGTTCCAGGAACCAGGTCTCCAAGAATCGGCTTATCACAATCAACTGTTTGTTGATTGCATTCCCACCATCGTGCGGACCCATGACCATTTCACTATCCTCATCTTTCTTCTTTTCTCCGGACATGAACTTGGCGTATAAGGCAAGGAACAAGCTCTTCTGACTGAGCTTTGGTATAGCTACTGGCGCACCACTTGTACGGGCCGCTGATACCCTAGATCTACCCTTCCCTTGTGGTATAGAGACATTTGGACTTTTCGTGGTGGCTGTTGTCAGAATGCCGGAGAGAACGGTATCTGGGAGGAAGACAGCTGCGCATCGATCGAATTCGCGACAATCGAAGAAGGATTTCGCCAGTAGGTATTGATTTATCTCTTTCGCCTCGAGCTGTGCTTCTTCGGGGTCGACATTCCCAGTAACGACAATGGGTGGCAGGGCAGCTGCTGGGACCTCGGTCATCTGCGAGTCCTCGGGCTCTATGGAGTCTTCGACGGTGGCTAATGAAGTGAGGAGTTCTGCCGCCCTGCATGTGGATTAGCATATGCACTCAATGGGTAGATATAGAGGGTAGCATACCATTTGGCAGACTGATAGAGACACCTCTCGGAGCACTTCACAACGGCCTCTTGCAGGTTTGCGCGCATCTCTGCGCCCTCACGCTGAGAAAGCATACTGATGGCTGTGGGCTATAACCAGGCCAAGTCTGGCTGCGGGACTGAAATGCGTACCGAATTGAAGACGGCAATTGGCGATGGACAGAGATCTAGTCGATTGTCTGGAGTCGTGGGTTAGGGCCGGGGTTTGTTTTGTTATGCCGGTGATGTTCTCGAGATGCAACTGGACTGGAATCGTCTTGGGACGACGAGACGAGGCTGCGGGCCGATCCTCAGGGCAGGGCAGCAGCTGTCGAAGCGACGCGTCAATTGTTGACTTTGAGAATGTTCCCTGCCCTGCCCTGCATCCCATTCTGCCACCCCCACCATTCACCGCTCTCAGCCAGCCCTCCCCTGCCTCCTTTTTCTCGACCGCCTCCCCCTCGACGCAACAGCTCTATTGTTCCCCTCCTCTCCTCGTAGCCAGAACAGCCTTTGTTCTGCAATCAACACTCGCCGCCGTCAGACGCTTACACTCGAAATTCTCTTGCCTATTCTACGCGCTAACCTTAGATTCAAAATGGCGAAAACTACTACCCTCAAGGAGTTCGAATCCGTCTTCCCCAAGCTGGTTGAGGATCTCCTTGACCATGCGAAGCAATACAAGCTCCCAGAGGCTTTCGTCGAATGGTACAAGGCTGTAAGTTATTTACCATAATCTCCCAACCAGGCCATATCTAATAAACCACTTCCAGTCCCTCAATGCCAACACCATCGGCGGAAAATGCAATCGCGGTATGTCTGTACCAGACTCCGTCTCCCTCCTCCTCGAAGCTCCCCTCACCGAAGAACAATACTTCCAAGCCGCAACACTAGGATGGATGACCGAGCTCCTCCAAGCCTTCTTCCTTGTCTCGGACGACATCATGGACAGCAGTATCACTCGCCGAGGCGCACCATGTTGGTACCGCCAAGAGCACGTAGGAATGATTGCCATCAACGACGCCTTCATGCTCGAAACTGCTATCTACACCCTCCTGAAGAAGTACTTTAAGACCCACCCCTCGTACGTCGACCTCCTCGAGCTGTTCCACGAAATTACGTTTCAAACCGAGATCGGGCAACTGTGCGACCTACTCACTGCGCCCGAGGACAAGATCGACCTGGACAACTTCTCGCTGGAGAAATATCAATTTATCGTCATCTACAAGACTGCATACTACTCCTTCTATCTCCCCGTCGCACTTGCGCTCTACCATCAAAATATCGCCACACCCAAGAACCTCAAGCAGGCAGAAGACATCCTAATTCCTCTCGGCGAATACTTCCAGATCCAAGATGACTACCTAGACAACTTTGGTCTGCCAGAACACATCGGCAAGATTGGCACGGATATCATGGACAACAAGTGCTCGTGGCTCATCAACAAGGCCTTGGCAATCGTGACTCCAGAGCAGAGAAAGGTATTGGAGGACAACTACGGACGCAAGAACAAGGACAATGAGGCCGCCGTCAAGAAACTCTTCGACGAGCTGAAACTAGAGGACATCTATAAGGAGTACGAGGAGAAGCGCGTTGGTGAGATCAGAAAGATGATTGCCGAGGTTGACGAGTCCGAGGGCTTGAAGAGGACTGTTTTCGAGAGTTTCTTGGCCAAGATCTATAAGCGAAGCAAGTAAACTCGGCCGTATTGATTAGACTTACATGCGCGGATATCCTTTTCATGTTGCAGCATTTTCAGGCATTGCGATTATTTACCTGAGTCTAATTGCAATGGCTTGTTCATGCTCTTCAATCACAAGATTTTTCTATGCCCTTTCGTCCCGTCTTCAGTCTAGCTCGGAGAAAGTTGGAGAGCATTCGCATCGCACCACGTCGCAATCTTCTATCGATATGCTCGACTCGGTCTTTCTCCTAGTGCTACGCTTTCGACGGATGGTCACGTTATTTATTGGTAGGTTAAAGAGTATTCTTCGGATCGTTCGTTGTTTTTCCTTCACAGCCAGCACTACATCACGAATGCCTAAATAACGTAGCTTAACAGAAGACAGAAGTGAGTGAAGTAAAATGAAGATCACAAAACTGACCCAGAGCGTACGGTCCTGCCAAATATTTAAATTTTTACATATATACGCTAAATCTATCAATACCTACCTACCGACGCAGTCGCTCCCCGCTAGACCTCCCGGTCTCACCTCAAATATTACAAAAAGACCTTCCCCAGATTTAGTCCACCTATGACCGATTTTCAAGCTCCTCTCGTGAATTGTCGCAAACGTGCAGTAAGAACTCCATCGACTCGAATAACCCCAAGGAACTCCGCAGCACTGACTCAACATAAATTCGCCTGAAATAAAAAGGTGAAATGGAAGTTCAACACTCCTCACCTGACCCTGATAGTCCTTATCTGGGGTCCGAGGGAGTTCGTTAGGGGTAGACGAATTGTTTGGCGAGTCAGCTTTCAGTATTGCTCTATCTGTGGTGTATAATAAATCTCAGGTTTGTTTTGGTTCAGAATCCGTCTTAGGCTAAAGAGCTATCAGTCTATCACGGACTGCTAGTTGCGAAGAACTAAGGTGAAGAGAGAGGGATGTGAGGTTGTACGGGCGAGGGAGTTCCAACCAATCAGAGCTGAGTGAGGTGTTCCGAGGGGAAGTGTGCGAGAGAAGATACGGAGAACACTAATATTCTATAGAGGATAGTAGTCCATAGCCGAACTGATAAACTAATCTCCATTTAAAGTACATTTCGAATTTGGGGGGGGGGGGGGGGGGGGTGGGGTTCACAAGATAATTACTACGGTTTATGATTGAGCTCCATTCGGTATTTTAAGATTCGAAACCGTCTAAGTCCTGCATGCAATTACTATGACTTCTATTCGTTTGAAAACAATGGGATCTATTGTATTTGTAAACAACGATCGATCATATGCCATCCCAAGGAACAGACAGACAAAACAGGCGAGAAAATGAGTAAATAAACCCCCTTTTCGCCCCAAAACAATCAAGTCAAGGTTCGCGGTTAACCGAGACTCGCTTCCAACTCCAACTCCAACGACGTCATCCCTTCTCACTGGAATGCAACGCATCAAACTCTCAACCATCTGCACCAACACCATCGAAATAAACAATGAACGCTTCAAGCTTTCTCCTCACCAAAATATGTCAAACACCTGGTCCCCCTTCCAAAAGCCTAACCCCAACCGCCCATCCCACCACACCAACAACAACGGCACAGCATTCAAGAACCCCTGGCCATCAGCCGAAGCCCCGTCCTGGAGCGAGATCCTAAAGTCCAACTTTCCGCTGAGTTTCTACCCGAACCTGAGCAAGAAGCATCCCGAGATACGCGATGTGCAAGTCATTGTCCCGGATTGGGGCGCGGCGGATTTAAAGAAGCGCGGGCTGGAGAGGGATAGCTGTATCGTGGGCACGACGCTAGGTCACGCGGGTGTTATCACGGATCTACCTCTTGAAGGTACGAGTGGGAAGGGCGGAGGCAAGGAGAGTTTCTGGATTGTATATGATCCTATTTTCTCCACGAGGGCTGGTCCGACGCAGTATACGGGGCCAGGAAGGATGAAGAAGACGCCGTGTCAGGTGAGCGATTTGCCAGGTACGAGTAGCGCACCTTTCTGGGGGTGCATAACGATGCTGATGAAAGTAGGTTGCAATGTAGTAGTCATCTCACATAACCACTACGACCATCTAGATCTCTCGACCATAGAAGCACTATTCAAAAGGTTCCCTAAAGCCAAGTATTTCGTCCCCTTGGGGAACAAGAACTGGTTCTCCACCTTAGGCGTGCCCTCAGATTCAATAGTCGAGCTAGATTGGTGGGGAAAACGCGAGTACAGCGTTCAAGATCTCGGATACTCAACACCAGCAATCAGTAGCAAAGAGACCATGCTACGATTCACTTGCGTCCCATCCCAGCACAACTCCGGCCGAGGCGCCTTGGACCAAGGTCAAACCCTCTGGTGCGGCTGGGTCATCGAACAACTCCTCGTCTCGAAAGACGAAGCCGAGTCCTCAACCACGCAAAGAAGAGGCGCAATCTACCACGCGGGCGACACAGGCTACAGACGAATCGCAAAATCCGACATCATCTGCCCGATCTTCAAAGAAATTGGTGAGAAGTATGGCCCCTTCGACATCTCGTTCCTCCCCATCTGGCGAGGTGGCAGTCTAGGCTTCCTGTCCAACATAGGTTTGCGGCTCTCGCATAAAGACATTCCTTCTGCATTGCATGGCTCCCCTGCCGATGCTATCGACATGCACAAAGATGTCAAGTCGCTGAATTCGGTTGGCATCCATTTCGGCACGTTCGTGGGATCAGAGAACGAATCTCTGGAGGCTATTCTGGGGTTTGAGGAGGCTCGTGAGGAGGCTGATATTCTTCCGCTGAAGGAAGATACGGTCGATGAGCGCGGTCGTGCTGGCGTGGTGGATATTGGGGGAAGTGTAGCGGTGCGGATCAGTGCTCAGGACGTCAGTGCCCGTAATTGAGTATCAAGTATCAAGAAGACGGACCTAATGTACAGTACATCCCCATGCTTGATGTGGTATTACTGCATCGTCTCCGATACAGTCACGCTGCATCAGCCCAAACAAAGAGCAGCCATGGGTGCCAACGGCATCCATCCGATGAGACTGGCCAGACGTAGGTAAGCGGTTCCCCCCTAATTTTCCAAGTTAACGCCATGGATTTCAGCAGAGCAGGCACATGCTGAAACCATAACTTCGGGAAGCTAGCACAAATAGTCCAAGTGTTTGAACCGAATGGTAATGATGACTGACGCTAGACTTTGTTCTTACCTTATCCACCCTTTTCAAGGCTAGGTAGTCTAGCTCCCACCACCACATAAATTCAAGTGCTCTCCCTTTTTTCTTTCCTTTACCCTCTCCTTCAGTAATAAATCCAATTCCTTCTACTCAAAACACTATTGTGCCTGCGAAAGTCAAACTGCGATTGTGCGGATTAGTTTCGTCAATTGCGATCATATTCAATTGCACGGATTTTTTTGCAGCAAAGCAAGTTTCATTTAATTTAATATCACCAACACACAGTGACAAGTTACAAAGGTATGTTCTATCATGCCTGCTACATCGCTTGAGAACGCTTGCGGCCACAGGCAAAAGCTAACGAAACAAGAGGGTTCATCTCGATGATATGCTAAGCTGCCTCTGATGGCCCCCGAATCCTGTCTGACCTCACTTCGGATCTAGAACTCCCAATTATCATGCCAGCTAACAGCATCAAGGCTAAATCCCATCATCCAACGTATGTTAGGTATCTGATCATCTTCCCGATGTGAGGGCTTGCCGCATGCGATGTGTCATGAAGTGGTTATGTTGGTGCTCCTTGAAAAGCGCACGAGAGGGCAGTGAAGAGTGTTTGTCAGACACTAGCTGTAACCAAAGACGTCAGCAAGTGCAGAAAGGCGATGAGCAGAAACTTACGCCATAGCCAGGTTTCTCTATGTTTGAAGGCGTGTTCTTCTGCACGGACCAAGAGCTGTCCCAGAGGTGTTGTAGTCCTTTGGACGTTGGTTTGAGGAGGTAATGATCTTTTCTTGAAGTTCCATTCTTCTGATCATGAAATGAAAAGTCGGACATTGCCTTCTCTTGCTTACTTTCTGTCCTGCGTCATTATCAGTCTTGGCCATCCTTGAAGGCGAGTATGCTGGACCCCATTACCTTCGACGACACAAGTGAGTCGCTACGAGGGGTCACAGTGGATGTATCGCATTGCGAAATTGGTTTATCTTCCGACAGAATGTGCGTGCTTGATTGCGGTTGTTGTACCTGATATTTCTACCGGCATGCGTCCTTCATCGTGTGTTGAGAGTCTCTGGCTGTTGGCAGGAGGTATGACGTAGATCAGGGTGGCTGCAATGTCTTCGACGGGGCTTTCAATCTTGGCCATGTCAGTCTCTGTAAACACCTACATTTAGAAGGGGACTTACCATGGCAGAGCGATGATGTTGCTGAGCTTGCCGCGTGGGATGTTTGATGAAGCTGTGATGGTAGAAACTGAGCTTTACTGAGGATTGATGGTAGACTGGTTTTCGTTCGGGACGCGGAAGTTCTTCGCATTGATCGAGTTCGAAGCCTAGAAGCACCAATTCGAGGTGTTGAGAGCACACACGTCAGCCTAAGAGCTGACGATTTGTACTGCTTGTCCCCCCACAACCCTGTGAGGACAGTAAAGCACCCGGCCTCGGTGGGGTTGTGGGGAATTGATCTTGCCCCGGCTGGGAGGCTTCTCGACACTGAACAGTCGGAAGTCAGTTTAGGGGGCGTGCTTGTATGTACCTTTAAGGAATGCCACAAACTGAAAGCTGGGGAGTCCCGAGTCGTTGGACCGGGTGTCGACCATTGCCAATGGCATGTAATTTGTACAAAAAGCACAGAACCCGGAGGATGCATTCGAGGAATCTGCCGCGGCCCTCGGGCTCGTCAGTATGATTCGTTCAATCAATGGATGTTGTCCCGATGCCGGTTACATCGTGGGGATCTGGGGATACTTACTGAACCGAGCGATGATGACAGCTCGAGACATTGATCTCCCAGAACTGAGCTCGAGAGGATTATTGAAACGCTTGCGTTGTGTTCTCTACGCATGAAGTCATGCAGAGCATGCGATGTACGGTGAAGAAGGCTTGATGGATAGGAGGCGATGGAATGTTGTGGTGCAGATTGATTGTTGACAAAGAATGAAGAAGAAGAGGAAGAAGAAGAGTAGAGGAGAACAAGAGCAAGCTTAAGTACTTGCTCACATATTGTTGAGGAAAGCACGCATGAGCTGTGGTTGACATCTTGGGTTGGTGCTGTGAATTCATGAAGTGAGGAAGGTGCCCTGGGTCTTCGACACTGCCAACGTTATCTGCAGGTTGCTGCTTCATTGATTTGCCGCTCATCGATACGATTGAGATTATGTGAACTTGTTCTCTTTTTAAATTCCACACTGGTAAGCAGGCAAATGTTTTTTTTTTTTCACTCTTCCTGATTGTGACAGACGATTTGTCTTGTGTCGTAGTCATTTCTATCTAAAGTCGCCTCATGAATACCTGTACGTATGATTTGGTAAATAGTAAACATCATACCGTTTGATAACTATACTAGGCGAGGAATGACATCTCATTTCTACATTACATTCCTCTTTAGCTCTTCAAATTCTCTTCTCCTAGTGTGGTGGAAGAAGCCTCAGATTTGTTCAAGTCAAGCATCACATGCAACACTTCCAGTCACAACCTCCTGCAGTACATGGCTAGCAACGAAAAACTTTTAAGACCTAAAATTCGGTCTTTCACACAAAATCATCAACAAATGCAACGCTCTCGGAGTCACCAAACCCAAACAAATTCCAGACCGAATCTCACAAGAGTCATAATAGAGGAAAGCTATCACCAACGTCATCTCTACATCAGCTCTGTAGCACTTACTTTCCTCCCTTTCCTATAGTAGTCTCTGAAGCTGGGCACTGTTTGCAATAAACATAATTCACTGTGGAAGCGGTCAAGGCAAAAACTCCTGCCACGTTCCCCGCAAACGAGTCTTCCCTTCTCAGCCGTAGCGAGCTTCTAATAATCAAATACGCTGACGTTGCGCCTTACGGCGAATATGCCCACTAATCTGGATACGAATCTATAAGGGGATATATATCTTTGCTTGGACCATTCTAGCACGCTTCATGTC
The DNA here is from genome assembly GCA_020746875.1 of Rhexocercosporidium sp. MPI-PUGE-AT-0058. NCBI lineage: Eukaryota > Fungi > Ascomycota > Leotiomycetes > Helotiales > Rhexocercosporidium > Rhexocercosporidium sp. MPI-PUGE-AT-0058. The sequence continues at coordinate 359,610 of JAGTJL010000023.1, forward strand.
TAGATTGTGCGGTCCCTAAGGGGAATTATTGTCAGTTGACTGTATGTCAACACCAGATGAGAACAGAGTATTAAAAAGCAAAAATACCAACTCACCTCCACTAATATGATACAAAGTGCTCAAAAGTCTCGAAACTGCTTCTCGAGTTCAAAAAGCCCACCTGTATTGAAATTCGCCGGCGCAAACTATAGACCGGCGGGAAAAGTGACCCCAAGAGCGACAACACAGTCGACTTTGCCTGCTCAGCGAAGCATTTGTCTTTGCGCCAATCGGACATTGTAAGCCGAGAACTCAACTGCGAATCTTGAATTAATCCTCGTCATTTTATCTTGGTAAGACAAAAAGGTTCATACCCAGTACTTCAGGCTTCTCCTACAAAAACTGACCCCTCGGGTCATCTGCTCCCTGGATATTCAACCCCAGTGATAATTCCTTCTGCAAGCCCTAATTCCTGGCCGAACCTGAGCTTTGCGAAAGCAGAAACCAAGAACAGCAACCACTATTTTCGGAGTCATGATTGCGAAGTTGAGAATCCGGAACGAAACAACAGTCTATGTGAATTCTTGATATCGCGAACGTCAAATGAGATCCCTCCAAAAGCACTCGCTGAGCCTCGAGGTTACCTTGAGGAGTAAACTATGTAAAACGATTGGATAAGACCTGCGGGTCTCGTTTTGCCGCAGGGGTAAGGTGGTACGTGCTAAAGCTAAAGGGAAGATCATACGAGGATGCTGAAATTCAGGAAACCTTAAGCTCTCAAAAGAGATTACAAGAAGAAACTACGAGGGGAGACTAGGAGTGCTTTTCTTGGGAACTGTGCGATGTGAACAAGATTTCTTCCAAAGTCCGCCGGAATCGCAGCCTATTCAGCAACACTCAAGCTACCAATCACTCATCCCACAACTGTCATCGCCCGCCTTCCCGCTATGCATACCATGTCAATAAAAACAAACTTGATATTGAAGAGCATGTGCCTGCCAAAGCTCTTCGTTCGTTTTTTCCGACGACAGGCAGCGGTGAGGTAATGCGGGAGGTTCATCGTCAATGTGGCCGTAGCAAGCCAATGATTGCAATCCTAGGGGAATCCTCAGGGAAAAGACGGGATATAGTGTACCAGAATATCAACATATATGAACGTGCTTCAATTTAAACGAGACCACCAAACCGAAGGTCGAGAACGAAGCGACAATCAAGCCTCCCTATCAGAACGATTTATCAACTTCAGCCCCTGCCCTTGCCGGATCGATCCCGCGGGTGTTAAACAAGACTCCCTAGGTGGGAGCTTTGGACACAATTTTCTGAACCGAGCAGGGAGCAAAACAACGGCATACTGTACATACATCGTACTGGTACAAAATCTAGAATGTGCGCCATTTGGGAATGGGCTGACACGTTATCAGGGTCGTCTCGTTCGGATTTGCTACCCCTATCACGTACAGTGTATCCCCCTGTCCCAACGTTAGTGCAATTTTTTCGGTATCTGATAAGATAATTGTAAAGAAAAGTAATTTTTACCACCGTTAAGCAGCCGAGAAAAAATCACCTACAGAATAACGTTAAGATAGGGGGGTACACTGTAGCCGCTAGCCATTCGAATTCCTCTCGACTGACACTGAACACGCTCTGGCAGAACACTCGTGCATTTGCTGCGTGGATTTCATTTGCGATAAAACGGTCTCATACATACATCCAACACTCCGTCACATCATCAGTATAACAAAATCCTACATGCTCTCCGATAATCCAACCTTTGCTGCCAACTCAATACCGTCAACCAGCTTATCTGGCACACTCAAGAACGGCGAATGCGAAGCCTTGATACTAAAGGTCGAGATGTCAGCTCCCATAGAGCCTGCAATTCCCTGTTGAACAACCAGAGGAATAGCTTTGTCTTCCTCGCAGAAGATGTATGTGCAGGGCATGTGGTGCCAAGGCTCGTGTGTTGACTTGCCAGAAAAGACGGCAGCGGAAGTGTGTGACAGCTGCGCGATCCATTTCTGTTGCTCAGAAGGGGACATATCGTGGTAGAAGACAATTTCTGGCGTATCGGGTGTCACGTAATCGCCCTGAAAGCACACGCTGTGAGCAATTGCTTGTGGTGTTCATGAATTAAAAGCTGGGCATACCTTGAAGTTCATCCACGGAAGAGGAGTTCCTCCCAAGGCATCAAGAAGACTGACACCCTTGGGCAGAGCAAAGGCGCTCAAGTACACAAAGTTGATGACACCTCCAACTTTGCCAGCCGCTTTCCTCTGTGCAAAGCCGAGATCTTCGACAGCACACGATCCCACGACACCGCCATAAGAGTGTGTAACGACGACGACTTTCTTTCCTGCATCTGCTAACTTCTCAATTTCAGCACGAGTGTGAGCAGAATCATCAGCGAGAGTCTTGTTTGGCGGTTCGGCACCGATGGAGGGGAGAGCCACGGCTTCAGTTGGGTATCCCAGGGGCTTGAGGAGCTCCCTCACGGCGTCGAACCCAGCTGGTAAATGCCATGCTCCAGGCACGAAAAGTATAGTTGGTTGCTCGGTGGACATTTTTAGATAATTTCGGTGATGTGTTAACACGTGGAGGAACGAATTGGCTTTCTTGGTGGAACGAAGATACCAGATGTGAAAAACGGGCAACTTTCAATCAAATTCAGTAAGATCAGCTTCTCACACTACAACCGACGACAGCGAAGATCTATCTCCAATGCACTGACTCGGAAGCGAGCTGCACATTGCAGCGACCCCTTTTTCACACACATGAGAGCAAGGAATCTAGTGGGGTTTCGTTTTGAATTGCTTTTGAAAGTTTGTCAATGTTGCCCGTCCTTAGAACACCTTGTTATCCCCTTAACTGCCATTCCCCGCACAGCCTAAAATACGCTATAGCGACTCACTAAATTAAGCGAGCCTCACGAAACTTTAAGCTTCTTAACCCCCCTGTTTCCCTATATAAAATCACGCTTTTGAGAAGACATTTGTTTTTTATTTATAATAGTATTTAGGAAAGCACTCTTTATTATTATAAAAGTGCACTTCGCACTGTTTACAACCAAAAGTAGTCATACTCCGACGACTAGTACGGCCAGAATTAAGTGTAATTTCCTCTATAGTAACTCGTTTTCGGGGTATAAGGTCTTAAATCTTTGCCCCTTTATAAAAGTGGCAATTAGCTCTTATAAACATCTTAATAAGCTCGTGACAATAAGCAAGTACTTTAATTCCGTCTTTAAATATATGTAAATGTGCCCTTTTACGAGGTCCTTTTACATCCTTCCCTATAGTCATTAATGACTTAATAAACTAGATTCGGAAATTGTCTTAAGATCAAAGGTTAATAGAGCGTTTCCCTTCGTAATGGGAGTAACAGAAAATTAAATAACAATTAAAAAGTATTATAATTAAGAGGAATTAAATAAGTCCTTGAATTAGGCCTCGGCGAAGACGACGCTCTCTATTTATATACGCATATAACTAATCTCTTAAATTAATAGCACTTATATTTTGATTATACGCGTCGTATAACTATGGAATCCAAAGCTTCTTCGTAACTTAATTCCCAAAGGGGCACGTAAGGTACAAATATTAAATGCTAATTCCTTCGGCCTTTAGCGTAATCGTAAAACCTTTTTAATTCCGTCTTAAACTGTTAACATAACAAGAGCGAAAGCATTAATCGTCAGCTAGCGGGGCGGGCTTCCTTAGCTCGCATTCGCTCTCAGTCAGAATAAGCGAATGCGGATCGGAAGCGAATGCAGATTTTCGTCCGCTATCACTTTTAAAGTTACTTTTAAAGGTAAATTAGTGTAAATTACAATTAAAGGTATATAAAGAATAATAAATTAAATTAAATATCTTCCGAATCTTCATTGCTACTAATATCGTTAAATAAGACGCTGTCCCACCGATTAGAATCTAACTCTCCAGAATTAGTATTATCACTAATTCTACGTAAAGAATTGTTTAAATCTCTACTATTATTTGAATTAAAACCATTACTATTAATTCCGAGGTCTATAAAAAGTAAAAGAAAAAGTAAATAATCTAATTAAAGCTCTTTATCACTTATAATATCGGTGATTATTTCTAAATTGTCGTCTCCAAGTATTGGGGCTAAGGCCGGTAATTTAAGCTTTAAAACGCCTCTCTTTCGCGGACGAATAACTTACCGTTTAAGAGGTTGTTAAGACCACCAAATTTCCTCTATATTAAGAATAAGAGTTAATAAAAGATCACTGTCCTCAATAATTATATCGTTCGCAAGACGCTCCCGAAGTGTTCTTTTTCGTATACGCTTAGCGGCACAGGAATCGACACCTTTTCGATATTTAATATCGCGCTCTTCTTTCCATAACTTATTAATATAACGCTAAGCTTTTAATGCTTTAAAACGTTCTTCTTTAACGTCTCTTTCGGCGATTAATTAATCGACAACATTTATTATTAAACCATTCTTATAATAAAACCATTTCTTACTTCTTTTCTTGCTTTCTATCTCATCCTTTCATTATTAAAATAAAATCCCGAGCTCTTTTATTTACAATGCTAATGTAATTATAACTTAACGTATGCCACGTAAAAACGACTTAAATTCTGGCCGGAATAGACTACTTAATAAACCCATAACCTTATTATGCTATCGCCATATTAATTGCTTTATATATACGGCTTTCTTTAGCATACGAAGTAAATTAAGCTCTTCAGTCTTTTAAGTATTAACTTTTAGTAGAGTAAATGTCTTTAAGTTTTTTAAATAGCGATTGCAATTAGCTAAGTATATGCCAGACTTCTTCCAGGCTTTCTTAATATTATGCCGGCTAAAAGTTTACTCCCGAATTGCCTTTAAATCACGTAAAAACAAGCATATAATATATTCCAAATCAAGTCAGGCAAGGACGTTCTTAATAGCCAAGTCGTAGTAATATTTATATAATTAAAAAATGCCCACATTTAAAGGTTATATATAATGCGTAAGGTATAAAATTAACGAGTAAAGCAAGATACGATTTCGATTCGCTAAGTTAATAAATTCCAGAGTTTTATAACTTTTGTAATTATCTATAAACATAAGTTTCTATAGTTTACCTAGCCCATAGTCGGAATTCCGAATGTAATACTCTAAGTATAATATAACAATATAATTATCAGTAAAGCCGTTCTCGCTTTTCTTAATATATATGCCTTAAGAAAGCTCTTTCTTAAACCACTTTTATATAAGTCGTTTGCCTTAAATGAGAATCATAAGAGGAACGGGTTTCCGGCCGGTAATATTAATCATTTTAATAATTGTTATAAATCGTCGGTTTTCGGGACTCATAAAGTAATACTATAATTAAAGGTTAATTAATAAGTACATCTAATATAAAGATATAAATAAATATACCTCTTTAATATATTATAAAACTAATACTTCCGAGCCTTTCAAACATCTAATTCTAAACCCGATTTCGTCGAAATTAATAATATCACAAGGTTTAATCTTTATCTTCTTAAGAATACGTCTATAACTCTTAAACCACTTCTTAACCTCCTTCTCGTCTTATGCCGATATTCGTACTCTTGCAAAAGGTTTCGTTTTAATCTTATGTAAGCCACTTTCTTTTTACCACCTTGTAAACCAGCTCTACGACGAATTTAATACTACCTTATCGTATTGCCGCCGAATTATATAAATAACCTTATATATTAACTACATAAATAACTAAAGCCAGTGTGCAATCAATTAAAGTATAAATGCGTGTAAAGCATCGACGTAATATAGCTATAATATTTTGTTTTATCCTCCACGCCTATTTCTAGCGCTTAGACGCTTAAGAAAGCTATTCAGCGTTATAGGGCTGACTTTAAAGATCTTTGCCGCCGTGCTTTATTTTTCTAAAGGGTACTTTTAAAGCTATTCTTTTGCCTTACATAAGCGCGTCTTTAAATCGTCTATAACGTTAAAAGAGCCTAGCTCAGAGGTTCGCTGTCGCTTTAAAGGTTTAGGAGGCTTTAGCTCTTTAATTAAACGAATTCGCTTACGTGCCATTATAAAGTCAAGCAAAAGTATATTAAATAATAATATAAGAAAGTCGCGAATTTAATAAGGAACGTATATAAAATCGCGAAAATCCGCATTCGCTTCCGATCCGCATTCGCTTATTCTGACTAAGACTAGAAGGATGTAGGAAGCCCACCGTAGGCGAGCTGACGATTATCTTTAAAACCTATTTAATTAACTATATTCGATTCCGTTAAAAAAGCAAATACCGTCCCCTAAGGCATAGCGTTAGCCCTGTAATTTACTTTCTTTAAATTAATAAGATCTTAAAAGATTTTAAAGGAAGTACGTGTTATATTAATAGCACTAAAACCGAGGCGGCAAAAGTACAGTGACCCGTTTTAAATATTAGCCGAAACGCGTTAAAAGCGCGACTTTTCGTGAACCGCGTTTCCTTCCTTTTTCTTTAATAAATAATTATACTATTAATTCGCACTCTTTTACGCGATATTAATAGCAATAAACGTTTTAAAGCTAAGGAACTTACTCCTTACTAGCGGGGAAAGATTGTGGGTCGACAGGAGGCTAGCGAATCGCAGGGTAAAATCATCGCCGCTACGAGCTATTCTCGCATAGCAATTCGACATACCTTAGCCACGATACAAGTTCGTAAGGAAGGTCAATCTTTACCTCGCAGTAATACTCCCGTTAAGTACGATAGTCGATCGAGACGTCGCATACTTATATGCCTACGCCTTCACCCGAAAATAACTTATAAATAACGTCGAGAGCATACCGGCCTTAATATAAGCGATGCTTATATATACCGACTTAAAGTAAATAAAAGACTAAAACACTAGCGTGTAAAGAGTCGACCGGAGCTTACAGAGGAAGTAGCTGCTCTGCGATTATTATAATATAAATATAAAGCTTATTAAAAGACTCGAAGGTAAAGGAAATATATATAGAGTAACAAGTGTTCTGTCGAGCGGGGGAAGGAAGAGGAGGTCGTATGAGTTTAAGGTTATACGATCGACAAATGAAAGCTTATATACGTCAAAATATATAAAAAGGGCAAAGGGATATAAGTAATAGTTTCGGCAGCCTTTTAAGGAGATAAGGAGCGCTCTAATCTACTTATTTTAAAACGGGACTTCGAGTCGAAAAAGAATAAGTACTCTGCCAACTCTTACTTAATACTTCTCGAGGATTTAGTCCTCCTGAATTACACAAACGACCTCATATTTATGTAAGACAATGCCCCGATCTATACAGCTCGAAAGGTTACTGAATAGCTATGAGAACATAATATAAAAGTCACTAATTGGCCCCTTTATTTACTAAACCTTAATCCGATCGAGCATGTTTAAAAGCGCCTTAAGGACACGTGCTTAAAGATATTCCCCGAGCTTTAACAATTAAATAGGAAGTCTGAAGACGACCGAATAACAATAAAAGAAGCTTTAAAAGAAGCTTAAGACACGATACTTATATCATTTTTCGAGGAGTTAATCGAGTCTATAAAGAGGCGGGTAGCAGCGTGTATTACAGTAAACGAGTGGCATACGAAATACTAAGAATTGCAAAAAAGGATTTAAATAACACGTTTTATTTAAGAGATTCTTACGGTTATTTTACTCTCTTCGCTTTTATTATACGATTAATAGTTATTAAAATATTATTAAGTAACAATTATTAATAAATTCTTGATTTTCTCGCTTAATTAGCGCTGGCTAATACTTCTGACGGAGTATTATACTTAAAAAGCTTGACGTTTATAAATAAGTTATTAAGGTAAACTGTCGGTATAACTGTACTAGGACATATAATAACAAAGTCACCTGAATAAATATCGATATTATTAAGTGATTTCAAAGGTATTATAAAGTGTGTTCTTTTAAAATAGGAGTAAAGCTCCTTATATACCGGTCCGGAACCCCACCGAAACCCTACCGTTTCGGCCCTAAGCTAGAGTTCCATATCGGTAAGAATCCCTACGGACCAACATAAACGTAATATTATCGTTTTAATAAGAGGTTTAATAAGTGAGGAATTATAAACTGAGTTTTGTTTAAGTCCTTTGGCTTCGATACCCTAATTAGGCTATTACTCCTCCCTAGCCTATGAAATACCTACTAAAAAAAGAATTCTTATTGTGTAATTACTCAAATCTTTAGTCTTATTAATATAAGTTTATTCGGAATTATTGTTTTCTCCTTCGATCTGCCTTAATATCGCTAAATAGCTTCGTTAATAATTAGGTCTCGACTAGGGATTTAAAATCGACAGTTAATATCTTAAATATAAGTATTCAAAAGCTCGGTCTTCTCGTATAAGTCTTTGATATATGGCATATAAAGCCTAAATCTAATTCAGAGCTCTTAAAATCGATTCCTTAAAAAGCACTTTGTAATTGCATAAAATGGCGTAATAAGGTATGTGCTCTAGTAATCAGCAATTTAATTTATCGATACTACAGTTATATAAATACAAAATACAAGGTATAAATAAATCTCTTTACGTATAATATTATACTATTTCGAAGCTCGAGATGCAGTTGTTTCCTTAGGAATAGGCCTAATATATGCGTTTGTAGCTTTAACTATTTAATTAACGATTTCTAGCGTATAATACTAAGTAAACAAAGTAATAAGGTCATTAATAAAGACCTCCTCTAATAAGTGAAGCTCGAGATCAAAATCAAGGCAATCTATAGCCTCAAAATGCGTTCCTATAGCTATTAATAGAGGTTTAGCAGGCCGAAGGGTTCCTACAGTAGTAGGATCTTAAACTACCGGGGCGAGCATCTTAGTAAGAAGCAAAAAGTAACGATTTTAAGTGTAAAAGTAAGTTTGTTTACTTCCTTTCTTAATGCCCGGCCCGTAGCGCTAAAGAGCCTAAAGTGCGGGGCTCCTTACAGGGTCACACCCTGGAAAAGTGTGCGTGCGGCAGTTAAGGGGATAAAGACGAAATTGACAAAGATCAGCGCTTGAAAAAGAAAATCCAAATTAGCGCTCCGCCGCGGGAAGCCATTTGAGGTCCGTCCGCAATTTAAGTTCCGATACGTCGGTTTGCTTCTCTGCCAAGAGGCATACCGCCAGAGCTCGCCCAATCCTGCATGGGAAAGGCAGAAAGCAAGTACTTAGGTACCCTGAGATGCTTAGGTGTGAATAGTAGTTAGGAATTATTTTAGGTGAGATTTGTTCCAGACACAATATCTTCGAAAGTCAATAAATAGGAAAGACTCAACTAGGGGCATGAAAAAACCCGGACGGGATATTTCTTTCCAACATTCAATTGCGGTCACCACCAGGCTTGGGATGTCCTATTCATGGATGGGATTAGGAGCTCAACTCCGAAGTATTCGCAGGATCAGTTTCCGAAACGAACTCCGACATATCCCAAGCTTCGACTTCTCAAGGATTCCACTCCAACACTTAACTAAATTCATGTCAAGATGGGTCTTCGGCAATTGCGTCGCTTGCAAACAAACATCCACAATTTCGAAACAGAATGGGACCCAGAAGTGGGAATTCGCCTCTGACTCCTGGAGAAGAACAAAAGTTTCATTTTCATTCCTATCAGTGCTGTTGCAGCTTTAAGGGATGCGTAATAGCACTCGCTTAGTTGAGTCCTTCGGCATGTTCAGAAATGTTTCGCTTCATGCAATCAACAAGTAATTCGCCATAATGTCTCTAAGGCAAGCCTTCGCGTGGCTTACTGCCGGGTCGTTCCGTTACAGAGACTACTTCAGCTACTAATCTACTTTGAGATGCTAGAAACCTCGTTCATACGGCACGACTTGATGGTGTAAAGTCTACGTCAGCTATCCTAGCTTTTTTCGACTTAGCTGCCCGAAAGCCCAAACGGCTCCTCACTCTGTGCTTGCTTTTGGAGATGGTCCTGGCCCATTAGTCGGAGACAGGGGTGACGAACAGAATGTACGAATGGACCGAGGCCCAATGACAGGCAAGGTAATCCACGCACGTCTCAAAAGATAGGTCAGGAAGTCGATCTCTTGCACAGTATGCACTTTCATCTTCGGAGAGGGTCGCTCTCTGGATATTATAAACAGGAAGGGCCGGTCGGTGTCTTTTACTTTGAAAATATTGTTAATTCATTTTATGTTGCAGGGCAAATTTCAAGATGGCAGACGTTGACCTTACACAGAACCGTCAGGCGGAGTTGAGAGCAACAACAATTTCCATTACTATTCTTGCTATCTTTTTTGTTACTCTTAGATTTTTGTCTCGACGGATGAAGGGGATTGGGGTTGGTGTTGACGACATCATGATACTCGTTGCTTTGGTAAGCTCAACGGCTCTTATCTATCGTACCACAACTGATGATGTATACAGTTCGCACTTTTTGCAGCATGTGCAGCATGCTTGATTGGAATCATTATGGGATGGGAATGCACACGGCTGCATTGACTACGCCACAAATTGTCTCATACGCAAAGGTAAACCTTAACATGAGTTGTCTAGTACGCTTAGCTGACCTCAGAAGTCCTTGATCGCCTTTGAGTGTCTATATGTTACTTGCATCTGTTTGACAAAGATATCTTTGCTTCTGATGTACCTTCGAATCTTCCCAGTCCGCAGTATCAAAATTGGCGCCTACGTTCTCGGCGCACTCTCCATATCCTGGTGTATCGCCATCATCATGGTCTCGATCTTCCAATGCACTCCAATAGAGAGGACTTTGAAGCCCTGCCCCGGCTGCAACTAATAAAGGCAATAGTATTGTTTATCCAGAATAATCACCTCGTCCTGCGTGCTCGCAAGCGAGACTGCACTTGACACATCGCCGCTTTTCTCACCCTCGCCTCACCTCGCGCTCACCCTTCCTCACCCTTCCTTACCCTCGCCTCACCCACCCTTCACGCGCAGTCTTCACTACCTCACCTCCGCTCACTACCCCTTAGCAGCTCGAAATCTTTAGTTACTCTTTATATAAGGCTTATTTTAGTAGCGCTATTAAGAATATTAACTCTTAACGAGTAAGATCAAAGGGTGCTAGAACGGGTCCCGGTGATTAAAATAAGCTTTTTATTATTAAAATAACTTAACGCCTTATATTTTTTATATTTAATTAAGACTAGACTTAAGTCTTTTAATATATACTTTATTTAGTTATTATAATCTTTTAACTTTTATAACCTCTTTCCTTATCTTTTCTTATATTATTTATTTTTTCTTATACTTTATATTCTTAAGTGTTCTCTTTTTCTAACGTTATAATTTTTTTTTTTTTTTTTTTAGCTTTGTGCTCTCCTTATAGAGCTTTTAATTTTTTATTTTTATAACTTTAAGACTTATTATTTATAAGTATAAAGAATACGTAAAATAAGGAAGAAAAAGATATTAAAAGAGAAGGCGAAAAAGGCTCGAGAAAATGAATTTAATAATAATAATAATATTATTAATAATTCTTTTATCTTAAAAAAAATCTTACCTTATATTACTGGGGTATATAATGAGTAGATGGATATGTGGCTAGAGTAGGTCCCCCGCCCCCTCTCCCCACCCTTATAATTTATATTTATATTTTAAAATAAGAACTATGCTAATGTTTCGTCTTTACGTCTTTATAGGTTTACGAAGGACCGTCTAGGCGTAAACTCTTTTGAATTTCGTACTTTAAAGCGTTTTATTAAATTTATTAATTTTAGTTTAATTAAAAGAGATGGCAACCGTCGATATTATACGTAATTATATGCGACGTTTTAGTTTAGTTTAGTAATAAGAAACCGGCGAATGTATTCTTAAATAGTTTAAGAGATTACTTATTTATATAAGTATGACTTTATGACTTTCTCTTTTATTATTCTTTATTAATAAGTGAAAGTATATTAAAGGACTGCTTTAAGTAGATATCGGCTTATTAGTTACTTATCGGGAACGACATTACTTAATCTTAAAGAAATACCTTATTCTGGTTTTCGCCGTTTAAGAGAACAATTAATTTAAGTTTAATTATAAAGCTTTTTAAGTTAGGTTTAGCGCTAAAATGAATTTCTATTATTACTTATTAGTTAAAATAAGAGAATTAACAGAATCTTCAGCTCGAGCAAACAGTAGGAAAGGGCTACGTTATAGCGTAAGTAACCTTTGTGATTAATTAAACTGAAATTGTTTTAAGTTAGATTTATATTAATATTTCTTAATAGAATATTATTATATTAATTAAATATCGTATAGGCACGGGCAGCTGCTCTCTAGGCACTGCACGTGACTTAATTAGGTTCTGCTACTGTAGACCGCCTTCAGGAGAATAATTATTTTCTCTTAATTCTTAGAGTTTTTAAAATAATAATTAATTACTTTAATTTTATTATTATTACTCGTAATACTTTAATTTATTTCTATATTATAATTATAAGCCCTATTAACGAAATTATTAAGTTAATATTCTTCCTTTTATATATTATTAATTTAGATAAAGCTTATAAAGTAAGTTTATAAATGAAGAGTATTTGCTATACGTTATAAAGTTTTCTACTTTATTATAAAGTATAATTTATATTATTATTTTTTATTAATTCTTTTATTTTATTTTAAACGAGTATAAAAGCCGAGCAACTAGACTCAATCCCTCTTTAGTCTTTTCCCTTTTATTGAATACTCGGAGCTTACGAGAATAATTCTTTCGTTATAATAAACTTAATTTTAGTTTTTTTTGTATAAATAATTGAACTCTTCTTAATTATAATAAGCGCACTTAAAACTTTTTAATATTAAGCGTTTAAATTCTTTTATATCTTTTATAAAATATAGAATTTAAAAAATCTTGCGTTATTAACTACTCTTAATCTTCTCGACGCCGAATCGAAGCCTTTATCGTTAAATAATTTAAGAATGCAATAAGATAAAGAAGTAATTAAGTATAACTTTTAAGCTTAAGCGAAGTAAGACGAAGATACTCGCGATTCTATAAAGAAAAGCCTTAAGCCGAGCGTATTACTATCGGTAAAAGTTATAATTAAAAATATAGCTTTAATATATATTATTCTTATAAGGGAATACGTAAGAAAACTCGTATAATAAACGGAAAAGGCTCGAGCTTATAAGGCAACTTATAAGTAGATTCAGGAGATAATTAATCTTTTTATTTATTAAGAAGTAATTAGAAAATGCGAGAATAAGGAAGCTTATATAAAAAAGAAGCAGTTAATCGAAATAATAAACGGAGACTCTTAATTAAAATTATAGACTTTTTAATTATTTTTCTAGATCTTTAAGAAAGATTACGCCTCTTCGGAAATAAGTACTCGCACGCTAATATAATTTTATAAGATTATATTAAGCATATTACCGTATTCGGTATGAAGCACACCTTTTCATAACTCAACTACCTTCGCATAAAGCTCCGGCTTCCGGTAAAGGGTTATTCAGGGCTAAAACAGTGGCTTTCAGAAGCCTTAAGCTTCCGTGTTTTAAACCTCGGAAGCCCTGGTGATATAAAGCTAGTCTTGATACAAAGCTAGTCTTGATATAAAGCTAGTCTTAATATAAAGCTAGTTCTAAAACCAAGCTAGTTTCAATATAAAGCTAATAACCGATGCGAGAGCAAATAGCCGATGCGAGAGCTAAATAGCTTGGCGCCTAAAAGTAGTTATATAGACCTAGTTTCCCCCGAAGTAATGGAATCATCATTCTCACCAAATCTCTTTTTTTTTGAATCTTTAATAAATGGGAATATATACCTTTCCAGCCACAGCTTTAAACGAAGCGCCAACTTCACGATAGAGCTCCATATAAGCTCCAATCAAGTGCTTACTTAAGCTCTTTTTTAAAGAGGTATACTCTTATTGATAAATATTTCTATAAATATAAATCTTCCGCATTTGTTATTAAACGGACTTCGGAAAGTTTTAATTAATATTCTTAGCTTATTTTCTTTCGCGGTTTTATTAATATTAATTAAGTTATTAAATTTTAGATTTTATTAATGTGCTCTGAGAGCGTTTCCCGGCACTTTGTCTTCTACTTAGCGCGATTAATATTACTTGGCCGAGGCGAGGCCATTATAATAGACGAGTATGTTTTATAATATAAAAAGCATTTAAATTATTTAATATAGCTTAAAGAGGATTATTCTTTAAGTTATAAGAAAGGTTTAGCTAGGTTGTGCTTTAGCTTCTCTGAAACTTAAGCTGAGATTTTAAAAATAAGTATAATTAAAATAGGCCGCTTAAAAAAAAAATCTTAGTATTATTCCTCGGGGTCTACGAACGGCCCCTGTACCCGTGACTTTATTCGACCGAGCCAGCGGCATAAGGGCTATCTCCGGCCAGAAAACCGGCAAAGCGCTTGAATTAAGTAATTAGAAACAGAAGTAGTTATTAAAATGACTAGTAGAATAGATTTTATGTTTAAGGGACTAGAGAAACTAATTCCTTACTGAACTTATTTATTAATTTTCCAGAATTAGCTTTGGCTTGTTTAATAGATTTCATTTCCTTATTCGGCTATTTATTTTAATTATTTTAATAGCGCTGATAAGAGGCCTTTCTATAATAATTGCTTTATTGGAGACGACCTCCTTAACCTCTTTATATAAAAGGCTTAAGATTAAAGTTGCAGATATTTAATTAAAAACTCTAGATTTAAGAATATAAGCCTTATTAAGCTTATTATTAAAGCCTAGTTTAATGCAGTAGTTATTATAAATAGTTAATAGCCTTAATAATCGCTTACTCCCTTTTAATAGCTTATGTTTATGCTTAATCCGTGTGAAAAAAGTATAGACGGACTTATGAATTCCTTTACTTATAAACATAACTTTGTTAATTTATTTTATCTTTAAAATTATAATTAATATAAGAGACGTTAATCTTCGCTTTAGTTTTAGGCTTTATACTGCCGTATTTCTTTATAGTGAAGTCGAGCTTCGATCGTTTAAGGTTTTGTTGCGTTAAGTTGTAAAAATAATAGATATGGACTGGGGTTTTGTTTAAAGCCGATTTAAAAAGCAGGAGCTCTTGTAATAATATTAGAGAAACCATCTTATTTCCTTAGACTTAGCTTACCCCGTGAGTCGTCTAGGGTCAGTTTAACTTACTGGAACCATCTTTCGGCCTTTGCTTCGCGGGATGCCCAGAAAAGCCTTTCGGAACGAAGTCACAAGGGAGAGTATCTGATTATAATATTATCTGATTATAATATTTGATATTTGAATTGATTAAGTTTTATTGGTAGTAATTATACATACATTGTTTGTTTCAAATTAGAGACTATAGCTAGCCAAGACATCTAATCCTCGTTGGTACCGCGGTTGTACGTAATCCTTGTGGTATACCTCCTTCTCCCTATTTTGTCAGTAGTACGCATTAACAGATATAATACGTGTATAGGTCACCGTAAAGTATTAAATCGTATCGTACTATAATTATCCGCGATAATATGTTATAGGTAATACTATTAGCTACACTGCTCTGGGGGAAATGGTTTGTCCAATCAGAAACGTTGATGCTTCATAGCGCCGGTCGAGTCAGAGAAGGGAGAAGTTTGAAAGCCCCGCTTTCGACGATCTGCGTAGCTCCAGCTCCTCCTCAACCATGATTCCATCTACATAACATGGTCCGATTAGCTTGAGTTGGAGTGATGATGGTGGTCTGTTATTGTCCAATTGCCCAATACGTCGGAGTATGAATGGCACGCGGCCACCCATCAATACACATACAAAGTCTCCAACTTCCGTTGCATTCGGTGAAAGTGCCAACTTCCCATTGTCCAGTGCACAGAGTTTTCTTCCGATTGTCGCCTGCCTGAGCGAAGAAACAAACGGCAGCAGCTCTGCAGGCCCCTCATCTGATGGGGCAACCTCTTCATGGTCGTTCACCCCGTCTACAGAGTTTACCCATCTACTATACTCGTGCGTGTCCTTAATGGGTACGTCCCTCACATGCTTCATAGACACATTGATAGTCTCCGAGAGAGAGACGACGCTGGTTGGAGAATTGTATGTCGGGTTAAAGAGTAGAGTGCGTGAATAGGCTGTCAAGGCATCCCAGTACTCTAGCCTGGCTTTTTGGAGCGGATCAGGTTGATGTGTCCAGACTTGAGGATATATATCAAAGCGCGGTGACTGAAGTGAGAGCCGAGCTTCATTGACATTTTTTGGCTCCCAAGCTCGCACGAAGTGTTGCCATCCGTCAGTCAAGTAATGGCCATACGGGATATCGTTGACAGTCCTAACAACCTCGGCGTACATAAAGCCGCTCAGGAGAAGATGATTCCTCAGCTTATCGAGGTGCTCAATCGTTATTTCGGAAACCTCGTTCCTTGCGTGACCGCCTCCGTTGTTAGAATCAGCAAGAGGCTGAGTTGCCATCGGATCAGAGGGATAGAAACTCTGGGTCCAATCTGGGCTCCAGCTCGGAAGGCCCTTAACATTGGACTCGCCTATCGGCCGACACATGAGGATGTCAAGCGTTCGTTGGGTTGAAATCCAAGCCTTCACCAAATCGATATAAACCTCTGGGACGGACTTCATGTAGTCAGGCAGGACTTGAAGATCATCGCTGACTATCTTCAATATGGAGTAGATCTTGTCTCTCGGGTCGGAAGCTTGGCGATGGCCAAACTTGGGAAGCAGTACCTCAAACCCTCCTTGGTCAAGTTTTCCTGTCTTTGCAAATGCTAACTCATCAATTGTGCTGGATATCTGTCGCAGTCGATCGCTTGGGCTGGCATACCCTCCAACGCCTAAAAGACTGTAAGCAACGTTGTGCCTATGGTAAAGCCCCGCTTCCGTAACATCTTTCGCTATTCTATGTTCGTCATCATGGACATGGAGGAGGCTGTGATAAAAGTCTTCCCAAGGCAAACACCGATAACCGACAACCAACTCCACAATTTTGGAATTGACAACCTCTTGTACTACCCAACTCCTATTCCACCAGCTCCGAGCGAAAAGGTTATCTAGAGCTTTGAATTCTATCGACATGGTGCTTAGGCGGTCGGCTAAGATGGCCGATGGTCGGCTCCAACTCTCAATGACATCTAAAGCAAGATCACTGTCCTCCGACTGCTCTCCTAGCCAAACAATTACCCGCGCTGCCGAGCCATATATGCGAAACATGAGCTGGACCTGCGCACTCCGCTCTTCTAAATTCTGCTGATCAATGCAGATGGCGTCGACCCAAAGAATCCTCGGTTTGTGCTCATATCTTAGGTGCAAAAGTGCGGTGTAGAGATTCTCTGTAACAAAAACTGTGGCTCCGTTGATGTAGATGAGTTTGCGTGAGCTTGAGTCGCCCCAGGTATATGAAAGAGCTTCATACCCTTCCCCCTCCTCGACAAATCCGCCAAGGAACCATTCGCCGTGCTCAAGGTCTTTAGTGTTAAGGCTACACTGGATGTGGTCGTCCCTAGCTCCCGCCTTCAAGGTGAGCAAGCGGATTTGCTCAGAGTCTCCAAACGGTATATAGACGTATGCCTGAGTTTGATTCATGATTTTAGATGCCTATAGGCGAATTTTTAGTGCTTTAATGTATCCGAGTATTGTAGTGACTCCCTTATGATAGGAAGTCACGAGAGATGCGACTCTTGGTGGAATGCCTTCGTACTTGCCTTCGAAATGCCTTCGAAATTTTGACCGGAGGTTAAAATAAGAAGGAGGGCGGGCGCTTCGGCAAAACCGTCGTCCTAAAAATTAGTAATCCCCAACCCCTGACTAGCGTTCTTTTTGATCCGGTCTTGGCGTTTTCCCTAAAACTGTTTCAGTCCTTTCCCTATGTTTTCGCCTTAACGTTTTTCCTTCCGGTTTCCTCATTTCCTTCCGATTTCCTCACGTGTTATACTTATCGGCTTTAATATTTCTTTTTTGTATGCGGTGTTTCCTTTCGTTTTCCTCCCGTCTTATGCTTATCGGCTCGAATATTTCTTTTTGTACGGAAGGTATAGGGCGTTTCGGCCGCGTTTTTGCATCACGTGTTCGCCTCGGTGGGTGCTGCCGCACCGCCAGAGACCTTGTCGATTTCATCCACCTTAACACTTACCAACTGCTCATTCTAACGTTTCTTAATTGAATTCTAATACTCTAATGAATTTCGAAGGCTTCGTGTGAGCCGCAGGCTAGCACCCACGTGATGATAGTGGAGAAGCCACACGTGATGATCGTAAAGACCCGCTTCAGAGCTTCTAGAACATTCCACCGAAAGTTGGAGGAGGAAAAAAAAGCGCGGCCCAAAGACCTTTCGGAACTTCGTTCGTCCAGGCATCGCGACGGCAGGGGAACGACAACGATTCGCAGCTTTCACTGAATCTTACAGCAAACGCAACCCTTTCGCATGTCGGTCGACATGTCGGTCAACTTTTTTAGCCTCCCCAGCGAACTTCGTAACAAGATATATGAGCAACTATTAGTGCCTCGAGAACCCGTTGCTTGTTGGATAAAACCCTCCAGAGGGTGCAGGAATTCGTGGGACGCTAATTTTCGTGTTTCCAAAATAACGCGTCAATAATACCAACTTTTGGAATCAATATAATGGCACGAAAACTACGCAGCGCAATAAAGAGATGTCCTCTGGCATAGAAAAAAGACCTCAAAGAATACGATACTCCTGTAAAAGACCGGTTTTTTAACGCGTTTAATAGAGATTCTAAGATTAAAAAGATTGAGGAGATTGCAGCCGATTCTAGGACCTCCCGAACTTCAGCATACCGATGGCTCTGCGAACGCGATAATATTAGCTCTCTTGCGTGTCGGCATAAATAAAAGAAGTTAATAAAGCTTAGGCGGAAATCTAAAGTTACGGACGAGTATATTTAACAAATGCTTTCGCCTTTAAATCCAGTGCGAGATCAGCTTTACGAAGTCTAACTTAATAAGTTTAACGTACTAGTTAAACCACGAGCTTTTAAGACACAACTTTAAAATCGGATAAAGAATGCTCGGCGCTTTAAATAAGCATATATAAAGAAAGAGATTTCTTCGGCAAATAAGCTTAAACGAATGAAATACGGTCGAGATTATCGGAACGAGACGGTCAAGTCGCATTAGTAATATGTTTTCTTTACGGACGAAGCATATGTTAACCTTTTATTTATAGGTATTAAGTATATCCTTCGAGAGGAGGGTATACGTGAAAATCCCGAGAATATTTAAGAAAGGCAGAACGAGAGGGAAACAAACTATATATCGCTGGCTGGATTAATTAACATATAAAATGCGAGAAACTTGAGTTTTACTACAACGAAGAAGAGAAGGTTATATAGCCCCTTCGCCTACGGAAGCTTTGACAGCGAAAGAAAGAAAGTGCTAAGTAATAAGAGACTTATATGCTTGAGTAGAAAGCCACGAAGCTTTAGCCGGTAGAGGTCAAACTAAAAGGCAATTCTATAACGTAAAAGTATTACGTGGAACGTTTACTTCTTGTTTATAAAGCTGCTCTTGATATTACGAGGGCAAGAGATAGTTCAGCGCCTTAAGTTCTTCAAAAAGATAACAATAGTTCTCATAATACTCGTGGAGACAAGATCAACCTCGCAAAGCAATATAAAAAGTATCGCTGGTTTCATTTAATAAGATATTATTTGCCGATATAAGCTATTTTAAAAGCTAATAATTAATAAAATTATAAAGAATATAAGTAAAATCGTTAACTTATTAAATAAAGTAGAAATTCGACGAATTCAAATATTAACTTATAACGCGAAAACTAATAATATAATTAAATAAAGATATAACTTTATTAAGAATACTCTTTCTAAAATAAAAATAAACTAAACGAGTAACTTACTAGCAGTTTTATTCGCTGACCGTATTATAATTCACGAACTTATAAGTTATACCTTCTTTTATATAATTTACGGCAAAGAATCAGTTTTCTTAATTAAAACGGGTTATCTTATTTAAAATAGCCTTTTCTCGAAAGATATTAAGAATATTAACGATTTAATTTATATTCAAACTTTTTAATATTAAATACGGAATAATAATATAAAAGAAGCTAAGCTTTAAAAAATACGCTATAAATAAAAAAAGAAAAAGCTTTTAATACGAGAAAATTTATTCAAAATAAGTTATTATAAATTAAAGATTTAATTCTTAAGCACGATTTTATTCAGGAAATCAATATATTAAGAAGTAAAAAGCTTGACTTTCGGTAATTAAAATCTTACGAAATTTATAAGGTTTTTTTTAAAAAGAGCTATTATAAGCCAAAAAAATTAAGAGACGACGGTATATCCTTCCGCGGTACTTTTATAACTAATCGCCTTAAGTTATTTTATAAATAAAAGCGCTTTATTTATTATAAAAACGACGAGCTTTTAGCGATAACTTAATATTGTAAAAGAGAAAACACTAAGCACATAATAAGAGGATAGCAAAGCAAGTGCCAGAAAGTAAACGTAAGAAATACTTATTTAATAAATACTAAAGATATTATATATTTAAAGAGTATAATTTATTAAGGAAAGGTGTCAGGAGCAAAATAGAGGGTAGGCTTACGGCTTAATCGGGCCTAGTGCGGAGGCTTAGCGGAGGCTGAGGACTCATGTACTTAAAGGGAAATCACTCCTAGTCCCTTCTTACTTCCTTAAAGATTAATTTTTAAATTACAATTGTCGTGGCACTTTACCTTATAAACCTTATATTTTAATCTCTTTATTTATAAGGAGTAGCTCGCTATTAACTCGGAGGCATTACGGAGTCGATTCGGACGATTCGATATAGACTTAATATATCGCGGAATATAAGAGCCACGCCGGCAACCCACTAAAGCGACGCCAGAAGTAGTTATTTAATTGTGCCAGCGGTAAATATCGAAAGGCCTTCTACGGCCCTTGGGCGACGACAGCGAGACAAATACAAAGACGACACAGAGTCGATTCGGAAGCTACTAAAGCTCCGGGAGCTTCTTACTTATAAAAGCAAAACAATTAAAGAAACACAGGCTTTTATATTAAGAGCGGAGCGTTAATTTAAACTCGATAAGGGATACTTTTACTTTATAAATAAAGACAGAATAGCTTATTGTATACTTACGTTCATAAAAAGGCCGGAAAGAATATGGACAGTATACGAGCGGAGTAAAGTCAGAGGAGATACGGAAGCAAGAGTTTCGTGAGAAGATTTTAAGATTTAGCTCCTTAATTCGATACAAGACTTGATTTCCCGGCGTTTTAACGCGTTAATTTAATATAAAGAAGCTTAGTAAAGAGATAAAAAGACTACAGACGACTTCGTTAAGAGGCTCGATTACTTAAAAGAAACTCTAGGCCTTACGGAAGACCGCCATAAGGCAAATACCTTGTTTTCGAAGCTCCGGCCTAAGTTACGAAGAGACTTATTATAGCAATAGTTACTGCTCGATATACGCGAAGGAGTATTACGGCTTGCACGTCGAATAGAGGCCGCAGACGCGATTACGGCTTTAATTACGGAGTCGATACGGACGAGTTACGAAACACGTACGGAGGCGACACAAGATACCTATTGATTTTGCGGAAGCACCGATTACTTTTCTAGTCGTTATGTAAAGGCTACGTATTATAATTGCGGAGGAAAGGGACACTTTGCGAATCGATGTACTAAAAGAGAATAAAATACGTTTTAGCTCCGAAAGAGCTCGGTTCGGCTTTATAAGAGCGTCGATTTGGCTCTAAAAGAGCGTCGGAATACGATTTGACTCCGTAAGAGCGCCGTGAAGCTGGTGACTATACTTATACTATAATAAACAAAGGTCTAGTAGTCGATGGGCGTTATCTCGAGTAGAACTATAAGCCATAAGTGACCTACTAAGTGGTATACTCCGTACGAGCGAAGCCACTTCAGCACCTGCTCGGAAGTGTGAATTCAAGCTGTTTAGGACGCCTTATAAGGAGAGCTAGTATAGATGAGGCACCGACTCGTCTCCGAAAGAGGCTGAGAAACCGTCCGAATGTACACCGAACGTACGTCGATAAGAAGCTATAAAGCTATATTATTATAGAATTTTTTTTAAGTATTCCTTTTAACTTAAAATACGCTAATATACGTGGCCGGGAGGCTATCTTAAAAAAAAGGGGTAATTTAAGACAATTATAATAAACTCAGCCCGACAGAGCTTTAATACGGCTCTAAAAGAGTCATAATATAATATAGCTTCGAAAGAGTAATAATACGACTGAGCTTTAATAGACCTCCGAATAAGTAACGATATAGCTACGGAAGAAGCTATAGCATGATATAGCTTTAAAAATATGCGGAAGCTTTATAAAGGCATTTAAGGCTATAAGAAGACTAATTACTATTATATATATTTCTCTGTTTTCCCCACGAGGTTTTAGAGTTTATAATAGCTTAATATAAATATAAAAGAAAATAAAGACGTTATAAAGGCCTTACGGAAGAGATACGGAAGTAATACGTGGCTAAGTCGAAGGCTAATAGCCTTAGAGATTATAGCTTAAGAGAGGGGGTAATATTAAGAGTAAAATAAAAGGTAAGCTTATAGCTTAATCGGGCCTAGTGCGAAGGCTTGGCGAAGGCTGGGGACTTATGTACTTAGAGGGAAATCACTCCTAATCCCTTCTTACTTCCTTAGAGATCAGTTTTTGAATTACAACTATCGTAACACTCTACCTTATAAATCTTACAAAAGGGAAAAGTATAATTTAAATAAAAAGGAAAAATTATAATAATAAAAATCGTTATTATTTTTTAAAAAATGTTACCCTAGAGGCTATCTTAAATACAGTAAGATGCAGCTTAATCACGTGACAAATGGACCTCTGAGATTAACCCCACCACAAATAGTCTAATTTATAACTATATAAATAATTAGTATTATTAATATTAATTTCTTAAGAAAAAAACTTACCTATTAAAATCGGTCCTTAAGCGAGCTATAATATCTAATATAAATCCGTTTAATATACCCATAGCTTCTAAGCCTTCTTCTTTAATTCTAAGATTAAAGATTATAGATAAATAAAAGTTTTTACTTTTATTATCTAAAATCCCTGTTTTTAAATAATATTTACGAAGCTTAGCGATACCGCTATTAATAGCATTAATAAATACTTTATCCTAGTTTTAAAGTTAATATTATTATAAAAGTTAAAAGAATTTAAAATAAGAAATATTATTTTAAATTCTTTTAACTTTTATAATAATATATACCTCAAGCATAATATAATAAATAGTCGGGTATTTTTCGGCTTATAATTTTGTAGTCGGTTTAACGAATATAGCTAAAATAGCTAATACGTTCTCTAACCACTTAATCTCTATTTCGCTAAGTAATAGATTATTCTTATTCTTAAAAGCCTTAGAATTAGAGCTATTAATAACAGCTTTAATAGGCTCCCAAAGGTATAAGAAGTTCTTTAATATATAATACGTTAAAGACCAGCGAGTTTATTAATTTAATAATAATAATTAGTTAAATATTAATAATAAAAGAGTTTATTTTAATAAACTTACTAAGTTAAGGAAACCGAGCCTTTTCTATTTTAAAAGCTTTAATTTAAGCTTGTAATAATCGCTTATTTTCTTGGTTATATTTAATACCAATTATGATTTTTTGAACCTTTTTCCAAATAAAGAAGTTTATTTAAAATTAATAAAATAAGTTATAAAATATTAAATATTAATAAACTTACTTCTTTTTTAATTCTCTTCGTTATTATTACGATTCTATGAGCCTCGTATTCTAACCGAGCGAGCTCGGCATCGCTCGTAGCATTGCCTTGGCATGGCAACTATGGCGCTAGGCCTAATCGGGAAAGGCTAAGGGGACCCTTTATGTATTTATATTAAAGCTCTTTTTTATAAAAAGCTTTCCTTTTTTCTTTATCTTTTCTTTTTGATTCTGAGCGTAATATTAGGCCTAAATATAAAGCTAAAGTTAACTCGCCGTATTAACCTCTTATAAGCCGTAATATAAGAAAAGATTAATAACTCTTTTATTATTGTGACGGTCTGACTTAAAAGAATTAATTAAAGAGTTATGGAGGTGGCGCGAGTATAGCTCTTAAATACAAGTAACCCCTTGGCTAGTAGCCTAAGGCTCTTAGGCTCACGTATGCGACTAGGTCGTCACACTACCTCCCTCTCTTGTAAAGCTGGCCTCTAGCGTTTACTTTATACTCTTAATCTTGCCTATACCTCTCTTACTCTCGGTCTTACTTCTACTATAATACTCCTAAGGCTCTGGTACGTAAAGTTGGCGCTTAGCTTTAATACGGCCCTTGGTTTTAATTGCTGGGTTGCCGTAAGGACACTCCTTAGCCTAGTAGTAATAGTTTTCGTAGTTTATATAATTTCCTTATTATTTTTAACGCTTTTATTGTTTAGGAGTTATATATAACTTACTATCGACTACGTCTAGCCGCGCCTATACATCGGCATACGTCTTTTTATCTAAATCGGGATCGACGTAACTAATTTTACCTAAGTGGTTGATTTCTAGGGAGTGTATTTATATAATTTTTATAAAGTCTCCGGCATTAGCATTTGTATTACGGCGGGGGTATAAGGTATGCGGCCTTTAAAGGGTTATAAGGGGAGCAGAGCTTTAGAAGTTAACGTATTAAGTAGAACGTGTAAAGAGTTGTTGTACCGTGGTAACGTACGCGCTATACGTGTTTAATAGAGAGAGTTAGTGACTAAGTCGTCCGCGAATCGTAGAGTTGAGTCCTTGGCGGAAGGAAATGATCTTAAAGTGGTCCGGCCAGGACTGGCATCGAGCTTTATAAAGGAGGCGTTTAAAACGCGCTATATATATTGACAGGGAGTCTATACCTTACGTATACTTTAAAAGCTTATCTTCTGCCTTTTATACCTTTGTAAAAGAATCGTATACTCGCGCGAGCTAATCGAGGATCGTTTAATAGTCCTAGGTTTCGGTGGATTTAGTAACTGTTAACTAAGGCAGGACGAGAGATTAAGCTTACGATTTTAAGTTAAGGTAAACGTAATAGAATTACGCGGTAGAATTGCTAATTGCTTCGCCGTCGACTATGAATTTGGCTTCGATTAAGGGCAGCCAAGTGTCTTACTTAGTGGTATTATTACTGAATTTCTCTGGCTTTAGGAGGCATAGTTTAGGCCGTTGTAAGAGACGCGAAAAGAGAATATTAATTTATTATTAAAGAGCTTAAACCTCTAGTTATAACTATTAGAATTGTTAAGCCGGCGTAGCCATTATTATAAAGAAAGTAAAAATATTAAAAATGCGAATAAGGGTAAAAATCAAGATAAGACGCCGTAGTGTACCGTCGAGGCAAAATAAAGAACTAAGTAAACTCGTATCGTAGCGTAACGTAGCGTATTATATTATACCGTAGCGTAACGTATTACAGCGCTTAGTTAAGGAATTAATTTTAATGTGACAGTCTGACTTAAAAGAATTAATTAAAGAGCTATAAAAGTGGCGCGAACATGGCTCTTAAATACAAGTAACCCCTTGGCTAGTAGCCTAAGGCTCTTAGGCTTACGTATGCGACTAGGTCGTCATAATTATAAAGCGTTATATTTTATTAAGTCTTGCGCGTCGCGTCTCCTTACCCTTATAATAAATTAACGACGAACCTTAATACTTTAACTTATTCGACAAATAAGTACCTCTTTACCTTAATAATAAATTGCCTTAAAGAAAGCTAAAAAACCTCCTATTGTTAACCTACTTTATGTAACTTAACGCGCGCTATTCGACTTCGAACTTCGACTTCGACTTATATTTAATTAATAAATCGATTAATAACCTTAAATACTTTTTTACTTCGTGTTATTATTACTTCCGACTTCTTCCTCCCGTCGGCAAAGCTCTAGAGAAAGAAGCGCCCTCTTGCGGCTAAGCTTTATTAATACTTTTATTCTTTTAGTCGAGACTCTTATAAAAGAACTCAATAACTTTAAAGAACTTAATTCCGATTTAAAAAATAAACCTTAAAACTTCTTTAACGCCTCGCTAAAGCTTATTATTATTATAAAAGGCCTTACCCCCGCTTAATAAGTAAAAGTAAATTAATTAATTGAGATCTCCGTTAGCTTTATTATTACTGCCGTTATTAAGTAAGCCCTCGACTAATATATTATTAATAACTCTTATTAAGAGACTCGTACTCCTTCTCTTTTTTACGACTGATTAATACGTGTTCTTACGGCGGACCTTTAATTAATTACCGGTTATTACCTCCTTAAGCTAAACCTTATTATCTTTGTCGTCGAGCCTAATAAGGTTAAATACTTCCGTATTCTTTTTAGTAATTATAAAGGCGAAATTAAATATAATACTTAAAAAATAAATGTAAAGCTTTTTATTTAAAAGTACTCGGGTAACTTCTTTATTAGCGAATCGCAAGTCTATGCTTACTTTAAATATATAATAAAAGAAGCTAAGACTATTATTTTTTAATAAATAAACCTCGATTTCGCCGAAGACTTAATAAAGCCGCCGACGTATTAAAGGCTTTAGACTAGCGCTTCTTCGACTATAATCGAGTATAAGTAGTTAGGCTTAAATATAGTCAGTTATATATAAATAATATAACGTATAATAAGTTTCGTATAAAATTCACGACATATACGACTACCGAAAAGATCTCACTTAATTATTAATTTAATAATATATATAAGAAAGTCTTAAATAAACTTAATGTTACAAACGCCCCGCGTCCCGTGACACTAGACCCCGGGATAGCGTAATACTTAGGACTATAGGCTTAAGAGGGTAAGGGTTTTAGGAGGAGTATATTAAAAAAGTATCGCTCTTAAAAGCGTCCTTTTAAGAGACTTTAATGCTTAGGATTTCATAAGTTATATATTATATAAATGTTATTATTAATAAACGACTAAAGGGTAAGTAAGCCCTTAAATTACGCGACCCCCTTACGTAACGACCGCTAAGACTAATGAACCGCTAGAGGTTTAGCGGTTTTAATAGTCCTAAGAAAAACAAAGGTTTTATAAAAGACTAGCACGTTTATTATTAAATAAGAGCTTTATGCTTAATTAAAAATAATATCTTAATTATATTAATTATTATTTATTTTATTATACGTAATACACTTACTTTTTAATTATTAAGATTAATATAACCCACCGTATTTATACCGAGTAAATACACGGACCGTGACACTTTAAGCACCTTTTTATTAAAAGTACCGACTTACGTATATTATATTAACCCTCTTAATTAAAGGCTAAGTACTTAGCCCGCGAGGTAGTATTATCGGCACACTTATATTATTCGCACTTGTCCTAAGGGGGAAAGACCGTAAAGAAAGCGAAAATGAAGAAATACTTAATGCTTAAGACTACTTAACGTATAAGCTTAA
Source organism: Rhexocercosporidium sp. MPI-PUGE-AT-0058 (assembly GCA_020746875.1). NCBI lineage: Eukaryota > Fungi > Ascomycota > Leotiomycetes > Helotiales > Rhexocercosporidium > Rhexocercosporidium sp. MPI-PUGE-AT-0058. Next base: position 386,858 of record JAGTJL010000023.1, read on the forward strand.
GGAAACGCTAAAGGTTAAGCTTCTCGATACTTTTTAAAGAAACCAAAAGGACTTAAAGACGTTTATTCTTTAAGTAGAATTTTATTAATACTTTAATAACGATAAGTTTCCTATTAATAAGAGCTACGCCCTCTAAACGGTATTATACCTTAAAGGCAAAGCTATATAATGGATCGAGCCGTTCCTTAGGGACTACTTTAAAAACGAAAACACTTATAGGGTTATGTTCGCCACACAAACTATATTTTAAACTTAAAGAAGATTTAAAAAGGAAATTCGGCAAATGTTCGGCGACATTAATAAAGTCAAGACGGCGGAAACCTACTTATACGGCTTAAAGCAAGTTAATAATATAATAGCTTACGCCACGAAATTCTAAAAGCACGTTAATAAAATCAATTAAAACTCCTAATTACTTATTAGCTATTACCGACGAAGACTTAAGGATTATATCCGACTAAAACTCACGCGAATCGATCCTTAAGTAAGAGACATTCTTATCCTTATCGAATAAACCGTCCGAATTAATAACTGTTTACACGAATTTAAACGCGAGTAATAAATATACGTAAAAAGGGGCTAGAGGCAGTCCGGCTATTAATAAAACGAGAGGCGCCGACGATAGGGTAACTGTGGTGTAGAAGTAAATCAAAGCACTGTAAGCAGTTGTAATTGAATTAAAGTGATTAATTGTTATATTTAAAGCTCTCAGAATTAGGAGAAGATAGTTATTCTCTTAAAAGCGGTTTATAATAGTAGAACTTAATTAGGTCACGTGTAATACTAAGAGAGTAGCTGCCCGTGCCTATATGACATACCCTTTAGGCAATTGACAGTAGTAAGCTATTACTATTGTGATTAATTGTATTAAGCGAGAGTAAATAATAAGAAAGAATTAAGTAAATAAATTTACTTATATATAGTAATTAGGCAAATAACCTGATTATACGAATTAACGATTTTCTTATTAAACTTAAACTTATAAACACTTGACAACTTATAAATCGACTGCTCTCGATTTACTACTTAATTAATCTATTAATTAATTAATTAATTAACTGCTCCCTTCGATATTATAAGTGTCTCCAAGCGCTCCGCTAAAATCGTTATAATAGAACGACGATTTGCTCGCTAAAGTAAGGTAAGTGACTCGATTTTCGATTTATTAGTTTTAATCTATTAGTCGGAGATCGATTGATTAAAGATTAATTAATTAAAAAACAACCGCTAACTTATAATAAGTTAAGGATATTATTAATAATAAGAAGAAAGTCGTTGCAAAGGCACGATTATCGGCTGCTTCCGTCTTCGCCCCCGCTCCTCGCCGTGCCGCTACTACTCCCCGGGCTCTAAAGCAATTAGTAAATACTTATATAATAATCTATTTAAGCTATATTAATAACGCCTTCTAAATAAAAGGTAGCAGTTAATATTATAATATTATTAAAAAAGGTGCTCGTTGCTTTGCTTACTCGTCCGGCCACAAGTGCGTAGTTACTCCCGCTATTATCTAGGCTCTTTTTCTTATATATTATAATACGTTAGAGAATAAAACTAGCAAAAAGGTAAGTCGATTTAGCTACTTTTTTCTCGCTTTTTAATTTATTATTAATTTTTTTAGGAGTTAAAGCAATTGAGAATCCCGGTCCGTGCCGCTCTTAAGGGTGGTAATATTAGTGGAGTTATTGCTATTGGCGCTGCTATTAGTTTTAGTAGTAGAATTACTTTAGGAGCTATTAATAGATTCGGAGGTAATAATAAAGATAATAATAATAAGGAGAACGATAAGTTATTCGCTTTATTTTTAAAAAAATAAATTAATTTAATTAATCTTTTAAAAGAAGAAAAAAAGCCTTTAGCTGCTTTTATAGCTTATGCTTATGCTGCTAAAGAGAAGATTGCTACCGCTGTAGGTACTCTCTTTATTAAGAAGAGTAATAAGAAAGTAGTTAATTATTTTGCTGCTATTACTACTGCTGAAGCTATTACTGCCGAGGCTGCTGCCGGAGCTGCTCGCGCCTATGGCCTAGGTCCTAGCGTTTTAGCTTTTCAGGTTATATTTGCTTATAGAGTTATTCTTACTCTTAAGTAAGAGGCTTAAGCTACTCGCGTTAAGGAGCTGATTAATGTGATAACTAATGCTTTAGGCGAGCTAGTTCGGGAGGTTTTAAGCCTTCTTTTTTTTAATAAATGAGTTGCTTTCTTGTTTTTTAAGACTTAAGAACTTTTTATTTTTTAAGTATTCTCTTATATTTTAGAAATTAAAGCTTACGTTTGCTTTTAAATTAAAGAATCGTTAAGAGAAATTAGCTCTTTAAGATATAATAATTTATACCCCCGAGCTTAATTAATTTTTAATAAAATAAAGTTATAAATGGAAATTTATAAAAGAGAATTTTATAAAAGAATATATAATAATATAAATAAAGCTCTTTAATTAAAAAGTAAATTTATTATATAATCACTTTAAGAATAAATAAAAAGTAAAAAATATATATAAAAGACTACTTTAAAGCGAGTCTCTTAAAGGAGTTGCTTTAGTTAAATATAAATATTTACTAAGTTAATAAGAGTAATAAATGCTTTAAATTTCTGTCGAGAGAGGTTTTTAATAAGTCCGTTAGCTAGCATATAGCTTATAGGCAGATATTTTATTATAAAAGTACCTTTTTAAAACTCCTAACGTAATTACATATTCTGAATATTAATATAGCGCAACTTAATAAAAATATAATGATTTTCACTAATAATTAATTAAATTATTTATTAATTATTATAGAAAATTGTTTAAGCTATTCTTATATTAAGGCGTAATTCTTAAAAGAATCGCTAAAGTGCTATAAGTTCTTTGCCGGTGCGCTTAACTCTAAGAAGCTCTACTTGTATTATAAACGTAATAATTATATTTTATAAAGCTGCTCTTTAAAGGATTAAATCTCCAAAAAGTATAAAAATATATTTATTAAAAGATCGCTTTATTTTAATATTATCCGCAAAAAAAGCATTTAATATTATTATAAAATAAGAATCGCGCAGCTTATAACTATAAGTAATCGCTAAGAAACGAGTGCCGAAAAAGTAATAAATTGTCTAGTTAACTACAATTAAGTATTTTTAAAAAAGATTAATTAAGAAATGAAAAAGCCTTAAAATAATAAAAGTAATATTTACGCATAATATAATTATAATATAAAATACTAATTTAACCTTTTCTTAAAATTCTTTAATTTGAGCTAGAGTGGCCGATTTTTAATTCTTTAGTAGCTCGACTTAAGGTAATAATATACTTAAGTAATTTCTATTTACTAACTCAAATTAAAAAATAATTTTTTAAATATAAGTGTCGTATATTAAAGAAATAATCTTCGTTAATCGATCTCTAATAATATAAACGCCTAAGAACTACTCCGTTTACTCTCCTTTAATAAGCTTATATATTATATTTAAGCCGTCGATAATTGATTTAACGTTTTTAAAAGCTAAAATATAATAAAATACTTAAATATTATCGACATAAAATATCACAAATACCGTACGTTACTCGTTTATAAATATATAAGGCTCCTCTTTATAAGCAATTAACTCTAAAGTTATTAAAGTATAAGTAAAGTCACCGTATTATAGCGTCGATGAGTCTTTAAGTCCGTAAAATACGCGATTAACTTTTATTACTATTCCGTCTTATTTAAAACCGTTTAATAAATAGCAGCGTACGCGAGTACTTATCTTATTTCGTTTAACGTTAATAAAGGCATTTATTATATTAAATTAAATTATTTTTAAATTAAATTAAGCTATAATAGCTATAGCGGTTCTAAAGAAGCGAGTAGTTAAAATAGTTATATATATTAATAAAATTAACGTTTTAAGCTGTAAGTCTCCTCTTATAACGACTCGGGAGCGACAGCGGGTTAAATACCTTAACGAATCGACTTTGGCGTGAAATACTCATTTTAAAAGAATTAATTACTCGGTAGCAAAGGTATATTTAACGACTCTTTAATAATTACGCGACTTAAGGTTAATTATTTCCTTAATAGCATCGGCTCGGAAATACTCTTTTAACGAGTGGTCCCTAAAGTCTTTCTAATTTAATAAGTCCTTAGGCATTTATAATTAATAAATCCGTAAAAACTTAATTAATTATTAAATTTTGACATTTTTAAATACAAACGCTAATATAATAGCGTAAATTACGCTTAAGTCTTTTCTGTCTCTTTACACTAGTTCTTAACTAAGCCAGAAAGTCCTTAAAAAATCCTCTAAATGCTCGCGGTTATTTAACGGTTATAATAATTCCGTAATTAACTCTTTAATAATTGTTATATAAACGCTTCGATTCGGTTTTATTACCTTATTATTAACTCAAGTCTTTCGACTTTTATTAATTACTTAGTTTTTTACTTTTTTCTTTTTAAGAGATTTAAATAGGCCGGAATTTAATTTAATTAAAGCCGAAAGTAATAAGCGTAAACTTGACTCTTTGTTTTCTTTTAATTCCGATAATTATAAATACTTTTTATACTTAATTATTTAAGGCAAAGCTTCTAATTGCTTAAGGCCGACACTTTCTTTAAGTACTCCCCGATACTTAAAACCGCGCTCTCGGTCGTATAGCCTTCTAAAGTAAATTATAACTTATAATATCGACTTCCGCTTAAGGCCTATATTACTTTAAAAATTTAATATATTACGTAAAATACCTCTTTTAATTACGCTCTTAAACGCTAATTGTCTTAAAGTATCGGCTCGTTTTAAGACTTAATTAAAGTACTCGTAAATAAGAAGTCTAGCACTCTTTTTTAATTAAATCACCCCCGAGTTCTTATTAACGAGCGGCTAAATAGAATTAAGAGTTATTAAATTAATTAAAAGTGGCGTATTTATTTTTATTAACTTAATTAAAGGGGAGCAAATGGCTCCACCCCCGAGCTTAAAAGCTTAACTAAAAGTTTTAATACCTCCCGAGCTCACAGGCTCGTCGACTTTTATAGCGCTCATTACTTTGCTTAATTATTCTCCGTTCGAAGTGATAGACGGTGTTTTTAATTTTAGTATATTAAGTGTGCTTAGTCGATTAATTATAATAAAACTAACGTCTTAATCTCCTTCTTCTTTTTTTAATATTTTCGTAAAATCCTTTAATATTAAACGCGGCTGGCCGATCGTTCTCTTTATATTTAAAGAGCCTAAGTAAAAGAGGGTTTCGTTAAAAGTAATATTCCGAGTTATTATTATATATTATAATTAAGGCACTTAAATTCTATAAATATTAAATAAGACGTATTTAACTAAGTAATTAAAGTGCGCTTGCGAGTTGACTTTAAAGACTCTCTTTTAACAGAGAGCTTTTCGGTCTTTAATTATAAAATAAGCTCTATAGTCGTATATATATAAATTGCTTTAGTTAAGCCGTAAATCAATTGTCAGCTTTAGCGTGAGCTTAAGGTCGTAATACCGAAAATACTACCTAAACCAGGCTTAAAATACTTTATTTAGACTCTTAAAGCCTTTACGAGTAAATAAACTTATATTATAAAGAATAATTGCCGCTATTATTAATTCCGTCTAAAGCGCCTAAGGTAAATTAGTAAAGAGGCGCATCTTAATTAATTTATCGATTATTTTTTTACTTACGCGCTTAGCTCTTCTATTAAGTTAGTATATATATAAGGAGGTAAATTCAATATTAATACCACTCTCCTTACATTACTTTTCATACTTAATTAATTTATTAATCCTTATAACTAAAGTATCGTTGTCTTAGCGTATTTTATAAACCGAGAGCCCGAATTAACGTCTTATTTACGCCTTAAACGGTTTAAGAATATTTAAGACGGCGATTAACCCTTTAGTTTTTAAAAGCCGCCTATAAAATTTCCTATTATATTTATTTTTAATTAATAAAAGCTAGCTATTCCCGTTAAACTTTATTAAAAAGTTAAATAAATCCTAAGAAATATAATAAAAAAGACGGATAGCTACTCTCTTTAATTAACGACAACTTATTATTTATTATATAATAGTCACCGTATAATACTCGCATTTTAACCGAGTTAAGCTTTAAATCTCGACGTTACGCGCATTTTTTACTAAGTTTTCTAAGGCTTCCTTTCCTAAGTAACCTACGCGCAAATGCCATAAGTAAGCTTCGTCAACTCGTAGCTTTAAATATCGTCTACTCGATTAAAAGCCTTGGCGAATACTCTTCTTTAGCGTTAAAAATATTAAAAAGCTATAATTTAAGTAAGTTAAAATACGGCGAATAATTAAAGAAACTAAAAAGTAATTAAAAGGCTTATATTTAAAAAAAGTTAAGTTAAATTATTGCTATAATTACTTTAAAACTAAACTGTTCTTAGTTATTCCTGTACGCAAAATATAATTTAAACTATTATATCAAACTCTTGCTTATAAAAAACGAGCTTTTAAAATAATATTAATATTAAAGCCTTTAATAACAGCGACATTCGAAAGGGTTAAATCGCCTATATTTAGTCCGTTAAAGCCGTAAAGAGCACTTTTAAAGACTTAAGTACCGTGGCCCTTAATTATTAGGCTTAACGTTTCGGCCTTAACGCTATCGTCCGCAGTAAATTTAATAAAGCTTTTAAGAATAAAAAGAGCTTTTGAATTTATTAAATAAATAGTAGCTTTATTATTAAGTAAAGTACTTTCTGCGAGCGGATAACGATCCATATTTATAATAACGTATACCCCCGTAGTAGCGAGAGCTTTGTCGAGAAATTCAGGGCTTATAAGGTAAGCTTAAATGTTTTTAAAGTATTTTGTTTTTATTAAAGTAATTGGCTTTAAAGCTATAAGAGCTATTAGTGCTTAAGTAGAAAAGGAATTACTAAAAGGTAGTCTAGAAGCTAATTACGCTATTAATAGCATATTCTTATTAAGTTTAATAATTTCTTAGCGGAGATTAAGAAAGTCGCTCTTTAGTCGGAGTCGAATCTTTTTAATTTCTTTTATTAATAATAAGTTCCTGAAGTTGCTCGCCGTCGAGCCGTCGTAATAATACCGAAGTCTATAATAATTAATAGCCTTATAATAATAAAAGCAATACTTATATAAGTAAGTATTTACTTGGGTATTTGACGATTAGTTTTATTAAACCGACAGAGTTATAAAAGTATTTAATCTTTCTTTAAAAGTAGTATATAAGCTTATTGTTTTTTATTATTTAAAAGCTATAAGTGATTCCTTATTAAGAATAAATAACTAATTAATATAATTAAGTAAAGAATATTAGTTTATTACCTTAAGAGCATTATCTCTTAGTAATTTAAAATGCCGTTTACGCGCCTATTCCGATACGAGCTTCTTTTATATTACTTTAATAAAATCAAGCATTACTAGCGGTCCTTTGACGTCCGGTAAGTCGTATAAGAGAGCATTTTAATAAGCCGCTCTTTATTCTTAAAGCTACTCCTTAGAATTAACTCGCCCTGCTTTAATAATAATAAGCTTTTTCTTATAAATAAATTATACTAGCGTTTAAATACTTATTTCTAAAGAAACGTAATCTCTTTTAAGAATCTGGAGGAATAACTAAAGAGTTTATAACTTTAATTAAAGGTCTCCGTTTATTATCTTAGTTAACTACTCCTTTTTTATATAAGCTTACTCGTTCTTGCATTTCTTAATTATTCTTTAATAAATAAAAGAATTAATTATTTCTTAAATCTACTTATAGGCTGCCTTATAAACTCGAGCTTTTTCCGTCTATTATACGAGCTTCTTTACGTATTCTTTTATAAAAGTAATATATATTAAAGTTATATTCTTAATTATAGCTTTTGCCGGTAATATTACGCTCGGCTTAAGGCTTTTCTCTATAAGGTCGCGAGCATCTTCGTCTCACTTCGCTTAAGCTTAAAAGTTATACTTAATAATTTCTTTATTTTATTATACTCTTAAATCGTTTAGCGATAAGGGTTTCGGTTCGGCGTCGAGAAAGTTAAGAATAACTAATAACGTAAGGTCTATTAAATTTTATATTTTATAAAAGATATAAAAGGATTTAAACGTCTAATATTAAGGAGTTTAAGTGCGCTTATTATAATTAAAAGGAGTTTAATTATTTAAAAAAGAGGCTAAAATTAAGTCCGTTATAGCGAAGGGGTTGCTCTTATAAGCTTTAAGTATTTAATAAAAGAAGAAGGACTGGAAAGATATTAAGTCTAGTTGCTCGGCTTTTATACTCGTCTAAAATAGAATAAAAGAATTAATGGAAAACAGCGGTGTGAATTATACTTTATAATAAAATGGAAAACTCTGCAACGTATAATAGATACTTTCTATTTATAAACTTGCCTTATAGGCTTTATTTAAATCAATAGCGTATAAAAGAAAAAATATTAACTTAATAACTTTGTCAACGGGGCTTATAACTGTGGTATAGAAGTAGATTAAAGTACTATAAGTAGTTATAGTTGGATTAAAGTGATTAATTATTATATTTAAAGCTCCCAAAATTAGGAGAAAACAGTTATTCTCTTAAAGGCGGTTTACAGTAGTAGAACCTAATTAGGTCACGTGTAATACCAAGAGAGCAGCTGCCCGTGCCTATACGACACAATATAATTACTAACTTTATTTGTTTTTTATAATATAGTGTGTAAGTTTTATTCTATTAATAAGTTAAAGCGATATAATTGCTGACTTTAACTGTCTTTAATAATATAAGAAATAAGTTTTATTATATAGACAAAATAAAGCGATATAATTATTGACTTTAGCTTCTTTTAATAATATAGCGGGTAAGTCTTGCTTTATCGACAAAATAAAACGATATAATTACTGACCTTAATTATCTTTAATATTATAGCGTATAAGTCTTATTATATTTATAATATAAGGCGATATAATTACTGACTTTGGCTGTCTTTAATAATATAACGTATAAGTCTTGCTTTATCGACGAGTTAAAACGATATGATTACTAACTGTAGCTATCTTTAATAATATAATTAATAAGTCTTACTTTATTAACGAAAAAAGGCGATATAGTTATTAACCTTAATTACTTTTATTAATATAGCCGGTAAATCTTGCTTTATTAATAAGACAAAGCGATATAATTACTAACTCTAGCTGTATTTAATAATATAAGAAGTAAGTCTTATTATATAGACGAGATAAGGCGATATAATTACTGACTTACGCTATCTTTAATAATATAGTTAATAAGTCTTATTTTATTAACGAAATAAAACGATATAATTATTAACTTTGGCTATTTTTAATTATATAGCTTATGAATTTTACTTTATAGACGAAATAGGGCGATATAGTTACTAACTTTAGTTGTCTTTAATAATATAAAATATAAGTCTTATTATATAAATAAAGTAAAGCGATATAGGCGATATAATTACTGACTTTGATTATCTTTAATAATATAATAGATATGACTTACTTTATGGATAAGATAAGGTGATATAGTTACTGACCTTAGCTTTTTTTAATAATATAATCTGTAAGTCTTATAATATGAACGAAATAAAGCAATATAATTATTAACTTTAACTGCCTTTAATAATATAACTAGCGAGTCTTGCTCTATTAAAGAGATGGAGCAATATAGTTACTGACTTTGGCTGTCTTTAATATAAGAAGTAAGTCTTACTATATCCGAGGGGCTGCTGCCAGGGTTGACTTGGCCAAAGCGCAAGGTTGCCTCGGCTAATTCTGGCCAATCAGAGAGCCGCATTTCGCTCGAATTCATTCAAATTCTGGTTACTTGCTATGAAATCTACTAAAATAAGGCCTATTTTTATATAAATAAATATCGTATTATTTACACTTAAATATCGTTTATTTCTTTATAAAAAACCGATTCTAATTTACTAATATTTAATTTAATGCAACCCGTTTCGTAAGCCTGTCTTTAAACCTCCTTCCTTTATATATAATATATTAACTCTTTTTAACTATTTTAACTTATTAGTAAAAATATAGCGATTTAAGGTTAGCTTCTTAATTAATAATAAAGATTCTCTTTTTTAAGTTCCGTTAAGAAGCTTTATTTATTATAATAAATAGCTTTTTAATAAGTACCCGTCGAAACTCTTACTAGCTTCTAAAAGACAGCTTCTGCGGCTCTTTAACTTTAGACTATTTAACTAATAAGTAATAGTTTACTTAAATAAGCCTAAATAACTAATACTTAATAACTTAATAACTTCTTCGGCATACTTCTCTTAAATTAAGCTTTTAAGCAATTAAATAATCCCTTTAATCCACAGCTTTTATATTATAATTATAACTATTAGCTATTACCGGAATAAGTAATACTTTAATAACTCCTTCCGTAAAAGGTACTCGGGATATTTTTGCCTTTAAGCTTATCTCTTTTAGGCGTTTTTTTCTCCGTTCAATAGTTTTATTTATTAATAAGACCGATATTATAAATAAGATAAAAGCTTAATCCTTTTAACCGATTTAAAGTGTTTTGCCGTTAATTATAAAGTAAATATAAAGCTGTCCTTATAAAATAATATCGTTCTTATTCAACTTCTTTAAATTCAATAATTCTTTAATAACGCCGGAGTTAGTTCGATACGTGCCGGTGACGCTAAAGCTTAAGGTTCTTGCGTATGCCACGAATTTGATTAATATAAAAAAATTATCTAAAAAGGCATAATATCTATAATTTATTAAAAGCTTTAATAACCGTTATAAAAGCTTTAAAACTACCGCTTAAGTCTTATTCCCTTTTTTACCGGCTTTTTTAATATCGCTTAATGTAATCGATATAAGAATATCCACAGGCCTATTTCCTGCTTCTAGAATATATTAATTTTAAGTAAGAATAAATCCGGTACAAGCAATCGCTTATACTTTAAAGCTTATAAGCGTAGGTTTATTTAATACTATAATAGCTTCTTTAGCTTGCCCTTCGTACCGGATCATATACTTATTTATTATAATATTTCTTCTAGGTATATATACCGAAAAATTAATATCTTAAATATAATTTAAGAGCTTATTTACTTATTAAAAGTTAATAAATTTAATACTTAAGCATTAATACTTACTCGTTCATATAATCCCGAAGCCTTACTTCCAGCTAGCCTCACACGCATATAAAGCTCTTAAAACTAATTCTTTAATATATAACGTATAATATTATAATAAACGAGATATTCCTTATTTACTTAATAATCAGAGATCTCATGCTATATATTATACGTTATATAAATACGTATAATAAAATATACGTAAAGCTCTCCACGAGTAATAAGGTATTAAAGGAAAAGTCGTATATATAACTAAAAATAATCTTTTACGTCCCAAATATAATTATTTATTTTTTTAATTATTTAATCTATTATTTCAGGGGTGAAATATATAATAAAAAAAAACAGCGGATCGTTTATATTAACGTGTTCTAAAAGCCGGATTTCAGGAGGGAATGCCGGTAATTTCATAAGATAAAAAATATCCCCGTGACTTTTTAATAACGGCGTATTCGGGCGACGGGTTCCTAAATCTATAGGATTTGCAACTGTGTCTTTTAACATTATAATAATAATAAAAATAATAATTTCAGGTATAAATTACGGTTTATTTATATATTAATAATAGCCCTGGATTTTAGTATTCCTCTAGAATAACTGTTTTTGCGGCTCCGGGCAAGGGTCTGGGCAAGTCAACCCTGGCAGCAGCCCCTCGGATAGATGGGTTAAAGTAATATAATTACTGACTTTGGCTACCTTTAGTAATATAAGAAGTAAGTCTTGCTATCGACAAAGTAAAGAAATATAATTACTAACCTTAGCTGTCTTTAATAATATAAAATGTAAGTCTTATTTTAACGACGAAATAAGGCGATATAATTACTGACTTGCGTTATTTTTAATAATATAATTAGTAAGTCTTATTTTATTAACGAGATAAAGCAATACAATTACTAATCTTAACTGTTTTTAATAATATAAGAAGTAAGTCTTATTATATAAATAAAATAAAGCGATATAGTTACTGACTTTAGCTACCTTTAGTAATATAATAAATAAGTTTGCTTTATTAACGAAATAGCGCGATATAGTTACTGACTTAAGCTATCTTTAATAATATAAAAAGTAAGTCTTCTTTTATAAATAAGACAGAACGATATAGTTATTAACCTTAACTGTCTTTAATAATATAGTTTATAAGTCTTATTATATTAATAAGGTAAAGTAATATGATTCCTGACCTTCGCTATCTTTCGTAATATAATAAGTAAGACTTGCTTTATGGACGAAATAAGGTGATATGGTTACTAACCTTAGCTGCCTTTAGTGATATAGCGGGTAAGTCTTGCTCTATCGATGAGATAGCGCCATATTGTCACTGACTTTGGATGTCTTTAGTTATATAGGATGTAAGTCTTATTCTATTAACGAGATGGAGTAATGTCTTTGCTAATATTATTTTTTAAAAAGTACGTATGGCATGTTAACCCGATGCTATCGCTGATCGTATTCGTTTTCTTGTGTCAGTTTATGAGTTAGCTTATATACTTATGTAGTATGTAATACTGATATAAGTGTATAAATCTAGTTTGCTAGTAACAAATGGGCCTACCCGTCTTATGATGCATTTTCAGCATCTCTTAAAGCAGAAATTCTGTCAGATTTCCCTCCTAATTACGAAACGCCGTCAGAATTATATGATAGCTGTCTTAACATCGACTTAACGATGGTACTCTTTTCGTTATATTATCTAGAGGAGCGCTGTCCTCTCTGTCAAATTCTCTCCAAGTGCCTCGACAAGGACGAGATCAAGGACACCGAGATTCCACTTCTTGAAGCCCAGCGCTACGTAAGGATCTGTGCTGTGCCGGGTGTGTGAAACTGCTCTATTGAAGATACTGGAATAGACAGCTGATACTTTGGCAGCGCCCTAAGATGACTCTATGTGGTCGAACTCAATCAAACCCGGACTTCCCGTTTTCCTATAATCGGGTAGCTCGAGTCATTTCAAGCTAATCAAGGAGTGGCTTCGACTTTGCGACGAAGGCGAGTGCTCGAAAAGCGGTGGATACCGTCCCAAGCTTAATGCTGCAATGCCAACCCGGCTTATTGATGTGGGAGAAAACAAGATTAGCCCAACCGTATGCCTTATCTTAATAGACAAAATGAGATAAGGAATATATTACGTGGCTCTGTCCCATTGCTGGGGCGAGCTAACGGAAGAACAGAAAGATAGTTGATGTACTACCCGCAAGAACGAGGAGCATAGGAGGACGTAAGGATTCCTAGTTAAATAATTGCCGCAGATATTTCAAGATGCAATCAGAGTCGCTCGAGAACTCGGCTAGCGATACTTCTGGGTCGACTCGCTTTGTATCATTTAAGGCTAGGGCGGGGACTGGGGAACTGAAGCCAAAAAGATGGAAACGGTCTTCAGGAACGCTTATTATACGATTGCCGCCACCTCCGCCGATGACTTAACTAAAGGATTTCTTAACCGGCTGGAAGAGTCAAATTTGCAATACGTGACAGTACTTAAATCCTCGTATAGTAAAGTCTACGTTTACGAGGCTATTAATGATTTCTTTAGCGACGTAAACAAAGGTGTCTTAAATTAACGGGCATAAGTGTTACAAGAACGAGCCTTATTACGCCGAACGATCCATTTCACGAAAAGGCAAACATACTAGGAGTGTAGCGGTGGGGTGCGTTGCGAAACGCTTACTTATATACGTAAGTAAGTCTACAAAGAGTTAAACTTAAACGCACCGTTTTTTGTCTTTATATTCCGCTTTTCTTCATTATCTCCGAGTACTTACTAGTAAGCTTAATATCTAATTAAAGTAATAAGAACTTGTCTTTTCGAAGTAATCTAGAATTTCCTCATTCTATTATAAAGCGTTCTCGGGCGGCCTAAGTCGAGCTTTTTTAGTCCTTCTTTGCGGATTACTCGAACTTCGGCCTTATAGAGGTTATAAACAGGGCTATTGCGATCGACTCACTAGCTATGGCGTTGGCTAAGGCTTTCGATACAAATATCAGCTATAATATCTTTAAACGTTACTTTTATAAAAGTCTCCTGTGGCAACGGTCGCAGGATATTCTTATGAGGCGGATATTTTACGCGGCTGGTGAGACGCCTTTATCGTGGTCTTAAATGGCATACCACGGGCATATCGAGTATTCGAACATTTAAGACGTTGAGTGGGATCGGAGCGTTCAATTTGTGAGAAACGTGGCCAACAACTTAGAAAATGATAGCAATGTCTTTAAGGCTCGAGTGAGACGGCTTCAAGATTGCGAGATTAAATCCGAAGGCACAAATCATATTATACGCGATCAAGACGATAATAAAGTCGGAAACTTGTGCTTTAATACTTAACTAAATTACGTTATGCGTATCCAGACGAATAATAAAGTCAGATATCTGTGCTATAATACTCAGCTAGGAAAGGCCCTAATAAAAGTACGGTGTATTATAATTAAAAGAGAAACTAAAGGAAAGGATGGTAAACGGAAATATTACGTTTTATTTATTACAGAATGCGTGACGTAACCGGAATTCGGAAAATTTAAAAGGCTTGGAATAAGTTGGGTTCAGCAGCGTTTTATACTGTTTAATAGTCAAGACGATATAGTTCAGATCTTATAATATTTCGTTTCGCGGTTCGATTTATCTCTTTTTAAATAAGGGTTAAATCGCTTTATTAGCAAACTAACACGCTAACTACATATTAATCCGAGACTATTCTAACGTGATCAAGCTCAATCGAGTGGCGCGAACAAGAGAAAAAGAGTCAAAGAATGTGGGGGATGGCCAGTTGCGCAAGGACCGATCTCGCTGTCTGTTATAGGGGAAACATTTTACAACCGCAGCACCGTGACCAACATCATATGGCAAAACACACGGTAGAGGCAACCTTCAGCCAGCCGTTTTCCACGATGCAAGCCCGACATCAGAAAAAATGCTTCACCAAGATCAGTAATGCCGACCTTTATCCCCAGTCATAGTCGAAACGTGCCATTGTATTGGGAGAGACATCCTAATAAGTCAACACTGAATGTACAGTACCGGGGTTGGCAGATGGAGTGGAGCCGACTTCCGAGGCAAATAATGAAGGGGTGCTTAGGGAAGAGGATGTCGACTTTGAGCTTTGGGTTAACGCTGTCGTGGTTCGAAGTGTCGTAGATTTCCCTCTGCGTCTGCCTCTGTATTCATCGAACACCAACCCTCTTGCTGATAGGGTAGTCTAGCAGCCTTGGGCGGGGAGCAAGTCTCATGGGATAATTCGTGCTGCCGTTGACGCTTTCGAGTTGGATCCACCGATACTGAAGACGAAGTGCGCGGTACAGTAGGAAACTTGTTGTCCTTTCTAAAGAGACTCCGGAAGGCGCGGAATAGCAAGTGGAAACCCACTACAAACAGGTTGACATTTGGGGTAACCTAGGAGGGGTTGATGTTGGAGAGGTGACTGGATATGAAGGCGTAGTGAACTAGAAGGAGAGGCCGGGCTGAGGAAACGAAGGATTCAAGAAAGTTGGGAAGAAATCAAGAGGAGGGTGAAGAGTGAGTCACTAGAAAGACCGCTTTACAGTCGCTAACAAACTCGGGTTCCCCTACTCACTCCGAAACTTTCAGCTCCGGGCTCGTGAGCAATGCTTTGGAAGACGTGGAGCTCTATCATCATTGTTAATTGTTAAAATGGCGTTAATACATTACTAAGCAGCTTGGATGCGAAGTAACTTACTCACGTCATTTGGGCCTTTTAACGTGACGCAGGATGGTGGGGGCTGAATGGAGCCGCTAGCCGAACCTCGTGAGGGGGTTCTTTCGCACCCGCGGCGGTTTAGGCGGTCGTCCATTACGCGCAACGTCTTCTTCCGTCTCGAAACCCGACCGCTGCCAGGACGGCTACACAGTCAAAAGAAGCCAATATGGCTCAAATGGAGAGGTTAGTATACGTTTCTCATACCAGCAATCACACTTCATCTTGTCCACCACCAGCTCATGCGAAGATTGCAGCTGCTACCAATACAAGTCGCTGCCTTCAGAAAATTGTATAAGACTCCTAGAACTTTACCCCGGGCAGGCAGACGACACTCTTGACTGCACTTTGCGTCAAGCCGAATTGGAAAATGCCCCAAAATACGAAGCAATATCATATGCGTGGGGTGATCCCACGAATAAGGTCGATGTGCTCTGTGACGGCAAGATCATTACAGCCACACAAAACCTCAAGGATGCCTTGGTCCGATTTAAGCTTAAAGACAGATCACGATTTGTTTGGGCTGATGCGATATGCATCAACCAGAATGATGACGTGGAGAAGGGGTCACAAGTCAAGCTAATGAATAGGATATATGCAAATGCGACCAGAGTATGTGCCTGGCTAGGATGGGCAACCGTACAGATGCAACCCGCCTTTGAATTCATAGACGAAATAGAGTTCCATTCCAGCCCTACAAGTACTCGTACGTCCCCATACCTTACAAGACCGAACCTTTCTCTAACATTATAAAACATTGTAGGTCAAGCTGAGCTCCCAGTACCTGCTTCGGAATGTTGGTCAGCACTGGCCATATTCTTCTCTGCAGCCTGGTTCAATAGGCTTTGGGTCGTTCAGGAAGTATATGGTCATGCTTGTACAGTCTTCTGCGGCGACTATGAGATACCGTGGAAGAACATCGTCCTGGTTGCAAGGTTGCTTTTGAAACTTCGAATCAACGACCCAAGCGTATATTCTCTACCGGAAAATGCCATTTCGGCGTTACAGATTGACTCCGCCGGCGATCGATCCGCGTCATCTGATATAATGGACACATTCCGCCACTTCCACTGCTCCGACCAGCGAGACAGAGTATACGCCCTGTTATCATTTCCACCTCTCTGTGGACTTCGGCCGTTGATCCAACCAGATTATAGCAAGACCGTTGTGCAGGTCTTCGAAGAAGTTGCAGTGAGAATTTTCCTGTCTTCCCAGAATCTCGGACTTTTATCCAGCGTTGAGCATGATTGTGCAATTGACGAAAACTGGCCATCCTGGGTTCCGAGATTGGATCGTCAACGGCAAACTCAGATTCTCCACAAGTACACCTCGGGGAGAGTACAATCATCCCTACCTGTCATACAGCACACCCCAAAGATCCTCATATCAAAAGGCGTTCGTATTTCCATGTTATCATGGTGCGGTGTGGTGATAGGGGGAGCTCCACATGGCAAATCCGGAATGAATCTTCTCAAGCAACCTCTCCAGGAATGGCTATCCAAATATCTTCCTATTATAGCACATCCAACCGACTCCCTCTTGCTTTGCATTGCCATGACGCTTACTGTTGGCCTAGACTTGCATTCGAATTGCCCTCCTCTCGATTTGTCCCGGTTCCGTCTCGACTTTCTCGCCTATTTGGTGGGCATCCTACCATCTCTACATTTACCTCATACTGCACGACACGTGTTGGAAGTTTTGGCAGAACCAGGACTAGCAGGTAATTCATCAAATTACTATGCCGCTGCCGTCCGCGGATGCAAAAACAAGCGTATTTTCAGTACGCAGACCGGAGAATTTGGCATAGGCCCCGGAGCCGCGCAGACTGGCGATCATATCGCCTTGTTATACGGCGGCAACGCTCCGTGCGTGCTTCGGCCAAAAGGGTTATATTACCAATTTGTCGGCGAATGCTATCTCCATCAGCATATGCACGGCGAAGCGATTGAAATGCTCGCTAGAGGATTGTTTGCTGTTGAGGAGTTTGAAATGAGATAGATTCGTTACCTGGAAATGAAATGTATATGGGCATTTATCAAGTGTAGGGTAGAGCTCAGGAGAAAGCTTGGGACTTGAGATAAGCACTCGTTAGCATATAAAACTGCATATTAGAAGAATGGCGTGTGAAGTATTGTACGTCACATTGCTACTGTACAGCATACATGATAGATTCGTACTTTAACGTCCATCCCTGCGTAACGGAAAGCAGTTGAGGATTGGAAGAAGAAGTGATAGCAGCATGCGAAGCTGGCTGTCTAGGTGTTCTTATATAGACAAGAGACTGTAGCTGCCTGGCTAGGCAGCCACACGTGATCAGGGATCCAACAAAAACCCTACGTGCCGGAAACATGGGTGCTCGCCAGCGGCTCACACGAAGCCTTCGAAATTGAAACACCGAGTAAAACGCGAACGTCCTTCGATCGACTCCCGACTAGATCCTCAGGCAGAAATCACGGGACTAACGAATTTTACGGCGATTTGGGGTTAGTGTTTCTCCGGGCCCGCCCCGTACTGCCTTACAAGGGAGGGCGAGACCCACTGTCCACCCCTTCCGTACCTCGAATCGAAGTGACTAACGATATTTGGTTAGGGTAACGACCCCGCTCTCCCCGCACCTCATGACGGACGGAATTGAGACAAATTAGAACTACTGCCTGAGATTCAAGGCCCAAGGCTCGAACTCCAAAGATTAAAGGTAAATTCGTGATCTTCGGTTTCTGTTTCTATCATCCGCTCTCCAATTCCTTCAACTTCCTTACCAGCAACAAGAATAGATCATGCTCAATCGAAAGTGGCTTCGGATATCCTATGCCTATAGCTTCCAGAATTCTAGCCTGAGCGACTGGCTGGTCCTCTGCGCTTCTAGTGTACGACTATGTCATAGCCGCGAGGCTGCCGCCCAGCTGAGTCCGCCTGCCTCAACACGTCTTCTTCAACCTTACTTCGCATTTATGCTATTTGGACGGCTCATCATTAGTGAAAACCCTTCCTCCTGCGATCGTCGAACCTAGTGGAATAATGCGTCTGCTATAGTCAGATGGCGATGATAACCCTAGCCTGACCGAGTTCTTTAAAGACAATATCCCCGAGTATATTATACTTTCGCACAGATGGGAAGCGGAGGAGGCGAAATTTAAGGATTTGCGGAATGGAACTGGTACGAACAAGGCTGGCTATGAAAAGATCCGGTTCTGCGGAGAATAGGCTAGGCGTGATGGCTTGAAATACTTCTGGGTAGACACATGCTGTATCGACAAATTAAGCAGCGCTGAGCTCTTAGAGGCTATCAACTCGATGTTTCGCTAGTACCACAAGTCTACTGTATGCTACGTCTATTTATTAAATGTGTTGGGAACTGCTGTCAACACTGGCGACCTGGCCTGGGAATCGGCATTTCGGAACAACAAATGGTTCACTCGAGGCTGGACCTTATAAAAACTCCTTGCTCCAAGATCCGTTAAATTCTTCTCCCGGGAAGGCAACGGACTAGGTAATAAGAGAACTCTAGAGCAATAAATCCACGAGATTACGGGAATCCCTGCCACGGCTCTTCGAGAAAACCCTCTCTCCCAATTCGACGTCGATGAACGATTCTCGTGGGCCAAACGTCGACAGACCGCACGCGGAGAAGACAAGGCATATTCGCTTTTCGGCATTTTCGATGTCCAGATGCCACTTCTTTATGGCGAAGGAGAAGTCAAGGCGTTTCAGCGGCTCCGGGAGGCCATCGATAAACCGTTCAAGGGTAAGTCACATCCCAACGATTGATGCTTAACAGACTGTTAAGACCAACGCTAACTAGCAGTTCAGGCCCTGAGAAAGACCTACTTCGTCACCTACCGTATGCTAATGAGGCGCTCTTTAACTCTTACAACCGCTAACAGGAATCCACCTGCCTCCCTAAGACACGCGTCGACCTTTTACAAGAGATATATGGCTGGTGTAATGGAATTAATAAGCCGTGCATCTTCTGGCTGAGTGGGTTGGCGGGCACGGGCAAGTCGACGATCGCGCGCACGATTGCTCATAGATATTCTGAGCAAGGGCATCTTGGGGCCAGCTTCTTCTTTTCGAGGGGCGTTCAAGATGTGAGCCATACTAGCCGGTTCTTTACAAGTCTTGCCGTGCAGCTGTTAAAGCGTATACCATCTCTCTAGCATTATATCTCAGATGCTATCTCCAAGAACGAAGACATTGCGAGCCACTCCCTTAGCGATCAGTGGCGCCAGCTTGTCCTCCACCCCCTATCGAAGCTAGACAGCTATCATGGCTAAAGCCGCTGCATTCTCATAATCGATGCTCTTGATGAGTGTGAGAACGAATACCACATTCGCACAATTCTGCAGCTTCTTGTTGAAGCTCGGTCGTTGAGGACAGTACGACTTCGAGTCTTTTTGACGAGCAGACCAGAAATCCCAGTTCGACACGGCATATGCGCTATTTCACAAGCCGAACACCAAGACTTCGTACTCCACAGCATACAGCCAACAATTATTAACCACGACATCTCGCTCTTCCTTGAACACAATCTGGGGAGACTTAGTCAGGAATGGACTCTTGGGGCTGGGTGGCCAGGCGAGCAGGTTCTCCAACAGCTGGTATAAAAATCAAGTGGCTTGTTTATCTGGGCTGCTACTGCTTGTCGTTTTATTAACGACGGCCAAGAGTTTGCTGAAGAGAGGCTGAATGAGATTCTTGAGGGTACTGGCTTTGAAGGCACCCCGGAGCACCATCTCGACCAAATATATCTCACCGTACTTCAAAGCTTTATACCTAACACTTTTAGACCAGCGGAGAACGTGCGGTTATGTGCGAGGCAGCGAAGGATTCTTGGAAGCATTGTTAACTTATTTTCCCCTCTTCCCGTTGCCTCGCTAGCAAAGGTAATTAGCATCTCTGGGACGCAGGTTACGCGGACTCTCGAAAGACTACAAGCTATCTTAGATGTTCCAAAGGATGTGGCTAGTTTACTCCGCCTCCACCACCCTTCATTTCGCGACTTCCTCCTTAATAAAGATCGATGTGGAGATTTCTAAGTAAATGAGAAGGAGGCACACCAACGATTAGCTACTAGCTGTATACAGCTGATGTCCCAGGCACTCAAGAAGGACATCTGCGGTATACATGCCCCTAGTAGTCAGGTCAGCCAAGTTGAGAGCGGTCGCCTACAGGAATACCTTTCCCACGAAGTTCAGTACGCATGCCTCTATTGGGTTCAGCATCTATAGAGGAGTGGCTCTCAGGCTTACGACGGTGATGAAGGCTACCGGTTTCTACAAGATCATCTACTGCACTAGCTTGAGGCGCTTGGGTGGATAGGCAAAATCTCAGAAGGGATTCAAGCGATCTTGTCCTTAAAGACTCACGCTTCGGTAATCTATTTAACTATTATATGTAAGAGTTTAATTAACTTATCCTTAGGCTACTGAAAGTCCTAACTGACATGCGTTTATATATGACGTAAGGCGATTTATATTATACAATCGATTAGCGATTAAACAGGCGCCCCTGTAGTTATATTGCTTTGCTCTTGTCTTTGCGCCAGGAAATAGTATTGTTTAAAGGAAGTTCGAGGGATGTATCCCAGATTAGATTCAACTAAGACCAAAAGTGCAAGCGCACTGGAACGCGGCGCTGCAGACGCTCGAGGGCCATACTGGCTCGGTCGCGTCAGTAGCCTTCTTACCCGACGGCAAGCAGGTCGTATTCGGGTCTTACGATCGGATGATGCGGCTCTAAGACGTTACTATAGGAGCAGCGCTGTAAATAATCGAGGGTCACACTAACTCGGTCACGTCAGTAGCCTTCTTACCCGATGACAACTAAGTCGTATTTGGATTTAAGGATCGGCTAGTGCGGCTCTAAGACGTTGTCACAAAAGCAGCGCTGTAAATGCTCGAGGGCCATATTAACTTAGTCACGTCAGTGGCCTTTTAATTTAATAGCAAGTAAGTCGTATTTAAGTCAGGGGATCGGACGGTGCGGCTCTAGGACACGGCTATAGGAGTAGCGCTGCAGACGCTCGAGGGCCATACTTATTAAGTTATATTAATGGCTTTTTCACTCGATGGCAAGCAAGTCGTGTCCGAATTAGGGGATCGAACGGTGCGGCTTTAGGATACGGCCACGGGAGTAACGCTGCAGACGCTCGAGGGCTATACTAATTAAGTTATATTAATGGCCTTCTTATTTAATAATAAAGAAGTCGTATTAGGGTTTAATAATTAGACGGTGCGGCTTTAAGACACGGCTATAAAAGCAGCGTTATAAACGCGCGAGGGCTATATTAACTCGGTCGCGTTAATAGCCTTTTTACTTAACGGTAAATAAGTCGTGTCGAGGTCTTATAATTAAACGATAAAGCTTTAAGACGTTACTATAAGAATAACGTTATAAACGCTTAAAGGCTATATTAACTCGGTTACGTTAATAGCCTTCTTATTCGACGACAGACAAGTCGTATCCGAATCTAAAAATCGGACGGTGCGGCTTTAAGACGTTATTATAAAAGTAGCGCTATAAATACTCTACGGCTATATTAACTTAATTATATTAATAGCTTTTTTACTTAATAACAAGCAGGTCGTGTCGAGGTCTTACGATTAAATAGTGCGGCTTTAAAATACGGCTATAAAAGCAGCGCTGTAAACGCTCGAAGGCTATATTAACTCGGTTACGTTAATAGCTTTTTTACTCGACGGTAAGTAAATTATATTTAAGTCTAACGATTAAACGGTGCGGCTTTAAGATACAGCTATAGGAGTAGCGCTGTAGACGCTCGAAGGCCATATTAACTTAGTTACGTTAGTGGCTTTTTTACTTAATAATAAATAATTTGTATCGAAGTCTTATAATCGGACGGTGCGGCTCTAAAATACGGCTATAAAAATAGCGCTATAGACGCTCGAGGGCTATACTTATTAAATTATATTAATGGCCTTCTTACTTAATAATAAGCAAGTCGTGTCCGGATTAGGGGATCGAACGGTGCGGCTCTGGGACAGTGCCACGGGAGCAGCGCTGCAGACGCTCGAGGGCCATACTGACTGGGCTACATTAGTAGCCTTCTCACCCTACGGCAAGCTATTACTAATCCTATAAGTATTCGATCACTGGATACTCGAAGGCAATACGAATATTCTTTGGCTGCTTCCCGATTATCGGCAATCTCATTCAGCTACTTGGAACGGAAATCTTGTTATAGGGCATTTATCTGAGAGAATGTCATTCTTCTACTTCGAAAAAGGAGTAAATCTTGTTATATAAAATTAAGAAATATATTTTTATTTCTTAAACGGTCCTAGTTGGTGTAGGTATCGGAAGCCCCAAGGGGTCATAAGACAAGAGGGATATATTATCTCGGATGTGGAGGCGAGGCTCGCCCTCTCCGACTCGCCAGCTATAGTCAAGCGCAAACGCGGTAGATAGCCAGTACTATACGACTATTTCATTTAATAATTATATATTCGAGCGAAACAAAATGTAAGGCTATAGATTATAAGAGAATTTGAATTTATATTAATATGAATCTCGGTGTGTAATTCATTTTCCGCTAATGCCATTATAATTCCAGATCCTCGATTCTTTATATGAATTACCAGCTAGGAATTGGATACTTACTCGGGTTGAAATTCTAGTTCTTATAAACGAACTCCATAATTTAGGTGCGGACGAACAAGAGCCCGGAGCTTATCTTAGAGCTCGTTAAATCTAGAAATTATAAGTATTAGGATCTTCCTCGCCTTAAGAAGCAGGATGGATTTCTTTATTTATAATAAGTATCTTGCCTCGCTTCTCTGATATTACTTATAGTTTCTGGATATATTTTCTTATTACCTCGTCTTATAAGATCCCTTCGATATTCGCCGTACTTAAATAGATAGTTGCACGCTTGCCGAATAATATTTTAACGATACCGGGGGTATTCACGTAAATTAAAATATTAAGGATTTATATTAACTTTAATTAAGTAAGTGTTTTAAAAACTACTTTACTTATATAATTATCGTCTAAAGTATCTTTATTTAAGGCGTTATTTAAAAGGGACTCCGTAGCTACGTAAATATCTATAGTCGTTAATTTTTATTATAATAAAAGGCATGGGTTTTATTAAGATTATAAAGCTATTATATTAAATGAACCCGTTTTATGCGAGTTTTATAAGTTTAATAGCCGTGGATTAGCTCACAAAAGTAAGATAATAATATAGTAATATTAAAGTCAGTCGCGATCATAAGAACGGTCTCGTATTCTATAATTAATATGCTAAAGCCGTGCGGCTTGTTAAATAATACTAAATAAAGTATAATATCTCGCGCATTTATGGTTTTATAATTAAAGAGATTACTTGTAAAGCCTTTTCGTAATTGAATGAAGAGTTCTAAAGTGCTTTGTTTACTCTCGACTCAATTAGTTATTATAAATGGATAGCTTTATAAGATGTACTAGTTAATAAAAGCGATTTATATATTAATATATTGGCTTGCTTTGATGTTAACCGGCCGAGACGCTGTAATCCGGATTTTAATTATACTGTTAATATGCGTAATATAAGCTTGAGAAAAGTTATGGCTTCAGGTTATGTTTCGAAATACAGTCGTTAAAAGCTAAAAAATAAATAAAGTAGCGATTATCTTAATAAAAATGTATACGAATCGCTAAAGGAATTTAAATATAAATATAAGATATTATATAATAAAATACGTCCTAAGTATAGCTAGACTTTAATATATACGGAGGAATAACTCGTACGACGGGCGGCGGAAGATAGGTATCGAGAGGAGGAGGAGGGAATATAAGGCTAAGTTATCTTAGTAGTTATTAGTCGTTTATATTATAATTTCTAAGAAGATAAGGAATATTATAATTAGTTTATGAAAGTTCTCGGGCACGCTTAAAGAAAAAGTCTTAATATTATAAACGATTACGATGAAAACGTGGAAGAATATAAAAGTAAACGATATTATACTTATTAAACGGTGAATTATTCGGAACGTTTTTAAGGAGATAGTAAATCGATCTGCGAGAAAGCTAAAATACGTCTTAAAAAAGAGTGATATTATATTAATTAAAGTCAGATTCGCTGCGCGGATGCCGACTTTTGTGGCCGTTAATTTTTAAAATTCAAAATAATAAAAATTTACGATAATATATATTGTTTATATAATGAGGCTTGCTGGTGATTAACGTCTCACCCCTAGATTCCGCCCACCCTTAGATTCCGCCTACCTCGTTTAATTCTAGTACTTGATACTTAATACTTAATAATTTTATATTACGCTAACTTCTATTTAAGATATTATAGAATCTATTTCTCTTCTTGATTCTGATTCTAAAGATTTAATTTGGCGTTTTCTAGCTGCGATTTAAGCTTTCTTAATAGCACGTATTATAGCGAATTTGGAATTTGGACTCGTTCGGATTTTTCGCTTTTTTTTTAGCCTTAACTATTTTAATCTCTCTTTTAATTCTTTAATCTTTATATTTGCTTTCTCTAATTCGTAATCTCTTTTATCGATTCTTTTTATAACTTTCTTAAAAAGCAAACGTTACGTTAAAAGTTAATTATATGATTCGCTGGTTAAAATACGAATCTGTATATATAAATCTTTCTTAGCCTTTAAAATCTGAACTTTAATTAAAGTATTAGTTACTTCCGGAGGTAATATTAGCGTTTCTTAAAGCTTTAGAAGAGATAGATTTGCCGATTTATTATTATTTTCTAATAGTAAAAGGCTTATTAATAACTTAATTATAAATACCGGTTATAATCCTGCAGCTCTTTATTCCGCTTTAATATTAGAAGGTATAATACTTTCTTAACGTGCTTTTTAGTAGCAGATAAAGAAGTTACGCTTGCTAATTAAAGTAGAATCGATTAAAGAATTTAATTTTTATAGTTTTTTCCGGTAAGCACGCTTTAAGATAAAGAAAACCGTTAAATCCAGAGGTTGTAAGACGTGTAACGTATATACAAGTAAGAATAGAAAGTATATATTATATTTAAGGCATTTCTAAAGGAATTCCGTAATCTTATAATTTTTATAACTATTTAGAATAAGAAGTCTTACTGAATGATCTCGTGGTTTCGTTTAAGGGATAAAGACTTTTTCTAGTTATTCAAGGGCTATTTAATCAGTTATTTACTTATTTTCAGTAATTATAAAATGCTATTAGTCGAATACGTCTAATTGAGACGGAAATTATTATTGTTAGATCGATTTTCTCTTATAAATTATAGCTAATAGCGTAAAAGCTCTAATTGCAGAGATATATTTAATAATTATCGTTTAAGCACGTGAACCTGGCTATTTTCCTTGAATCTTGCGGCTCTTAGCGTTTCTTATAATATATTTATTAAGACCGTAGCTTTTTATAATATTAGTCTCGTTTATATTTTATCGTTAATAAGCTGGAATAGCCTTAATAGCCGGAATCTTTAATTTTTAGAATTACGGTTTAATAATTTCAGTATAAGCGGCGTTAATACGTACAGAATCGACGTAGATTTGCCTCTTGGTTTTTAGAACAGGATTACGTGCTAAAAATCGTATTATCTAGTATTTTCTTAGTAATAAGTGGTCTCCTTGAAGTGCTAAAAGCTTTTTTTTAAATACTTTGATCTGTATGTACGTAATTCTATAACTAAGAAACTCTTAAGTTAAAATCTAATTAGTTAATCGATTCTCTATTACCGTAGGTAGCTTTTGTAAGTGATTAAGAGCCTCTTTACGTAATTGAGTTATTATATTACGGTTACGAAGTGTAGACCTTGGAATACCTTATTTTAAGTATACTTTTCGCAAGGACTTATTATTTGCGACTTCTTCAAGCGCATATATGATATTATACTCAGTATATTCAGGCTTTATGATGAAAATAATGCGAATTCCAAATTTGAAGAGAATCGATTAAAGAATGGAAGAATAATTAATTATTCAAGTTAGTAGGTAGGAGTGGCGGTGAGTTAAGCGAGGGTGGGCGGAATCTAGGGGTGGGCGGAATCTAGGGGTGGGCGGAATCTAGGGGTGAGACGTTATAGCTTAAGTAACGAATATCAGTAAAAAATGCGAGGATAAATCAGGATTTTATGTAATAAAAGAGCGACGTATTTAACGAGTTATTAAATATATAAACGAAAAGCGAAGATAAAAAACGTAGTAAAGATATTATTAATATAAATTATATATAATTTAATAGTTTTTATAATATAAATAATATAAATAAAAAGATAATCCTAGGGGGGGGTAAGTGAAAGGTAAATATAAGGAAGATAAGGAAAAGGGAGAATTCGGCGGAAGAAGAGAGAAGAGGGATAAGTTAACAGATGATTTATTTAAGAATATATTAAATAAAACAGATAATTATCACTAAAGTGAAGGCTGACGCGATAAATTAGCGGATTAGGTATAAGAGCCAGAATATGCTTTTATAAGAATCATTAAGATTATAGACTTTAGGGATAATTCTTTACGATTATATAAAGAACTTAAAGGGAAGGAAACGAGGGATAACGAAAGTGAGGACAAAGAAGTTGAGGGATAACGGAATTAAGAATAATAAGTTAGAGGACAATAGAATAGAGGACAATGGAATAAAGGATAATAAAATAAAGGATAAGGACTTTTAGGAGGCGGGCGGGGCGGCCATGTTTGCCCGTACTAGCTTACTAAGGGTTCGACAGTAGTAAACCCGCGAAAGAATATTAATAAATAAGTGAGATTAAAAGTCTTCTTAAATATTTAAAAGTAAATAACTCTTTTATATAATAAGGGAGAAATAAAAAGCGTACCTTTATATCGCCGTAAAAGTTCTTTTACGACAATTTTCAAATATTTCTTTTATTCTTTTGTGTTATGACTTGGCTCTTTTTAATTCTCTTCTCTCCTAAGAGTAAGATTAAATGAATGTGCGAGCTATAGTAGCTTCAAGTTTAAAGATAATCTTTAATATGATGGGAGGCTTAAAACTTTGAAGACGAGGTTTTTATAAATATCGGAAACAAAGTAAAAAGAATTGTATTAGAAATTGTGATTTTCCGTAGGGATGCTTAAGATTCTGTAAATCGACTATTAATATAGCATTTTAAATAAGTATAAATTAAACGAGAACCTAGGGGTGCAGTTTAGAGTTTTCAGAATGGCGTAGTAAAGTAGATTAACTACTCGACTAGAGAGCGCACTAATCATTATTAATACCTTTCTGCCCGCTCAGTCGCTTACTTACGTATTCTGTAAACGGCTCGGCGCTATTATATACAAAATATCAAATATTTATTATTTAAAGTAAAGTAAATAATTACGCGTTATATAAATAACTTCTCGGTGCTATGACTTTAACTGAAAATATTAAATTTAAAAGATTTTCTTTACGAGTACGATGTTTTAATAATAAATACTAAGCTCGTTAGCTTTTAGCTTTTAATAAAAGAGAGTTATAGACGTTTTATAATTCGAGCGCGGATTTTACCGATGTCGTCTCGGAAAGAAAGGCGACGGCGTTACAATTAAAAGGCTAACGACGTAGATTATTTACGTTAACCGCGCTATTATTCTTAACGTACTTTTATATTAATTCTATTATAATTAAATTAAGTGCTCTTATATCCCGAGGCTCGCTTTTCTTATTTATAATTTTATAATATTATAAATTAACTGGTTTTGTTAGTTGAGGTTAAGGGTTAGAACATAATCGACTAACTAATTTTAAGATTACTTTAAGCGCTGAGGAAGATGATTAAGTAGTAGAAGGATTTATATTAGAACTTCTCGCGTTCGAGGTACATTAGGCCGCAGATAATCTTATATATTATTTTAATGAGTATATTACACTAAATATAAAGAATCTCATTTACTTAAGAATAGCTGCTAGCTGCTATTTATTAGGATACTTGGCGCTTTCGATAATCTACAAGAAAGAGATGAGTAGGTACTCGAGGATAATATAAAGAAGTATATCGGTAGTAAAGGTATCGAGGATATCAACGATATTCTCGTGCGTTATACGTTAGTGCCTTTCTAGTGCCTTTTCGGCGGCCGCCGAAGAAAATACTTTAATAGTAATTAGCTTAAAATATAGCGGTTTCTATTCTGCTATTATAATGGAGTTATAAAGGTGCTTAATATCGAGAACTTTCTTATACGAATCTTACGGCGACCTTATTTATATTTAAAAGTCTCGCGGGATGTTTCTTTTATACGCTTGAGTTTTAATCGTTTTTATAATAGCGATAAGGTCTTTTTTAATATCTGAAGGGCGGTATCGTTTCTTACTCGACTTAATCGGATTATTCTTTAAGGACGAGTTTTGATTAAGAGAGTTAAAGCGCTAGAGCTGCTTATTAAGAGTATTATGAGCTATATAAGACGATATATCGATTTGTGCTTTTTTATAATTAAGAAATATACGTGTTTTAAGCTGTGAATTCATATTATATAGAATACCTCGACGACGTAAGAACGAGAGGTAGGATATCAATCGATAATTAAGTTAGGAAGGACGAAGAGCGAGTGGAAAGTATAAAAGAGGATAAATAAGCGTCGTAATAGTTTATATTCTAAGGAAAGTGGATAGTCTTATTAAAGGTATAAGCTTACTTAATTAAGAAGCAGTATATTTTAGCTGCTTTTATAGACTTATAATAAGCGATATATCTTCTTATCTTTCCGCTTATTATTTTATTTTTTATAAATACCTTATTCGACTCAGACTTTAAGATAATATATATTAAATGTCACCGCCGTTAAGATTCGCTAATTAGGAGGAGAGGCTGGCTATTAAGGGGCGGGAGAAGTATTAAAGTACGGCTCGGATTAGACTTAAAGTATTATATTTCTTATAAAACAAGCCCTAAGAACTAGATTAAGAGAACGTCGAGAGATTAAAAGGGTATTTTAAAAAAAGATAATATTACCGAGTAAGAAGAAATTATATTCTAGCTGTGATCGATTAAGCTTAACTTTCCGAGGTGCTTCGGGATTCCCAGGTATCGGCTAAAACGCTATTAAATAATACCGACTTTTACTCGAAGCTTAAATTTCCTATCGGATCTTAACTTTACTACTTTTACGGGCGATACCGTATTTAAGTAGTACGAGAGTTCCTTAAACCTAAGGATAGCTGATAAACGGTAGATCTTTACCTCGTAAGTACGTATTATTATTCGAGTCGAGGGTATTTTAATTAACGCGGTTTTGCAGATGCCGATTATAAGCTTAAGACCGCTCTGATCGAGGAGTACGCTAATAAGAAGCCGCCGAGTGCCGGCGAAATCTATTACAAAATCTATAAATATAAGTAAAAGCGAGATCTTTATTTTAAAAGCAGGTGGCGGAGTCGTCTGTCGAAAAATGATACTCGATGTTTAACTTAGCTCTCTTGTTATCTAGACTTAAAGGCAGCATTCGATGATCTATTAGATCTACTTAAGCTCTAGGGGGATATAAGGATTAATACGTTAAGCAAAGTGATTAGCATGAGGTGTAAAGAAGTGAGTCTGTCGTCGACTGGTATACTAGAGCAACTCTTATAACGGCATCTCGAACGAAGGCGGGCTCCAAATCAGTTATCTTCTGCGAATAGCCTTACGTACAGTATTTCGAGTCATTTCCTCTTCTATATAATAGTAGACCGCGAAAAAGCGCTTTTAAGATAGACGAGCAAGTTTATAAGAAGTACGATATAGGACAGGTCATAGATATTATACTTTAAGAGGCTGTAATGGCGTTCGTCTGTTAATAATAGACAGGCAGTCGCGTGCGCCTTACGAAAGACCGGCTTTGATCTCAATACTTCCCCGATAATGTCATATGCTTTTATGTTAGGGTTGCAGTCGATGGCCAGCTTGCCGGTAACGCTTTCGCCTGTCGTTGGACGATTAACGGCAGAGTTGTATTGTGGGTGACTCAGTTGGTAGTTGATCGCAATTATTGAGAGCGGGGGCTCGTAAAGGGCCTTTTGAATTAGCTAAAGCAAAACGATGTTAATATATATAAGCTTATGAGCTCTTATCCTGCGGCTTGTCTCGCCGCTGCGAAAGTATTTAGAGGTAAGCATACGTGAAGCTTCGCATTTCATTAAGTTCTAAGAGCTATAGATTCTATTAGAATACTTTGGCTTAGTTTAATTAAAAGATATGCGGAAGAAATTATAAATGCGTTACTTATAGCTTATATTAAGGAGGCTAAACTTTGCGGTAGCGTTTTTAACGGTAAGGACACCAGTGGCCTCGTTTCGTTTATGGACTCGGGGTTTTTTGTCGACCATAACGAACCCCTCGAAACGTTGGCATAGTTACGGGAGGATATGGACTGGCCGCTAAGTGAATTGTTTAATAAGTATGAATTCCTCTTTATTTTCGAAGCCAAGCGTTGTTCCCGATATAAGTCTGCGTTAGGGCAGCATTTATAAGACAGCCTACCTCTCGCTTGTAATTATTACTAAGCGTATGGCTCTTCTAGTACTTCGGGATAATAGATGTCTAATTTATTTTATTTTATATAATTTAACGAATACATTCTTAGTAAACTCTTTTTTATTTAATCGTAAATACCGTGAGATTTAATAACGTTTATTCTTGCGTTTTAAGACGTACTTTATAACGAGACAAATTATAAGTATTTTAAGTTTAAGTGGCTTTAAATTTATAAATACGTTAAAATTTCTATTTAGATTTATTATAATGTATTATATACTTTCTTTAAACACTTCTAATTTATTAATTCTGAAATTTATTATTATATTATCGCCGCCTTCTTAAATCTATAGAAAGCAAGCACCGTTTAATATTTTCTACTTCTTGCTTTTCTATTTATAAACTTTATTACAAGCTAGCCGGTATATTTAATATTATAACGAAGTATATATAACTTTTACGCCGATAACTATTATTATTAATTAATATAGATTTTCCGTATTATAACTTCGGCTTTTAAATTAAAAATATATTTAATGTTCTCCGCTTAGTAATTAGGAAAAGATTTATTAATATTACTTTTATTTATAAAGTCTTACTTATTTTTCTTATTAATGTCTTAAGACATAGAAAGCTTTAAATCTTTATCGTTTATAGAACGCTTTCGAATATTAATATAATAGTCTTTTATGCGTAGCTTATTATTATAAGTTTATATACTTTTATTGTAATAGTCGAGGGTCGGGAAATACATATATTTTATATATATTCCCAACTACTTAATATTTAGCTAGGAGATTAATATGCGTTGCCAGCTTGCTTCTTTTTTTATAAATCGATTATTATTTATATTAAAATGTAAAAGTAAGTCTTTTGCTTTTATAATCTCGGAGTTAATCGGAAAGTAACGCGGAAACCGTGCTTAAAGTAATGGATTAATTAACTTATCGCGTAAAGATAAAGTATTTTTTGATTTAAAGTATAGTATTTACTAAAGAAATGTCGTCGTAATAATAAGCCGGCGCTAATCTCGGTATATTAGTTAAGTAGAGGTTAAGAGAGTAAGGAGATCGAGATGTCAGAGAATTATAACTTGGATTTTGCGTGCGAGATAAACGGGTCCGTCTTTTCTAAGGCTTATAGCTTTATTTTAATATATAGCTAAAAGAGCCGTGCCAAACTCTTTCATATCGAGGAGAGGTTTTAAAATAAGTTAAGATAAGTTAAGGTTATTATTAAATATAAAGTAAATTCTGAAGGCGAAGACTTATAAGGGAAAAGGCTAAAGTTAAAGTGTTAGGTCTTTAAGAAACTATATAAGTTATAGCGCCAGACTATGCGGTCGTAAAGTCTAAGACGTTATAAGGCGAGTGGATCGACTTAAAAAGAGAAGTTAATATAAGTTGTATTTCTTTTTCTCGATAAGCTAATGTTTCTTAAATGTTTATTTTGTTAAGGAGGACTTTTTATATAATTAAAAAGCGTGATTTATTAAGAAGTTAATTTTCTTTAAAGATTCTGAGGTAGGCGTTTGTGAGTCGTTCGGGAGTTAGTTTTGTTTTTATTACGGAGTTAAGGTAATACTATTACTAATAAGGTTTATAATATTGATTAACTCTTTTCGCTGTGGCGGAACTTAAAGTTAATTATAAAAAGAGTTGTAAAGGGAGAGGGTGTAAAGTCGGAGAAAGAGAACATGTCTTGGCGCCTAACGCTTTAAAGGCGTCGAATGAACTCCGCAGATCGCCAAACTTTAGAAATAAGGTATTTAGGCGTTTTATAATCGACGAAAAATCTGCGACGCGAATTTAGCGTTATAGTAAAAGTTAATAATTATTTGTTATAAGAAGAAGAAAAGAGACGAGGCTGTAATAAAAGCTCGGAATTATATCTTTTATAAGGATTTAGTCACTGTTTTACGCGGGGCTAGAACCCCTCTAGCTCCTTACGTGTAATACCTCAAAAGACTAGGATTACCTTCGACCGTCCCCGCGTTAATGTCCGTAACGCCTTATACTCGCCAGTTTTCTTTTGTATCGGCTCGAGAGTTATATTAATAATAGATGGAACACTTATAATATCGTCTATAAGGTTGAAAATTCCGAGGGTATCGTCGTTAAAGATTTCGTTAGCGAGAGAAAGATTCCTCCCAAAACCGATATTAGATTTCGTTGGCTAATAAAGAAATAAAAGGTAGCGACATTATTTCTCTTTCCTTATAAGTCTTCTCGCCAGTCTCGGGGATTTCCTTTTATACGTAGCAATGATTATAAAAAGGAGGATTGGCTTACGGCTATTAAAATTAGAGATATATATCAAGAGCTCGACTCGCCGCTTCGAGAGCCTCCTGCGTGAGATAGCCACCCGCATCTCATATCCGAGAGTTAAAATATTAAATTTAATTATTTAAAACCCACTTCCCCGACATGCGAACTCTTCATATTCTCTATATAGATTTATTCTCTTTTAAAAAGTATAAGCGTCACGTAATATTATTATAGCGCAGAGAAGATTTAAAGGAGACGGATTATTGACCCTATGAGAGACTAATAGAACTAAGCGTATTTATACTATTAAAATCGTATAAAAATCTAATTTAAATACTTTAAATACTTAAATTTTTTAAGGGGTATGAGGAAGATCACGTAAAATATTAAACCTCCGCGGACTTAGGTGCCGTTTAAAAAGGGTACTTTATAGCCCTTAACCTTTAATTGTTGTTTTAATAGATAACGCAAGGACACGCAGTCGATTTAGGCCGTTAAGAAACATTATTACAAGGAATACAGCTTAACGCCGAAGGTTCTTTCTGGCTACTTGATTTCTAAGCCGCGACAGTGAACATAATGATTTAAAGCCGGGTTAGAAGCCACGCTTGTCTTCGACACAAGCAACGTAGAGCCGGATGAGATTCTGGCGGGAGAATATAAAGGTTAGTATTTGCTGCTTTCCGGGAGCTTTGTCAATCTTCAGCCTTGCGTACTCTAGAGCGCTGGACCGCCAGCCGGCACGATATTCGCTTAGCGAAATGCGAAGCGGCCCTGGCTTAAACAAGATAATATCGCAACCTGGCAAGTGATGTGAAGCGCAAGTATAAGCAGTAATATTAGAAGTATTCCGAGTACGTGCGCGGAACCGGAATCGGAACTCTATATAACTCGCTGCTATATACAAAAGTTGAGCTTAATAATAACGTACTTAATAAGTAAGCTGGCCGTGTATGTAAAGTGGCCACGCCCTACTAAAACCACCACTTTTACCTTATTTAATTAGTTATGTCTTAACGAACTAAAGCTTAATTTGCTTTTAAGAAAGGGCGAATGACTCTTGCGATTAATTCGTATAAATCTGGCTATTTTATAAGTTAATAAGGCGCAGCTATTTTATATAACGTATTAAAATCGACATTTCAGACGCGTCTTTAAGGACGCCCCTTTCGATAAGAATATTAGTCCGTAAACTATAAATTCATAATTATAAAGGAATTAACGCTTATTAATTAAATTTTATTTATAAATAAACGAAGTTTACCGGTCCGTATAGCTTTAATTCGAGTTATAATTATATTACTTCTTTAAAAACAGACCGATATAGACGCGTCTTTTACGCGTACGATTAGAATTCGGTAGCTATACAACTTCGTTTAACGCCACGATTCTTTATAGACTTAATATAACCGGAAATACGACTATAAACGTGTTCTTTGTGAAGATCTTATAGTTATTCGAGACTAGTTCCGACTTGTATAAAATACGGTCGCAAAATATAAAATTTAAGACAAAGATATTTATAACTTTAATAAGACAGGCTTTTAAATAAGCGTAATCTTAATTATAAAAGTTATTATAGCTTTTAAACGAGCTTTACGGCCTATTACGATTCAACCTAGGAACCGCGAATAAGTTACGGCTATTAAGTGTATTAATTCGAGCGATTAGTCGCTTCCCTCGATAATTATACTTAAAGGCAAAACCTATATCTTTTCTTAATATTTCGATTTTTTACTATTCGATTAAATAATTGCAATTAATAATAATAGCTAAACGATTAATTAATTAAGCTTAACTTAGCTTACGGACGTGTTTTATTTATATATAAAGGATTATATAAAAGGTATATATTAGCTTTTAATTCTTAATAGACACGGAAGCCACGTAACGCCTGAATTCGACTTGTTTTATAAAGACTATTATATTATTACTCTTTATATGCCACCGTATTCCTCGCATTTACTTTAGCCTTTTAACGTTAACTATTTTGCGGTCCTTAAGCGCTTATATAAACGATAAATTAAAGACTTAATACGGGCCGGGGTTAGCTATATTAATAAGTCTGACTTCCTTTCGGCTTACTTTACGGCCTATATAAAGTCTATAACTTTAAATACGGTCTATAGCGGGTTCGCAGTTACTGGATTAGTTTCGTACGACCTTAAACGTGTCCTCTTAAAGCTTAATACTTAATTACGAACGCTTATTCCTTTTCTTCTTCTCGCGACCGAATAAGCGCCTTAAGTCTTAAAAACGCTATATAATATATAAGAGTTAAAATTATAAGCTAAGGCAATCGGAGACTTCGTATAACGTCGTATAACTGGTTCTTTTAGTCCTATAGACCGTGTAATTTAATAATTAGTTAAAGGTTATTAAATAATTATACACTTTACAGTCCTTCTTATAAACGAAAACAAGAAGTTACGAGTCGTAAATAAACGCTAAAAAAAGAAAAAAGTTATATAAAGGTCGTATATTACTATAAAGAGTATTTTAATAATTTAAGAGGGCTTAAATCGATCTATAATTGCGAATATAAAGCCTACGGGTTAGTTTACGAGTAGGGTTAAAGAGCGACGAATCCGCGCGCCGCGGACGTATAATATGTGTAAATCGCTCGAACACACGGCCCGTACGTATCCACTTAATTTCAATTCAAATTAGCCTAGTTTAATAATAATAATTTCAATTTATTGTTAAGTTATTAGTTCTTAAAGTAGTGGTTTTGGTAAGGCGTGGCCACCTTATATGCACGGCCAGCTTACTTATTAAGTACGTTACTTTTATTATATTACATAATTAAAGTCTTGGCCCGAATTATACTCGCGGAAAGGGTACGTGGCCTCGGTCTAATTGCGCGGTTCTTTATACTCTACTTCTAGTCTTTATATTACGGCTTTTACCTTATGGGGTTTACTTTAAAGTGAACTATATATATGTAATTACTTCGGACATGCCACTTATATACTTTTATTACTATTCTTATGTTTTAATTTCTATCCTTAGTCGTCTTATTTTTTAATTAAAATAGACTCCAAGTCTTTTACCAAGATGGTCGAGAATATAATTTTAAGTAATGCTGTCGATTTAAATGATGCCACCCACCGAGCTAAGAAGAAACTGCGTATTAAAATCGACTTTTATATCGTGCCGACAGTCGCCTTACTCTATCTCATGTGTTTTATCGATCGGGCGAATATTAATAGGCGAGTGCGAGATTTTTAAAAGCAAATAGTCTTAATTATATTATAGGTAATGCTCGTTTAGCCGGCTTCGAAAAGGACCTAAACTTAAGGGATATGACTATAATACCGTGCTCTTAATTTTCTATATCTCTTATATCTTTTTCGAAATCCTTATAATACTTTGCTATAAGCTTATAGGTATAATTTCGATACCTTAATATATAGATTATTTCAGCGCTTATATTGTGGCATAAGTCCTAATTAGTTTTTATTATTAATTATTCTCGGTTTTGGCATTGTCTTAATCGCGACTAGTTTTATGCGTACGCGTGCTTAAATATGTGCTGTCCGGTTTCTTTTAAGTATATTCGAGGCAGACGTTATATTAGGCATTATATACTACTTCTCGCGCTAGTATTGTCGATCTGAATTTATATTCCGCCTTAGCCTTTATATGACTATGGCATTATTATTAAGTGCTTTTGGCGGCCTATTAGCTTTTGGCATTCTGAAGTTATCGCACTTTAAATTATTATATAAATGGGGAATATACGTTAATTTTCTAAATACTTATTAATTTATATCTCTTTAATAAAGACTTAAGATTTTTAGGATCGAAAGGCTTATTATTATTATTATCTCACTTATTGCCCTCTTTATTATAATAAACCGTCCTAAAACCGCCCGCTGACTTTTTAAAGAAGAAAAGGAACTCGTTATTAATCGCGTTAAGTCGGAACGTCTGGCTTAAGTCGTTTTACTCGACAAAATTAATGGCACAAAGTTAAAGCGTGACATTATTAACCCTATTACTATTATTATAACTTGCGTTTTTATACTTAATAATATTATAGTGCTCTCTATCTCCTTCTTTTTCTTAACTATTATTAAGTTTATTTACTCCGGTCGCACAACCGTGTAATAATAACTCTTGACTATACCTTTATACATCGTTAATACGTTCTTTACGCTCTTAATACCGACACTAAGTTAGCGCTTCAATTATCGATAATAGTTTTTTATAATTACTAGCCCCACGGTTATAATAAAATTCTTAATCTTATTAATTATATTAAATATAAACGTATAATATAAAGCTATCTTTTTTATAGCGAGTACGGCATTCACGCTTAATGTAATATATAATACGTAAGTTAGTGTAAATATATTAAGTGACTCGGCGAAAAGCATTATAATTAGGATAAATAATACGTTTTATACCCTCCTCTTTAAGGTGGATATAAGATTAAGAACTGATAGTTATTATAATTATATTCGGTAATATTAGTGGTCTTATTATAACCTGGACTTTCCTCCCTTTTAATATATTAAAGTATTATATTAATAATAATATAAACTTAGCATGCGCAATTCTTTAAACGTTCTTTATTATTTTAACTTTTTTTTAAATAAAGTACGATAATAAGAAGCGTAATAATTAAGCGGCTAGTGTAAAGGAGTAGCTTGCGGGCTTAAGTTAAAAGGAAATCCTTAATTTGGAGTGAAAACACTTAAAGTAGCAATAAAGATTATAATACGCCATTCCGAGAAGTAAATAATAATATTCTTATTACTTTAGTGAACGCGCTTATATAAAGCAGGAGATTTAGCCGTATAATAATAATAAATTTACCGGGCTTTATAATAGGACTTGAGATGTTACTCTATAAGACGGTCGAGTTGCCAGTATATTTAATAGCTTTTAAATGTTAATTTTTTAATAATATTATATATAACTTCATACTATGAGTTGCCTTTCCCTCGACCTCTTTATAAGTTTCATTCCGTCCTTTTCGATGACTATTGCCTTTCTTAGTGTTTTTTTATTTTTAATTATAAATGTGAATTAAGAAAACCTTAGCATCGAAGTTTCGGTATAAGTGTAAATACATTATAAAAGAAGCTTAAGGCAAAATAAAAATTACCAAAAGATAACAGTACGTAATTCGAGGTTCAGGGTTTCTTACGGGGCATATTCTAAAAGTAATCTCGCATTAAGAGCTCTTTTAGAGTACTTCCTTTTATTTATTAAACTAACGGCGGATTTTAATTATTATTTAAGAATAAGGGATTTACTGTTTAATATTAGTTGTTATTTTAATTAAAGCTACTCTTTTTCTAAGGCGGTCGTCCCAGAATCTGCCTCTCTTATAGGCGTTATAAGCTTAAAA
The DNA here is from genome assembly GCA_020746875.1 of Rhexocercosporidium sp. MPI-PUGE-AT-0058. Classification (NCBI taxonomy): domain Eukaryota; kingdom Fungi; phylum Ascomycota; class Leotiomycetes; order Helotiales; genus Rhexocercosporidium; species Rhexocercosporidium sp. MPI-PUGE-AT-0058. The sequence goes on from JAGTJL010000023.1 coordinate 425,638, forward strand.
CCCGCCCTTCTTTTTAATAGTGGCTTTGCTTTAAGTCTAAGGGTTTTAAGATTAATAGGATTTATAATTACATTTTCAGAAATTATAAAAGCATTAAATTATAAAGTTTTAATAAAGAAAAAAGGTTTATTTATATTCTTTGCTAATCTTAAAATAAAAGACGTGTTACACGCCTTATAGCGATAGCGACGTTAACTATAGACCTGTGTAATTAAGGGGATAATGAATAGGCTTATTTATTAACCCGCTAAATAAAGAAAGTATATTATATACGGAATAAACCTTAAAAATAAGACAGGGTACGGTCACCCGTTACGCGGAATTACCTTAGCTAAATTCATTACTCATATATTATGACTTATATACACTTATAAATTAAATATTTAATTTTTTTAAAAGAGGAAATTAGCCGCTTTATGTTCCGAATTATTAATTTCGATTCCGACATGGCTTTTAAGGGCGCAATTTAAATGTATATAAAGAAAGGACGCCTAAAACTGCGGAATTCTACTTATTAATAACTTTTAATAAGTGTTAAGACATCAGACGTATTACTTTTATTTAATTAAAGTTTTATTATTATATAGATTTTTATTAACTTCTTCGTTACCCTTAGCGCCACAGTCGCACACGTGACTGCCTGCGACCCTTCGCATTAATATTATTATTAAGCGACCTTAATCTCTAATATACTACTACCCTTTCCCTTAATTAATAACCTTATAAAAGTTATTATAATAAACCTAACGGTAATAATATTATTAACTTCTTTATTCGGATTTTTTAATATAACTTAGTTTCCTTTATAATAATAATAGAATGTCACCGAATTTCTTATATAAACTATTAAACTAAGCATTAACTAAAGGGTTCGTCAATTCTTTTAAAATCAATATATTACGCAGCAAGTGTTCCTAAGCCTCTTCACACAGCTAGCTAGCTTCGTCACTCCCTTTTCGCTATTCGATAACTTTTACTTTATTAAATAAGCCTTTATATTATTATAAGCCATTAATATAAAAGATAAGTTAGTCGTGATTAATTCACTTAAGTCCTTAGTAAAAATAAAGGCTATTATAATTCCGGCGCTTAAAAAGTTTAACTTTATTAATAATGACATTAAATATATTATTATTACATATAAACATTTCGATTATTACGACAAAGCTAAGTATTTTAAAAAGACCTATAATTTAATAATCTACGCCTTTAACATCGCGTGGCAAGAAATAATAATATATAATATCCCTCTCAACTTAATATCTTATCCTTCGAGCAGGGACGCTACGCTCGTAAATAACCAAGTCCTAACCGTCGAAAATTTCTCTATTAAAACTGTTCTTATACTTAGACACACCCCTAATACCCTATCGCTAATCTTCTTATTTACCTTAAAGAATAATATTAAGAAACACATAGCCGGCTTAAACGACGGCACAAGTAACCTAGGGTCTACTATTAATCGCATAAATAAAGTGTTATTATATAAACGTTTTGCAAATATCTTATACTAGCGAGGTATTAATACGCTTATTTTTAACCATTTAATTATAAACCACACGCTATTTAATTTAAACATTATGGCTTACTCACCTCCGGACGCTCCTAACTTATTTATTATTAACAAAAACAACTTTTATAATTACTTAAATATCTTAAGTTATTACATTAAAATACTCGCGGCAAGACAAAGCATAAATCTTTAGGTTTAAGCGTAAGAAAGTATCTAAAAAGTCATATTTAAAAAAGTAGTGACGTAAATAACGTCGCGAATATTTAGCTTTTAATTATAATATTAACAAATATCAAAAGTCAGATTTTAATGAAAATTAACTATGTTATCGACGCGAGTTTGCGACTTATACGTTTTCGAAAAGCATTAAAAGCGGTCTAACGAAAAACATATAAGGAAATAATAAAAATATTTAGTTTCCGTTTAAGATATCTTCTTTTACTAACGTTATAAGTGCGTATTTAATGCTATAGTAACAGTGAATAGCGTAATTCTAAGTATCCTCAAAAATCCATATTATTAGTAAGCCCTACGGCGAGGATCCATTCTTCGAGGATCTACTATTATACAGAAATGCGGCTTAGTAATATAGCGGATAGGTAGACTATGCCCTTCTTTTTCTTTATAGTTGCGATCTCCTACTTTATACCCTCTACCTAAAAAGTAAGTATAACTCAGATAGTGCATACTTATTTAAATAATAAAAGTCTTACTACTAAATGACAAGGGTTAGCTGAAGAATAGTAGGTTCAAATGGGGATCTTATAGCTTTAGTATTAAAAGGACTAATTTAAATTCCTTTATATATAATCGAATTATAAGTACTTATACAACGATAGCCACTAGTTTAACAGAAGGTAACTTTCACAACTAATGACAATGGTAAACTCTTCTAAGTATTGCGTGCGAAAAAAAAATCCTTAGTAGAGAGCGGCGATAGAAAAGAAAGAGAAAGAGAATAAGAAAATAAATAAAAAAAAGGGCAGATTAAAACTAAAGCCTTTAAATTAGGCCGTCTTCGCCACGGAGGGTTGGTCTAATCGTCTCCACTGCTTATTAAGGAATTCTTATGCGTCGTCGCCCCACTAATTAACCTCCAGAAAGTTGGCTCGAATCACGAAAATGGCTCGAGGCTTTCGTGTTCGATATTAAAATTCTTTATATTAACGCTCGAAAGGGTCGGAAAAGCAGTATCCAGAAGTTAAAGGGTCGCCGTTTGTGTATCACGCGAATCTCGAGGGATTTCAGGAATATTAACATATTCAAGTAACATTAACGCTCTCTTTTAAATTGTTTTAAGCGATTTAATTATTAAACAAACGCAGAATAACATCCTTCTCTCTTTCTTCTCTATTACCTAACCTCCTCCGCTTCTTAACCTCTTTCTCTTCTTAATTTCCTTCCCCTCTTAACCTTTTCCGCTCATTATAATTTTCACTTCTTTTATTTCTTTTTGTCTTTAAATAAACCTTTTCCGTTATCCTCTTTTTCTCTAACAGTCTTATATGCTTATTTAACCTAAGTTTTAAAAGCCTCCGCGTCGAAATTAATGCGGTTAAATTAAATCTCTATAATGTTTTTATAAGAACCAGAGCTTTTATTGCCTCTTTTTATAAAATCTTTAACGCCGGAATCCTTTGCCTTAGTATTCGCCTAGACCTTTGCGGTAGCTTAACTAAGGTAGCTAGTATTCTTATAAACATTATTACAAAGGTCGTCGGTCTTAATAACGTTGACTTTTATAATAATATTATCGGGAAATTTTACTATGAGTTTATTAATATTCTTTAGGCTAATCTTGCCGCTTAGCGACTTAAAAACATCCTTTATGCCTATCTTTTTAAATATATAAATTACGGACTTAAAGAAAGAATTGTAAAGGAAAATATAAAGGAGAACGAATTCGGTATAATAAGTATGCTTGAACGTAATTAAAAGTAGAGTGTGCAATTAATTACATGCAGCGTGTCAAATGAATAGACTAGAATAGAATAACACGTGACTAGTCTATTCTATTTAATAAAATCAGCTGTTATTTTATTCTAGTTAATTAATATTAAGTAATTATTCTATTCTAGTTAAATAACACTGAATAGTTGCTGAATAAGAAGCTACTTAGCCAATTAGAGCCTTTCGCTTAATTTAAGGTTTAAAAAGTGCGGTAGGCTTACTTAATTCGGAAAGGCTTCCGCAGCTAACCCTTATCAAGCGGGGCCAGCGATAAGGAACCTTCGAGAATCGACTTATAAAAGCTCACGTATTCTAGCTTTATTAATTACAAATCATATTATTATTAATTTAAAATTAATTAAATACTAGTATATTCGATTCTAATTAATATTATAAATTATTAGAATACACTAGATTCTTATAGAATTATTTAATTCTTTATATAAATACTTAATTTCTTATTTAAAGTTAATTCTTTTTTACTTTAAAATCATTACTTTTATAATATACTAACTATTATTACAATAATCACTTACGTATATATTATATATACTTTAACTACTTATATATATATATATATTATATTATACATATCTCGAAAATGTCTTAATCCACCTTTAATATTAAGTAAAATTCGGCTAATTATAAGCTTAATCCTCTTAATTAATAAGCTCCTTTATTTAAGTATAAATACTTCGAAAAAACCCTCGATCTCGCTAAGCTTAATCCGGAATATTTAGGAAATTATCTAACTGTTACTATTAAGTGTTTAATAAGAAGTTATACGTAAGTAATTTTATTAAATTCAAAAAGATAATTACTAATTATTAATTATAGTAAAAAATAGATTAATTAAAAATTCAACGCTCTTATTAGTAATTATTACAGTCACTTTCGATTTCTTCATAAAGCTATTAATATAAAAGCTTTAAAAACGATATTAATCTTAATAAGTGTTTTATTTATTTATTATTTATTTATTAAATAATTACTAATTTAAAAAGGATTAATTATACCGGAATTTACGGCCGAAAGCTCTAATTAATTAAGCTTAGAGCAATCTTTTAATAAAAGACAAAAAATCAACTAATCAGAAGAAAAAGAAGAAGTTCGGACTTTTATTATAAGTTACTTTAAGAAATTACTTCTTAATTTTATTATTTCGAATAATATATTGTTTCGAGCGGTAACTATACCTAGTTTTCGAAAACTTCTTGCGTATTTATATCGGTTAGTAATTATAACCTGTTAATTATAAGATTAATAATTAATTATTTAATATAGCGAAGTACTTTTATTATATTCTCAAATTCTTACTAACGAACGTACGCTTTAATTTAATAATATTAAAAGCTTTATTAAAGACTTATTAATTAAGCAAAAAGAATCTTAAAAGTTCTCTTTTACTTTAAACGCTTAGACAGTTATAAATTAAGACGCTTATTTAGGAATTATAATATAAGTTTTTTATTTTTTATTTTTTATATTACTTTTTACTAATAATTAACTAATTTTATAGTTATTGAATAGACGCTGAGTTTAATATAAACTCTAAGTTATTAGTTATGCGAGATTTGGCCGAGAAACAGTTAGGCGTTTATATAAATAAAGTCCTATTAAAAGCTTTAAAAGACTTTAATATCGAGTACAATATTATAAAGTAAGTTCTTTTTATTTTAATATTAATAATTAATAATTAATTATATTTAATATAACTCGAGATAACGCTTCTTCGAACGATACTTTAATTACGGCTTTTATTAAGCATTATATTAAAGAAGCTATTAAATTTCAAGGAGATACGCCGTGTATTGCTTACGTGCTTAACTTAGTCGTTTAAGATATATTAAAAAGTCTTATTAAAAAAGATTATAATACTTCTTATTTAAACGATATATATAACGTTGAAAATAACGAAGAAGATTAAGAAATAAGTAATTATATCTTATAATTTATTAATTATATTATTAATTTAATATAGATTTTTTAATTTAGAAAAAGATTCGAAAGATTATAATTAGTCTTAAATATGGGCAAGAAAATAAGCGAATATTATAAGCTTAAATAAAAGCACATAATATTAAAAAGCTTAAGTTTCCTTAACTCGGTAAGTCTTTTATTATTTATTATAACTTATATTAATATATTTTTATATTAATTAAAATTAAATTAAAAAATAAAGTAGTCTTCGACATATTATATGTTAAAGAATTTCTTTATATTTTTACGAATTAATTAAAGCTATTATAAATAGCTTAACTTCGATTATAAATAGCTTATTATTACTTACCGATATTGAAATCACGTAGCTAGAAAATATATTAGTTATAATAATTATCTTTATTAAAGTTATTAAAAAATTACAAGCCGAGAACTACTTAATAATTTATTATATTATTCTAAAAGTATTTTTTATATATACGAAATTAAAGAATTTTAAAGTTAATTATACTAGAGAACTCCAGAGAGTTTAGACGATTTTATATTGTAGTGCCTAAGATATATTTTATGGATATGTGAAACATCCCGTTAAAGCAGTATATATATAATCTTTTTAAATCTGTCGCCCCTAATAAGATTCTGGTTAATTTCCCTGTCCTCCAGCCGTTGTTAATGTCGACTTCGTTAGCAGCGATCTTGATATTACAAAGGCCGCGAAAGGCATTACAGCAGTGACTTAAATTGAGTTGTGATATTCCTCGAAAGAGCGCTTCATTAATACTGTAACCGCAATTATAATTATCGCTTTCGATATCGAGTTCTCGAATATTCGCACCTGTGAGTGATAAAACGCGTGCCATAAGAAGGAATGCTTCGTTATATACTGGATTGAGATCCAGGAAATATTTTAGGTAATGGTAACTGTCTAGCTCGTCGTCTAGCTCGTCCTCTAACTCGTATTCGAAGTTCGGCGAGATCGTAATTTTCTCGATATTTGGCATCTATATTAAAGCGGAGTAAAGACAAGTTATGACCTCGCCAGAGCTTTTTATCGCGGCCTAGTTATTGTAGTACGGATTATAATCAGAAAACGCTGTATCTAGACTTAAATCTTCCTCTTTAGATCTCGGTTCGTCGAATTCACTGAATCGAGATGCCTTGCGCAATGCCTCTTTATATTCTGGAAGTGTTTTAATGGATTGAAACCGGCTATAATTATAGACAACTTCCCTAATAGACCTGCTTAACACAGGATGACGCGACACGGCCGTAAGTGTAGTTAGCGAACTTAATAATAGGCCACAAATCATACGAGGCAGGAGGAGGAAAGGAGTTGCAAGGTTTTCGAAGATCTTACTTCGTTAAACTTTTGTATACCTAAACCTAAATCTACGTATACCTAAATTTCCCCGGCATAATTAATCACGACGGCATATACGGTATGGCTTACGCTTAATTTCTGTATACCTAAAATTAAGTCTACACAAAATGATCCCACTACTGTCTGTCGCTTATCTCGGGGCATATGCTTAAGTTTGCGTATGCCTAAATTAAGTCTATATAGAATGTCGCACCCCTCCCAGAGCTTGTCTTAGGGCATATTCTTAAAATCTGCGTATTTATAAAATTAAGTTTGTAAGTGAGGAGGTCCCCCGCATCGTTAATTAGGGGTGCATGTACTTATTATTTTTGTATGCTTAATCATCAAGTTTATGCTTTGATTTAAATATGCTTATAATTAAGTCTGCAAATGAGCCATATTCTCAGCGTCATATACTAAGATATCCTTACTTGAAAAATCAATTCAGAATACGAAAATTTAGCCGTACGTCTTCGTCAAATAAGGCTGAGCATAAATTTAAGCAACAATACTAAGGAAAATCCTCTCTTATAAACTTTAATTAAGTATATGCAAATTTGAGTATATTCCCTTATAATAAATAACGTCCCACCCCACCATTCCGCCCACCCCCCTATTCCGCCCACCTCGCGTAATATCAGCATTCTCTATTCAACACTTAATAATTCTATTCTACGTCAACTTCTATATAAGATTTTATAAAGTCAGAATCTGCTTCTGATTTTGGTTCTATAAATATAATTTGACGATCCTCAGCCGCAATTTGAGCCGCCTAAATAGCACGTGTTATCGCAAACTTAGAATTTGGGCTAGTTTGGACTTTCCTCCTTTTCCTTAGCTTTAATTACTCTAATCGCTCTTTCAACTCTCTGATTCTCATATTTGCCTTTCCTAATTCGTAATCCTTTTCATTAAATCCTTTCATAATCTTCCTAAAGAGTAAACGCTGCGTCGGATGCTAATCATGTGATTCGCTTGCCAAAGTGCGTATTTGTAAACGAAGATCTTTCGCAGCTTTAGGAGTCTGTAATTGAATAGAAGTGCTAAAAGGCTCGGGAAGTGGTATTGCTACTCTCTGAGACTCTTGAAGAGCTAAGGCTGTCGATTTATTATTATTTTCTAGCAATAACGGGCTCATCAAGGGTTTCGCCAGAGATACCGGCCATAATCCACTAGCTCTCCACCTAGATTTGATATTAAAAGGAATGACAGTATCTTAGCGTGCTTTTTGATAGCAAAGAAGGAAATTGCGCTTGCTAATTAGCGTGTAATCGATTAAAGAACTTAATTTATATAATTCTTTCCGGTAAGCACGCTTTAGCGTAAAGAAAACCGTCAAATCCAAAGGTTATAAGACGTATAACGTATGTGCGGGTAAATATAATAGAAATATATTATTTTCAAAGCACTTCTAAAAGAATTCCGTAATCTCATAGCTCCCGTGGCCGTCTAGAATAAAGAGTCTTGCTAAATGATCACGTGGATCCGTCTGAAAGATAAACACCTTTACCAGCTATTTAAGAGCCGTCTCGTCAGTCGTCCATTTATTATCGGTTGCAGTAAAGTGCTAGTCGTTGAATACGTCTAATTAAGACGGAAACCACTGTTACTACACCGATTTTCCCTTGTAAATTATAAGAAGTTATGTAAATACCCCTATAATAGAGATGCACTCAATAATTAACGTCCAAGTACGTGAGCCAGGCTATTTTCCTTGAATTTTACGCTTTTTAGCGTACCTTATAATGAAACCATTCAAATTATAACCTTTTATAATACCAGTCTCGTCCATATTCCATCGTTAACTCGCTGGAATAGCCTTAATAACTAGAATCTCTAATTTTTAAAACCAAGGCTTAATAACATCGGAACAAGCGCTATTAACACGTACAGAATCGACGTATATCTGCTTCTTTGTCTTCAGAATAGGATTCCGTGCCAAAAACCTAGAAATCCAGTATTTTCTAAGTAGTAGATGATCTCCTTAAAGAGTTAGAAGACGCTCTCCAAAAACCCTAATCTGTGCATGCGTAATTTTACGTCTAAGAGACTCCTGAGTCAAAACCTAATTAGTCAATCGACTCTCTACTAAAGTAAGTAGCCTTTGTAAGTAATTAGCGGCTTCCTTATGAGATAACGTCGTTATATTGCGGCCACGAAGGGTAGACCTTAGAACACCTCATTTAAGCGATGCCTTCCGCAATAACTTGCCGTTTGCGATCTCTGCAAGCGCACATATAATATCGTACTCGGTATATTAAAGCTTTATAATAAGGACAAATCGCATTCCAAATTTGAAAAGAATTAATTAAAGAATCAAAGAGTAATTAATTATTTAAGTTAATAGGTAGATATAGCGGTGAGTTAAGCGAGGTGGGCGGAATGGGGGGGTGGGCGGAATGGTGGGGTAGGACGTTAACGCCAAGAAATTCCTTTCTCACAGGATTTATTAAGTATATATAACTTTAAGCATATGCCCTCGTAATACAAAACAGGACGGAATTCCTTAGTTATTATATTATACATATTCGATTTTAAGATAAACGGCGCGATATTTAGCATTTTATTATAATACTTATTAAAACGATATTTTACTAATTCCCGCTAAACAAATATAATACCTATTACTCACTCTTCCAGAAATAAAGGGGTCTTTTAGGTTTAAACCCGATTATGATAACCGCCGGCACCGATATAATTACGACTCGTAAAAGGTTATAAAAATGTCCATATATACACAGTATCTGAAGTGCTTACAGTCAGAGTCCTTATTCCTTTTCTCCGCACAAAAAGTGTTTAATAACAAGATTTTATAACATATTCTTAAATTAAGACTTTCTCAAATTAACATATTTCGTTCTAGAAGTAATGCTTTTGTAAAGTAATAAGCGATTTAAATCATTAATAATAAGAAGCGCAGAGAGAGTACGCGCTTAACCGTGATCACAGAAGCCAAATCACGAGATTATTTAATATTCTAAGCCTTATAAAGTGCGTGGACTACTGATTATAATTTTGGGATTAAAAGATACTAACGCGATTTTCACACTCATCGATGCTCCCGAATATAATTCTCTAAAGACTTCCCTTCTTTTTTATTTATATATTTCATCGAACTGTATATTATTATAAATATAAATATATTAAGTAAGCCGGCTAATTTAAAAGGTTAAATATTTAATTTAAGTAAGTAAAAATAATAAAAAGTACTTTTCCTCTTGTTTTATTAATCGTTTAATTAAAGAAATGTTTTTAATAGACATTTCCTACTACTTAATAATAACCGGCTTAAGCTTACTTAATTTTATTAACTTAATTTAGGTCCTTTTTTTAAAAAATTAATAACTTTCGGAGAAGTTTATTAGATTTCTTTTAATAAAACCCCATATATTAAAATCTACTAAATATAAGCTCGCATTCTTAATTTATAAAAAAAATAAATGCTCGAGTTCGTCGACAAAAATAAGCTTTTAAAGCTTATTAAATTACTAAAAGAACGTAATAAAGCCCTAAAAATAATATACTCTTATCTTAAGTATAAGACTTTATATCGATCGAAAAGCTATGCCGAAGACGCTTATTACTTTATTAATATTTATATATTTCTTAAGAAGATTTAAAAAGATAATATCTCGAGACCAGTCGATATATATAAAAGAGAAACTTTTATTAAAAAAAGTAATTATTTAATATCTTCTTAAAGCTTCCCTTTAAGACTCTTAACATACGCTTCGAATTATAACTGATTTTATTTAAATTTCTACCTCGTTAATAAAATATTCCGGGTTTAGTTCCGAAGTAATAGTAATTAAACGGTAAAGTATCGTTATATTTTAGATTTTATTTTATAGTTCGAAGGGAAGTTTTTAAAATCCGGGAAATATTAATAATATATAAGCAACATCGTCACTACTTATAAAGTACTTTAAGGTACCGCTTAAAAGAAGTGAAGTATTATACGTAATAATTATATATTATCCGTAAATAAAACTATTTAAAGATAACGGTAATATATTTCGTAAATACTTAAAAGTCTTAATTAACTAAAGTAAAAGAAAACACGCTTATATAAACAAATTAAGGTAATATATAATTTAAATATTAAATTTATATTATTAAATATAATAAAAGTTCGAAGGATTTGCTTAATTAAGACCTTATTCGACTATTACAAGGCACATGCCTAAATTCGGCCGCTAAAAGTTTGTCCTCTTTACGTGTGTCCAGGCTTAAGCAAACCTTTATTTAAGCGAGGTCCCAGTTCTTATTTTAAATATACTTCTTTAAGACAAAAAAACAAATACTTTTAATAAAGTAAACATTAAACCTATTTCGTATTCGAAGCTAAAACTAGTACTAATTTAAGGATATAATAAACAGCCTGTAATACGGGCACTCGAGATTTAGCATTTACTAATAAATAAATTATAATGTAATAAAGACTTCTGGTATTATATTAAAAGGACAACTTAGCACTGACTGCTTGCCAATAAATAAAGGAGAAAATCAAATACTATAAATAAACTTTGAATCCTATCAACTCTTTTTACTACTCTTCCGCCGGTTTTAATAGCTCGTTCTTAAACTATAAAGAAAAGATTGATATTAATAATATTACTCTGTCTAATAATACCCTCGCTAAGTATATGATTATTAAGTCCGCTGATATCTCGTAATAACGTCTCACCCCTAGATTCCGCCCACCCCTAGATTCCGCCTACCTCGCTTAATTCTAGTACTTGATACTTAATACTTAATAATTTTATATTACGCTAACTTTTATTTAAGATATTATAAAATCTACTTTTCCTCCTGATTCTGATTCTAAAGATTTAATTTAGCGTTCTTTAGCTGCGATTTGAGCTTCTTTAATAGCACGTGTTATAGCGAACTTAGAATTTAGACTCGTTCGGACTTTCTGCTTTTTCTTTAGCCTTAATTACTTTAATCTCTTTTCTAACTTTTTGATCTTTATATTTGCTTTCCTTAATTCGTAATCTCTTTCATCGATTTCTTTTATAATTTTCTTAAAAAGCAAACGTTACGTTAAAAGTTGATTATATAATCTGCTAGCTAAAGTACGAATCTGTATATATAAATCTTTCCTGGCCCTTAAAGTCTGAACTTCAATTAAAATATTAGTTACTTCCGGAAGTAATATTAACGTCTCTTAAAGCTTTAAAAGAGATAAATTTGCCGATTTATTACTGTTTTCTAATAATAAAAGACTTATTAATAACTTAGCTACAAATACCGGTTATAATCCCGTAGCTTTTTATTCCGCTTTAATATTAGAAAATATAATACTTTCTTAACGTGCCTTTTAGTAGCAGATAAAGAAATTACGCTTATTAATTAAAATAGAATCGATTAAAGAATTTAATTTTTGTAGTTTTTTCCGGTAGGCACGCTTTAAGATAGAGAAAACCGTTAAATCCAGAAGTTATAAGACGTGTGACGTATATATAAGTAAGAATAAAAGGTATATATTATATTTAAAGCACTTCTAAAGGAATTCCGTAATCTTATAATTTTTATAGCTATTTAGAATAAGAAATCTTACTGAATAATCTCGTAGTTTCGTCTGAAAGATAAAGACTTTTTCTAGTTATTTAAAAGCTATTTAATCAGTTATTTATTTATTTTCAATGGCTATAAAGTACTATTAGTCGAATACGTTTAATTGAAACGGAAACTATTATTATTAGACCGATTTTCTCTTGTAAATTATAATTAATAACGTAAAAGCTCTAATTGCAGAGATATACTTAATAATTATCGTTTAAGCACGTGAACTTGGCTGTTTTCCTTAAATCTTACGGCTTTTAGCGTTTCTTATAATATATCTATTAAAACTATAGCTTTTTATAATATTAATCTCGTTTATATTTTATTATTAATAAGCTGGAATAGCCTTAATAGCCGGAATCTCTAACTTTTAAAACTACGGCTTAATAATTTCGGTATAAGCGGCGTTAATACGTACAGAATCGACGTAGATTTGCTTCTTAATCTTTAGAATAAGATTACGTGCTAAAAATCGTATTATCTAGTATTTTCTTAATAATAAGTAATCTTCTTAAAGTGCTAAAAGCTTCTCTTTAAATACCTTGATCTGTATATACGTAATTCCATAATTAAAAGACTTTTAAATCAAAATCTAATTAGTCAATCGATTCTCTATTACTGTAGGTAGCTTTTGCAAGTGATTAAGAGCTTCCTTACGTAGTTAAGTCGTTATATTGCGATCACGAAATATAAACCTTAGAATACCTTATTTTAAGCATGCCTTTCGCAAGGACTTGCTATTTACGACTTCCTCAAGCGCATATATAATATCATACTTAGTATATTCAGGCTTTATGATGAAAATAATACGAATTCCAAATTTGAAGAGAATCGATTAAAGAATGGAAGAGTAATTAATTATTTAAGTTGGTAGGTAAGAGTGGCGGTGAGTTAAGCGAGGGTAGGCGGAATCTAGGGGTGGGCGGAATCTAGGGGTGAGACGTTACGCTATCGACTGCAATAACGATAATACCTATAATACTTTCGCGAATAACTTAGCAACAAAGTCTGACTTTCTGTTCTTATGTCCAATATCTTACACTTTCTAAAAGATTAAGCCGGAAATATATTAAGATATAAGCTGCTTAACTACTTCGAGTCGATTATATACTTTTACTATTACCCCGACGCTGCCTTCAGCTACTCTTACGGTCGTATAAAGAGCTCAGATTAAAGCTATTATTAAAGATGCATAAATAAGTTATACAAGGGCAGGGTTAGCTTATAATACTTCTATTAAAACAAAAAGGGAATTAAATATTATTTAAAACTAATATATTACTGAATTACTAAATAAAAACAATTATTATCTTTTTTATTAAGTTTATTTAAAAGACTGCCGACGGCCCTTTAAGTGTCTCGCTTATATATTTTACTATAAAGCCGCAAATAATACATTATTTACAGCTATTTATCCAGAGCCTAGTAATACTCGTTTCTGTTTTTATTAATATTAATATCTTTTACACTATATTAATTAGCTCTAATTACGAATAAATAAGATTTAAGTAAACTGACCTCGTGCTAACAAGTCCATTCGCGATGATTCTCTTTATAATAACGAACGTACCTAGTCTTTAATCTTTCCTTATTAACTGTGAATAAGTAACCTCTTCTTAAAGTCTTCTTAATCTATTTCTTGAATTTATTTTATAAAGAATATAATACCTTAAGCCGAATCCGAGCCGTACCTTAATACTTATCCTACCCGTTAATAGTTTACTTCTCCTTTCGATCTGCGAATCTAAACGGCGGTAGCATTTAACAACTTTATATTTTTTTAAGGTCTAAGTTAATGGAAATTTCCAAGAGAAGGCAGAGTAAGCAAGAAGATAAAAGGGTCTATCATTCTTTATAAGTCCTTAAAAGCGATTAAATTTTAATACTTCTTAATTAAGCAAGCTCATACCCTTAACAAAACTATTAACGCCCAGCCAGACCACCGTTCCCTTTAGATATCTCTCTTTCGCAAAACAAAAGTATAGGCAATAATAGCGTAATTTACAAAATACTTATTAATTCTTCTAATATCAATTATATTCTATAAACCTTACTCTTTCCTTAATTCTCCTTAAGAATAAATTATTCCTTATAAAATTTCAAGATTCTTACTTCCCTTCGTCATATTTAAATCTAATACGAATAGTAATTGCGATTCCTACTAGTTATTTAAGCTATTCTTTTTTAATATTATTCCGTAAAAGCTTATATTAAAATACGTTAACAGAAACGCAAAACTATCTTAATAAAAGGGCCGCTTACCTAAAGGAGCTCTCCCGCGGAAGTAGCGGATATAATAGCCGCGAGGAAGTCGACTATACTACTATTAAAAAGATACTTATTAAAATCTTTTAAGTTAATAGCGCCATCCTCTTTATAATACTTTTACATTAATTCCATTACAATGTAACTTATTACTCTTACGTCTGCTAAATATAATTAGCTCGACGTGATATCTTAACAAGTCTCTTAATAAGCTACTCGAGTAAGTACAAATACAATACAGCTCTGCCAATCCTTAGCTTATTAATCTTAATAATACTTTAAAGGGAAAGCAGGATATTAAAGCAATTCAAGGAGTTATATTTTAGCTTTTACTTCTCGAAATATAATACGGCTTCCAGGATTTATATACATTAATAAGACTAGATAACACTCTTTAAAAACGTACTTAAAAAAGAATAGCTACTAACTCGCATATCCTTAAATAAAGTAAAGAATTCATAATATATATTAATAAAATAAACATGTAGTCGAACGCAGTATAATACAAGTCTTTAAAGCTGAACTGTTATAATATAAAGAGAAAATTAACGTAGCGAATCCTTTATAATATTCGCAGCTTTAAAACTATGTCTAAGCCGGAAAACTTTTTTATAATAAAAGAATCTCGTTCTTTTCCTTTATCGGACGCAATAATAACGAACTTATCAAAATCTAATTCGTAATCGCTTTAGAGGCTCTTCTACGGAGACTTATATCTTATAGTTAAAGAATTAAATATATTAATACCTTATTTAGCTACTTAAACAATCGTAAGATCTTTATAATTAGATTTGGTAAGAGTTATAGTTTCGACTGCTGTCGCGATCTTCTAATGCTTTATAGCAGTAGAACTTTATATAGTAAGTCCTTTTAGCTTCTTTTTATTTAATATAATATACCTATTAAAGACTGTTATAGGGCTAGAAAGGCTGAATAGGATAAGTAAGGTAAATACTAAACCACGCTTTAGAATACCGAGTAAGTCAATATAAGTTATTCGATCGCCACTATTCGAGTCCATTTTCTTTTATATATATAATATACCAAGTAACTTTCGATCCAGCTTTAGGTTATAATAAGGCCTCAAACTTTACATAAAAAAGTCTGAGATATATTAATAAAGCCAAAAATCCGGCAAAATACTAAATTTTATATATATTAAATGCCTTATGCTTTTATATAATCATTTCGTATTTAATACGTTATATTAAGAAATACTATTATATGCTTGATTTTATTATATGCTTAATCTGCTATACTAAATATTACTTACTTTATATAATGGTGTCGAATGGACAGTTCTGCGGCATATTTTATGCCGGAATTCAAAAGCATACGTAAGTTTAAGAAAATACATCTCCGATAATCGAAGCCCTTTTTAAACGGATTAAAATTAGAAAATATATATATAAATTTAATATAAGCCTCTGAATAAATAACGCCGGGAATATTCTTTTATATTAATTTAATTATAAATTAATATAAATTTAAACACATGTGCGTTTTATAAATAAAACCTTTATATTTAAATTATTTCTTAAGTATATGCCCTCCTAATAGATGACAACATATATCCTTGTAATAAGCGAAGTCCTTTTATATAAATTAAATTTTAAGTATTCCCAAATTTAAGCATACGCTTTCGAAATCAGGTCGGGTAAATCTATTATAATAAACATAATCGTACGGTTACGTAAGTGCAGGCATACGTCCTTTTAATAAACGAAGTTCAGGTCTCCGTAAATATACGCATATACCTATTATTAATATTACCGTATAATAAATCTACGAGGTACTTATTCCTACTTTACACAATATATTATATACCGGATTTTATTATATACTTTACTATATACTTAAATTGCCGAAGGGAAAAAATTAAACCATATAACGTAAATTTAACCATATACGTTCGTAATAAATAATACTATTAAAAGCTACTATAATATATAAATAAAGTAAATTTTAATCCTTTAAAAGAATTAAGCATACGACAGACTTCAGTATAAGTATACTATCTATAAGCGCAGCCTTATGCTTTAGGAGCGGGACTCTCCGAAGAGTAATATCCTAAGACTTGAATTCTCTTAAGAGCGTTATTCTCCTAAGAGTATTCTCTTAGGTATAATATCGTTTTAAAAAACAATTCCTGGGAGGATTAGTCTCCTATAAGCCACCTCTTATGCAGTATTACTTCCTAAAAACATTCTCTTAATAAAGTTTCTCTCCTAAGGCTAATAATCTCCTTAGAGATATCTTCCAGTAGATTTATGCGCTCAGGACTAATGTCGCTTAATTAATTAATTAATTAGTTCATAAGCTGTCCTAGCCGCCCTTAGGCGGCTATGTAGCGTACGACTATAAATACAGGCCCTCCTACTTTTTACTTTTAGAGATTATGCTCTTTCTAATTAAAATTGCTTCCTCCTCTCTTAATAAATAAAAGTTCTTGTCTTTTATAGTCTTAATGCTCGTTTTGCCTCTTATAAGGTTTGTAAGGTAGAGTGCCACGACAATTGTAATTTAAACTGATCTCTAAGGAAGTAAGAGGGGACTAGGAGTGATTTCCCTCTAAATACATAAGTCCCTAGCCTCCGCTAAGCCTCCGCACTAGGTCCGATTAAGCCGTAAGCCTACCTTTTATTTTACTCTTAATATTACCCCCTCTCTTAAACTATAGTCCCTAAGGCCATTAGCCTTCGACTTAGCCACGTATTACTTCCGTATTTCTTTTATAAGGCCTCTGTAACGTCTTTATTTCCTTTTACATTTATATTAAGCTATTATAAACTCTAAAACTTCGTAAGAAAAATAAAGAAATATATATAATAATAATTAGTCTTTTTATAGCCTTAAATGCTTCCGTAAAGCTTTTACATATCTTTAAAGCTATATTATGCCATAGCTTCTTCTATAATTATATCGTCACCTATTTAGAGGTCTACCGAAGCTCAGTCGTATTATTACTCTTCCGGAGCTATTTTATGCCGTAGCTCTTTTAAAGCTATATCGAAGCTCTGTCGGGCTGAGTTTATTATAATTATCTTAAATTACTCCTTCTCTTTAAGGTAGCCTCTCGGTCACGTATATTAGCGTATCTTAAGTTAAAGGGAATACTTAAAAAAATTCCGTAATAATATAACTTTATAGCCTCTTATTAGCGCACGTTCGGTGTATATTCGGACGGTTTCTTAGCCTCTTTCGAAGACGAGTCGGTGCCTTATTTATATTAGCTCTCTTTATAAGGCGTCCTAAACAGCTTGAATTCGCACTTCCGAGTAAGTGTTAAAATGGCTTCACTCGTACGGAGTATACTACTCAGTAAGTCACCTATAGCTTATAGTTCTACTCGGGATAACGCCTATCGACTACTAGACCTTCGTTTACTATAGTATAAGTATAATTACTAGCTTTACGGCGCTCTTTTAGAGCTAAATCGACGCTCTTACGAAGCCGGACCGAGCTCTTTCAGAGCTAAAACGTGTCTTATTCTCTTTTAATATATCGGTTCGCAAAGTATCCCTTTCCTCCGTAATTATAACACGTAGCTTTTACATAACGGCTAAAAAAGTGATTAATGCTGCCGTAAAATCGACAAGTTCGTGTCGCCTTTATACGTATTCCGTGACTCGTCTATATTAACTCTATAGCTAAAGCCGTAATCGCGTTTACGGCCTTTATTTAACGTATAAGCCGTAACACTCCTTCGCGTATATTAGGCGGTAATTATTATCGTAATAAGTCTTTTTATAGCTTAGGCCAAAGCTTTAAAAACAAAGTGTTTACCTTATGGCGGTCCTCCGTAAAGCTTAAAGTCTCTTTTAAGCCGTTAAGCCTCTTAGTAAAGTCGTTTATAATTTCTCCGTTTCTTTACCGAGCCTTTTTATATTAAATTAACGCGTTAAAACGCCGGGAAATTAAGTCTTATATTAAATTAAGGAATTAAACCTTAAAATCTTCTTATAAAACTTTTACTTTTATATTTTCTTTGACTTTATTTTACTTATATACTATTTATATTCTTTCTGGCCTTTTTATAAACGTAAGTATATAATAAGTTATTTTATTTTTATTTATAAAGTAAAAGTACCCCTTATTAAGTTTAAATCGACGCTCCGCTTTTAATATAAAAGCCTATGCCTTCTTAATCGTTTTGCCTTTATAAATAAGAAGCTCTCGGAGCTTTAATAGCTTTTAAATCGACTTTATATTATCTTTATATTTGCCTCGCTGTCGTCGCCTAAGGGCCGTAAAAGGCCTTTCGATATTTGCCGCTGGCATAATCAAATAATTACTTCCGGCGTCGCTTTAGTAGGTTGCCGGCGTAGCTCTTATATTCCGCGACATATTTAGTCTATATCGAATCGTCCGAATCGACTCCGTAATGCCTCCGAGTTAATAGCGAGCTACCCCTTATAAATAAAGAGATTAAAATATAAGGTTTATAAGGTAAAGTGCTATAATAATTGTAATTTAAACTAATTTCTAAGGAAGTAAGAGAGGACTAAGAGTGATTTCCCTTTAAATATATAAGTCCCCAGCCTCCGCCAAGCCTCCGCACTAGGCCCGATTAAGCCGTAAGCCTACCCTCTATTCTGCTCCTGACACCTCTTTACACTTATTAAGCCTTTCCTGGCCCTCTTCGGCTTTTATTTATTAATAATTACTTATTGACTTTATAAATATTTAAATATTATAAATAAAACTACCCGAAATTACTCTAGGAGTCCCGTCTTTAAAATCATTTTAATTGCTTATACCGCCATTGTCGAACTATAAAGAATGCGTTTAATGTCTATATATAATTACTTACCTACTTATATTTAATGTCGTTCCTCGGTCTAGTTTCGATACTTTAAGAGAATATAACGTACCGTTTAAGGTCTGTATTCATACTAGCATTAGTCCGTTTCGGCCTTATTAATTACGTAGAAGTACGCTCGTAAGTTAATCTTGCCTATACGCATTTGCGTAATAATAGAGCTTATCGCCTTATATATATTAGTATATATAATAAGTGTCCCTTTTCTTAGCCGTACACCGAGTCTAAAGAGTTCTCGGCCGTGTTTAGTTATTTCTTAGCCTGCCTTTTACTTGTCTTTTATTATCTAACGGATAATAGGCTTTGTGGTTATTATTAAAATCTATAATAAGTCCGGTTTTAGTTATTATTTTAAGTAGGCCCCTATAATTAAAGTATAACCTGCGGCTTCTTTAATTACTCGATCGGCAACTTCGTTACCCGACACTCTAATATGTGCGGGGATTTAGCGAATTTAAATCTCTTATTTTTGATCTCGAAGCTCTTTAAGTGCGAAAATAGCTTTTACTAGAATATATTATCTTAAAGGATACTTAGGGTTTACTATAGCTTAAATAGCCGCTTAATTATCCGCAAAAAGAATACATTTCCTAAGAGCGCTTGTTATTACGTGAGCGTTAAGTGTTATTTAAAATGCTAATTGTATTTCTTTAAGCTTTATTATATATACAGTAGAAGTAGTCGATTTGCCTATATATTCCATTCTCTTTACGTTAATTCCTAAGAGCCGTAGCAATTAACGCTACGGCAGTAGCACCGACATAGCCGTTAATACCGCTTTTATTAATATAAATGGCAAAGGTTATTAATTCCGTGGTATTATACTCCTTAACTACGAGCTCTAGAAATTCCGCAATTCGAGTGAACAATAGAATCTACTATAATAATACAATATACAATTAGCGTTTCTTTAGTCAGTCGAGTTAAAGGTAATATTTACATTTTAAGATATTAGAGAATTAATTAAAGGGGCTTTAAGTTGTATTGCTATTCACGGAGGAAGACATATCTTCGTATAAAGGGGTAGTCCTAATTTACATTATGGTTTTAAGTGCAATTTATTCGAGTTATTATAGGAGTAGCAATAAGTGTACTGTAGAGAGGAAAACACCAAACACACAATAAGAGGGTAGCAAAGCAAGTGCCGGAGGGTAACCGTAGAAAATACCCATTTAACGAGTACTTAAGATATTATATATCTAAAGTATATAATCTATTAAAGGAAGGGAAAGGTATAATTTAAATAAGAAGGAAAAGTTATAATAGTGAAAATCGTTATTATCCTTAAAGGATATTACCTTAAAGGCTACTTTAAATATAATAAAATATAACTTAATTACGTAACAAATGGACCTTTAAGGTTAACCCCACCACATACGTCTCTCCCTTAGAAAACTTATATTTAACCTTAAGTAAAGAAATAAGAATTAATATTATAGCTTTAAAGCTTTAAATACTTAAAGAAAAATATGTTTAAATAAAGACAAGTAAATATTAAATGACTTATACCTCACTTTTAAAAGCAAACAATTGTCTCGCTTAATACCTTTAAATATTATCTTTTACTTTATTACTCTTTTTCTTTTCTTTCCTTTTTAATAACTTTATTACTCTTTTTTATAATACTCTTAAGAAAGCTTTACGCGTCTCTTTACACTTATATTAGTCTTTTCACACCTCTTAGCACTTATTATATCGTTTTTACTACTTAAATTTACCTTTTTAAACATTATATTTAAATAAACTTTAGTTTTAATAAAATTAAAATAATTCTTTTAAAACAAATTAGCGTATAACTAACATTTTAAATAAATTCTCGACTCCTTTCCTTACGGCGCAGAAACTGACTTTCCTTATAAAATAAAGATCGATCCTTATAACGCGTCGAATTCGTTAATATTCCCTTATACCTTAAGCTAACGTGTCTTTAATAACCCTACTCTTTTCTTATACTCTTACTTTAATAAATCTTTTATAAACCTTCTTAACTTCTTAATCGTTATTTAAAATAAAAGGAAATATATTAAAGGCATATTAAAAAAACAAGAATATATAAATATATAAAGTTAAAAGTAAATAAGTAATTAAAGGACGGTTTTCTTACCTTTAAAGTTTAAAATATAATAAAAAAATAAAAAAAAGCTAATTAAAATATCTCTTTTATTAACTTAATTAAGTCTTTTTTTTACTTTTATCTTCTTCTCTTTACTTTTACTTCTTTAATAAGTCGATATTAAATAATAACGAAGTTAATCTTAAGTAATTCCCTCTCTTTTTATTTTAACGGTTATTATATCGAATAAAAGCGCCGATAATATCTTAATAACTTTTTATTATATCTTCTTATTATTTTTTAATAAATAAGTAAATTATTATAAGCGGCTAAGATTTATTATATTTAAAAGGGAAAAAGAAGAAATACTATACTTTATATATTAACTTCGAGTTACTCAGTCTTCCTCGCGGTCTTTCTCTTTTCTTAACGGTAAGTTATAAAGTAAAAGCTTTTTAAGAACAACCCTTAAAACTTTAATAAGTTATAAGTTATCTTAAACCGCCTTTATCGTCGCTTTCCGTCGACTTGCTTTTTATTATTAATTAATTAAGAAGAGTAAAAGACTAAAAGTAAATTCTCTTTTATTCGACATTATTAACTTTTAAATTTTAATAATTTTTTAATATAATTTAAAAACCTAAATTAAAAGCGTAACTTTAATTGCCTTACTAAAATAAAAAGTATTTTTAACCTCGTTGCTTATTTTAAGCCTTTATTAACTATATTATAAGCAACCTCTAAACTAATAATGTCAAGCTTTCCAAAAGTCCTTTCTTATTAAAATAACCTCTTTTATTTAAAAATAAGGTTCTCTTTTAAAAAACCTTATATTAATACAACTCTATAATAACTTTAAGAGTAATAAAAACATATCTTAAACACCTTTATAAACCAGTATAAGCTAAGCCGAATTCTAAGTCTAAAGAAAAAGTAAATATATTTTAAAAGCAAAAGTAATAATACTCTTTCTTAATCGATTAATATTCTTAATTTAGGAGTCCGAGGACTAATATTTAATTAAGGGAAGCTCCTAACTTAAAGTCTAATTAATTTACTTAATAGGAAACAGCTTTATAAAGACAAAGTCAAAGGAATACTTATAAATAACTTAAGTACTCATAATAAAGCACTATTTACTCGCTTAAGTCCTCCGTAAAATTATTACCGCGACGGAACTATAGTAGCGATATTTAAATTTTAATAAGCGAGATTTTAAAACGGTTAAGGAAGAGGCGTATAATTTAAACTAATTAAAATCTCCCTTTACACAGAATAGTTCTACTTATTCTATCGTCTTAAAACTAATTAATTAAAACTCTAAAAAAATAAAATTGTCGTTACTTTAATACTTTAATACGTTGCTTAAAATAACTTAAGACAGGCTCGGCTTATTACGGTATTTAATCCGCTATCTTATACTTTTACTCTTAATTAAATTATTATTATTAATACTTAAACAACGTAGGAGCCCAAACCTAATAGCCGTCGATTAAGAGAACTTATAAAATCTAATAATAACTCTTACGTCAAACTTTAAGCTCACAATAACTCGACCGCTAATTTCTGAAAACTAATAATTTAATTAAGAATAAAGTACTTATAATATAAGGGGTTAAAGGCGTAAGGGAAATATAAAAAAGCTAAAGATTTATAATTTATTAACCGTATTTATTTTATTTATCTTTAGCTTAACCGTCACAATCTTAAAGTATTAAGCTCTGTTTTTAAGCACGCTATATTAAAATTATTAATATTTAAATAAACTTTTTATATTATTAATAATAAATTTAATAATCTTTATTACCGATATAAGGCAATTATAATAGCTTATTTCCCTCATAATAACCTATAGCCTGTCGCGCGCTTTATTATTTATTTAAATATATAAATTAATTTTATTTATTTAGCTTTATAAGCTTTTTTAAATTTTAAGTCGTTTAATTACGCGTAACTTTTTAGTCGTTATATATTTTCTTTTTAAATTAATAGCTTATTTACCGTAGCCTTAAGAGCTGTTTTAATTAAAGTAAATCTTTTTTATTATAAAGTATTTAAGTAATATTAAAGAAGAATTTCTAGTCTTCGACTATCTTCAGGGACTTATTATATAAGCTTGCTTCGGCAGTGTATCTCGGGGGGTTATTGTCTTTAGCGCCTAGCCTATTAATACATTAAGACTATTAACGCTTTAAAACGACTCGTCAAAAGAACTTTATTTAACTTATTATTTAACTCTTTATAAAATTTAATAAGGAATAAGTATTTAATTAGATTTTATTCTTTTGTGGCGTAAGCTATAGTCGACTTAATTTAATTAAATTATCCCACGGGACTAAAACTCTCTTTAAGTTTCTTAAGGGCTTCTTTAGCTTTATAACGTATTAATAATTACTGTATTTATAAGTTTTTGAGCCTATACGTTTAGCGTCAGTAATATTGAATTATTCGAAGGGCAGCTACTATAAATACATTATTTAACTCGACTAGAATACTGGTATTATTATTACGGAACGACTTATGAATACAATCGAAGGGTATTTATAAATATAAATAATATTTAAAGTACTAAGGGGATTTTTCGTTATTTAAAAGAGAGCCCTTAATATTTTAATATATACTTTTACTATTATGCCTTAATTTTCGTTTCCTCCGTAAGATATAAAAAGTACGTCCTCGTTATAATTTAACGTTTAATAACGCTAAGCGACGAATTATAAGAATTATAATAAGGAATAGTTAGTAATATTAATTATAGCAATTAAGCTACTCGCTGGAAAAATAAGTAACGACTTAATATTGACTTTATTTCGCGTGAATTAGCCTTTTAAGTATTTTAATAATAATTTTATTATTTTATATAACTTGTTTTATAAGCTCTTTAAGGTCTTTAAGGCCTTATAAATTTCGCTCCTCGAGACTGAGTTTAGGCTAATCTTTATTATTATTATATTAAGTTATTATTAAAAGCTTATCGTTTTTATAATAAATAAAACGCTTTCGTTTATAAAATAGCTTAAGGTAATTAATTATAAAAGTACCGCGAAAGAGTATACTATTATTTTTTAGCTTTTTTAACTTATAATAACTCTTTTTAAAAAAAGCCTTATAAATTTTATAAAGTCTTAATTATTAAAAGTTAAGCTTTTTACTCTTTAATATATTGATTTTTTAAATAAAATCGTGCTTAAAAATTAAATCTTTAACTTATAATAGCTTATTTTAAATATCTCTTTTTGCGTTAAAAGCTTCTTTTCCTTCTTATTTACGGCGTGTCTTTTAAAGCTTAGCTTCTTTTATATTATTATTTCATATTTAATATTAAAGAGTTTAAATGTAAATTAAATTATTAATACTCTTAATATCTTTTAAAAAAAGGCTTTTTTAAATAAGATAACGTGTTTTAATAAAAAGAACTAGTTCTTTGTCGTAAATTATATAAAAGGAAGTATAGCTTATAGGTTTATAAACTATAATGCAGTCAGTAAATAAAACCGTTAATAAATTATTTATTTAATTTTTTTTTATTTTAAAAAGGGCATTCTTAATAAGGCTATATCCCCGCTCGATTATGTTATTAGCTTTTACGTTATAAGCTAATATTTAAATTCGTTAAATTTTTACTTTATTTAATAAGTTAACGACTTCGTTTATATTTTCTATGCCTTCATCGACTATTAGCTTTTAAAATAGCCTGTGTCGGCAAATAATATTTTATTAAATGAAATTAGCGATGCCTTTAGCCTCCTTCGAAGTAAGCGCCTTGGCTTCGACTTAACCGCTTATATCGTCTTAAGCGATAACGAGATACTTTTTCCCGTTTTATATTAATATAAAAGTAATATTTAGCGTTTATTTTTCTATAAGTCCGTTTAAAGTAATTAAAATTATAAACTCTTTTTGTCGCTTAATATTACGTAATATATATTTATTATATATTTTAACGAATTTTATAAAGTTCTTAAAATAACCCTTTTAAAAATAACGCTAAAAAATACAATAATATATACTTTTTCTTCCTTTATAATTAAAGTTATTATAACAGCTTCGCAAAATATATACTTTATTTTTATCGATATTAATAACGAGTTTAATAAGTACGCCTTTTAATAAAAGTTTTTAAATACGCTAATTATAAACTCTATATAATAATGCTTTTTTTTTAAATATATAAAAGGCTTTTAAGTTTATACTTTTCAAAGTCTTAAGCGTAATTAAATAAGTAATTATCTTTTAGTAATACTTTTTATAATATTTTAAAGATATTAATAAGTCCGCTTCGCTTTCTTAATCTATATATAAGTCGCTATTAAGTATTATTTAATTATTCGACTTATCTTATAATTCTTAGACTTTTCGCTTTATATTAATAAGAATATTACGTCTTTAAGTTAGCTTAAGGTCATCGAAAGTCTCTAGCTCTTTCATTAAATCTTCCGTGCTTTCCGTTTTTTTCGAGTAAATTCTAACCGTATTAAGCTTAGCTAAAATCTAATCCCTATTGTTATTATTTTTAATATCCTCCTTAATATCTTTAAAGTATTTAAGTTTTCTTAAAAAAGTATTTACTATTATGTGCGTAACACCTTTAATATAGCGTATTTTAAAGTCGAAAAGCCTAATCTAAGCAAATTAATAAGTGAGCATTATATTAAAGTAATCATAAGTAGCTCTTTTAAGTTAAATAATAAGAGTATTTACGTCAGTCTTTATAATAAAATAAACTCCTATAAGTTAGATTTTGAGCTTCTTAAGAATTAAAAGCATATCTTTATATTCTCTTTTTATAACGTTATAATCTCGTTTTACCTTCGTTTAAAAGCCGCTCTTATACTTTATCGGTCTAAGCTTATCGTTTTTTAAGTTACGCTAACTAAGGAAACCACCTTATTCGACTCCGTTAAAGTTTATAAAAACGATAATTTTGCTAGCGCCCTTAAAGTAATTAATCTTATAAAGCATTAAAAAGAAATACAAAATATCTTAAAAGGTTTTTATTACTTAGCCGTAAGTTACGGGGTTTTACATAAATTTAATTCTTTTTTTAATAAAGTCGTATAACGGCTTAGTTAATAAACGAAAGTCTTTAATTTAAATGCGGAAATAAGTAATTAAACTTAAAAATCCTTTGACTTTTATAACGTTCTTAGGTTCTTTTCATTTCTATATTTTAACTAAGTATATAACTAAAGGTTCTCTTTCTTAAGAGTTATATACGTAGCCGACGACGTTTATATTATTACAATAGAATTGCGATTTAAGGCCTATAATAACTCTAGCGCGCTTAAGGCGTTTTAGCGTCTTATTAAGGTTAAGAAGGTATTTAAGGACAAATTAGTAAATTTTAGGCCGTACTTTCTTTTAATTATAGTTTATATATAGTCCTTTTACACTAACGTCGTTTAAAAACGGCATTATAATAAAAGGCATAATATCTTTCAGTATTCTACCGATTGTTTTTATAAATTAAGTAATAAAGTTTATAACTTCTTAAGATAACGTCGTGTTTCGGATTAATCTAATGTTAAGTATAAAAAAGGCCGTTATATCTTGGCTATTTTAATGTAATATTTATTAATTATAACTTAAGTATAAGTTTATTAGGCTTACGATATAACACCTTATATATTCCTTTGAAAATTCGTTAATAAAAGGAAGTAAGTTAACGTCTCTTAAAGTAATTACGTTAAATATAATTATTAAGTTAATTAAGTAATACTTTCTTAATTCCTTCTTCTTAATTAAGAACTAAACGTTATAATATAGCCCTTTAAAGAGTTCGAGAACCCTACGTTTGAGTCTGTCTTTTATTATCTTTTTAACTTTAAGAGTTAACGCTTTAAAAAGTAAAAAGTATAATATTTACTAAGCTTTATAGTTTACCGTCTTAATAACTATAGGTAGCGAAACATCTTTATAAAACTTCTTATATTTAATTTAATTAAATATAATAATATCTTCTCGATTCAATATAATTTCGTTAAAAAGGGCTCTCTCTTTTAGTTATAATATATCTTTAATATTTAAAATAATAAGTCGCTCTTCCGTAATCTTAAATCCGTGAGAAAAGCCAGTAAAATAAAGGAGTAAGATATCTTAATACTTCTTAGCTTATTCTTAAGGAAAGTCTCTTTTTTTAAAGGCTTTATATTAGTTTTTACGGCCTTCGGGCGCATCTCTTATTTTATTTATTTAATTTATAAGCCTAATCTTTTTATTTTTTATTTTATATATAATATAAACCCGCGAAACTTATTTACGTTTTTTAAATAAAAACGTTATTAATAAAGTATTATAATTTATAATAAATTAAAAAGTAGGCTTAATTTTCTTAATTAATATAATATTAAACACGCGTTCTCTGCCAAAAGGAGCTTTAATAAAGTCTTTATAAAGGAGGTAATCGTAAAGGTCCGTTTTTAAAATTATAAATTCTCGCTTTATATATTCGATAGAAACATATAAGACGTCCTCGAAAAAGGAATTGCTTTTATTATTAAAGGTTTTTTTATCCCTCCCGTAAAAAAGCTTATCCTCGAGCTTAAAGGAAGTATCCTTTAGAAAGCATTTAATAATA
The DNA here is from genome assembly GCA_020746875.1 of Rhexocercosporidium sp. MPI-PUGE-AT-0058. Classification (NCBI taxonomy): domain Eukaryota; kingdom Fungi; phylum Ascomycota; class Leotiomycetes; order Helotiales; genus Rhexocercosporidium; species Rhexocercosporidium sp. MPI-PUGE-AT-0058. Next base: position 453,687 of record JAGTJL010000023.1, read on the forward strand.
CTAACTATAAAGCTTTAATTATAACTAGTTACTCGTTTCCCGAATTAGTTTTAAACTTTAAATAGTTTAATTCCGGATTTAATAATATTTTATTAATTTAACTTTTAGACTTCGCAGCTTTAATACTTTTAGCGTACTCCATAAGTTTAATTATTTTAATAATAGTAATTAATCGCGTAGTCTTATTTTATAAGTTAGCGTAAATTAGACCGCCTTTCGTATTAAATAAGTATTTAAATAAAACCCGTGTAATTTAAAAGAATAAAAATTTAAGAATAATTTTAATACTTAAGATATTTATAATATAAAACTTAATAAAGATAATATAATTTTCTATTATTATCGGGACGTTATTCACATATCTTAAAAATCGCGATTTTACGCCTATAATATTCTTTAAGGCTATAAAGTCGCTTTTTATAATAAGGACTTTTAATTAAACGATAATATTATAAAATATATAATTGACTTCTACGCCGGAATTAAAAGTAGCTTAAATATCACTAAGTCTTGTTTTCTTAAATATAATAATTATATACTTTAGCGTTAAAGAGTATTATTTATAACTTAATCTTTAAGGTATGTCGATTAAGTAAACTTTAGCGGTTAACAATAAGTCGACTTTAAGTTCCTCTTTTAAAACTATTATTCTTTAAAGCGCTATTAAAATAGCGGTTAAAATTATGAATACTAGGCTAAAAAAAGAAATTAAGCTTAATAATAACTAAAAAGTTAACTTTTAAATTAATATTTCTTATATTAAGAAGACTTAATATCTTTATTTCCTTTATTAAACTTAAAGCTTATACGTAAGTTTAACTCAAGACACGGTAAAATAAGTAATAACTTATTATTCTTATTTAAAGAAAATACGTTTAAACTATTATAAAGCTCGTAGTCCTCTTAATATAAAATCCGAAGTATTAACTTAAAGTAATAAAAGGCGTTAAAATATAATATTATTCTCTTTTTAATTATAATCTTAAAAAGCTTCTATATACTTTATAATCTTAATATTAATAATAGCGATTTAGTCCTAAATCTCTTAATTAATAATCTTTAGTCGACTTATTCTTAATAAATCAATTAAAATAAGGATTTCTTTTAAAATTAAGTTTTTAAAAAACTCTTTTTAAATAAAAAGCTTATTTAACGTATTATTTAACGTGTAATTATTTTGCGACAGCGCCTAATATACGCGAGGTCGGCCTAAAATCGCCTTAATAATAATAAGTAAATTACTTTTAATGCGTTTCTAAATAGTCTTTATAAAGGGTAGTTTAGTAATAATCAGTCCTTTTCGACTCACAATTAAAGTAACTTTTTTTAATTTTTTAAAAATAATATTCTTATTATTATTCCTTATAATAATTTAAGTAAGTTTTGCCTTAAGTGCTTTAATTAAAAGGTTTACGTTTATAAACTCTTGAAATCTAATAGCATTCTTAACTTTTTCGCGAACTTTTAATCTTTTATAATTAGCTTAAACTTTAAGACGTTCTTAAAATAAGGTTCCGGTTATATATAATTCGGCTTTTATTATTACTTTAAAAGTAGCGGCATTTTGTCGTCTTATTTTTATAAATATTATTTTAAAGCCATTATTTATTTCTTTTAAATTAAAAGTAATAAATACGTTTTAAACGTTAATTAATTTTATTATATTAAAGAGTTAAACAGCGAAAATGTTTAAATAGTCCTAGGGCTTTTAACTTACTTTTAATATTAGTCCTTTTAAGGCTGACTTCGATATAATATTTTATTAAGCTAAAAGGGCTTTTTAAGCGTCTTAAAGCTTCTTTTAAATTACTTTTTCTTTCCGCCTCGAGTCTAAGTCTCTTTTTATATTAATTATTTATAAAATAAGGACTTCTCTCCTTAATTTGTCCTAAGGAAATTAAACCGCTTAAGCTTTTATTCCTTCCTTTTAAAGGCTTATATAAATATAATTATCTTTATTCTTATAGATAATTCCTAAATTAAGTTATTTCTTAAACTCGTGATATTAATTTTAATATTTATAAAATCCTTAAGGTTTAACACCCGGAATCGACTTATTAAAGTAAAAAAGGCATCCGGTGCTTATATTATCTTTTATATTATAACGTCAATTATATTTAAAACTTATTTTAGAACTTTAATAAAATACTTTAGCTTTTTTAAAGTATGCGATCGACTCGTAAATAAATAAAGCCTTAACTTCGGCTATTAACTTTAAATTCTTTCTTTTTTTTATAATAACGTATAAAATGCGTAAGTTATTTAGTCTTTTTATAATTATATTAATATCTCGTTTTATAATTTAATTAATATCGTAAGTCAGCTTCTTAATAATAAAAATAACTTCTTTTTAAATATGCCTTTTTTAATTTAATTTAAGATAAAGCATTAAACTTTTCTTAAAGACGTCGTTAATCTCTTAAGTTAAAGAATTGTCTTTATACTTTATAAACTCGGGGCGAGTTATAAAGTTAAGCCCCCCGAACTGTGCTACTAAAAAGGGAGTTTTGCTATTACTCGACCCGAGTCGAAGACGGTCGACCCGAATAGTTTATATAAATAATACTTCTTCTTTAATTAAAATGTCGATTTCCCGCTCGACTTAGAATAAGCCTTTTATTTTTATATATATTTTATTAAAAGATTATATATTTTTTATATTAAAAATATTATTATTTTTTATAAAAGTTCCGGCCTTTTGCCTTAAGTACTTAAATAAAGCTGTTAAAAACTTTATAATTATTTGCCGCTTTATAATAATTTTCTTTTATATATAGGCTCGATTAACCTCTTTAAAAGCTCGAAGAAACTATTAAAATTAAGATTTAAAAGCATTTTCTATAATATATTTAAAATTATTAAATATTCTCTTTAAGTTTTAAAGAATATAATAATATTATTTAAGGTTAAACGTTTAATACTCTTTTATAACTTTCTTAATTAACTCTTAATAAGTGTTATTAAGAAAATCGGGGAGCCACTTAATGTTTTGGCTTATTTCGAGAGTGCAGTAGTCTACGACGTATTATTTCTTTTCGGCGTTATTTATAATGCCTTAAGCCGTAAAGAGCTACTTTAAGGTCTTAAAAAACTTAATAATATTATTCTCGTTAAAATATAAGTAGCTAAAGGTGCCTAGGGTTAATATGGCTTAAGCTATTATAAAATAAGGAAGTCCTTTAATAAAGTCCGTAGTAAGTCGTGTGGCTTAAGACATAAACTATTAAGACGTTATATTATTAAAGGTAAGTTTATAATAATAACTATTTAAAGCCTTATTTATTCCGTATAATATAAAAGTTTTAGTAAGTTTATATTATCTTAGCGCAAGTCGTATTAATTAAAAAGCTTAAGCGGAAGTAGCTTAAGCCTAAAGCGGTACTATATAGCTTATATTAGCGGGGTTAAGTCCCCCTTGCTTTAAAGGCGAATACAATGTAAATTAAGAGTATATAAGCTAAATAAGTGTTATATAAGCCGGTAGAACTTAAGAGGCGGCCTGAGCTCTTATACTAGAGCTTTTTAAATGGCCACTGCCTTAATTATAATTGAATATGTCTTGTCATAAGTTATTACCGCCGCTTCTGTTTCTCTTTTTTCTTTTATTAATAGTTGGAGCATTGTCTATAAGTATTCCCGGTAATTACAATAAAGTAGAGTTAATAATTCCAGCGATATTAGGCTTTATTAAAGGTCTAATAAGCACAAAAGTAAAAGAGCTTATAAAGCCTATAAAGCCAGTCTTAATAATAGAGTAGTCTATAGTCGGGGTCGCAGAGCTTTCTTAAGTTATAAAGAAGTTATTAATAAGTCGTTTAAACTCCTTACCCTTTGAGTTGCCGCTAAAGGCGTTGTTTTTAATATTATTTTCGAATATAATTAATTTTTCTTAGTGAAATTAATGATTTACTAAAGAATAAATACGCTTAATATTATTAATAAAAAAGTTAAAGATATAATATATTATACTAAAAAAGGAAGAATATATGAGCTCGAGAAAATAAAAGAGATATATAAATAAAATATTAAGTTAAAAAGCCTATAACTTTAGGCTCCTCTTAGGGTAATAAAGCCCAAAAGACGCCGAAGTCTAGGCCTTTTATCCTTATAATAAACAAACGTATAAGCTTAAGTAAAATAAATAAATCTCGCTAAATATTAAAACTTTATTATTATTAAAGTTAATCTCGGCGTAAAATGACTTAAGACTAAAATTAATTAAAAAGGCATAAGATAAAACCCCGTATACCTTTTTATTAGACTCCGTCTCACTAGCCTTAAGTAAGCTATTAACAAAAAAAAAGAAGAAAAAAGTAATAAATACGTTTATTAAAAGTGCGGTCGGCGTTGAAATTTGCCGAATTCATTTTAAATAGTCTACTTTTTGTTTTCCGAAGTATTGAATATACTTTAATATCGATTAAGGCGTTTTTAATAACGTAATCCGGCTATTTTCGGTCCGACCTTCTTAATATTAATACTTTATATACTAGAGCTAGCTTTTTTAATAGTTTAAGTACTTTTATATTAAAAGTAAATGGTTTCTCTTCAGACTTTTTATGCTTCTCATTATACTATAAGAGACTATCGAGGTGCCGTATTTAATTCTACTTTAAGGGTTAGGAAATCTTTAAGTAAATAAGTTTACACTAGTTCGAGCACTTGTCGGTTTCGGTCCTTATAATTAGCATAAGGGGCCTTTAAGCTTTTCTACGTACCTTACTCTAGCTTTTCTACTTACTCCCTGCGTCGGTTACTAAAATATATAAAGGAGAAAACACTAAATATATAACAAAAGGGTAATAAAGCAAGTGCCGAAAGGTAACCGTAGGAAATACCCATTTAACGAGTACTTAAGATATTATATATTTAAAGTATATAATCTATTAAAAGAGGGAAAAAGTATAATTTAAATAAGAAAAAAAAGTTATAATAATAAAAATCGTTATTAACTTTAAAAGATGTTGCCCTAAAGGCTACCTTAAATATAGTAAGATGCAGCTCAATCACGTGACAAATGGACCTCTGAGGTCAACCCCACCACAGTACTTCCACGTCCACAGCCGCTCCAGTAGTTATTTAAAGGCTTTAGTAATAATCTGCGCTACACGTCTTTAGATTCGAGCGATTGCGGCTACTATAACACTGCCCCTGCCTCTCCCTTTACTCTCTGGAATATGCTATACCGAGCAGCCATAAAACATTTAAAGTATAATTATTATTTTATATACTTATTAAAAGTTAAATAACCTAATACCTTATGTTAATAATGCGAGTATTAATAAAGCAGACAGTCGTTATATTACCTTAGCCTTAACCTTTTCTTAATAATAGTCCTATTAAAGTCTAGAGTCTATTTAAATGCTTAAATATCGGCATAATAATAAGGCATTAATAATAGCGTTTAATAAGCGGAAAGGGTAAATAGAGTTTGCCTTAAGATCTTTAATAAAGTGCATAAGTTCGTACTTCGTAGGTGCGAACTATAATTTATATTATAATGCCTACTTTTCCGCGGTTTAATAAATGACCTTAAAGGTTTTATAATTACGTTATATTAACGGACTTACCGCTAGGATAAAGGGGTCATTAATATATTCTACAGCTTCTATGTCCTCTGTCTTATATGCCTCGATTAAGTCCGCCTTATAAATTAAGTAAAGGATTAATAAGAAAAGAAATCCTTATAATATTCCGGTTTAAATAAGTATTAATAATGCCGTATATTCTTAAAGCTTAAATATAAATAATCGATCCCTTAAAAAGGAGTCTATCCATTACACAAGCGTGTAATTAACTTGTCGTTTCCTTAAGTTGTGTAATAGCCGCTGTCTTAAGACGTTATTAAAAGCTCTTAAGACATTTAAAAAAAGTAAAAACGCCACTTTTCCGTCGGCTTATACTTTATATATAGTTATAAAAGGAGGTATATTATATAGTCCGTTAATATAAGCTTCCGACTTTTAGTATAACGGCTTAAAAAGAGGTAATAAGTGTTAGCGAGGTAAGTTAGCCGGTTGGCGACTATAGCTTCCAATGCCTTCCCTAAAGTGTTAAGAAAAGCAATCGGTCTATACGACTTCGACTATATATAATCGTTCTTTCCTAGCTTCCAAAGGACTACCGTAATAAATTCCTTAAAGTGTGTAAGACAGTATCCCTATTAAATACATGCGTTAAAAAGCCTATAAAGGGTTAGAAAAAGAATGTCTATAGTTTTATATAAAATAACATTTAAAATATCGTCGGTACTAAGTGTCTTATTCAGTGCGGCTTTGCGTACTACCTTTTCGATTTCTTACGACGTGATTTCCAGGCATTTAATAAACAAAAGGTATTCGTATTTATTAATATCCAAGAGGTTAATATTAATTAATAATAAAAAGAAAGACTAGCGTAAAGTCTCCGCCTTTTCCTCTACTTAGTGAGTAAGCTCTCTATTTAGTTTAATTAATGCCGGGGTATATGTAAATATTATAATATATCGGTTTTTGGCCTACTTAATTAGTTTTTAAATACTCGAGTCTAAGGTCGATGCTTTTTCTACTTTCTGTCGATAGGTATTACGAAGGGTCTTTTAAATATATCGGCCTTTTCCGTTGCGTGCCTTTTAATATACTTTGTAATTGTCTTTATGTCTTATTCGTTGCCATTTTCGCCGTAACTACTAGACTTCTCTATAAATGTCTTTACATTCCTAATCAAATCCTAAGATAAAGCGCGACAATAGATTTAATTATAATATTAAAGCCTCGATCTTAACTTAAAAGGCATTAATAATTAAGCGCACGTATTCATTAATGCTCTTTTTATCTTTAAGCTTCGAGGAGTTAGGCACTTTAAGGAGTCAATCCTTTAGCGTTTATTAAAGTAACGGCACGTCTATCTTAGCCTATAACTGTTTCCTAAATAAAGCGGCATATTATTATTTCTAGTTAATAGCTATTTCGATTAGCAAATGGTCGGAGTCGTAATTTAAACTTAAGTCCACTTTATAATAAATTGTACGAAAGGCTATCTCTTCGGTGGCAAAGGCCAAGTCGATTATTAATTCGCCATCCTTTTACTTATGTATTAGGGTACTTAATATTATAAGTAATTAGAAATGAAAGTCTTCGATAATAATAAGCAAAGTTTAGGCGGCCCGGATTCCTTTATTAATATATTAGTGGTTTTTCGACTAAAGGGGGTAATAGAAATTAAAGTCCTCGAACACAAGGAATTCATTTTAAGGATTTAACTTATTAATAGCGTCCCTTAAGTCAGAGACCGTGTTAATTATTACCTCATTATAAACGTTAAAAATGCAAAGTTTACTACTTATAATAAAGTTAATAATCTCTAGCGCGATAGTGTCTTTAATAATATATAACACGGTCTACGTGCTTAAGTCGGTTCGTTTATTAATATAAAAACATACCCTCGTCATAGCGTTATTAAAGTAAGTTAATTAAAAATGGGTTTTAAAAGGATAATAGGTTATTAAAATAAATGAGTTCCGCTAAAGTTTTTAAATTATTAAGACGTCGTATTTTAAGGTCTTCGAGTTCTGGAATAGGCTAGCGAGAACGACGTCTTTTGACTTTTGAACGTTATATTATAAAATACGCAGCTCTTAGTATCCTATTATAGACGTAATGTTAGGTTGGCACTATTTATAAAGGATTAACTTCGAGTTATTTAGGGATTTAATAAACGGATTAATAATTTAAAATCCGATTAATGGGTTAAGGTTTCCGTGTGTGTTTAAGTTAAGGTAATAGAGCTTTATTTCCCCCGGGTCTCCTGGCGTACTCTTAGGTTTCGTTAAGCATAATTTAATTTTCTTATATATTTACGTAATTTTATTATAATTATAAAGTCTTTACCGTAGTATACGTATACCTTTCTATATTAAGTAATCGTTAACTCGGCGTTATATATTAATTAATCGCTATAAATTTCCTAATATAAAGGACATTTACATCTTTTATAAATGTTCCCTCGGGCTATATAAGTATTTATTATCATAAAGATAAGTAGAGATGACGCGACTTCTATTATATTATACATTTACTCGTTCTTATTATTAGTTATGTCGTCAAGCTAGTTGCCTACGTCTTATAATGTAAACGCTCTTTTTATTTTAAATAATTAAAATTAATTATCTTCTAATACTTAAATAAAGAAAAAGAACTCTCCTATAGCTAGGACTTATAAGTCAGTTAATAGGTCTAGCTATTATATAAACTCTTATTATATTATTAGCGTTATTCAGTCCTCTTTTACTAAGACGGCGCCAGGTATTCGTATTATTATTGCTTTAAAAGGCTTATAAGCTCTTATTTATATTTATGTTTATAAAAGTAATTATATTATCTCCGACCGGCCATTAAATTAAAATCCTTAAGGCTTAGTCCGTCCAAATGTGCTGGTATTTGGTACTGCGGGTTCCACGGCTTCCTCTAGCCTTTAGGTTATTATTTAGGCCTAAATAAAAGTTGCCGGGATTCGGGTTATTTAATTAAGTATACGGTTGCGTATAATAATCTCTTTTATTCGTTTATTGTTATTCTTAGGGGTGTCGTCCTTAAATAAGATATAATAATAAATACTCCGAATTTATTTTACTTATTTTATTCGTTCTATTTCTTTCTTTTTTATTAAGCAAGCATTACTTTATATTATATAAGCACTTTTATAAATTATACATTTAAGAGTAAAGCTATTTATTTTCTTTTATTTATAGTTCTTAATCTCGTATAGTTCGGCATAATAGCCGCATATTTGAATTACGTCACATTAAGTGCTAATATAGCCGTAATTATAATAACGGAAGCATTACTTAACTTTACAAACGCAATTATAAAGTTAACACACGTGGATTTGTCCTTTTTAAACTATCCCGGCGTAAATAATAACGTTGGCCATCTCGAGGTCTATAAATTCAACCACAATTAAGAATACGCGCTTAAAGGGAGATTCTTTAATTAACCATCCAACAAAAGGTATTTCTGCCTTAAGAATAATTATGTAATTATCTACGAGTATCCGCTAAATAATTGTTATCTAATCTTTAATATTAATAAAATTAATAAAAATGCCGTAGACAATTACCTTATATATTAGTATAATAAGTTTTACGTGTTCTCCAAGACCTCTAATCTAGCCTTTGTGCTCCTTAAGCTTTTTTCCTTCTGCTATAAAAGTTATAAATATTTATATATTACCACTTTTAAGTTAATATATAACGACTATTTTTATTAATTTAATAGCTGCGTTGTCGCGAATCGATGTCTCTATTTATTGTCTTAGTTTAACAATAGAGAGCGTCCGGAGTTTTTAAGCAATTCCGTAGTCCTTTAGTTTAATTATTATTACTTAGTCTTTATATATTGTGACTGTGGATTAGGCCTTAATAATACGCGTGTCTTATGATATTAATAGAAGTATAAAAGAGCCTTTAGCTTATGTAACTACCTACGCCTAAGTTATACCTACAGCTTTACCCCTACTAAAGTTAACTACTCCTACTAAAGCAATATTTAACCTCACTAAGTTCTTAATAATAGTAATATCTCTTTATATACTTTATATGCACTTAACGGCATCTTAAATATAATAAAGAATCTCGTTAATAATAAGTTAATAAAACACCTTGCCGATAAGCGCAATCGTTAATATAATATATAGCTATATTATATTCTATAATACCTAGTTCTGCCTTCCTCTATTTACGGCCTACAGCTAGTTACATACTTCTTAAAGGTATATAGCGTACTTGTTAATGTGCTTTAAGCCTATGTTAACCTACGGCCACTTAGGCGCCATTATTACATAATTCAACGCGTTTACACGCGTTAAAAAGAGTAATCGCCTAAGACGACACTAGTTCACTATAGAGAATGCAAAATATCACGCGTTTCCAAAAATTTATTCTGAGCTATTAGTGGTGTTTTTCGGACTAATGTCGCTTATCCCCTCTAGTGCCACCAGAAACACCATCCTAAAGAGCCTGTAACAGCCTCTGTAAATTAAGCGAGGAACACCAAATTTAGGCGACGACAGCCTATATTTTACTAAGTATTGAAAAGTAACGATTTCGCACGCAATTTTATCCTTTTTAATAATATAACGCAAAGCAATTAATTAAGTTATAAAAGTTGACTTAATATTCTTTATAACTAAAGCTTAAAGAAGTTCTTTTACTCGGCCGGCCAGCATTTACAGCGATTTCGGCTAGAGCTACTCTCTTCCTCGGCTGGTCTTAATACCTCCCCTCTTTATAAGCTACGCAATTAGCTCGTATAAGCATTTTAATTAAGATATACTAATAAACTAAAACCTCAAAAGCAGTCCTTAATAGGCCTGAAACTCGTCGTTTTCGTGTACCCGATACATCTTCTCTTATAATAATTAATAACTTTATAAGCTAAATACAGAAATCGTTTTAATTTTTTAAATTAACGCTCTCGACTTCGTATTATAAATGCTAACAGATTAAGTAATAATTATTAAGTATAACTAAAAGCAAGAATTAATAAGTGACTTAAATTAATCCGAATTTAACAGTTCGTAAGCCATCGTTATATCCTTATAGCTAATCACCGATATCGACAGCTCCTATATATTCGTTATAAATATTATAAAAAATAAGAATCTCAAGAGCTTTCGTGGCATAATTACTAAAGGGACGCCGATTAATTATTGCATTCCCGGCTATCTGTTTCGATCGTTTTCGTACTCGTAGAACCGTCGACTTTCTATCTTAATATATCGACATTATAAAGGCAAAAGCTCCATTTTAAAACCCAGTTTAATTGACTAGATTCGATGCAGTTAGGAACGCATAAAGCTCACCCTACGGTATAGCATTCGGTCCCTTTTCTCGTGTCTTTTTCAAGTCCACGAGCTCTTAGACTACCCCTAAAATAACTCGACATGTCCCGGTAGCAGCGATCCTTTTCTTTCGTAGGTACTCGAGTAATTACGGCGAAGTAAATAAGTTGTCGAGATAAACGTAATATATTACCTTCGAAAGCAAAGCCATAAGATATAGCACCATTATTTAAGTCGAATTAAATTGTGCATTTTTCGGAATATTATATATATTACCTTTCTTCCCTAATACGTAATACACCTACCGAAGGAAGAAGCCTTATTATATAATAACCTAAACCTTAATATTAATAGGGGTTAATTTATTTAAAATCGTAATAATAAGCTTACTCCGGCTAATATATTATTATATAGCCTCATCGACAGCAACCTATTAGCCAAGCTTTTAAAGCCGGAGATTCGTCTCTTAAATATAAGTATTTAAAGGCTTAGTTCGTTAATACAAATAAGCACTCTTATTATTAAATATTCGAAATCGTCGTCGAAGCTCCTGAAACCGGTTCCGTAAAAAGATACGTAAGATCTTATAAAATAAAATAATTCCTTTCGTAGACCAGTAATCCTCAATTAAGTTAAGAAGGTATATTGTTATATAAATACAAAAAGCTAAATATAAGTAGATTTCCTTCGTATAAATAGGTTCCTATGCCGCTGCTCGAGTTCCTGGTTTTCCGTTTCTTTTAAAAGAGTTTATAGCCTTAATAATCGTATCGATCATATCTAAGTTATAGTACTAAAAGAAGAGAGTAATAGGGTCCTTTAATGAATAATCCTCTAGTAAGTATATCTTTAGGTCGAAATCGTCAAGCTATATAAGCCGAAAACACGTTCTTGACTTTAATAAAAGCTTTACTTTAGGCCGTAAAATGCTTATATTAGTTGCATCTGCAATTATAAGTTCTGGCATCGCGAATGCATTCAAAAGTAGGTATTTCCTAATAGTAAATAAAAGTTTATTAATATTTTGATAATGCCCCGCACGGGGCCTAAACACCCCTGCAAATGGCGGCCGCTTCAAGGCACGTGCGCTGAAGAGATGTGCGTATGGCACCAGAGGGGATAGCAAGCGGCAGTTTCCATCGAAGTGAGCTTTGGTGATCGGGTGTGATTTACGCGGAGGCATTTACGTTAATAAAACCTTATTCGCTTAGGTAACACATTTCAGTCTGCACTATGTGATTTACTATTTATATAGGCACAGAAAACCTTGTAATTGAATTAATTCTGCGTTATATACCCGCGTGCTTTAAGAAAATATAAGTAAGTGACCTCAATTACCTCCGCGGCCCTTCTCCTCCGAAAATCGAAACTCGACTACTTAGGCTAGTAATTTAATTCCACTAAGCTCACGCCTGCTTAAATATAGCCTTATATTAAAGCTCGCATTTAATTTCTAATATCGTCGTTGCTAAATACTTTATCGCGTTAATTTTATACTAATAAAACCCTAGGGCCGCTTACTTATTACTTGCATTTTGCCATTTCTTGTAGTGTTCTTTATTTCCTTAGACTTAATGAGTTGTAGTTCTCGTAATTTATTCGATTCCCAGCTCTTTATTATGTTCGTGTCTTATTTAATTATTTGTTTCTTAAGTTTCCTTATGTTTTCCCCTAACACCTTTTTTAATAAGATATAAAATAAGGGTGTAAGGCCTGAATATATAATCGCGCGCTTCCCAAAAGGGATTATAATATTATTAGACTTTAAATAAATCGTAATAAAAAGGATCTAGCCAGGGCATATATTAATTAAATTTATTATTAAAAGAATAAGATTTCATACACGTCTATTGTTTAATTTATCCTTATCTAGAGCATTATTTAGAAACGATTAAGCCCCGATACCGTCCGCTGCTTAAGTCAGTCTTTATTAAATATATGACTTAACGTCTTACCTTAGTTTTGTAATTACTAAACCAAACGAATTCGCCGCGTACGACCCAGTCGAGCCTTATAATTATAAATAAGCTTTTTTAAGCTGAATAAGTAAGCCGCGATACCGAACCCGCTAGCTATTATTAAAACGCTCTCGTATTCGTTTATAACAATACTTATATTATGCGGTCCATTAAACACTACCACGGAACTCCGGAGGTAGCTATTCGCAGTATAATATAAAAGCTTTCGCGTAAAACCTCGCCGGGGTTTAACGAAGAGCTCAATTATATCTTGCTTCTTTAATATCCACGAGATTACTATAAATAGATAAGTTTATAAGAAGGACTAGAAACTAATAAAAGACATTTAAGGAATCTATAGATTTATATATTGCTTACTATCGATCTCAAGTCCTTTTTAATATTAAATACGTAAGTGTACTACCCTATAATAGTCTGTGATGGTAGTACGAGAAAAGTAATATTAAAAGATATTATTCTTATATATAATAAGAATTATTTATAAGAAAAGTAATACTAAAAACAGCGCTATTAAAAGATAAATATATATTAACAAAAAGGCTTCTTTTAAAAGAAGATGTCGCTAAAAGGAATAGATAATAGCTATTACAAAGGCTTAATGTATTTAAAGAAAGAGTTCGTAAAACAATCGCCGGAAAATCGGAAATGTTAATAAAATCAAAAGATAAAGTAATAATCCTTTATGTAAATAATCAGCTCTTTACTTAAAGCGAGATGAAATAACTTATTATAACCGCAAATAAATTCTAGGGCACGTTTAAAGGTAAAGATATCTTAAATTTAGCTATTACTAAAGTATAAATAATGCTTAATAAAAGCGTTATAATACTTACGAAATAGTAAATAAAGTATATATTACTTAAAGAAGTATTAAGAATATCTCTAAGAAATGCAATATATAGCCTAACGAAAAGAGATATTATATTTATAGTTACGAATATTCTTACGCGGCGGCCAATCTCGGCAACTGTGAACGCTAAAAACGTTACATAAAATGTATTCGCAGTAACGTAAATTAATTATATAATCATAACGGATAGACTTTATAGGCCTAAAAACTTATGTCGATGGACGAGCCTAAGGTATATAAGATGCCTCGATAATAAGAATATATAATTAACAAATTAATTAAGATATTTACAGAAATAAATTAAAATTAATATAGAAAAAATTCTAGCTGTTATTATTATATATATTTAGGTTTAATTTATAATGAAAATCACAGGCGTCCGTAATAGAAGAGGTTAGGGTGAACGGCAGTAAAGGCGTCGAGGAAGTGCGGGCAGGCAATCTCTAACTTTTAAATCTGCTTTTAAGTTGCTTTTATAAGCGGCCAAAATAGTAAAAAGTACTTAATACATAAAGCGGAAGCAGACGACAGAATTCAAGCTTTTAATAAATTTCGATACTCCAGATTTATTTATTAAATATAAAGCATTTTTACTTTACGACAGCTTTTTAATTTACGAAATTACTTTAAGAGTTTAAGTATATATAAATTAAATATATATTTATAATTAAGTTTATATAAAAGATAACAACCCGTAACCCTGTCTTAAAGCTTATATTAAGGCATATACTTAAATCTGCGCATGTCTAAAACTAGGTCTGTAGAAGAGCCGCCTTACCCGCCCTGTCCTTCTCCCGCAGTCGCTTGTTATGAGGGCATATACTTAATTTAAGTATGCCTAAAATTAAGAAGGCAGTACCTCACCCCTTTTCGAGCACTTGTCTTAGGGGTATATGCTTAATTTACGTATACTTAAGATTGAGTTTGCGTAAAATACCGTATTAGTACTTATATCCTTACCTTCACCCCCGCTCTTACCTCTTCTAGTGCTTATTATAAGGCATATACTTAATATATATATATTTAAGTTTATATAATAGCCCCTCACTTAGTTACTTGTCTTAGGAAATCATAATTGTATTTACGTATTCTTAAGATTAATCTTATAAATAAAGATTTCTTTGATATCGCTTAATAAAGTAATATATTAAGTTTACGAGTACTTAATTAAGTCTGTATACGAGCATATTCTCCGTATCGTTTATAAGAGGCATATAACTATTTTTTGGGTGCTTAGAATCAAGTCTGCAAATAAGGATATTCTCAGCGTCGTGTGTTAAGAAAGTATATACTTATCTTTCTTAAAAAGTTAGCTTACTTTACCTACTACTTATAAATAGTTAATATCTTAATATCTATTATATAATATTTTCTATTCCTTTACTGTACTGTAATAATTTGTGATTAAAGTATTTGCATTTATAAAGTAATATTAAGGAAAACTCCGAGGAGAGCCTCCTCGAGACCCAGTTTTTGGCCGTAGATTTAAGTATATGCTACGGAGAAAAGCGGTAATAGCGGGGAATCGTATCGTATCGACTTAATTTAAAGTATACGTAGATTTAAGCGTATATTCCTAAGGCAAGCGATGGAGATGATTTATTTATAGAAACTTAATCTTAGGCATATATCGGTTCAAGTGTATATACTTATAATAAGTGATACTGGAAAAACCTTTTAAGGAAATCCTTCTCGAGACTTGATTTTAAATATACGTAAATTTAAGTATATGCGCTTAAGATAAGTACTGGCGAGGTAGTCTTTCTATAGACTTATTTTTATTAAGTAAATATAAATTTAAGTGTCGCGCCCTAGCGCAGTCTACTGGTCATGTGTATGCTCTCGTAAGCACTCACGTATATATATACTCGGGTCACAGTCCTCTTTTGTAGAGGGTAACGCTTACTTTAATATATTTTTTAAACCCTTACTTTTTACGTTAATCGTAGAACTCTTAAACTACTAAAAGCCTACTTTATTTTTATATAATAGTTAAAAGCCATATCTGTCTTCATAAGCTACTTTTAGCATATATAAATTTCGAGCTTTAATTAAGCTTATTTAACTCTAACTTTATAATCTTCGTTTCCTTTTCTTACGCTTAAATCCTAACGCACTTCTTAGCGCGATTATCGAGATGTTATCGTACGACAGTCTTAGCGGTTTTAACGCAAATATTATATACTTAAAGCCTAAAG
This sequence comes from Rhexocercosporidium sp. MPI-PUGE-AT-0058, assembly GCA_020746875.1. Taxonomy (NCBI): domain Eukaryota; kingdom Fungi; phylum Ascomycota; class Leotiomycetes; order Helotiales; genus Rhexocercosporidium; species Rhexocercosporidium sp. MPI-PUGE-AT-0058. Next base: position 469,532 of record JAGTJL010000023.1, read on the forward strand.
ACTTCTCGTTATAAATAAATTATTTAACTCTCAGCGCTTAAATGCTTAAACTCTAGCCTTTTATTAATTTAAATACTTTAAATATAAAAATACTAATTAAAATTATTAATAAAAATCCACAGACCGCTAAGTAAATCACTTAACAAAAGAATAATCTCGCTAAATTAAATTATATAGTAAAGACGAACGAGTATAATAAATAACTCTAGAAATAAGCGCTTAATTATTACGTAATAGTTACGTCTTCCTCAGATTAAATAATTGTAAGCTTTAACGCTTTTATTGCCCCTCTTTCCACTCGACCGTACGAGCTTATTAAGATAACCGTAAAATTTTATTAAAAAGAAGCCGAGGCTAAAGCTAAAGCGTATATTATAAAGTACGTAATATAGCAATTATAAACCACAGTATACCTTAAGCTTTATAAATAAATTAAGAAAATAATAGGCCGCTAATTCTTTAATATAATAGCTATATAACTCGTCGCTAAGAAAAGAGTTAATATTTAAGTACTAATTCGCACGCTTAAGATAGTTTTATATTAAATAAATATAACGATTTAAACGATAACCCGCTAAGATTACTTATAATTTTTAAATACAAAAAACGTACAAAACTTAAAGGTTTAAATTATATAATATTAAAAGCTAATCCGTAAAGAAAACTTATATTATGTGCCGGAAGTGCTCGACATCCTTAATATTAACCTTTTTTTAATTATAATTAATAACTTTAATAACTTATAAGCTTAAAAGTACTTTCTTAAGACAAAAAAAGCCGACGAGCTCGGAATACCTCTTAAATACTCCTTGAAATAGCTCGCACGACTATTTTACTTTAATTAAGTCGATCGTTAATATTAATAGCTTATAGGTGGAAAATTAAAGCATAATCATTTCTCCACTCTTAATTTACGCTTTAATAATAATAAGACACCCGACTCGGAAGCTTTTGATTTATATAGCTAAAGATTAAATTAATTTAAAATAAAAGGAAAACCTATAGAAAAGGTATATTTATACTTAAAGGACAAAAATTATTATTAGTCTTCCTTAAACTATACTTATCTTTAAATAATAGTTTATAAAAAAGTATTTATTAAATATTAAAATAGAATAGTTTGTTTAAACTTAAAAATGAATAATTAATATTATAATAAGATTCGGCAACGGTTTACTACGCTATAATAAAAAGCTTTTCGTAGGCAAATGAGTTTAGACAAGCTTTTCCCTTAATTAATAAAAGATCTCTTAATAAAACTAAATAAATAAGGATTTAATAAATTAAACAAAAGGAAGTCTACCTTTCTTAAAAACCTATTAAATAAAAAAAGAATAAGCAGGACCCACGCGTACCTAGTGTTCTTGCCTAATTTAGTCGAGCATTTAGCTGCGAATATATACTCCCTTTGGAATTCACCTTATTCTTTATTAGACTTTACTTTACTAAATAACTATAGAATAACTAATTTAATTAATAATCGTTTAATATTATTAAAAAATCTTTTATAAAATCCACTCTTAAGGATTTAATTAAGTATAGGAGCTCTTAATTGCCTATTATTAAGCGCGGAACTCGAGTCATAAAAGGAGTACTTAAAGGTTTAAATAATAAATTATTTAATCTCACGCTTTACGACGTCGTAATTATGGAAAACTTTTATATTAATATTATCTTTAAAACTCGTCTTTATAAGACTAGTCTTTAGTTTTATAATATAAATTACACTTTAAGATGAAATAAAGAAGGCTTATTAATTAGTAAATATTATATAATACAATAACTAAAACGTAAATAAAACCTCGTTTTCTTTAAATATAAGCCACGTTTAATTTACTCTTCGAGTACTTATGACATACTCTTAAGCGCTATAGGAATTATAATGTTTTTAACGCTCTTTAAAAGAATGAATAAGTCGTATAAATTATTTAAAGATTATAAGCTTTTTAAAATAGACTTAAAGCGTATTTAATATTTATAAGCAAGCTATTTAAGCGCGAATGCTTTAAGGAAATTAATAAACATAACGAGAAATGTCAAAATTATTAAAGTAATAAAGAAAATTAAGTGCGAGTAATATATTTTAACTTATATTACTTAAGTAATCTTTAGACGTTTATTAAAAAGGAAATCCCTTAAACCATTTTAAAGAGTTACTTAAGATTTATTTAATTATTTAAAATACTAAAGCAATTACTCTTAGCTCCTCGTGCTCAAATGCGAATATAGTGGCTTATTTATTAATTATATATTATAAATAAAAGAATATAATAAAGTGTTTTAATATATTAAAAGCTTTAAAGCTTAGGTTCGAAAGTAATTTAGACTCTTAATATATAAATTCAAATATAATTAAGAGAAAGCAATCATTATAATTCGAGGATTTACGAGATATAAGAAATAAGCTAATAAGCTCGGAATTGACCTCGAGCTCTTACTAACGGCAACTTATAAGCTAAATAGCAGAGCCGAAAGAATTAGTCAAAAAGTAATTAATAAAAGTATTAAAATAAGACTATTAGCCAATCTCCCCGTGGATCTAAGTATTAAATGTGCACTCGTAAGGATTTATTTATATAATAGAAGCCTAAGGCAAGTAAATAACTGGCTGTTACTTATTAAAGTTAATAATAAGTAGTTTTGGAACTATTTTCGGTAATATAATCTAGCGCTTATTATAAGACTTACTATAGATTTTAAATTAAACTAAAATAATATTTATATATATAATTATAAAACGTATCTATTAATAATAAAGAGAGCTAAAGGATAAGATAAAAAAGCGTTTAAAACAATTACGTATGCGTATATTAAATATTTTATAAGTTTCCACGCTTTTAATATTTATAGGATTTAAGTGCCACGTCTTAATAAAATAATTATCACGCGTAACGTGTGCTTTAATAAAGATAACTTTTATATTACTTTAAGTGAAAAAGTAAAGATTACAATTTAAAAAGCTAAGTCTATTTACGATCTTATCGAGGAAGATGAGTTTATTATAAATTAAGCTATAATTATTAAGAATATTATTAAAAATATAATTATTAAAGAAAATAATGTAAATCTCTTAAGTAAAGACTTATCTTAATTATATATTAAACGAATTTAAAAATTAATTAAAAGCTTTAAGAGTCAGAACTCGAGGGTAAAAGAATATATTAATAGCTTAAGTATAATAAATAGACTTTTAACTTTGAAATATACTTTTACTCTAAAGGGCCCTCTTAAATAAAGTAAGGAATTAAGAGAAAATGCGTTAGACTAAGAGTTTACTTTAAATATAAAGCATAACTTAAAGGCATTCGACTCGCGTAAAAATATATAATTTATTAATCGAGATTCGAATGTATTATAAAATTAAGCGCGGGATCCGTTTTAATCATTATATATTAAAATTTAAATACCGTCAAGACCTCGATTATAAAAGGAGTTTTTAATAATAATTTTAATATTACATCCTTAAATTAAAGTATAAAATATTTAAACAACGGAAGCAAGACAAGCGAGAGTAACACGCTTTCAAACTATAATAAAAAAAACTCAATTAAAATCAAGTGCACCCACCAAAAGCTCGACAAAAGCAAAAAAGCCAGCTAAAAATAAAAGAAAAAGAGAAAGATTATAAAAAGATTAAAATAATAAAGTATTTATAATACTTATAACTATCCTTAAATAAACACGCCTTAATAAAAGCAATCTTAAGCTCGAAAGTGAGCTTAATCTTAAGAGTAATTAAATCCTCGATTAATATAATAATCTTTAGTTTAAAATTAATTAAATGCTTTAAGGGCTTATACTTAATTAGTATATATTATTAAAAGAATAAAATAATCTTCGAGATTTAACGAAGACTATATACTATGTAATTATAATAGTAATGTAAATGAGCCGTTAATTACTAAAAGAGAAGATCTTACTTTTAAAAATTAAAGTTTAAAATCTTTTATTTAAATTAAAATAATAGAGCGATTTTGAGAATTACTTAATAAAAGAGTAATTTAAAGAAGATATAAGCTTAAAGATAAGAATAATAAATAAATAAAGTTACTAGACCTTAAAAGTATTTAATTTAAGTACTATATTAACACTTGTCCCGTTTATATAAGTTTTTAAGTATAAGCTAGATTTAAAGGAATACATTTCAAAATATAAATCCCGAATTGTTATGCGAGGTAATCTCCAAAGTAAATTAACGATTATCTCCACATACGCTAGCACGCTCTTAATTAAATCCTTTTAAATCGCTATGGCACTCGCAGCTCATTTTAACTTAAAAGTCAAGTACTTCGACGTAATTAACGCGTTTATTAACGCTCTTTAAAATATAAACGGTAAAACCGTATATTATAAATTCCTTTTAGGTTTTAATAAGCTTAAATATATATTATAAGTTAATCGCGCTCTTTACGAGATGCGTAACTCTCCGTATTTATAATATAAATATATTAATAAAACATTAATAAATTTAAGGCTGATTTTATACTTAGAGGAACCGTGTATATTCACAGACCTTACTCATAAAATCCTTATTCTCTTTTACGTAGATAATATTTAAGTGTTTTACTATTGAGACAACTTAAAGCTTAAATAAGATTTTATTAAGCGATTAAATTAAGCGTACGATATATATAATCTTAAAGATATTAAACAATTCTTAGGGATTAAAATAATACGCGATAAAAAGCGTAAGATTATCTCTTTAGTTTATAGTTAATATATTAAGAAGATTACTTAAAAGTTTAAGTAAATTAATAAGAAGTGTCTTACGATACCGCTCCCTTAAATCGATCTTATTAAGTATAAGGGATAAGCTTTAAAGAAATATATTAAAGCTTATTAAAAGAGAATTAAGTCGGTATTATATATAGCGATTATTATAAAACTAAACGTAGCTTTTGCGACTATTTAACTTTTATAATTCGCGACAAATCCTAATCTAGAGCATTTTATAATTATATATTAATTCATTCGTTACTTATTTAATACGCGCTTTTTAAGCATTATATACGGAGGTAGTTAAGAGAAAGCGCTTTATATTATTTTAAATATATCTTTCGCAAATAACGTCGAAACTCGGAAGTCATTTTAAGGTTATATAATTTTATTATTTAGCGGGCTAATAATTTAAAAAGCATTAAGGTAATTTATAATTATTACGTTAATTATTAAAACAAAACTATTAATATTAAAATATATTAAAAAAAAAGCCATAGCTTTTTAACGATTCTTTTAAAACTTAACTCTTAATATTTATAAAACTTAGGAAATTTTTTATAATAATTAATAAACGATTAAACTAATTATAAATAACATTAAGAGGATTACTATTAAACTTCGCTATATAAATATTTAAAATATATGGCTTAAGTAAGAATATGCTCGTAAATCATTTAAAGTAATATATTTTCTAACCGTTAATATACTTATTAATAAGCTCACGAAGAATCTGTCTCGCTAGAAATTCGAGCTTTTTAAAGCACTTTTAAATTTTAATAATTATTAATCTTAAATTAAAGAGTTTTAAATACATTTATTAAAAGCATATTAAGAATATTTTTATATAATCTTTTATTTATAAAACTTTTTTAATTTAATATTTTAAGTATTCGCGCTCTAAAAACGCCGAACGTAAACGCGAAATCCAACCCGAGCTTAGGCAAAGTCTACTTAAATCTAGCTTAAGCCTAAGTAAAAATTATTTAAATCCGGCCTAAGCTTATAAATAATCCACTAAAAGCGCAAAAAATCCACTTAAGCTTAGATTAGTAAGTAGCTATTGTCTTTAAGACCTTCGCGAACTTCTCTAAACCTTATGCAAAATTATTAAACTCCGCCAAAAATCCCGTATTAATATTAATATTATTATTAAAGTCATCCTTTTTATTACGCTTTAGACTTAGCTTCTGGGAGTACATTAGAAAATCTAATTTTATGTCTTTATTAGACTTATTATTACTCGCCAAGTCTTTTATTAAAGCTTTTAAAGTAGTTTTATATTTCTTAATATTTTATGAATTAATTAATGAAATGCTCGATTAATCATAATGTAATTATTATACTTTTTTATTATTAGAGTTTATAGCTGCAATTAATCTTCTGCCATACTTAAGCACATCTTCCGTAGCGAAATCGCACTTATAACTAAAAGTATAATTATAATATTAACTTCTAGTAACGAAAGTATTAATAAAGTAATATTTATAATTACTACGGCCATAAATAGCAGCGCGAATATATAATAAATAAGGATTTACAAACTCCTTTTTTAAATCTTAATTAATATAAATAAAATAAATTATTAATAAAAAGCAAGCTTTAAAATAATATATATATATCTCGAGCGCGCTTAATAAGAGAGCGAGACTTAAATGAAGTGCGAGACGACTTACGTTTTTTCAAAGTTAATAAAAAATAAGTGCGAGTCTTAAAAGCAAGAAGAAGGGCAAGAAAGGGAGTCGAACTAAGACGCGAAACGCGCGAAATAAAAAGGATATATTAAAAGCTATTTTTATTTAATATAATAACGCTTTTATTTAATGTAACTAATAATAGTAAAGTATTAAAAGAACGCGTGGGAGTCTTCTTAAATAGCGAGCTTAATTTAGCACGAAAAGATTAAAGGAGAATTAGCTTATTATTAAAGTCATTAATAAGCATATTTTTATTTTTACGTAAAGAAAAATATTATTAATTATTTTTAAAATCTATTTTAATAACTAAACGAGTAAGAGGAGGATTATTAAGAAGCTTATTAACAAACTTATTATTAAACACTTCTTAGTTATTAAACTTATTTTCAAAATCTTATAATATAATTATTAATAATTAATTTAACGGTATTAAGGTCACTTAAAATTAAAAAAGAACTTACTTAGCGAGCTGCAATTTAATTATTAATGCGCGCAGTCGCTACTCTAGAAGCTTTAAGAGATATAATTAGTAATCGAGGAGAATTTATTAAAAGAGGTAAAAGATTAAAAGATAGAAAAAAGAAATAAATAAGTAAATAGGCACGCGAGCATAAAGTGCGTTAATATTAAGTAAAGGTTAATTATAATAATACAAAGGTCGATATATATATATCCCTAAGGGTGATTATGATCGCGTTATTACGGAACGGGACGCTTAAATTAATAATAAACCTATTAACTTAAGAGGCGGCGTATTATATAAGCTAATAAGAGGCTGGCACACCCCGTTGCGGCTTCTTATTATATATAGCAATTACTTTAAAAGGACTAAATTTATTAATTATAACTTAGTAACTTAATAATTAGACGGGACGACACGAGATCTTAGCTGTAAACCGAACCTTACTTCAGCCCTACTTTTAAAACCTGCGATTTACACGCGTTAAACACGATAATTAAGATCTTATTTATTTAATTACTATAGCTTAGTTATATTTTTAAATCTTATTTATTTAATTATATATAATTTAAATACGTGTTTATATTCTTATTTATTATTAATATTAATTGCTTAGTAAATTACTTATATTAATATATAAAGTCCTTGTATATTATATTTTTAAAGTACGTATTAATATTTTCATTTATTATAATATCTTAAGAGTATTAATTTACTGCTCGACGCCATACTTTTATTAAGAATTAATATATATATTTAAAGAGTTTGTATTACATTTCTTAATTATTTGTGCGCCTTTAAATAATAAGGCTTGTTTATATAACGGAGCCTTATTATAGGGGTGTGTCGCGCCCTAGCGTAATCTATTAGTTATGTATATGCTTTCGTAAGTACTCACGTGTATATATACTCGGGTCACAGTCCTCTCTTATAAAGGATAACGCTTACTTTAATACATTTTTTGAACCCTTACTCTCCACGTTAATCGTAGAGCTCTTGAACCACTAAAAGCCTGCTCCACTTCTGTACGACATTAAGTATATGCCCCCGAGGCTAGCGCCCGGAAGGGGGGTGGGGTGCGGGGTTCTTGATTTTGGGCATACGTAGATTTAAGCACATGCTCTTGAGACATACTGTATACTCGGAAGGGTAGGGGTGCGACCCTTCTTTATCAATATTTATTTAGGTATACGCAAATCTAAGCATATGCCCTCGAGATAAGCGACGGTGGGTAACTTTATTATGTAACTTTAATTTTAGGTATACACAGATTTACGGATATACCCTAAGATAACCTGAGAGGAGGCGGAGGTAAGGGTGCGGCATTCTGTGTAGACTTAATCTTAGGCATACGCAAATGTGGCTGTGGCGGGCTCTATTAACTAACATTAGAATGCTTATTTGAATTAAGCTAATAGTGATACTAGTAATTTCATACAGATTCCCGGGCGCGTTAGGACATGCTTAAAAGCTTTCAAAGTATATTTTCTTATCCGGTCTTTCTCCGGGCAGATCTGATAAAGCTTCCTTCTTGCTTATGCACCGAGGTTACACTAAAAAAAAAAGGCGATGCTGCCGCCAGAGGCTATTAGTTGACTTAGCTAGTCCTTTTATACAGACCTAATTTTAGGCTTCAGATATGTCAAGCGACGACTTACAGTACCCCGAAATAAGTCTCCGTGATTAGCCGATTTTACAGCAAAAGACCCCTCTAATACTTTACCGTGTTTAAGAATTAAGCTGAAAACTTTATATTACTAAAGTTATGAGCCTTTTTATTTTAACCTCAAATTATATAATAAGGGTTTTTTATAAGTATATATATATCTTATATTATCTAATAAAAAAGAATATTCTAAGTGTCCTAAAAATTCATATTTTTACTAGTAAAAATCGCTTATTTTTAGCCTTAGAACTTTTGCTCTTTTATTACTACGGAACCAGTTATTTAATAAAGTAAATAATTAATCAAAATAAAATAAACTACTCGAAATAATTAAGGCTTTAATTTTTAAATATTATTATACAGTCGCTTGCAAAATCGGCTTCGTCCCTCCGCCCTCAAAAAAATTGTGAGCACAGACCACCTCACCCAATTCTGCGTAACGCCATGGCATAGGCATAAAAAAGCGAAGCTGCTAGGATATTCTAGGCTCACCGATCTAGTATGTTTACAAATATATAAAAGTATTTAACTTCGAAAGTAGCATTAGTTATAATATATGAAGAATAGCTCTCTAAAGCCCTTTTTTATCAAAGTTAGAAAATTAAAAAGAATATGGATCACTTAACTATTCCGATGTGACAGTTCTCAAAAGCCAAGAGCAGCAGCGTCTATCTGTTTCTTCAATAGCTATTACTACCTTGGCGCCTTTCTTGGGGCCCTTCTCGAGTAGAGGCCGAGTGCAGTAGTGTGAATCCGTACTATTAGCTGCTGCTGTGTAGTAGCTTAAGCCTGTTCTCGGCGGCCCGGTAGAGTAGCGTTTGTTCGTCTTGATCAGCTGCCGTTATATTAGCCTCCTTCTCGAGTAGCTGCTTAACGACCTCGACGTGCCCGTTTACGGCGGCCTGGTGGAGTGGCGTCTGTCCATCTTGATCAGCAACTAAGATTGAATTATACTTAACTTATATTATTAGATCCTCAAAAGGTAGCAATTTAATATATAGAGTGGCCCATAAACATTCTCTAAGATATATTATAACTATACTCGAAATCCTCAGCCCTTAGTACAGTAGACTCTCTACTCATAGTTCTGTAACCGATGATACATAATCAAGTTGAGCTTGTCCAATACTAGGGTTGACTTCAACCTTTCCTGAGATTCTTTTCAACGGTTCTCCTGCTTCGCTAATCGTACTAAGACGCATCTCTCTTATATAAGATTTCCAATCGGCACCTAGCTTAAACAGTGCGAAGCTATCTAGAGTCGACGTCCAACGATTTTTAGAATTTATAAATAGAGAAAGCAATAAGGTGAATCCAACAGGAGCAAAAAGTATAGCGATTGCTATCCAGCGAGACACCACACCATACGATAAGAGGACCTCAGACTTGAATACCACACCAGCAACGGAGCCATTTTGGAAAAAGGAAACGTCTCTAATAAGCGTTGCTAGTGGTACTATAAAACAATCAATTCCGAACTCGTAAAATTCAACCATCGGAGATGTTAATTTCACATCGCCTGCTGTATAGAAAAGTGGGAGAGGCCGTGCTTTTCTTTCGGAATTTGTAAACCATAGGAACCCATTCGATACTAGGATATCGGAGGAATCTCCAAGCCCATAATGGAAAAAGTGAACAAAGGATTCCATGCTGAGATTGAGTAACTGGGCTGGAGTAGTTTGCAATACAGTCGAAGCATAAGACGTTGTCGGATCGGTGTATTGTCTGCTAAGCGTATTGATAGTCGCTCGGGAGAAGGATACTGAGATATTACACCATCGAACGTTAGCATACCCCGACGGGTTTTGGACTGCCAACTGTATGGTGGCCGTGGCGGAGTTTAGGTCCTCTGAAGATTCAATACTAGCGCAGCTCAAAGTCTGCATAGCGCAATAATCTTCACATAGTTGAGGTGACCGATTTGTTGACCAGCTTGAACAAATACTATTATTTGCTCGTGATTTTGAGCAGTCATCGTTACACCTCAAGGAATAAAGGCCCTCGACGTTGGAAGCAGTGTTGTTGTGGAAGCTGAAGCTCAGAGTTGGACCACCTGTATCATTTTGCGGGCCATGGCCTGAAACAAACTTGGAGGAGTTGTAGATATAAGAACCACAACTGGCAGAGGTTAAAGTGAATCCAATGCTGGGAAACTCAGCATTAATATCCTCAAAGAGCGGTGTGTGAAGAGGAGCGCGCAGGTCACCAGGAGACTCAAATGAGCTTAGGGTGCCAAAGCCCCCTGAATCTGTCAGATTATGAACAAATGGTCCTCCTCTCATCCACTTCTCTCCATTTCGCAAGGCGGATAAGGTGTCTGAATATGGAAGTTTCAGGCCACCCGCAGCCACAGAGGCGGTAATTTGCCGGGATTCCCAACGTTGGGCACTGGAAAAAGTGTAGGCAAATGCCAGAAGTGGGAATCCGATATAAGAACATCCAGCTATCACTGCTAGAAGCCACCAGCGTTTGGAAATCGATTTCAGTTGAACGCCCGTAGTCGCCGCGATACACCATCCAAAAACCCCTGCCCAAGTTCGATCTGCCAATAAGAACAGTTCGACCACAGTTCCTGTGCCCTGAGTTGATGAAGGCCTCGAGAGCTGCTGTTCCACGGCACGTGCGTTGTCATCCAAGGCGGGTTCCGACGCACTCGCGTTGTGGTCAGGAAGGCTTTGGGACGGCATGCTCTCCGTGGGTCTTTGTTGCATCATCCACGGGACAAAGGACGCCAATGTTGCTGTCATGACGGGGACATGGGCGACAGTTAAGGCGGACCGGAAGAATGCTAGAGCTGCAAAATTTTGTTCCCTGCGATTTGTGCCTCTCGGGCCCATGATATTGTGACGACATTTGAATTGTGCTGAACAAGATGACATCTCCAAGAGGAAGATATACGCCGAGAGAAGAACAGCCCATGCTAGGATCAAGACCGTGTAGCGGTGATAGCTTTGAAATCCATGACCACGAGGCCTTTCGTACGCACTATTTGTAGCCATAGTGCCTCGTCAGAAGTTAATAGATTTTCTGAGGAGTTGTAGGACGGAAACAAGTGTTATACTGAGAACCTCGATATAATAACAAGTCTAAGTATTCGATTGAAATTTAGGAGTTTCAGCTCTCTAAGCCACTTACGCACTGGAGAATCCTCTCCTGGAAATTTAACCAATTAACGCTTTGAATAAAAGCCCGCTAACGGTAGGTTCCGTTAGAACATTAAATCGAACCAATTGTCCTCGCTATTACAATTATCGACTCCGAGACGCTGCATAAACAACCCCCAATGGTGTGTGACCCGGTATCTATCTCGTTGGTTACAGTACTTCAAGGTTGCGAACCTGGCAATCCTGCAAGGCTGCATCTAGGCTACAGTATGCCAACATGCCGATAAAATGGCCATTTCCTGACAAGAGCCAATTTGCAGCTATCCTGGAGGTATGTACTATGCAGGGGACCACCTTGCAAAGCGGATTAGGGAAGTTGGCTATACACACACACAATTTATTACGCCCGGCGGCTGAGCCGAGAGGGCAACTATTACTGATTTACTAATATATTTCCTAATAATTGCCCTAGTCTCCTTCGAGCCCATACAGAGTTCATTTTTAACTTATATTTTCTTTTCTTTTTTATTTCTTGCGGATTCTCGTAAGTTAATAGTATTATTAATAGGCTAGCTTAAAGGCAATTCTTCAAATGTTTAGTATCTTATCTTCGGCAACTGAAGCGGTGCTTGCTGTCTGTGGCACGAGGTAATAGTAGGTGAAGTCGGGTGTAGTAAATTAGATGTCCTGATTTATTTGCAATTGATTCGCGTCAAGTCGACCCGTAGCTATTGCGAACCGTATTGTTGCTCGAACAGCGTTTATATTCGGAGCCCAGTTTATGTTATTTGTTAGAGACTTTCCGCTTAAGTAGAAAGAGATATTCCTTCTGCTTATATCTGTGTATTATAGCATCTCAGCACAATGCGCTGTTTACCTTTTATACTGAAAGAGGAAGTAGTTTACTGTCTTTCGCGCTTGTCCATATTCGCACTGATCTATTAACGCAGCTTTAATTCTGTGGAGGTAAACGTTTAGTCTTGCTATGCCTGTCCGGAGTTATGCAAGCATATTAGCTTTTTTTTATAATAGTCGGTTATAAAGCTATCGTATGTATTTGCTAGGTAATGCTGTATTAATTTTTTTAGAATATTTTCTAACGTTTTCCGGTAATCTTTTAATAGTGCCGCGCTTAGCTCGCGTTATATTAAGAGTCGTCGATCGCATTCTGGGGAGCTGTATCTGCGGGATAGTATTCTGTCTTATTGCTTCTTTTGCTTTCTTTTTAGTAAGCTTTATGAGTTCGTTTTCCTTACTTAATAAGAGCTATAAGATTATTACTGTCAGGAGTGGAATCTAGTATAAGGAGGGTCGGGGGTTTTACGGAAGGTTTACAAACTTAGCACGGATCACGTGTTAATATCTTTATTTATTTACTTCGGAGGAGAGTAAAAAGGATTTAAAAGGCTAAAGATTAATTTAAATTATAATTAATATACCTTAAACGCTTCGAATAGTAATTCTTTATTATTTAAACCTTATATTTTAATTTCTTTATTTATATAGAAATAGTTCGTTACTTATTCGAAGCCTTTACAAAATAATTATAATAGCTGGAAATAAAAAGAAAATAGCTTTAGCGGCAAAGAGGACACTACGATTACTCTCACCTTACTCCATCGATTAACTATTAAACACCCTTCGAAATGACTCTAAAGATAGTTCGCTTACGCGTAGCAAACAGCTCCAGCGCTTTGACAAAGGTTTAAAGGATCTCACGAATGACGAAAAAAGGGGCTCGAATGTTAAAGTAACTATTAAGGCTAAGCGACGACGAATTCTAGAGATTTAAATATAAATTAAGAAGAAAAAAGAGGAAAAAATAATTTGAAACCAAATTAAAGAGCTAAAAGAGGTAGTGCGAGAGCGAGAGGATTTAAAGAAAGAGTTAGCGGATATATTATAAAAAAAACAAAAAGAAAAGGAAAGTAAAGAATATATAAATAAAGGAAAGCGTCGACGCGTAAACACGGCTAGAGACCGCTATTATAACAAACTCACGGGACTTCTTCGAGATAACTTTAATATACGCCCGATATTGTATTAACGAATCTTAAAAATGCGAGAGCTTTTAATATATAAAGGCAAAAGCGCTAAAAAGGCTTAGTCTTTTATCCGAGGTGTTAAGTAAAGGTTCCGTTAAAATAAAGGGATAATATATATTACGGATAAAGACAAAATTAACAAGTGCGTTTTTACTTTTAACGAAAAAGTAAAACAGAAGTAGACCGGGTTCGAATCAAGGGCTAGGATAAACTCATTTACTTAAAAAGGGTTTAAGTAATAAATGCTAGACTTAATTATAGACCTTGGAAATCGAGAGCTTACAGTGCTTAATCGGTATAAGAACGCTTAATAACGCGAAAACGAGTTAATAAATAATTTCGTGTCTTTTTTTAATAACTTAAAGTAATAACTGAAGATCGGAGACAATACGGCGAAATAATGAATTCTTTACGCTAAACTAAAGCCTAAATTAAGAAAAGAAATCACTAAAATTAATATTATTAAAATTACTAAAACTTATAAAGAGTTAATATCTTTAGCCCGTCGTATTAAAAATATTAATAAAGTAAATAATTAAAATAAACCCCGAAAGGACACCGACAAGGCTCCGAAGAAGAATAATAATCGCTCTCGTAATAATAAACTTTTTTATATTTTTTCTTCGAACTCAGATCGAAGGCGAGACGAGTTCAGTAATATAAATCGGACTTCTATTAGTGCTAGGTCGAGGGCAAAAGGATCGAATAGTAAGGAGTGCTTTTATTATAAAAAGCCAGGCTATTTAATAATAAAATACTCGGAAGTTACGTATTATAATTATTAAAAGAAAGGATATGTTTTTTTTAAATTACACAGAGCTACGACGGACGGGAAACGAACTAGCTTAATTTTAATTTCTTTATTATTAATAAGATTAAGTAAAAAAGAGGAACGGTAAAGAATTATAATATTAATAGAGATTCAGACTTTAAACGGAAAAGTGCGGATCGAACGAGTACTTCTTAATAGCGGTGCTAAAGGCAACTGTGTTTCTTAGGCGCTTATAATCGAATATAAGTAGAAGCTTATAACTAACTAAATTAATTTAATTATAATTAAAAGAAAAAAGTTATTACTTACGGAATTTATTTTCTATAGTTATATATTATTAATAGCGAAGGCATTACAAAAGGGCATTAGCAGTCGTATATCTCCTACGACTTTGAGATTTTAGGAATTACTTTTATTTTAAGATTTCCTTAACTTAAGGAAATTAATTTTATTATCAGCTTTTAATTAAAGACTTAGCGGTTTTTTTTTAAAAAAGAATTAAATTAACGTTATTTTTATTAAAAAGTTTATAAAGAAAACTCGAAAGAATTAAATATATTATATTATATTTAACGCTAAGACTGTCGAAGGTGCCGAGTTGCTTCCGAAATATATCGATTATTAAGAGATTTTTAGCGAAATAAGTATTAAGACGTTACTTAAATATTATCCAATAAAGCATCGAATCGACTTCGAACCTAATAAGAAACTATTATAAGGACTTATTTACTTACTTTTTAAATTAAAGCTAATAATACTCCGAGAATACCTTAAAGCGAGTTTAAAGAAAGGTTAAATCCAAAGATTTATTAATCTTATAAGAACGCCTATTCTGTTTATACTTAAGAAAAACGAGGGATTACGACTATATGTCGATTACAAAGAGCTTAATATTATTACGGTAAAGAATCGGACCTCTTTACCCTTAATTAGTAAAACCCTCGATCGATTAAGACGTGCTAAAGTATTTATAAAGCTAAACCTAAAAGATACGTATTATTAACTCCGAATTAAATAAGGCGACAAATGAAAGACGGTATTTCGGACCCGATACGGACACTTTAAGTATTGCGTTCTTCCTTTTGGACTCTTAAATGCTCCAGCGATATTTTAAGCTTATATTAATTAAGCTTTAATTAAACTAGTAAACGTCACTTATGTAATTTACTTAGATAATATTCTTATCTTCTTTAAGAGCATCGAAGATTATACGGAAGCTGTTCGAGAGGTCCTCGAAAGGCTTTATATTTATAAACTTTACATTAACCTTAAGAAATGCGCATTCGATACTAATACTATAAAGTTTTTAGGGTTTATAATAAGCCCGATAAGCATTTAAATGGACCTCTCCCGAGTCGAGAGCATTTAAAAATGGCCTTTACTTAAGTCGTAGTAAAATATATAAATATTCTTAAGGTTTATTAACTTTTACCGCCGCTTTATTCGTAATTATATAAAGGTTACTTAACTTATTATTAATTTATTAAAAAAGATATAAAGAAAAAGAAAAACAGAACCTTTTCGGTTCCCTCGCGGAGCTACTACGGCATTCTTAATTCTATAAGAAAGATTCTCTTAAACTTTAATCCTTTATTACTGTTGATTACACTATGTTGCCTATCCCTCCCGGTAATAAATAATAACTTAGTTAATCGTGGTGAGACTCGATTACATAATGTAAAGCTTTAACGTACTTGATAAGTAAGCTGGCCGTGTATATAAGGTGGCCACGCCTTATTAAAACCACCACTTTTACTTTATTTAATTAGTCATATCTTAACGAACTAAGGCTTAATTTGCTTTTAAGGAAGGGCGAATGGCTCTTGCGATTAATTCGTATAAATCTGGCTATTTTATAAGTCAACGAGGCGTAGCTATTTCGTACGACGTATTAAAATCGACATTTCAAACGCGTCTTTAAGGACGCCCCTTTTGACAAGAATATCGGTCCGTAAACTATAAACTTATAATTATAAAGGAATTAACGCTTATTAATTAAATTTTATTTATAAATAAACGAGGTTTACCGGTCCGTATAGTTTTAATTTAAATTATAATTATATTATTTCTTTAAAAACGGACCGGTACGGACGCGTCTTCTACGCGTATAATTAGAGTTCGGTAGCTATATAACTTCGTCTAACGCCACGACTCTTTATAGACTTAATATAACCGGAAATACGACTATAAACGTGCTCTTTATAAAGATTTTACGGTTATTCGAGACTGGTTCCGACTCGTATAAAATACGGTCGTAAAATATAGAATTTAAGACGAGGATATTTATAACTTTAATAAGACAGGCTTTTAAATAGGCGTAATTTTAATTACAAAAGTTGTTACGGCTTTTAAACGAGCTTTACGGCCTGTTACGATTTAACCTAGGAACCGCGAATAGATTACGGCTATTAAGTGTATTAATTCGAGCGGTTAGTCGCTTCCCTTAATAATTATACTTAAAGGCAAAACTTATATCTCTTCTTAATATTTCGATTCTTTATTATCCGATTAGACAATTATAGTTAATAATAATGGCTAAATAACTAATTAATTAGGCTTAACTTAGCTTACGGACGTGTTTTATCCGCATATAAAGGATTGTACGAAAGGTATATATTAGCTTTTAATTCTTAACGGACACGGAAGCCACGTAACGCCTAAATTCGACTTATTTTGTAAAGACTATTATATTATTACTTTTTATATACTACCGCATTCTTTATATTTACTTTAGCCTCTTAACGTTAGTTGTTTTACGGTCCTTAAGCGTTCGTATAAACGATAAGTTAAAGACTTAATATAGGCCGGGGTTAATTATATTAATAAGTCTAACTTCCTTTTAGCTTACTTTACGGCCCGTATAGAGTTTATAACTTTAAATACGGTCCGTAACAGGTTCGCAGTTACTAGATTAGTCTCGTATAATCTTAAACGTGTCCTCTCGAAGCTCAATACTTAATTACGGACGCCTACCCTTCTTCTTTCTCTCGCGACCGAACAAGCGCCTTAAGTCTTAAAGACGCTATATAATATATAAGAATTAAAATTATAAGCTAAGGCAATCGGAGACTTCGTATAACGTCGTACGGCTGGTTCTTTTAGTCTTACGGACCGTGTAATTTAATAATTAGTTAAAGGTTATTAAATAGCTATATACTTTACGGTCCTTTTTATAAACGAAAATAAGAAGTTATAAGCCGTAAATAAACGCTAAAAGAAGAAGAGAGCTATATAAAGGTCGTATATTACTACGGGGGGTGTTTTAATAATTTAGGAGGGCTTAAATCGATTTGTAATTGCGAATACAGAGCCTACGGGTCAGTTTACGGGTGAGGTTGAAGAGCGACGAATCCGCGCGCCGCGGACGTATAGTATATGTAAATCGCTCGAACACACGGCCCGCACGTGTCTACTTAATTTTAATTCAAATTAGCCTAGTTTAATAATAATAATTTTAATTCGTTATTAAGTTATTAATTCTTAAAGTGATAGTTTTGGTGAGGCGTGGCCACCTTACATACACGGCTAGCTTACTTATTAAGTACGTTAGTTGCATTTTATGTATTTATTTAAGTCTAAAGAGCTACTTCTAATGTGTCGATGAGAGCTTATATATAAGAGGCTTTTATTATATGCTAGTCCTAAAGTAGCTAGCGTTAAGTGCTCTTTATTTACCTCTTGCGACATATAACCCTTATATTAACTTATTCTCCGTATTTACGTGGTTTCGTGAATATTATTATTTATATATTAACAACTCTTCTTTAAGAGCTTGCCTTTCTCTCTACTCATTTAGTCAACTTAACATCGAACTTATTAGTCTCGATTAGCTCACGTAATGCTAAGCAAGCCTTTGACTTAGTTATGGCGTCGGCGGGGTTGCTAGTTCCGTTAATCTAATCGACTCTATCGATTTCCCTACGTTCGTAACTTTAGCGAAGGCACATAAGGTCGACTATTAATCTCTTCTCTTATATTATACTTAACTTAATAATATAGTCGTAGATTAATTTGGAATCCGTGTAAATGCGTAGCGGAATAGTCGTATTAAGTATTACCTTAAATATTAACTTAATAATTAATATTATATTAAAGCCGTTGCTTATTATAAAGAGTTCTGAGGCTAATACGAAACGGGTAATTCTCTTGTACTTTATACTTAATTAATAAAATATATTAGCTTTTCCGTCTTTATTAATAGTAATAACAACGAAACCGATTTACGAGCTATAGTCGGCGTTATTAGCGAAGCTTTCGTTTGTGAAGACAACTATTTACACACTAACAGTCTTTAGTTTAACGAATCGTAAGCCTCTGCCGCTATTGTCCTTTTATTATTAAAGTCTTTTATTTAATTCTTTAACGTAATAATACTGAATATCGGTTACTTGTGCTACACGTAATAAGTTAAACACAGCTTTAAGTTACGAAATAGTGTTAAGATAAGCTCTGCGGGCTCGTTATATAACGTATTACTCTCTTAAAGTAGCGTTCTTAATGACTTTGCCTTTACTGCCGGTCATATTTATTGCTTTCTCTTAAATAAGTTATAGAAATTCGGTCTATTGTGCCTAGTTTAAATATATATTAATATTAATACTAAAAGTAATTATTCCTTTATTAAATTTAAGAATATAATTTATTATAAGCTCTTCTCGTGGTTTTGCTTTCTTTTTTGACTTTAATAATTCTTTTTTTTTCTTTAACTATAAATTTGTCGTTTATTAAAAAGAGTGTATTATTAATTTATAAATTAACGACGCCGAAGTTGTTTTCGTCGTTAATATATATAAGGTAAGAGTTAAACGTTAAGTTCTTAGTGTTTAGTTTAATCTTATAGTGTTTATATTATATATTAAATTAATAGTTTCTTAATTTTAGTACTTTATATAGTGGTTTTCTAACGCGAAAGAAGCAACCTTCCTATTAAGGTACGCCCTTTAGTGCTCGGACGTAGATTTCGCGGATAAGTTTTGTATTTAATTATATATAAGTTTAAGTTATATCTTATAAGTAAAGCTTATGTTTTAAAAACATTATTATTAAATAAAGCAGGATTCTTTAGCTTATGCGTTAAATTGTCAGTAATTAAGTTAATATAGTCGCCTTTCCTTTGTCGTTATATGCTTATACAATAAGTCTTGACTTCTCGTAAGCATTTAATATACTTGCGTCCTTAACTTCGTCGACAAAGCGTGAGTTAAATATTTTAGCGCCGACGGGAATATCGTAGTAATTTATAAACTTAAAGGTCTAGTTATCGATTAGTCCGTTGATTTCTTTTTGTCGCGAATATTTATAATTTAGTTTTTCGTTAACGTATATAATAGTATTGTGTCGTACGGTACGTAATCTGCCTTTACGTCGGACAAGTGTAAGAGTTACATTTAATAATATAACGTTATTAATTAACTCTAATTATAATTTTTAGTAATTTTCTTATAGTAATTTTACGTTACTTTATGTTTATACTTTTTATAAAAACGGTCGTATAGACGTTAAGCGTAAGGTTACGGCCTTATTATTAACTTATATAACGTAATCTTTTCCTTAAGTTATTAATAGCGTATATAGTCCTGTCCACTCGCTACTTTTCTTTTTAGGTCTCTCTTTATATATTATAATTAAAGACTGAATTAATAAGTCCTTAATGGTTATTATACTTAGTCCGTTATAAATATATAGTGCTTTATTAATTTATAATTGTGCGTTAAGCTTCCGAACTTTTACTATGGCTTTTTTATATGCGGCGGCTCTTTTTAATATAGTCTTTAATAGAGTATTGTTTATTATTATACGAGGGAAGGCGCCGAAAACGAGTAATGTTAATATTAAGTCGTTAAGTCTTATTATATTGTTAATTACTTTAAGAGCTATTTATAATGCGCTCTCTTTAAATAAGCCTAGTGATTTTAATTTAATAATATCGTAAATACGCTTTAAAATTACATAATAGCGCTCCACTTAACTAATAAAGTAATAGGCTTCCGTAGGAATAGGTTTTGTCGTAATTCCTATAAAAGTGGCGTATTAATTAAATTCGCTGCTAATAAATTAAAGTCCTTAGTTATATACGAGTATGTTTAATAGTCTTAAATACATGTTTATTTAGTATTCCTTAATCTTTTCTTATACGTGCTTTATTATTGTATTTTTAAGTCATTTTTTAGCTTAAAAGCGTGTCGATTAGTTTATTATATAAACCATATTTATACCGTTAATTACAGTAATATTAACGGAGACATAGTAATTAAAGTTAGTATTGTCTCTTAAAGTAAAGCGAAATCTATTAAGTGATTTTCTATGCTTTTAACATTTCTCGTAATACTTAGTTATATATTTTAGTGTATTTATATTAATATTATAGCCTGCTTTATTAAAAAGCTTTTAAAGGCGTTCTACCGACGGATGGCTAAAACGCTTATGAAGGCGGCGTATTTCCGGTTCCGTAAAGTAGCATTTATTTCATTTAATTAAGTCCGTGAAGAAGTTATAAAGTAATTCGTCTTAAAAGAGTTAAGGGTAATTAAATTATCGAATGATCGGTACTTTTCTTTATTCGTCTTCCTTACGAAGTGTATTCGTTAAGTTATTAAAGTAAAGTCTGTTTTTGTTTATATCGGTAAGGGAAAGTAAAAATGAAGTTCCCGTATAAAAGACGTAGAATCGGAGCTTTCCTACTGGTGTATTAATATCGACAAAGCTAATAAAAGTAACGTTTTTAATACTGAATTTAATACTAATCGTTATGGATTCGTCGATCTTTGTAGGATATAGCTTATTATAGGCCAAATACTAATTATAGTTTATTATTAATTTACGGGCTGCGCTAGTATCGATTAAAATTCTATAAAAATTACGTAAATTATACCGTGTTTATATTAATTCCGTAAATAGTTTTAGTGTCTTTTGCTTTCCTAACTTAATATATAATAAGGCTTAGTTTATAAGCTCTATAGTCATAATTTCGGCTTCCTCTTATGTAATTTCTCCGTAAAACAGCACTTTCGGTGCCTCTTTTCCGGAGTCGTATAACGTAAACGTATCGCTGCCGCTAAAGGTAGCATTTTCGGTGAAGAATTAGTCGTAATAGTCTTCTTGTGTTCCTTCGCATTCGATAATGAATTACTAAAATCTCTTATTAAAACCCTTATTAAATTTGCCGTTAAATTTAATATTATTCCGGCGTTTTTATGCCTTTTTTATAACGTCTTATTCGTGTTATGAATGCTTTATTAACTAATATCCTTGCTTTTTATATATAATATAGTGTTTTTCAGACTTTTGTTTATATTTATTATAGTTTAGTTTGCCGTAAGTCTTATCCTTTGGTCGATAATAATACTCGCGGTCCGTAAAGAAGGTTTCGAATGTACTCGCGGAGTCGTAAATATATTTATACGTCTAAACGGAGTTCTTAAGTAAATTAATTAATTCCGTAAGTATTACGAGTAATACGGAATATGTGTTTTAACACTTTAATAAGTCTTAGTATATTTATATAAGTTTATTATATATAAAGTTATGGTTTTAGAGATTAAATGTAAGGCCGTGGCGTATATACGTAAAGTCGTTTAACATTTACGTAAAGCATTCTATAAGGCTCTTATTTAGAGTCTTTTATTTATATATTTTAAGGCTAATTAGGTTTTATTTAATTAGGTTCGCATATTTAAAGCTCGCATCCTCAAAGTAATAAGAAATAGCCTTTAATATATATATAAAGGTTTTCTAAAGATATATTAAGTTGTTATAATAATACGTTTATGCGTCTTCTCGTAGCATTATTAAGAAGGCTTTTATATAGTCGTCTCTACTTACGTCGGCTCTTATATAATAATCGTAAAAGATATTAAGTTTAAGACTAAACATGTCGTTAATACCGGCATATTTGTCTTTTGTACGGTATATTTTCTTCAATTATATTAGTTTTTGTTCGAGTCCTTTATATTCTTACATAAGTAGTAGTGACGGTAGCTTATTATAGTAATCGTTAGTTTATTGTCGTTATTATACGTCAAAGTACTATTGTGCTCTTTACTAAGTCGATTCCGTAGTTACACGTATATAAAAGGTAGAGTGAGTTGGCTTTATATATTATATCTTTAGTATTCGCTATTGTTATTAATAAAATAGTTCTTCTTAATGCGTACGTATATTTAAATACTTTAGTTAAGCGGCGTAAAGCGGGGGGCGTTAATTCCTTAAAGGTATTATAATTTATTATTTTATTATTAAATTTAAAAGTCGCGGCTCGTGTGTTTCCTAATATAAAAGTCGCGGACTTAGTGTTTCCTAATATAAAGACTGTAGACTTAGTGTTTTTTAATATAAAGGTCGAGCTTAATTTATTATTATTCGTACTGGTAATAAGCTATAATAGACCTTTAATAGTTACGTAATTTATTTATTTTTTCTTAATTATTACGTAATGTTTTAGTTTACTCTTTTATATTATAGTTTTACTTAATGTATTTCTTTTAACGATTCTTTAAGTAAATTAAGTTAATTATTGTCTTCTTTTCTTTAAATAGCCGAACTATATTATCGTCCTTTTATTCCGGTGGTCCTTTTAATTATTAATAAGTCTAAAGAGCATCGGCAAGTGGTTTCGTAAAACTAACGTTGACTTTACGTAATTATAATATTCGTACTATTATATTTAAGTTGTTTATTTTAACGTTTTTTAAATCGATCTTTTACTAATTTATAAAGTCGTCGTAAAATTTATATTATAGGCCGTCGTCTTAAAAGATTCCCTTTTCGTACTATTTAATTCGTTTATGGAAGTCGGTGCAATTACTTTTTAATTGTTTTGGGTGTAATAAGCTTCTATTACCTCGTCTTGCCGCGTATTTAGGTTGTTTTTCTTATTAACGACTGCTTTTTGCATTTATATATTATTTTAATAATAGTTTACTAAGGGGTCGGTCGGGTAATATGTTATACGTTAATTCCTCGCCCTCCGAGCTGTTTAAACTATGGCGGGAGCGAGCCATATTTAAATAGGTTTACTTTTCGTAAAGTAGTCGAGGTTTAGTATTTTATAACTATGTAGTTATGGAGATCTTTTAAAGTATTATGGCGGGGTAAGGCGGGATGTCGAAGTCGGATTTCGAAGAATAATGTATTTATGCGCGCGTCGGTCTTTTTATAAGGTTTATTATATAAAGAGTTATTTAATAAGTTGTTTTTGCTAGTTTTTATGTTTTATTTTAATTCTAAAGGCCTATTAATACAGTCCCTCCCGACAACCACGTAAAGTAGTAGGAATCGTTAGCCAAACCTAAGGTCGGTTTGCCTTTACGAATTCAATTAATATAGTCCCTCCCGGCAACTGCGTTAAACTATCGTAATAATAGGTTTAAAGTATTACCCTCGTAGTGTTCTTAATAACTCTTTCCTTTTGCAGTCTTTGACTAGATAACGCGATTTGAGTGCTTTAATTTACAAGCTGATTAGTATTAATTACATTATGTTGCCTATCCCTCTCGGTAATAAGTAATAACTTAGTTAATCGTGGTGAGACTCGATTACATAATGCAAAGCTTTAGTTGCATTCCATATATTTATTTAAGTTTAAAGAGCTACTTTTAATGTGTCGATGAGAGCTCTATATGTAAGAGGCTCTTATCATATGCTAGTCCTAAAGTAGCTAGCGTCAAGTGCTCTTTGTTTACCTCCTGCGACATGTAACCCCTGTATTAACTCATTCTCCGTATTCACGTGGTTTCGTGAATATCATTATTCACACATAAATAAAAACAAATAGCCAGATTCCTAAAAGGCCTTTTAGCGTATATTAGCCTACTTTTATAATTAAATAAATGAATTTAATATTATATAATACTCGTAATTACTTACGCAGTCTTAAAAGATTTTAATAAAAAAAGAAATTATAATAAAAACGGGGGGAAATACTTATTGTTATTTAATATATAATTTGACGAGGAGTTCGGCCTTAACGCCTTTGGCGGCAGCGATTCCGGTAGCGAATTAAATAATATTAATAAAGATAAAATATTAACTACGCTGAAGCCGAGTAAGGCTATTAAGTAAATTTATAAGATAATAATACAACTTATTTAAGGAATATTAAAAGACTTACCTTTGTTACAAAAAAAGCCGGAATTAATAAAAAAAAAAAATAGCTTTAATAATAATATTAAAGCTTAAAACAAAGTCGATGACTTAAATAATAAAAGCCTCGGCTAATTCCTTATTTAATATATTATTTTCGAGAGTAATGCCTTTTTTGCGAGGCCATATTAGGAGAAGCTTAAAAAGGACCCCCATGATTCGAATATATTAAAAAAGATAGGGGAAATTAAAAGAATTCTTAAGAATGCTATCGCAAAAAACGATTATAATTTTAGTTAATATTATAAAGCTTTAGGCTTTAAACTTAACAGTAGTAGTCTACCGACCCGAGGCTAATATAACATAAGCTACGGCGGCGATTTTTTAACGATTAATAAACCGACTTCCCTTTAAAAGAATACCGTAGTAAAATAAAGGAGGCTAAGGTATATATTAATTAAGGAAAAGATTATAGTAATAATTCCAAGGACACGCACCGGGGCTCGTATAATAAATAGCGTCCTAAAGGAAATCGAGACTTATATAAATAATTATTAATTCATCTTGAAAAACGAAAATAAAGATTCGATTGAATTAGTCTTAAATATATTTATTAAAGAAACAGCGAAACAAAGATATTTAAGCTTATTAAAAAAATAAATCAAGAATACTTATTATTTAAAATAACGCTATTTTATTAAAAAGCGACCGTTATATTATTCTTTAATTAACTTTGCTTTAATATTATTTAAGACAAAATCTAATTAAAGACTTTGCCACCCTCCTAGCTATAGCTTAATATAATTTAAAGATAAAAAGAAGGATATATTAAGCAAGATAGCTTTACGAAGCATACTTGAGGAGGTCGATACGGACTTTATAATTTAAAAAGTCTTAAAAGCAAAGGATAAGGTACTTATTTAAATAATTAAATCAGAAACTATAAGTAAGCCTAAACAAATAGTGATCGAGAAACCTACGGCGAGACGTCGCAAACTAAAGGCACGGTTTAAGGGAGAGCTTTTAAAAACCGACCGTAAAGACTTATTCATACCCAAGAATTGAACGATTATTAAATATAAGAGTAACGCAGTTAATAAAAAGATTAATAAAATAGAAAAGGAATTATAAAAGCTTAAGGAAATAATAAAAAAGTTAATATTAAAGTAAAAGTTTAATCTTAAAGACAGGCCTATTACTTATAATACGTAAATTTCTAATATTAATTATTTATAAACTTATTATTTTAGAAAACCTCGGCTATATAAAACTTATTTAATACCGGCTTTATCCCTTTCTTCTTTTATATACTTTACTTTTTATTTATTCTTTTTTAGTTTTTATTTTTAATACTTTCTTATTTATAATAACTAGTTCTTTAACGGTATTTTTCCTTTTATAAAACCTTTTGTCGATAGGTATTTATTATTTTAATAGGCCAAGATCGAAAATAATGAAATTAATTTAATAATAGCTACTACTCATATTCCTTTGCTTTTACATTATCGCATTCCCTAACGTCCGTCCTTACGTGGCGGAAAACCTAGTGTGCCGGAAACGACTAATAAAATCGCAAGGATCGCGTGTTTTTTCCACAGCATCCTCTTCTATACAAACCATAACCAAAAGTTTTGATATTTAAAGATAGCATTAGGCTGATCACACGAGTTCTATTCACAGAGCGTTTTGCGAATGTTGAAGTTTGGATAATTTTCCGGCACACAGGGTTTTCCGCCACGAAGGGACGCACGTTACCCAAGATTGATACGCTTTCCTGCCTTGAGCCTTTCTTATATTTAAACACAATCAGAATCCTTATTGTGTTCCCGTTTATTTTTACTTTTTAATTTAATTTTATAAAATCACTTCACGATCTTAATAACTAAATGAATACACTTAGAGATATTACGCAAAAGCATGATTTATTAAGTAGAGTTCGAAATAATTAATTTATAAGATCGCTATTAATAAAGTAATATATTTTTCAGCGCTTATTAACTTTCTTTATATTTTTAATAATAAGAATCTTTACTCGCCGAATAAATAAGTCGCCCTGCCGCATACCCTTTCCCCTTCTTCGAGGAATTAACTTGTTTAAGAGAGTATAAGAGGCACGGAGAGAGCTTTAAAAATCAAAGAAATGGAATTTTTACTAAGTCAGGTTTACTTAATTAGTCAAAATCCCGAACCTTTGAAATAAACAATTCCTCGCTTAGCCCCTATCCACCAGAATAATTATAACGTAAGCCCTCCCCGCCAACTTCGCTTACTTTAATTCTTTAATTATAATAATAATTATTTTCCTCTTTATAATTTAAGGAGTGTCAGCTTGTCTTCTTAATTCTGAGACGCTAGGTTTATTCGCTGCGGCGTTATTCTAACCGTAATTAAAAGTTGCGTAAAGCTTTATTGCTATACCTATCGCCATTACAAGATCTTATAATTATAAAGTAAATTCTCGGTTTAGTACTTCTAATTAAGGTACTAGTAATTTTTAATAATCTCGCAGCTCAGTTATACTATTAAACTTAAAGCTCCTCTACTATTAAACTTAAAGCTCCTCTTTAGCACCGCGCCATCGGCTAATAAAAGCTAACGCCACGTTACCTCGCTTTTAAGCTAGGATATTGTCCGATATTTTATTACTATTTTAATAAACTCTCTTTTATTATTAAAGGTATTATTAACTTTTTTATATTTTACTTCGACCTGTTTCTTTGTCGTATTTTAGATTCTTTTAAATACTTGCTTTTTATATCTTCTTCTAATTAATTTCAATAGCTAAGAATTGTTTAAGATAAGAAATTAATTTATTTAGCTCTTAGAAATGTCTTTAAAGAACTAAATATAGAATTGCGTGCTTTAAGGAAAATCAGAAAGCGAATCCAGAAGCATCTAGATACTAGTGATGCGAAAGTATACGCACTAGTAATTAAGCATAATATTAATAATGTTTATTACACCACGAAGGCTCTTCTATAAGATAATATTTTTATATTAATATAAAGGGCTAAAATCCGTTTCCCGGAGGTGTTCGACGTTTCTCTCGCTTAAAGCGTAAAGCGTGTGGCTTTAAAAGCTAAAGCCGTAAGAAGTAATTTAAATGCTATAAGAGACGCTGTTTATAAGATTATATTAAGCCTCGGCTAAACTCGCTTAATAATATAAGATTATATTAAGCATACCTTTCCATAACTCAACTACCTTTGCATAAAGCTCTGGCTTCGCATAAAGCCTCGGCTTCCGTGCTTTGAACCTCGGAAGCTTTAAGCTTCCGGTAAAGGGTTATTCAGGGCTAAAACAGTGGCTTTCGGAAGCCTTAGCTTCCGTGTTTTAAAACCCCGGAAGCTCTGGTTTCTGGTAAGAGATTACGCCAACTCGTAAGCTCGCAAGCAAATACTTAATTAAGTTATATAAGCGAATATACACGTGATTAGCTAAAGTAGTTATATAGACTTAGAAATCCCCCGTACAATAGAATTATCATTCACACCAAAATCTCTTTTTTCACTGTTGAGGGGCATTAAAGGACATAAGCTGTATTAAAAGTCAATAAATAAGAGTTTACTTAAAAAAGCAAAAGGAAAGAACTAGGTTTATTATATATAATTATTAAATTCTTTTTTATTAAATATATATAATATCTTAAGTATCGACTACTCGGCCTTAAACGCGTTTCTTAATACGTACGAGCTTAACTATTCCGTTATTATATTTAATATATATACTTTTTTAAACTCAATATCGACTTCTGGTTAAAGTATAAGCCACACTAAAAGACGCTTACTATACGTTTAAGTAAAAAATCATAAATAGTATATTATTAAAAGAAGGATAAGACTGCCCGAAATCCGTAGAGTTTAATATTTAAGCACGCGTTTTTCGTTATAACGAGGACAAGTTAGACGACAAGAAGCTATTCGAGCTCGGAAAGCCTTTTCCTGAGCTTCTCGATTCGATAGCACAGCTAAGATATACTGCTATCCACAGAATATAAGTAAGTGTAATTAAAATCTAGTAATTTATAGCGAATGCGGAATCTTTTGCTATTATATTTAATAATAATACTTTTATACGAATGCTATCGCACTTACGACGGGAATCACAAGAAGTTATTAATAACTTAAGATATAATAAAAATCTATTAAAGTCGATGTTAAAGAAGAAGCTCCAAAAGATTAAGGCTTAAAAACGTGAGCTAAATAGACTTAAATATAACTTAGTAGAGGATATACTTAAAGAGGATAAGGAATATTAAACTTTAGCGAGTATAAACTTAAAATAAGTCATTGCTGTAGCAACGACTATTTAATAGACTACATTTACTTCCGAGCATAATATTAATTCGGAAGCAGAGATAGAATTTAAGAGCTTTAGGCGAGCTAGTTTTATATAGAACGGGAAAAGTGCATTATTATAGTCTAAGCTTATAAATAGTTAAAAATAAAAAAGAAGACATTACGTATTACTTTTACCTTAAGATCGGAAAACTTTTAACGGCCAGAAATTTAAGCAATATAATAGTCTACACTTAATGCCTTTACTATAAATATTAAGTTATATTTATTCTACGGTCACATTATAAAGATATTACTATATTCGGCAAATTTTTTAATTTATTTTCTTAAAAGCATATTTAATTTACGTTAATAATACCCTCTACGTCAGTCGACAAGAGCTTAGTAACTATTGCCTGCTATACTAATACTTGTGTAAATATGTTCTCTTTTTTATACTAAATACAAAGCTTATGGATTAATGCCTCTAAAGTCTTAACCGCTGTCCTCTGCTTTTGCATTTCTTAAGTAAGTAAAACATTTGTGTGTAATAAGGACTGGCATTAGCTTATTACCTTATTACTAACGCGCTTCGAGATTATTAAATTATTGTAATACGTATTAACTTTATTCTAGAGTCGCCGAGTCCTTGTTACGAACGCCCCGCGTCCCGTGACACTAGACCCCGGGACAGCGTAATACTTAGGACTATAGGCTTAAGAGGGTAAGGGTTTTAGGAGAAGTATATTAAGAGAGTATTACTTTTAAAAATATCTTTTTAAAAGACTTTAATACTTAGGATTTTATAAGTTATATATTTTATAAATATTATTATTAATAAACGATTAAAGGGCAAATAAGCCCTTAAATTACGCAACTTTCTTACGTGACGACTACTAAGACTAATAAACCGCTAAAGGTCTAGCGGTCTTAGCGGTTTTAAAAAGAGCGAAGGTTTTATATAAGACTAGCACGTCTATTATTAAATAAGAGCTTTATGCTTAATTAAAAATAATATTTAAATTATATTAGTTATTATTTATTTTATTATACATAATATACTTACTTTTTAATCCTTAAGATTTATATAATCTACCGTATTTATATTAAGTAAATACACGGATTATAACACTTTAAGTACCGTCTCGTTAAAAGTACCGACTTACGTATACTATATTAACCCCACTAATTAAAGGCTAAATACTTAGCCCACGGGGCAATACTATTAGCACACTTATATTATTCGCACTTATTTTAAAAAGAAAGGACGGTAAAAAAAGCGAAAATAAAAAAATGTCTAATGCTTAAGACTATTTAACGTATAAATTTAAGGAAACCTTAAAAGTTAAGCTTTCTAATACCTTTTAAAGAAATTAAAAGGACTTAAAGACTTTTATTTTTTAAATAAAACTTTATTAATAGTTTAACGACAATAAGTTCTTTATTAGCGAAAGCTACGTCCTCTAGACGGTATTATATTTTAAGGGCGAAGCTATATAATAAATCGTGCCGTTCCTTAAGGACTACTTCGAAAATAAAGATACTTATAAAGTCATACTTATTATATAAATTATATTTAAAACCTAAAGAGGATTTAAAAAAGAAATTCGGCGAATATTCGGCGATATTAATAAAGTTAAAACGGCAGAAACTTATTTATATAACTTAAAGTAAGTTAATAATATAATAGCTTATATTACGGAATTCTAAAAGCACGTTAATAAAACTAATTAAAACTCTTAATTACTTATTAATTATTATTGACGAAGGCTTAAGGACTATATCCGGCTAAAACTTATTAAGATTAATCTTTAGGCAAAAGACATTCTTACTCTTATTAAATAAACCGTTCGAATCGACAACTACTTACACGAGTTTAAGCGCGAATAATAAACGTACGTAAGAAAAAGCTAAAGGTAATCTGGCTACTAATAGAACGAGGAACGCCGACGACAGGGCAACCCTAAGGATAACCGATAGTCGGACCTTATAAAGTATAGCGCCACTTATAAAAAAGGAAAGGATAAAGTACGACAAAAAAGGTTATTAAAAGAAGTTATAAATAAACGGCAAGAAAAGAAGCTATGTTATAAATGTAGTCTTCCGGGGCATATAGCAAGCTCGCACCGCAAAAAAGGCACTAAAAAGAAATAATTTAACTTTATAAGACGAAAGGCATATAATACTACCGACGTGCCACTTCTTCTCCTACTAAAAGAAGTCTAAATTAGCGTTACTTATTATTATATAACGATAGACAAGCTTAACGCCAATTACATCGACAATTAAATCGAGGGTAACGGCGGTAAAAAAAATAATAAGTAAAGCGAAACGGATGATAATTATATCCGTTAGTATATAATAAGACCCGAGTTTAATAATTAAACCTAATAGGACGAGTAATACGTTTAATAACGAGTATTCGAGACTACATATAGGGCATAAAGCCCAGAAGACATAACTAGAGTCGAGAAAAGCGAGGACTTATAATATTAAGGCAACGTTATACTATTAAGATTAGCGTTCTCCGGACCTTAAAAGCGTGAAGTTTAGCGAGTTACGTAATAAAAAGAACATTTCATATATAAAGCCCTTAATACTAGGTATTAGACAAACGTTAATATAAGAGTTATTTATATTAAACTAGAGGTCGTCTTACGCGGAAGACTATAATAAAGCGAAAAATATAAGGTAGTCTTTTAAAGCAACTTATATATTGCCTAAAAAATAGCGGACGTCGAGAATAACGTCTTTTAAACGTATGTTTAGCTTATCTTAGCCGATGAAATATTATTTTAATAAACGGCGATATAAATAAACGTAAAAAACGTATAAAAAGTTATTGCCGAGATATTATAAAACTAAATATAAGTCAATTCGCGAGACGACTTAAAAACCTATTATAAAAGATTATTTAGACCGTTCGTACCCTTAAGGATATATTAATTATATTATATTTTTTACGAAGATTTAAAGAATCGGTAATAAGAAAATATATTAATTAAAAAAGTTTACGTTAAAAGAATAAATTTATATACACTCATAATTATAAGAAAAGGGAATTACTTAACCCTTAACGTTAATATTTAAGGAGTAAAACTATAAATTATAATAAATTCCGGAGCGTAAGAGAACTTTATATTTTTTATTATTACGATTTAATATTTTCTGCCTATCGAAGTCAAAAAGGACGGTATTAGCTAGTGCTCGCCGATGGAGGACTCGCCGCGAACGGCTTAATCGATATATAAATAAAACTATTATATATAAGAATCGACGGACACTCTGAATATATCCAGTTCGATGTAACTTAAATTAAAAAACACGATATTATCTTAACATTATTATAAATATAACTTTATAACCTAAATATTGACTAAAAGACGTAAAAACTAAAGTTTAATAATTATAAAAGCTACTTTTAAAACAAAAAGTCAACAAAAAGCTTAAGAAGGTTAAGCGTAACCTTTAAAGAAAAGCCAGGGGACGAGGTAACGACCCTTACGACGGACGATATTTTATTAAAATATAAATAATTTAAGGCATTATTTAAAGAGGAATTAGGCAGTAGCGCTTTACTTAAATACTAAGATTATAATCACTGGATTGAGTTAATTAAAGTCATAAAGTTAATATTTTAATTATTACGAGAATATTTAATTATAAACTTAATAATAATTAAAAAATATATTAATAAAAACCTAGTAAAAGGATTCATTCGAAAGTCTAAATCCCCTTAAGGAAGTAACGTCTTTTTTATAATAAAAAAGGATAGCAGACAAAGAATGTATATTAATTACCGTCGATTAAATAATGTTATTAAAAAGGATTGTTATATATTACCTTTAACTAAAGAGTTGCGCGACAGGCTTAGCGACGCTAAGATCTTTACTTAATTAGACTTACGAGGCACGTATAACCTCGTGAAAATAATTAAGGAAGAAGAAGAAAAAACAGTATTTTATATACGTTTTAGTTATTATAAATACATAGTCATACCCTTTGGACTAATTAACGCGCCTATTACATTTTAACGTCTAATTAATAATATTTTACGGTAATACTTAAACGTAATTTATATATATTATTTAAACGACATTTTAATTTATTTTAAAATAAAAGAATAATACGTAAAAGACGTTATAATAATATTAAAAAAGCTAAAGGCTTCTTTAATACTCTTAAAACCCGAGAAGTGCCATTTTCATAAAAAAAAAGTCACTTTCTTAAGTTATATAATTACTATTATAAGACTGGTTATAAATCTCTAAAAAGTCAAAACAATTATTAAATAAATTAAACTTATAAATATTAAAAAAGTATAATCCTTTTTAAGATTTATTAACTTTTATTAAAGATTTGTTCGGAATTATTTAAAGATCGTCGTATTATTTACGGAATTAATATATAAAGATAAAAACTTCGATTAAAATAATAAAGTAAAAATAGCCTTTTAAGACCTTAAGAAAGCATTTATTAAAGAATTAGTCCTTATGTTTTTTAACTCGGATAAGGAAATTATAATAGAAATAAACGCCTTTAATTATGTTATCGGTGCCGTATTAAGCTAATTAGGCGAAGACGGCAGATAGCAACTAGTCGCATATTATTTGCGGAAACTCTCGCTAGTAAAGCTTAACTACGACATTTATAATAAGAAATTATTAAAAGCTGTGGACGTAATACGCGAATAAAAGGTCTACTTTAAGGGATTACTTCACAAAGTACGGATTTTAACGGATTATAAAAATCTCATTTATTTTACGATTACTAAAGAACTAAATTAACGACAGATTCGATAATATAAAACGCTCTTTATAATTAAACTTCGATTTTCATATATTAAAAAAACGGAAAACGCTAAGGCCGACGCTTTTAATAAAAAACCGAAATATCTTATAAATAAGATATACGAGTCGTATACCGTACTTAAATAAGATAATAACTCGTTAATAATTAATTACAAACAGTTAATAATAATAAGCCAAGTCCTTAAGAGAATCTAAAAAGGCTACGTTAACGACTTAATAGTAATTAAATAAAAAAAGCAATTAAGTAAAGGATTTTCTTTTACCGATATTAAGGCTCTTTTATATTAAAGACGAGTTTATGTCCTTATTTAAAACAAGGTAGACTTTATTAAAGAATAATATAAACTATTAACTTATAAGTATTAAAGGATAGCTAAGACATTATTAAGGCTTTTTAAAGAGTACTATTTCTTAAAGATAAAGAAAGTAGTTAAGGACGTAGTCTCGTCTTATAATATATATATATAAAATAAGGCAAACTATTATATACTGTATAAGCTTATAAAGTCATTAACGACACCGCTACGCTTATAAAAGTCAATCGCCTTAAACTTTGTGGTCGAATTACCTTTTTTAAAAAATCTAATTACCGGGATTATTTATAATTTAATTTACGTAATAACGGATAAAATTATAAAGTATGCGTATATAATATTAATATTAAATATATAAGACGCGCCGATAATAGCGTAAGTATTCTTTTAAATAATCTTTATAAATTATAAAATATTAAATAAAGTTATTTTAAATAAAGATAAGCTCTTTATTTTAAAGTTTTAAAAAATATTAATATTGCTTTTAATAATAAAATAGAAAATATTAACGGCATTTTACTCTTAAACCGACGATTAAATAAAACGAATTAATTAAATAATAAAGACTTATTTTCGATATTATATAAATTATAAATAAGACGATTAAGTTCAATTACTCTTAACCGCTTAATTTATATATAATAACGCAAATTAAGAAATTATTAAAGTATCGCTGTTTTATACGAACTACGAGTATAACTCGACGGCATATAATATACCGATTGCGGATTAAAGAACCGCGTATAAAGTCATATTATAAAAAGATAAGCTTAAGTAATTATATAACGAACTATTAATAGAGATTTTATTTATTATATAAAGATTAGCTATTTATTATAATAAAAAGCGTAATATAAGACTAATGCTAAAGGAAGGGAATAAGGTTTATTTATTTAAAAAGAACATCGCGATTAAGCGATTAAATAATAAATTAAATCATAAAAAGCTAAAATTATTTAAAATTATAAAGGTTAAAGGATTAATTAATTATTAACTAATACTCCCGAAGATTATAAACATTTACTTAATATTTTATATATTTCTCCTCGAATTAGTATTACTAAGGGCATTATTAACCCTTATTATAAAAGTATAATTAATAAACTTAAACGCTAAATATAATATTAAAATTATTTTAAATTATTAATATTTTCGCGGCGTTATTAAGTATTTAATTAAATAAAAAGAGTACTTATAATTTAAAAATACTTAAAAACTTAAGTCTAACTTTTATTATTTTAAATAATTTTAAAAGTTTTATTTATAAAATTTAAATTTATTTAAAAAGTTAAATTCGTAAAGTTAAATAAGACTTGCTCGACTAAAGAGAACTCGGTGAAGTCGACGGCGAATAGCGGAGTAGGCAGGCGAGTAGCGGAGGCCTCTTGCCTCTTTCTTTTTATAATTTCTTACGCTTTTACTTTTTTTAATTTATTTATATTCTTAAGGCCGCGATAAAGCATTTCTGTCCCTCGCTTTTTTAAGAACTTTTATTAATAAGCTAAGCGATTAAGGCGACTTATAGCCTTTTATAAAGCCGCGGTTATCTTCTTTTAAGCTTATAAGAACTTATTATACGCAGCCTTTTTTACTTCGCGCGCTAAACGCTCTTTTATTTTTAATTTATCTTTTGCCTTTTCGAGAGCATTTTAACTCCCGATTAAGGGTATCTCGATATTATACTTTTTATTAATTTTAATATACTTTAAGTAACGACTCGACTCGGAGGACATTATATACGTCTTATTATTTCGAGTATAAAACGTATAAAGCATTATCTTAAAACCGTTCCTTTCGATTTTATAAGATAAGGCGAATTATTCTCTTTTTCTTTTAAAAAATGCCGTATTTTTTTCTTTAATATATACTTATTTAATTATAATAAAAAGGGAAAATAGCCGTAAAATATATATAATATTTCCTTAAGTTATTTAAATGTAAAAACTACTTTAAGTTAAAAAGGGAATAATATTATAAACGCTCCGCGTCTCGTAATATTAAACCCCAGAATAACGTAATACTTAAGATTATAAGCTTAAGAAAGTAAAGGTTTTAAAAGAAGTATATTAAGAAAATATCGCTTTTAAAAGCATTTTTTTAAAAGACTTTAATACTTAGGATTTTATAAGTTATATATTATATAAATATTATTATTAATAAATAATTAAAGGGTAAATAGGTCTTTAAATTACGCGACTTTCTTACGTGACGACTACTAAGACTAATAAACCGCTAAAGGTCTAGCGGTCTTAGTGGTTTTAAAAAGAGCGAAGGTTTTATATAAGACTAACACGTCTACTATTAAATAAGAGCTTCGTGCTTAATTAAAAATAATATCCGAATTATATTAATTATTATTTATTTTATTATACGTAATATATTTACTTTTTAATTCTTAAGATTTATATAACCTACCGTATTTACACCGAGTAAATACACGGACCGTGACAGTCCTCTTCTTTTTATAATAGAGCCTTTTACGTTCCGTGGCAAGTTCTGATTCGGCGTCCTTAATGCGCGATTATTAATTATATATTGTGAAGGCTATAACAAACAAAGAAGGAAGCACGACGCAAAGCACTAAGTAAGGAGCTTAATAACTCTAAGGAATTAAGATTTAAAGTAGAAAAGTATTTAATTTTTTTAATTTTATATAAGGGAAAGGCTTTTTATATAAATCTTTAAAGGTTATATATTTAGTTTTTTAAATAACGCCTTAAGCATTATTTCCTGGCTAAAATCGCCACTTTACATCCGCCTTTAATTACAATAAGTAATCGCCTTTAATTACTTCCGCCTACTTATAGCTCGGCTTATTAAAAAAAGAAAGAAAAGAAAAAAGAAAAGAATGTTTTTTTAAAATAAAAAAAAATAACGTTAAACTTTTTTATTTTAATATCCTTTTTAATTTATATTAAAACAAATAAAAAAAAGAGATTTAGTTAATTAATAATATATACCGACTTATAATTTAGGCTTAAAAGTGCTTCTTACCCTTTTTTATAACTTAGGCTAAAGTTACTCCGGCACTACGCTTATTTTTCGCCTTAAGAGTAAGGGACTTATTTTTATTTAAGTCTTCCTTTAGAATAAGTAAAACGTAATTAACTTTTTTTAATTTACTTTTTTATAATTTGCCGTTATTATTATAAAAGATATCTTTCGGTAGCTAATACTTAATAATAAGAATGAGTAGTCTTTAAAAGGGTGTCGTTAGTCCTTTAAGTCTTAGATTACTGACCTTAAGGCTGAGCTTGATTTTTGGCTTGTTAGGGAGGCTTAAGGGTTTACCGGTTAGTGCTTTACAAGTCGTGGCAGCATTCTCTGCTATTAGTCGATTTATAAACTCATCGTTCTTTATTCTTCGAGCCTCTCTTTAAGTCTTATCTTTTAGGTCGATTTCGCTAAAGCTTATAACCCTTAAACTTAATCCTATAACTTCTTTCGTTATAGTTAGTTTTTTAAGAGTAACGTATTAAATTTCAGAAGCCGTAACTCTTAAGCCGAGATTAAGGGTTATAATTATAGTTTCTTATTTATTTTTATTCACGGGACTGAGGGTTCGCTTTGGATTTGCTTAAAGACTTACGTTAAGCGTTAATATAAATGCTCCTTTACTTACGGCGACTTGTGGTTCGGGATTAAGAATTAAATCGGTTATAACTTTACCCTTTAAGTCTTAGTTTAAAATATTTTCTGACTTCGACTGTCTTAGGAATTCTTTTATTTTAACGTTATAGCCTATCTTACTTAACTCTTTTAAGACTATGAGATCGACGATACTATTAGCTTTAATAAGTTTAGTCTCTTTAATTTAAAGTGCTTAAGACTTTTTTTTATATAATTACTTTTCTCGCTCTTAAACTTAAATTTAAGCTTTATATATAATAATATATTAAAAGAACTTATACTTTTGAAAATATATAAATAATTCCTTTTCTTTAAGATTAAAAAGGTAACGGGCTTCCTTAATAATAAAGGAGTCAGTCTAAGGTAATCGTTTTATAAAGACATTAAATAACGGGCTTAGCCCTATTATAGAAACTATAGCCGAGAATAGTATATAAGTCTTTGATTTTACTTTTTATTAAGGGACTAGGGGATGCTATAGTCGGAGGACAGATAATATAAGCTTATTTATTAAGACCTTATTCTTTAGACTGTGTTTGTTTATAATCGTAATATAGTTGTTAAAGAATGCAATAAAGCCTATGACGTCTTTTTGTTTTGTTTTAATAGCTAGGCGTAAGACAAACCCTTGTCTTATTAAAAGCGAAAATGAAAGTATATTGTTTTTGAGCGATTTAAATAAAGAGTCCCTAATTTAAACGTGTTAGGCGTATTTTAAAATCGCGCCTTTCTTTTTTAAATTAATAATATAGAAACGCTTATTCGACTTCTTATTAGTAATAATATTAATGTGTAAATAAGAGGTAAAGTAATCGAAAACATGTTTAATAAGTGCCTGGCTAACCGGAATGAAATAGTAATTAAGAATTCGTAAAGCTATTAGCGCAACTCTTAATTTAAAATCACAAGTAGATTTAGCTTTTTAGTCGTCCTCGATGTTAGCTTTTATAAAGTTAACTACGTTATAGGCTTTAATTCCGGGATAAATTAAAACTTTAAAATAAGTAATAAGTCTGGAATTATTATCCTTTCGACTTATTAAAATAATAAAATATAATTTATGGTTTTAGCGAAGATATTATTAGAAAACACTATAGATTATATTATATATAAAGGTAGTTAGCGGACTAGTCTTACCCGTGTCTCGGTAGTAAAATTAATACATTTCGAACTTTAATTTAAAAAAGCTAATAAGCTTAGCCTTTTTAAAACTAAAAGAGAAAATATACTTAATATTAAACGAGAAGTCTAAGACGGAGTAACTAGACTTCTCGAGTATATTAAGAGCCTTTAATATTAAATATTACTTTTAAAGGTCTTCAGTTTATCTTAAATTCAAAGCTTATGTTAAGGCTTTTGCGGTTAGTTTAAAGTTCGAATGGCTTAATTATATTTTATACTTTATATTTTCCGCGTCTTTAGACTTTTTAAACATTTTAGTAAAGCTAAGATTAAGGCAAAAGGTTTTTAAGTCTTTTTTATAGTTTTTGAGTTATTAAATGTTTTTTTAGACTTCCGTAACCTTTAATTCCTTTTATAATATATTATAATAATTTATAAAGTATTAAATATAAAACGCGCACATTATCTCTCTTTCTTTTTCTTTTTATATATCGATTTGTTTTATAATAAGATACTTTGCGAATCGTAAGCGGACCGCTAGTAGTGAATTTATTTCGAATGGGTTTTTAAATTCTAAGATAACTTTAATTAGTTTTAGGATTTTATAATAATAGCTTTTAGTATTTAGTTTAATATTAAATATATTATATCTTTTTTTTAAGAAAACCCTAACGACAACCCTTAATTTAAGATTATAAGTTCTTTTAATAATGCCTTTAATTAACTTTATAATACTTATAATATAAGTAAGATTAAATTCGGCTTTAAGAAGCGCACGAAGTTTTAAAGTATAACGCTAAACATAGTCTATCGCCGTAGCCAATAAATCCTCCTTTATTAACTTAACTCCTGCCTTAAAGGCATTCTTCTAAAGTCGACCTCGCTCGGCGTTTATGCATTTAATAATAAAGTCTTATAATTCCTTAAGAAAATTAAAAACTATATAAGTAAATTAATTACTTAACTATTTTAAAGGGGGTTTAGCCAGCGAATTATAACTAATAATATTAAGCTAGGCTAAGTCGGGGAATTAGTTTATAAAGAGAATTAAAATTGGCTTTTTTATAACTTCTTTTAGGGATTTAATTAATATAAAGACCTGAGTTTTCTTTTATTAATTAAACTTTAATATAAAATTTGGCACGAGATCCTTTAAAGGATTTCGAATCACGGGCTCTTCGACTTCTGAGCTAGGATTATCGGTAGGGGGGACTTCGATTAGCTTATAGGGCTTGAAAAGATTAGTTAAGGGTTTAAAAAAAGAAGTTATAAAAACTATAAAAGGCAGGGCTAAATTTATAACTTTATTAACTTTTAATTTAAGATTAAGAGTTATAGTTGATCGTTCAATTGCTTTAAAAGCTTTAGTTTTTAATTTAGGATTCGAGGTCGGAGACGCCAGACTAGTTATTTAAAAAGTAGCGACTTTTAATTCGGGATTAAGAGTTATAATTAATTGCTTTACTTTTTTAAAAATAACTTCTTACTTAATAATTATAAAGATATACGTCTTACTTTTATTTAAAAAGTCTCTTAATAATACGGTTTTATTTTTATCTATAAAAACAAAGAGCTTATAACGGGAAACTTTAAATTTAATTTTAGTAAAGGCTTTGTTTAATAAAAGAGTCTAGATTTTCTTAAGGAAGTCTACGTTATCTTTTTACGCTGTCTAATACTAATTAATAATATTAGGCGAAAGTCTAATGCTCTTCCGACTTCTTAACGCGCCTTCTCCTTTAATTCGCTTTAGTTAGGCTTTATTAAAAATAAACTTATTTAAGGCTTTAATTATTAAGGGAAACGGCTTGACTTTCTTTACTAACGTAATAAATTAGCCTTGGGCTTTATTCTCACTTATTGCTTTTATATAATGTTTTCGAAATATCTTTACTTAATTAAAAATAAGTAAACGATTAAGCTTCTTTTTATTTTTAAACCGCTTATTTCTTTTATTTATTATATTTTAGACTCAGTCGTAAAGGTTTTTATTACTTTAGTTATATTCCTTTTTATTAAACTCTTTCTCTTTTATTAAATACTTCATAATTATATTATATTAATTAATAAAATTATTATCTTTTATTTTTAAGGCTTACTTAATACTTTTGTTTTTTATATTTATTAAGAGTCGTTTTTCGTCCGGCTTAAAAGTATTAAGGACTTTTTTAATTTTAGTAGTCGAGGTCAACGTTTTTCTTTTAAAAGGAATAAAAAGCACGAGTCTTAATTTGAGATTACGAATTTATTTTGTAATAGCCTTAGATTTAAACTTTATTAACGTAATTAATTTCTTAAAGCTTTTGGCGCTTAAACCTTTAATTAAATTAAACTTAAATAAAAGTCCGATAACTTCTTAGACTTCGTTATTTAATATATCTCTTATTATAGCTATTAAGTTAATGGCGATATACTTTATGACTAGTGAGCCGAGATCATAAGTTGCCTTTAGCCGACTTCTCACTTAGTTTAATTTAAGTAGCATTTTATAAGTAATTTAACTCTTAATTTAGGATTATAAGTTAAATTCGGCCGGATTTCCCGACTTAAGGTGACTTTCGAGGTTTTTTACGGGGACGTGGCCTAAATTAAGGATTTTTAAAATTTAATATAATTAATATAAGAAATTAAAAGTAAGACATAAGAAGGGCTAGTTTAAGTACTCCTTAAGCGAGCTTATTAATTCTTTTGCCTTAAAGAGCTGCTTCTCTTTTTGCGATATATAATAAAATTACTAGCTTATTTTTAATTAAGAAACTAATACTTCTTATAATATTTGCTTTTTAAATAAACACACGTGACTTTAAATTAAATAAAGTAAACAAATAATCTTAAGCGAAAGACATTTTAACCCCGCTTAAGAGGTAATAATTATTAATAAAAAAGAGTAATTAAAGACTTAAGAAAAAGAAAAAATATATAAGATTTAACTTTTTATATTAAGGTTTAAAAGAAAAAGCTTTTAAAAATAAAAAAAAATAAAAAATAAAATAAAAGATAAAACGTAATAAGGCGTTTAAAATGCTTAGAAATACGCGTAATATAATTAAAAGAGAATAAATAAAAAAAGTAAATAAAATTAAAAACTATAAAAACTATTAAAACACTCGTTCTTAACGACAATTAAAAGTAACTTTACTTTTAATAAAATAAAAATATATAAAGAATTAAAAGGGAATAGTTTTATAAGCGGCTTTTTGAGCTTATATTAATAAAGGAGGGACAATTTAAATACGAAATAGAGTTTGGCGCTCTTTAGTCGCTAGTAATATGATTTCGGCCTTAAAATCTTCGAATTCGTTGCCATTTAATTCTCTGTTTAAGTCTTTAGAATTAGTTTAAGGGTCTAAATTTAATAAAAATAAGGTTTAGTCTTATTAATAAAATCGTTTTAATCGATTTGCTGGAAAAGTGCCTCGTAAAAGAACTCCATTAAGTTTATAAAGAAAATAGTAACCTTTTTTATTATTTACTTTTAATACTCGGAACGGTCTTAGCTATTAATAATTAAGCTTATTATCTGCCGAAAGATTAATTATACGCTTTATATTATACGTTAAAATTAAATCTCCTTTTTAAATCGGTGTGTTTTTTATATTTTTTATTTTATTTTAAAGTGCTTTGCCTACTTCTTTATATTGTTTTTTCCGTAAGATAATTTCCTAAATGTCTTTATTACGTAGTTTTAATTATTAATACTTTATTATTAAGAAATCCTCTTTTGTTTTAATTTATTTATAATTAAACATTTTCTAAACCGGGAATTTGTTTTTAAAAGGCAATATAAGCTTTCGTCTATATAATAAAAAGAATAGTATTACTTTTATTAATTAATAAATAAACGTCTATAAAGCGAATAAAATATACGAGAATTTTTGTGTTTAATAATAAAAGCCTCCTCTTATTGCTTTAAAGAGGTTATTTAGAATGTCTTAATGAGCTCTTTTTATTATTTTATTGTCTTTAAAGTTATATATCGAGATTTGAATCCTTTTAATATTATATTTAATTATAAAGGTATAAGCGATTCCTTTATTTTCTAGTCCTCCATTAATAATTAATCTTTTAAATAATTTATGGCGGCAAATAAGGTCTTCTTAAAGGAATTTTATTATTTCTTTT
The DNA here is from genome assembly GCA_020746875.1 of Rhexocercosporidium sp. MPI-PUGE-AT-0058. Lineage (NCBI taxonomy): Eukaryota > Fungi > Ascomycota > Leotiomycetes > Helotiales > Rhexocercosporidium > Rhexocercosporidium sp. MPI-PUGE-AT-0058. The sequence goes on from JAGTJL010000023.1 coordinate 512,348, forward strand.
ATTATAATTAAGCTTAAGGCTTTTCCTTTAATTTATCTTAATAAATCCTCTTTTATAAGGACAAAGCATTTCTTTTTATTATTTATAATTAAAACTTATACGACATTTAGACTTACTTTTTTAAACATTTTTATAAGCTATATAAAATATAAAAGATTCTCTTTTCTCCTTGCCTTCCGTTTTTAATAGCTTACGCAGCTCTTAGAAAAGGCCTTATAGTTTTTAAATAAACTTTATTAAAAAAAACACTTAATAAAATAATAATATATTATTTCTTTTCTTTAATATCCGCCCTTTTTATAATACTTAAAAATGACTTAATATTGCCTGGCCTTATTATTAACTATAAGTCTTATTAAGTATATATTATTAACTCTTTTATATAAATTACGATTATAAATAAAATACTAAAGAGCTTTGTTTTTAAAGCGTTTAAAATCACTTAGTTTAATTGTAATTAGGCGCTTAAGGCTTATTAAGAAGCGGGCGATTTCTTTTAAGTTATTAAAGTAAATGTCGTTAAGAATTCGCTTTTAGGAGTTGTGGTCCGGGCTCATTAGTCGCTTTATTATTATCTTAAACATTATAATTACTTTTAATTCGGTTATAATTTATTTATTAATATCTTACTTTCGTTATTTTATAATATTCGAAGGATGTTCTTTTCTTTATTTAAATAATTTATTTACCGCCGTGTTTTTATTCTTAAGGATATATTTAACCTTAAAATCTATTAGACGTATTTAAGTAATTTAGTTTATTAATAGCGCCTTAAGTAAATCGCTTACTGTATTATTAAGTTATTTTATAAAAACTTTAGCGTTAGTTTTAAAAATAAAATATACCCCGTAAAACTTACTTCGCATTTTCTTTATTACTTTAAGAGCCCTTCGGCACTCCCTTTTTGTAGCATTATATTAGCTCTCGGCTTTCGTCCATAATTTACTCTCAAATCGCGTAAAGTGCCTCTTTTTGTTTTTATTTAATTATTAAAGGACCGCTCCTTAGCCTATCTTATTAATATTCGTTATTAAAATAATTCTGCCTCCTTTGGGCCCGTAATTAATCTTAATTAAGGCGAATACATTAAGAAGCGCGTTTTTTAAGAGTTATATAGCTTTTTTTTAAGGTTTTAATTAAATAAACTCAACTCTCTTTTTTATTATAACGTAAATTAATGCCGCGATAATAAAGAAGTTTTTAATTTAAAGGCGGTAATATATTATAACTTTAATAAACGCCCTTATTTTAGTCACGCTTTCACATTACTTTTATTTATAAATTTTCGAAATTTTTAATATTTTTAAATGCCGCCCTTTATTATTCGTAACGTATTTTATAATTTTTAACTTAAGTAAATAATATTAAGACTTTAATCCGACAGTCGCCTTTATTTTCTTAAAGCGTATTAATACCTTATTTAAGTTTTAAATATATTTTATAATAAATCTCCGGATTTTTAATAATACCTCTTTATTATTATAAAACGACGTAAAACCTTTGACTTTTATATTATTTATATAAAATAGAATTATATAAGGAATATAATCCAAAAGAATCTTATAAATTACCTATATAAACTAAGCGATTAAGTTAATTACTCCTTAAGGAAGTCTTGTCATCCAGAATAGGCTAATTAAAATATAAATTATTATTATGTCCTTCGATCGAGCGTGTAATAAGAACTGGTCATACCTTAAGAAGAGGTCTACTAGTGATGTTATAATTAATTTAGTAAATTTAATTAAGAATTAATTAATATTTAATAAAACATTTATATTTTATATTATAACTTTGTTTATTTTTATTACGGCTATAATAAGTCGATATAATCCTTTTTCTTTTTTGGCTATAAGAAATCATTTATTTTTATATAGTTTATAACATTATTTTAGGATTTCTTATTTTAGCCTCTTTTTTAATATTAAGATAACTTTATTTTATAGAGCTTTTAATATAAGAAAAGACTTTTCTTATTACGCTTTATATAATATTATTTTAATTTTTAAAGGCGGTAAAACTTTTTCTTTAATTCTCCTTAAGTAAGTCTAATTAAAAGTTAGTATTGCTTTTCGATTTAAAAGCGTTTTGTAAAGGAGTTCTTGTTTTTATTTTAAGATTTGTCTTTTAATAATTAATTATTTAAACCGTTCTTTTATTAATTTGTTTTTTATTATTAACTTAAAGAACCTTTTAATAATAAAGTCATTAAATTTGCCTCTCGAGTGGAGTGGCCTTGCTTTTTTTTCTTCTTAAAATTAATTATTAATTCTTTTAAGTATATCCTTATTTGTCTTTTTTAAATTAAATAGCTTTACTTTATTGACTTTCTTTTTATATAATATATTAATTTTTATTAACTTTAACGGTAGGGCTTTAGGTAAGTAATTATTAAATATAAAGAAGAAGTCTTCTATGTCTTTATTTATTTAAAATGTGAAAATCTTTAATTTTAATTAATGTTTAACTTTTAATTCGAGATTAAAAGTCTTATATTCTTTTCCCTTTGTCTTTATCTCTTTTAATAATAGCCGAAAATCTAAAACGCTTATAAAATCTCTTAAAATCTCACTTTTAATTAGTAATCTCAAATTACTAATGAAGTCCTTTAAATTTAAACTATTTAAGCTTTCTTAAAAACTAATATCCTCTTTAATATATATATTAATTAAACGTTTTCCGTTTCGTCTTTATACTCCGCTTTATCCTTAACAATTATAACTCTCTTAGTCGCTATTTTCTTTATATTTAAAAAGGTTACTTATATAATTTCATTCTTAAGGTAATTAAAACTCATACGACTTTTTAAAATAAATAATATATTTAATAAAATATCGTGGCTTACGTTATTAATAATTATAAAATCAGTATGGTTTTTAGTCCTTTTAATGTTTATTATTATATTTTAAATATAACCCGCGAATGTAAATTTGTTTTCGATAATAATAATAAACGTTAAAGCTTTATAATTTAAAATTAAGAGTCTTACTTTCTTTACTATAACTTAATTTATTATATTAACTTCCGCTTTATAGTCAATCGTAGCCCTACTTTTAATTCATTTTATTACTATGACTTATAATTTCGGTATTTATATAATTATTTTTAGGCAATTGTGAATAATTTTAATTTATTTAATAATTATATTAATTAAAACCTTTTCTTTTTTGAAGGACTTTTTAAGTAATTTCGCGAAATTAATTATTTTAATAAAAAGCTTATTTAATTCTGAGTTCGATTAAGACGCCCCTTCGCTATTTATAAGTATAATCTCGACCTTATATTCTCTTTTAATAAGAACGATTAGGATTTAGCGGTTTATTATTTAATCTTAGCGCGACTATAGTTTATATAAGTCTCTTAACTTAAAGTTTAAGTTTTAATTTATTATATTCTTTATTACTTATTCTTAAGCTGCGATTAAAGTATATTAATTTACTTATTTTTCCCTTTTTAAAACTCTAACTAATTTCTTTCTTTTAATTAAGCGTTTAATTATAATTTTAACTTTAAGATTAATAAAATTATCCTTTATTTTATTATTTTTATTAATTTCGCTAATTCTTCTTAATTCCTTATTTATTTTATTTAAAAGTACTTTATAATCCTGTCCTTTTACCGAAGGTATAAAGTATGATTTCTTTATATTTATTAATTTCTTTTTAACTTTAGCCGCATTAATTAATATTAAAGGGCCTTTAAGATTAACCTACTTTTTCCTTTATATAATATTTACGTTAAAAGAATTGTTTAACTGATTCTCTAAGGCCGAATTTATTCCTTTCGGCCGTTTTTTAATAATATAAATTAAGCGGTTAAATTTGCGTGCCTTTAGGTTTTTATTATATTTTATGCTATTAGTTTTTTATTAAATTATTACGACTTAAGATTGTCTCGACTTTTTCTAAATTAATTAAATATCTTCTTAATACGGTTTAATATAGATTTTCTTATATTTATTAATATAATAAACATTATTATTAATAAACTAATAAAAGAAGGGATACTAATCTTTAAACTTATATAATAGGCTTTTAAACTAATTATTATAGAAGTTATATATTTTATTCCTGTATCTTATTATATTAATATTAACGCTTTCGCTTAAATCCATTGTTTCGCTTTTACTATTCTACTAAAAGTACTCGGGATTAGTAAACTTATATTAAGTGTGTTAAAATAAGATTCGACTTTTAAGATTAAACTCTAAAACGTAAGGCTTTATATTTAAAAGTTAATTTAACTTAAAATGAATAAGGTTTATTTTTAAATTAGTCATTTTTATAATTAAGGCTTTTATTTTATTAATGTTTATTTTAGCTTTTTCTAAAAAAGGCAGCGTAATAGGTGCCTTTTTTACTGCTTTAATGATTATTAAAAGTTAAATATATTCTTTTATTAAGTCTTGAATTTCTTTTGTGTACGACGTTATTAATTGTTTCTCTTATTAAAGAGCTTTTATTATTTGCTTACTTTTGACCGTCTTAAAAACGTGTTTTATGAATTCGAGATACTTCTTTTTATAAGATTCCGGTTTAAAGTTATTAATCTTGAGTTATTTAATGATTTTATTTTAAAAAGAAGCCGGTAATCTTAAGAGGAAGAGTTTACTTTAGTCGACTTTACTGAGGATTTTCCGGTATATAAAAGCTTTTAAGACTTGAGAATAAAGTCGATAGTAGCTCTTAAGATTTGCAGCGGTATATTAAATTATAATAAATTCTTAAAAAAAGTTTATAAACTCTTAAATTTATTATCAATTATGTTTTTTAAATTCCGACTTTAATACTTTTACTAATACTTTTTATTTTTTCTTATTTTTTTATTTTAAGAGAGTCTTAATAATGTCCCGTCGGAAGTTGTCGTAATATTAAAGTAAACGAATAACTTAATTACTTTTTAATATTCCGTAATTTATATTAATTTTTACGTATCGCTTTAAAAAATCCGAGATATTTACTCCTAAAAAGAAAGGCATGCCTACTGACCCAAGGAGGGGTATAATTCCTTAAAAAAAGTAGTTAATGTCGCTAATAGTTATATTTCATAAGTTCTTTTTAGTTTTTAATATAATTTTTAAGTTTTCGAGACTCAAGTCTAAGGGTTTTATAGAATTACTAATTAAAGTGTTTAATAAAAACCTTAAAATTAAGAGTTCGGATTACTTAGCGATTTTAGTTTAAGTTAAGGTTTACTCTTTATATTCCGAACTATTAAGAGACGCCTTAGTTTAAAATATAAGGCTAGTAATGTTTCTCTTAATTCTTTTATTTATAATTTATAATTTCCGGCGTCTCCTTAAGGAATTAGGTTCGGCCGTTTGAGTTCTACTAACGGGTTGCCGAGATAAGCTGTCTTAATTTAAGTTTAATTCTTATATTATCGTTAATTATCGGGTCTTTTTAAAGGAAAAAAGGGGTGTTTAATTTAAGGAGCGGAAAATTATAGATTTCTGGTTTTAATAAATGGTCTTGACTACGAATCGAGATGCTTTTATATAAGTTATATAAAGACGAATTCGTACGATTTTCTCCTTACGTAAGTCATTAATATAAAGGCTATAATAAATAAAGAAGGAAGTACGACGTAAGACACTAGGCAAAGAGCCTAATAACTTTAAGGAGTTAAGATTTAAAGTGGAAAAGTATTTAATTCTTCTAATTTTATATAAGGGAAGGGCCTTTTATACGAACCTTTAAAGGTTATATGCTTAATTCCTTAAATAACGCCTTAGGCATCATTTCCTGGCTAAAATCGCCACTTTATAATATATTAGCCATATTAAAGGCTATTATTATCGACGTTTATAATTCCTTAAAGTCGACTATGTCAATCGTGGGGGAAGGCTTTAACTATAATTAAATTAGAAGCGTGAAATTATAAGGCGGAACCTTTACTTTAATAATTAAGTCCATATCAATTAGGAAATATACTGCAATTTAGACAAGTTTCAGTCGGATGTTATAATATTATTATTCGTCGCATTCCTATATAACGAGTAAGTGTCGAAGTAATATATTTACGACGAAGTTTTAATAGGCTATATTAGGCAAGTTAATTACTAAAAAGAAGCATTTGCCGAATTAATGAAATCTTATTTTGGCCTTTATTAAGTAAGCCACTTATTTAGGCGGCCTTAATTTTAACAATAGTTATTATAATATATAAAGCGGACTTAATTATCCCTTTTAAACCTTACGCTACGTAGTCTCACTATTAAATTAAAGATACTACTTCTTCTTACGCGTTTTATATTTCCTGCTTATTAGCGACTCTTAAACCTTCTTACTTCTTCTCCGCAAGCATATCGAGGAAATAACAAATTTATGGCTCGAATTCGTTAAGCGATAAAGAATAAAGAATTAACTTTTAGCTACTTCTTAAAACTTTTACTTAAAGTTTAAGTTAAAATTTAGACTTTAACATTATTGCCGCGTCTTGTCATAATAATTTCGAAATTCGACCGCAGAGCGGCAAGCTGTGAAGTTAAAGTGGAAGTATAATAAATTAAATTGCTATACGTTAATTACAAGTCTTAATCTAAAGCTTTAAGATATTATAACTAGATTAGTTTATAAAGTAACGATAACAGTGCTACGTTTGTTAATTAGGCTCGAGACACGATATTTTTAGACTTTTTTAATAAACCTAAATTAGCGGATATAAACGATATTATAACTTAACTCGGTGTTATCCTTCGACTTATTTAGACTCTCGCAATACGTATAAGAACTTATTTATTTTAGGGGTTTTTAAGGTTTTTAAGGCAAGCCGAAGATTTACAAAAACTAGTTTTTATAAACAAGCTTAATAAAAAGCCTTTCCTAAGTAGTTCGAAAGGGTGCCTATATTTAATAAATCTCGGATCTTTAGGGTTTATTAAAAGATATAAAATAGGCTCTTATAATGAGTCATTATACTTTTTAAAAGACGTTTAAATTACCTTTTCTAAAGATTATAAAAACGAAGAATTTAAGGAAAAGAGGTGGGAAATGTCGCTCGAAAATATAATATAAGTAAGAAAACTTAATAAGATTAGGGAGAAATACTGTCTACTGCTGTTAATTACATAAAGCGTATTCGAAGAGCTGGATAAGGTAAGATAGGTATAAGTAGGGTTGCGTCTGTAGACAATAATTTTATTATATGGCTAAAGAAATAGTTGTTATTAGATTTAAACGCCTCGAGATTTATGCCTTTTTAATTCCTTTCTTATATTATTTATAAAAAAGAGTCTTCTTCTTAAATCGTGACTTCGAAGTTAAAACTCGTAAATTTTTATGGCTTTATATAGTATTTAGTCCGGCAAGGCTTTAAAAGTATTACCCGAATGCACAGTAAGTCCTTATTAAGATAAAGGGTTTCTTTACTAATGAATTTAAGTATTATATAATATTAAAAAAGAAAATTCTTTTCTTAAAGAATAGCTTTTATATTGAAACTCGTAAAATGTTTTTACTCCTACGTAACATTTAGCTTAGTATAAGCTTAAAAGAATCCGCAATAAGGTCTTAACTAATTATACTTATCTTTTTAATAAATAAATTCAAATATAACATTTTTGCCTTTGTGATTATAGTGTAATTGATCATCGACTGACTCCTGCAACTCATACTTACTATCCACTACGTTAATTAAACCCACCATATTATATACAGTCGTGGTTATTATAGACTTACTTATTATTAAATTTATATGACTTTAGCGGTATTTAATAACAGGATACGGGCTCTCTTAATACCTATGTCTTAAAGATATGTGGTCTAAAGACGCTAATAATGCGTAATTAAAGTTAAATATTTATAAAAATATAAGCAAATCTAGTGGACAGTTTGCGAAAATTATCCGGCTTTATGCGTTTCGAGCCATTACTGAATTGGAATACAGGCTATTATAATTAGCTTGATTTTAGTGGCTTATGCCTTTTTTCGCTTAGCTTTCTAATGACCGCGGCATTAATAAAGCCGAAACTAATAAATAGCCTCTTATAAAGGGGAATACCTTTTTTACACTCTTTTACGTGTCTTATACTTACTTAAATCCTACTTAATTAATTAACCCTTCTTTTAAATACCTTATTATAATTATATACTTAATAAAGACTTGCCGAAATCGATAGGCTAGAACTTGAACGTCTTTAATAAATAAAGTAGTTAATTGCCGTAAGGTAAAGCGAAATCTTAAAGTCGTTTCTTATAAACCATTAATATTCCGTAACTTTAAGAAGATATAAAAGCTTATTTTAGTCTTCGTTAATATAATAGCCGTTTTGTCTTTATATTATTTACCTTTTGATTTTTATAAGGCCTTCTTCCCCGTTATTTTATAAAATTAATATTATATTAAATTTAAAAGATTTCTTTATATAATGCTAAAGTCGAGATTTATTATAAATATACTCGGTTAAATATGATTAAAACGATACTACCGGTAGGACGATTTTTATAAGATTTAAATCCACGGGCATAATAATACTTATTACGTTTTTACTTATTAAAAGTTACTTAAAATTATCTACTGAGTTCGCAGTCATTATATAAGATATAAGCCGAAGTATTGTCTAATTTCATATTAATAGCCCCGGACTCTAGCCCCCTTTCGAATATTTTCAAAAAACCATTTACGTATTAATAAATAACATTAAGCTTAATTTAAGCCTAGACTTACTTACTGGAAATAAAATAAGTGCATTAAATTTTAAGGATTTAGCTAGCCTTATTAAAGGGACGACTTTAAGACTGTTTTAAGTGACTTAATATAAAGTATTTCAAACGGTATAATTTTATAGAGAGTATCGAGAAGTAGCTTTTTATGTTTAGTAAACATTATACTCGAGTTTCGGCAGAGAAATAAAACCTTGTAAAAGACTTATTAATAACTTTAATAACAAGGAGCTATAATATAATAAAGAGGAAGTTAACCGTTCTTACGATGCAGACTATAAAGCTGTATTCATTAATAGAGAGCTTTAATGTCCAAAAGTATTAAAAATTAAATTAAATATTATTAAGTTTATTCAATAGAACGCTATTTAAATATGTAAATCGTGTCTTTAATATCCTTTTATATAATTAATAAACACTTTGCCTTTTCTTACTTTAATAAACGGTCTAACATTATTTAAATATAACACTAATATATAATTTATAAATAACTTTATAATTTTGTGCTTTTCCTTAATATTATTTATTATATTTATATTTTGACGGGCTAACCTTTTAACTTTAAAGAACTCGTCGTTATTATTAATATATTTAATAGGTCGTTCCGCCGTATATTTTAAACAATTAACGTAGAATGTTATTGTAATTTTGTCCGTTTTAACGCTAAAGCGAAGGAAGTGTTAAACACCGAGAGCGTAAGTATAGATTATATCGGACTTAAGATATTTAGGCTCTTCGCGACCACATTCGAGACATATAACAATAACAATAATAATAGTAAGTATAATAAGAAGGAAGGCGAAAGACAATTAGGCGAAATATAAGTAGATTTATAATATCACGCGCAAAAATAATAATAAGAGGGATATATATCGTGGGTATTTATATATCGACAGTAATGATTTAGCTAATATGGTATTACTTAAATTGCTTTTTGTCGTGTGCTTAAACGTATTGTATGCTTAAGTTTATTAACACTTAAATTTATCGGCTATTTTTTGGCCAAAAGCTTAAAATATTATAAGTGTTATGTTTTAAATACTATTATACTTAATTAATTCTTAAATACTTATTTACTATATATTTCTTATCGAGTGCTGAAATTTAGTGTATGCCGTTATTTATTAATGTCGAAAAGGCTTAACTTTATAAGTTAAAAAAGATAAGTATTTAAGAACTTCCATTGCACTTAAGAATTTAACTTTATAATATCGCAATTATATACTTAAAGGTTTTTACGTAAGTTTAATATTATTGATTTTATATAAATTATTTTTAAACCCCCTCCAGTCTTATAGTATTTGTGTTAGCCTTTACGCAACTGTTATCGTTGGCGTCGCCTTTGTCCTAAGGCGTTTAAATAACTCCTTATATGGCTAAGTCTATATATCTGGGTTTCCAGTGCCCAACTATAGCTCCACAAAAGCAATTACTATACTTATTAAATCTATAACTAAAAATATTACACCTTTACTATAGGAAATCTCGGGTATTAAAAGTATTAAATACTTAAACGAGATTATAAATGCGGCTAGCTATAACGTCTTAATATTATATTATCTTATTTAATATACGTTTTACGGCGAGAAAGGCGGGGATATAGGCGTGGCTTACCTCATCTTAGGCCAAATCGGTAAAGGCTATGTTAATTTTAATAACGCTTCGGCTATACGCTATAAAGGAATTAATATACTTATACTACTTCTAGATAGTCGTTTAAGTGTTAAGTAAAAGGAATAAAGGGAGGCTTTATTATAATAAAAGTATTAAGAAACACGTAATACGTAATACTAATATAAGTTTATTAACTCGTTTTTATAATCTTTTTTAAAGCCTTATCCTCTATCTTCTTCCTTTAACTTTAATTTATATATTAATAAGGACTTTTTACTTCCTTTTTATAATACTGAAATTCATTCTTAAAAGCTTTTTTATTTATACTTTTAAAAAGCTCTTTAAGAGGCTAAGCAAAAGGTAATCGCTACGGAATATTTTATTTGCTTAAGTTGGCGAACCTCGCCTTTGCCTTCTTGCTCCGCCTTCTCCGCCGCCTTATTGCTCCGCGCTCTTGCTCCGCTCTACTTCGCCATTCTGTGAGGATAGTAGGAGCAATTCTTGTCGATACTTATAACGTGTACGTAAATTTAAGCATATGCCCGAAGATATCCTTAAATGTAAATAAAGTAATACGTGTAACGAGTCAGGGGTAAGAGCGAGTCTCGATAATACGAATAGCTTAATTTATATAATTATAAAGAGGGCCGTTTAAATAAGAGGGAGGGGATAATTAGCTTATTAAGTAATTTGAACTTAGTCACTTTGTCTTAATTATAATGTGATTTCGAATTAAATTTAATAATATTAATAGCGTGAATTTTAATTAAGTATTACGATTAAGCTTTTTATCCCTCGCCATTTTAGCTTGCCGTTGGGACACTTAAAAGAGCGATAACTAGTAGGTAAATATAAATCGCGTGGCTGGAGCGTGTGCTTAATGTAAATATAATATTAAATAAAGGGCCGCGGTGACGCTCGACATTCTAATAATACTTCTTTTAACTTTAGTGCTTTTACGGCGGCGGTTTACAAAATTGCCTTTAGCGGGCTAATAAGTCAGGGATAAAGGACGTAATAAGCTTTAGAGTATTTACATTAGCGAAGACTTAATATATTGAGATGTCTTAATAAGTATATTAATATAAGAACCCTTATAGCTATAGCAATTAAATGCTTTATTTTATTGTATTTATAGAGCGCGCTTTAAATGTTAAAGAGATAACTATTAATATACGGCATAAAGTTAAGGTTGGAGTTATTAGTCGCGTATAGAGCTAAAGGCCCTCTTAAGGTCTTGTATAGCTGAAACTAGTGTGGCTATATAAGGGTCAATAGAACGAGAAGTACTATAAGTGGCTGGAATATCTAGGCATATATAGCATCCGTAAGCAGTCGCCTAAAGTAATAAATAATGACGGAAAAGAATTATTTCTTAATTGCTATTTAGCTAATTTAATTAGTACTTGATTTTTTAATTGACATATTCTTATTAAGACTAATTAAGGAATTCCTTTTTTATTATTGGCATATACTTAAAGTCGTTTATGCTTAAAGTAACGCCGTAAAATAAGAGATCTTAAGGGACGTTTTTTATAGGGTATATGTTTTTATATACGTTTTATTAATAGCTTATATATAGGAATTCCTATAAAACTTGTCTTATAAGTAAACTAAGGCTTAGTTATTTTTAATTATAATACGGAATATTTTGAAACTTCCTGCTCTCGCCGTGCTTTATTTTATAGTATAGTGTAATAGGACATTAGAACGAAGCGGAAAGAGAATTCCAGCTGTGCTAGGTATTATATAGTAGCTTATTACGCTAACTAATAAGTTTATTATTTTGATTATTATTTTAATATAAATAGAAGCTAAGTATTAAGGAACATTTATTAAAGAAAATTCTTCTTTAAGGATTTACTTATTGACTAGTTTACTTATATATTATATGCCTTTGTAAATATAAACTCGTTTATAGAATAAGTATTAGATTTTCTTTTATTTAATAACTTCGTTCGCTAATATTATTCTAGTTTTCTCTCCGATTAAGAAGTTAATACTTTTATTTAATTAAGCGACTAAACTATAACTTAAATAAGTGCTTAACTTTATAAATGCCTAAGACAATTATATTTTATTAAGAAAAATCAGAACCTAAAGGTACTTCTCTTTATCGGTGGCGCCATATACTTTTAAAACTTTGCGTTTTTTATTTCGTCGAAATAAAGTCGGACTTTATTTACTTTTTTTACGGTGGATCTTATTAAGAACCTTAGACTTGACGGCCTAAATATTAATTAAGAGTATCCTATTAATAAAGCTAAGGCCGCTAATCTTATATTACTTTTAAAAGAGATTAGAAAATAACTCGATTAATATAGCGACTTTTTATATATAAAGTATTACTTCGAACTTATATTCGCAGCGCCCGCAGGCCCGTTAAACTATTAAAAATTAAACTTAATAGCTATAAATTAATATCTCGACTTTTAAAACTTAATAGTATATAATTACGTAAAGAGTTAATTAATTCTTAAGATTACAAGGCATTAAGTAAACCTATTCTTTATTAAAGACGCCTTTACTCCTTTCGATACTAAGTTTAATATTAACTATTATACTTCCCACGGCGTGACGTCCGACAAAATTATCTTAAGAATGCTTATTTACGGCCGGTTATTTATAAAGATTAAAAGACTTAAATAATCGTTCGAGGCCGTAAGGACTAGTACTTAAGAAGAAGGGGTGTACGACTACAAGTCTTTACTAATAAATAATTTTTTTAAAATTTACGATAAGAAGCTTAGAATAAGTTATAATTAGGATTTAATTAAATAGGAATTAATTAGTTATAATACTTTAGAGGCTAGTCGTCAAAAGGCCCGATGGATTAAGAGTATAAATTTAGGAGGTGTAATATAATGGAAGAGTAATATAAATAAGAAAGGGGGGGACAATCTTATTAAAAACGTGGCTCTTGAGTTAATAGGTTATATTTAATAAGTAGCAAATAATTTGGATTTCCCGGACTTATTATACGATAACGTTTATAATTAACCTCTTTTGTAATTCCTATCGGTGATTGCTTCGGAATAACGAACGCCTTCTGGCATAGTTTATGCGACAGAAGTGCCTTTTAATATAATAATAGGCCTAGGACTTATTTTGTTACTACTTTTATAGTCATTAAAATCTTTAATATATTCAATATCTTTACTTTTAATATCTTCGTGTTTAATATCTTCGCGTTTAACATTTTTACCTTTAATATCTTTACCTTTAACATCTTTATCTTTAACATCTTCACTACCTCCTATATCTTCGCCATTTTTATAAGGGCCTTTTAATGTAGCGGCAGGCCCTAGACTTATCTCGTTATTACTTTCATAATTATTAAAATTTTTAACAGCTTTAACATTACATTTAAGGATTTGGGAAGTAGAGTCTTGTAGCTCTGCAAGTTCTATGGCGTGTAAACCTCTCTTCACTTAATTAGTTAGTCGATCTATTATATACATAATTATAATTACGAATATTTCTGTTATTATAATAATTATAGTAATTATTGTTACGCGAAGCCGAATCTTATAATAAAAAATAATTATGTAAGTTTATAAAGTTATTAATAAAATGTTACTTCCTTTTACTATTCCTTCTTAAGAAGATTACGTAAAAAAGGGCTATAGTTAATTATAATATTATCCCCCGTCTTTAAAAACTATTAATAACATTAAGTTATATATAATTAAGAGTAGGCATTAAATAAGAGTTTCTAATTAATTTCTCCGTCTAAAAAACAGCTTATCCCGACAGAAATTAAATCTGGAGACAAAAGGATGACTAAAAAATCCCAGATCTTTGCTATTCCTAAACTTCTCACATATAATCCCTTCCTTAAAAGTCTAATAACGTCTATCCCTACGTGCCGGAAAACCCTCCGTGCCGGAAAATTATGCCGGTACTTTGGCTTCAAGCATTAATAAATCTGTGTACAGTCACTTACAAACCGGCTTCCCCCTCGACGACGCCATTTTAAAGTCATAACCCTTGCTTCTGAAACAGGGATCTTAAAACGCTATGCCGTACTCAGTCTAGCGCAGTACCCGCCTTGATCCGAAATTATTATTAAGCAATGTATAAACAATTATACGTTAGGCTATAACGTTACAATTCGGAGTCAAGACAACTACATAATATATACGACTTATATTGCCAGCCAGTAGCTAAAAGTCATGCACTCGACCGAACGAGAAAGCTACGCTTATTAAAATATCTATTTGTTTAAATTTCCGTGTGCGAGCTTTTTTACTACATCTTAGTACCGCTATTCTCCGCTTTCCCCAGGCGTTATTCGCTTACTTCGGCTGATGCCACATGCAAACGCGAGCATAAAGACGACTAAATTATAATACGAGCTTTTCGAGTACTCTTTAAAGGATTTGGGCAAAAGGACTCATTTTTACGAAGCTATATCTTATACTTGGGGCGGAGACGCAAAGCCTTATTCTATTATTATTAAGAAGCACAACTTGAATATTATTATAAACCTTTATATAGCGCTATTGCGTCTTTAATATCGTTCTTTAAAACGAATAGTATAGGTAAATGCTATTTATATTAATTAAAAAACCTTAATAGAGCGGGTTTAATAGGTTTAACTTATAGTAATAATTTATAATAAAGCACATCGTATATTAGTTTAGCTTGAAGAGGCGGCACATAATATAGAGAGAGCACTCGAGGATATATAACGTATTACTAATAAAGAATCTATTGAGCGCTCGGATAGAGAAATGAATAAGAATATAATCTTTAAGTTGCTTTAGCGGCAATAATTCTAATGTATATAAGTAAGAAAGCAGACGCTCTCCTAAAACTAGTAAATAACGTTAATACAATTGATTTAGGTCCTTTAAGAGGTTGCCGCAGCTCGACATGTCGTAATAATATATGGTTTTACGGAGATTAACTAATATGCGTTCTGCTTAGGACTGAAATTATTACGAGAATTATAAAAGCTCTCCGATACAGCTTTTTCTAAATTATAAAGCCTCTTTATATTAACTAATTTAATAAAACGAGTTAGCCTCCGGCTTAAATATATAATAAATTCGCTAAAAAGGTACTCCCTAAAGATACGTTCTTTAGCCGAGCTAATAGACATATTTTATACCCGCTAAGCTTTTGATTTCCGCGATAAAGTATATACTTTACTTAATATAAGCTCCGACGATCCTAGTAAAGCTAGTTTATAGCCCGATTACGAGATTTCCTAAAAAGGATTATTTTAGAAACTTATTAAGTTTGTTTTCGGTAAAAATATATTAATAGAGACTTTTAATTAGAAGGCGGTAATTAAGAGCAAGGGCTGCATTTTTGGCCAGGTGTCCTTAGTAATAAGCGATAATAAATAGAATATAAAAATTACATTAAAAAATATAACTTAGTTCTCGAGGGAATAGTCTCTTTAAGCATTAGCGAAATCTGTCCGAAAGGGTGATATCGTTTGCTTTTTGAAAGAAGCTTTAAAGCTTATTATTATTAGGCTGTACGGGGATTACTTTGCCGTTGTTTTAATTGCGGCTACTCCTTTAAACGACAGTAAAAGTTTTAGACTATTAAAACTATTTAAATCGATAGTACATTTCCCGCGCGACTTCTTACTTGTCTGGGACTGGGAAAATCCTTTAGAAAACTCGTAAGACTAAGAAAAATATGAAAGCTAAATAAAGAATAATTAAGTATAAGAGTATATAAAAGTAGAGCTCGGAAATCATTTAAATAAAGTAATAAGAATATGGAATATTACACTAATATTAAGAGACTTGGAAGAGTATGGAAAAGCAGAAGAGAGGCTTCGAAAAGCAATAAAAGGCTATGAAATAGCGAATGGAGAAGAGCATCCGTATACGCTGAAAAGCTAATACGATTTAATACCGCTGTGTTAAGTCGCAAGGAACGGGTACGATGCGGCAGTAAATCTGTTATTTGCGAAAGATAGTATTAATCTAAACTTATAAAATAATTAATATAGCCGGACACAGCTATTATAGGCAGTTAAGGGAGGGCACGAGGCTATAATCAAGCTATTACTCGAGACAGCCAAGGTGAAGATCGACTCCAAGGACAATAACGGTCGGACGCCACTCTCATAGGCAGCTGAGGGAGGGCACGATGCCGTAGTCAAGCTATTACTCGAGACAGGCAAGGTCAAGTTCGACTCCAGAGATAATAACAGTCGGACACCATTCTTAGAGGCGGCAAGAAGAGGCCACCTTAATGTCGTAGAGCGGCTACTCTAGGAGAAGGCCGAAGTCAATGCAGCAGCAGTAAAGGGTAGCGGAAGAATAACCCTTTAAGCAGCAGTAGAAGGAGGCCATCTCGTTATCGTAGAGCGGCTACTCCGGAAGAACGCCGAAGTTAATACAGCAGCAGGGCTTGGCGGAAGAATAGCTCTCCAAGCAGCAGTAGGAAGAGGCCACCTCGATATCGTAAAGCGGTTGCTCTAGGAGAAGGCCGAAGTTAATGCAGCAGCAGTAAGACGTAACGGAATAATAGCCCTCCAAGCAGCAGCAGAAGGAGGCCACCTCGCTATCGTAGAGCGGCTGCTCCGGGAGAAGGCCGAAGTCAATGCAGTAGTAGGGTTTAGCGGGAAAACAGCCCTTTAAGCAGCAGCAGGAGGAGGCCACCTCGATGTCGTAAAGCGGCTGCTCTAAGAGAAGGCCGAAGTCAATGTAGTAGCAGCAGTAGGGTATGGCGGAATAATAGCACTCTAAGCAGCAGCAGAAGGAGGCCACCTCGCTATCGTGAAATGCCTTCGTGATACAGGCACTTGGTAGGGTGAAGCTGAAGAATGTAGCTCCTAAGTTAATATTAGAGTAGTGCGGATACTTAAGCGACTATACGATGAGGTATTGCACTGTACGTTTAGTAACCCTTTATATTTTAGATAAGATATGTATTTAACGTTTTAGTATTACTTACTTATTGCTTGCTATTCACTTTACTAAATTGGCTACGGATTGTTTTAGGACGTCCTGTGCATATTATATATAAGGTGTTTTAAATATTAAATAATATTTAATTGCATATGGCAAAAACGGGGGGAATTAAGATATTAAGTGAATTATTAGACTATCTTGCGATTTTAACTAGTTCGCCGATAAAACCCTTGGAAACAGGTGATAATTAATATTTATTTTAACGTATAGGTGGTACGTAAATTACGTTTTGAACGCGCTTCTGTTGCCGGAAGAGAAATCAGTATATTATTTATTTTGAGATTTTACGAGGTACTTCTAGAACTCTTGTGCTATTCTATAGTTGGTATAGTACTTAAAGAGATTATTATTGGATAAGCGGGGCTGGATTTCTCAGAGCTTGTTTAAGGGGAAGCCGATTTTACAAGCGACTGTACTTCTCCCTTCCTTTAATAAATTGTACTCCTTAGATATGTGATATCTTTAGTATTCGTTAAATGGATATTTCCTACGTTTACCCTCCGGCATTTACTTTGCTATTCTCTTATTATGTGCTTAGTGTTTTCCCTTTTATAATAGTAATTTCTTTTATAGGGGAAAGTTTAATAATTATTATTATATTATTTAATATTAAACCTTTACTTTTATATTATTCTTTTATAACTTAGCTAATCTTTTCACTTATTAAACACGATTTATATTCCTCGTCCTCTCTCTTAACCCATTTACACTAAATATAATAATATTTTAAGGTCTTATTCGTAAAGCTAACTCTTATATAAATCTCCTGTTTACGATCGAAATGGTATTTAATCCAAGCTCGTAAAGCTTATCCTTCTTGTTCCTTGACTTCTGTACATAATTATTTAATAAGGTCCCCAATCCTAATAATTATATATTAATTAATAATATAAGAAATAAGACTTATAAACGTATAACTTATACGTCTTTAAAAGTGCTGAGATTAGCGAGGCTCTTTAAATTCGTCTCCAGTGAAGCGAGCGCTTTAATTACTTAAAAAAGAGTCGTTTTATTAATTACGAAATCGACTCGCATTGCAGTACTTTAAATATCAGCCTTAAAGCTGCTTAATTTAACGATAATAAGACGACAAGGGGATTTTATAATTCTAAAAGTGGTCAAAACGAGTCGAGAGGTGCTTAATTTCTTATAAAGTAATAAATAATAAGCCCGGGTTTTTATTATAACCTGAGATTTTGACGTCCGCAGTAAGGGGTGGTGTCGGAGGGTCGTTAACGATGCTTCTTAAAGATATAGTTTAATTAGTTAATTTTAATAGCGATATAAACGAGGTAATAAGGAAGTCTAAGGTAATAAAATATATTTAAATTTATAAAAAAAGAGACAAAATAATCCGTGTTATTATATTAAAAAATTATAATTCCGGCCGTCTTTTATTTAAAGTAGCGCTGGCCATTATAGCCTTATTATTTAAGGCTTTCACGGGTATTATATATCGCCGAGCCCGTGCGGGGTTGCTTAAGCCCTTTATTCGTTTTAGCCTAAAGTATTAAGTAATATAGCGATTATAAATTAATTTATACGCTATAATAGCCACAAGGCTAACTACGACTTCTTATGTAATTAAGGGATATAAGAGCTTAAAGACGATCTTTTTAAAAATGTAAAAAGACGTAAAAGCTTAATTATAAAATAATAATATAAAAAGTGTATTTTTATAAAAAAACATACCTCTTTAAAAATTTATAATATCGGCGATAATATTAATATAATTTCTTTATAATAAATGTTAAGGGTGTCGTAAAATAACTAAGGGGGAGGGATTTTTAAACTAACGTAAAAAGAATTATATTATATATAGTTTTTTAAACGTATAAAGTCTAAGTACTTATTAAATTTTCCGGCATAAGGGTTTTTTCGGCACGTAAAAATAGACGTTATTCTTATTATAGATAAAAGCATAGTCGCTTACACATCACTAGTAAATAAATAGCTTAAGAAACATAAGAATTAAGCGTAAAGAGATAAATTTAGGAATATTACGTTATAAGAAATATTATAATTAATAGCGTTAATACCTTAAGCATTATATCTGTTAAATATTATTGTATTTCCTTTTATATAATTATTTTATTATAATATTATATATAAGTCTCGTTAATTTTAATTTATATAAAAATTATTTATTAATTATAACTTATAAGAACGCTATTAAAAGATATGTAACGCTATCGGCTTTGTCTAAGCATATACGGGAGGTAAAAAACGTTTTATAGTCCTTGTAATTAATAGGCGGCGACTATTCGAGGCCAATTCTACGTAAGAGGCTAGAGCCTCTTTAAAAGGCATTATGCTTTCCACGTAAATATATTAATAATAATAATAATAATAATAAACGTAATAGTGGATTTCTTGGCGGGTTTAATTGATTTTATTACGTTAAATTAATAAAGTAAGAAAAGGCTGTCTTAATTCGTCGAGGAATCTCTTGACGTATTAAAAATAAACGCTAGGTCGGGGTATTTTGTTAAGGACAAGAAGATATCGTGCGTAATACGACAGCGAACGCGGGCTTCGACATAATATATAAATATACTCTATTTTATGTAAATAAATAAAGGCGCTAAAAATAATAATCTTTAAAAATATACGACGACCGATTCTATAAGATTATTCGATTTAAGTAAGAAATATTTAAATAAAGCTATTCGCATATTTTAATAATAATCACTTATTAAATAAGCGTATACTTAAATATAATAAAAAGTAAAATAATGCCTAACTTTATAAATACTTAAATATAATCTTACTTAATCGGGGATTTAATATACATTCTATTAATATAAGACAGACTATTAGCCTTATAACGAAGTAAACATTTTATTTTTATTTTTTCTTTAAATAATAACTGGCTTACTTTATTATAAAACCATACACTTATAGTTACTAACTTAGCCTATACTTATACTACAGTGAAATTACTTTCGCTTAGTCCGATTGGGTTATTACACTTCTTTATAGTCTTTTTTATTTTAAATTATAACGGCTTAATTTATTTGTTTTTATTAGAAATTGTTTTAAAGCGCGTGCGCTAAGAGAGTTAGCCTTAATTAATACCGGGAAAAGGTCAGTCGGTAAACAAAGCTATAGTAAGATTTACTTTTACTTTAATTTATTCGCCCCTTTTAACGGTAGGCTAATTTTGTTTATAAATAGCAATTTTCTAACTTAATTTAATATTAAGCCCTCTGCTTTTAAGAAGTGTTACGAAGTTATTAAGACACTTCTTTTTAAACCGAGAGAGGGTAGCGAGACCTTATAAGTAGCTATAAATAACGTTTATTTTCGACTTTTATTTCCTTTTACTAACGTCTTTTGCTATTTCGCTTTTAATTTAAGGGGTCTATAGCTTATTACTCGTAGGATTGCCGTATAATTAAACGGTGGCTACCCCTGGACCTTATTTATAATCGTGTTATTATAAATTATTATTATAATAAAAACGTTAACGTTAAAGTTTTAAGAGTTATAAATTTTGAAGCACTTTCTCCGCTTACTCGCTTATAAGACGACAATAGACTTTTTAATATGTTTCGCGGCTATTCGCGTAATTACTTTACTTTTACATAGGCGCGTCTCGCTAGCGGCCCGTTATAAAAAACTAAAAAAATCGTTAATAAATGCCTTTAATTAAGTATAACTATAAAGACTTAAGATAAGCATGCTTTTCTTAACGTAATATTTCGCTGCTTTTTTAAGACAGGCCTACTCTTACTTCGTAAAAGCTATTAACGAGTTATTTAATTTTATTAAAGCATTACGTATTAATAACCCGCTAGCGTTAGATCTCGAAGAGCATCTGTGAGAATAGGCGAGCCAATCAGGAATGAGGAAGCGCAGTAGGTGAGGACACGTGATCAAAGACAAAGTAGAATTGATTGCTTGCTTGCCTGAAGAGCTAGAAGAGCTTTTCGGTAGTTATATACAAAATAATAGCTTCTCTAAAAGCTTCTACGACTACGTAACTGATTACGTAGCTTATACGAGCTACGTAATTGAATACGAGCGTAATTTCCCGGAATACGAAGGTAATTTCCGGGCCGCGTAAGCAGTGGAAACTCCTTCGGCTATTCCAGGGTAGAATCGGCACGAGTTACCGAAGTCAAATCCAACAGCATCTTACTTACTTTTTAATTAAAATTAACTTTATTAAAAAACTTAAGAATTTTACTATTCCTTTTATTACTTTTAACTTATTATTAAACAATTATTATTTTAATATGTATTATAAGTTTAATATAAAAAAGGTAAATAAATTTAATAAAAATACAGTCTTCCGCCCTCGAAATATTTTCCGACTACTATATAAAGACGCTTGCCTCCGAATATATAAGGATAAAGTATATTTAAAAGACTTAGAAATTCTATTCTTACCCTCGGGATCGGTGAGAATAATCGAGGATAGTTTCTCGGAGCTTTTCCTAACCTTTAACACGCAATTAATTAATAAAGCAATAGATTTCTATTATTAATTCTTTCTCGACTTATATTACGACTAAAAAGCGTTTCGCTTAAATAATACTTACCTTCTTTACTTACGC
Source organism: Rhexocercosporidium sp. MPI-PUGE-AT-0058 (assembly GCA_020746875.1). Lineage (NCBI taxonomy): Eukaryota > Fungi > Ascomycota > Leotiomycetes > Helotiales > Rhexocercosporidium > Rhexocercosporidium sp. MPI-PUGE-AT-0058. The sequence goes on from JAGTJL010000023.1 coordinate 534,131, forward strand.
AAAAGACCTCGGTACCGCTTGCCTTATAGGCATTATATTTATTTAAATTACGTTCGAGATTTTTAAATATAAAATAAATATAACCCGTGGCTTTACGAATCGAAGAGTTACGTCTTCTATAAGACAAATATATTTAATATAGTTATTAAAAATCTTCCTCTTACGGTTAGTATTCGCCTGTTAACGTTCGATAAAGGCAAAGTAAGAGGTTTTACTACTTTTTAATATTTGTAGCTTTTTTAAAATAAAATTAGCCTATTTTACTTAATATAAAAGAATTTCGACGTTGTCTTTAGCATAAATATTGGCAAGTTAGTTTCACCCCTTAAAGCTTTATAATTAATTAATATTAAGTAAGATTATTATTATAAGATTATTTATATACGGCTGGACAGTTAAATAAGCCACAGAAAATCTCGAGCGCTATATAAAATTGACATTTTAATCTCGTTCGTTATAAAATACCGATATCTTACTAGTCTTATAAATCTTATAAATAATTGACTTTATAGTTTTATATTTCGCAAACAGCCGTTATTCGGCAGATAACCTAAAAGCGGCCTTATAAGAAGTATTTAAAAGTAATTAGAATATAATAAATTAATCGAACGCCACTAGAACCGGGACGTGCGTCGATTTATTAATTATAATTATTTATAATACGTTAATATATATCTTTATGAATTATAACGGAGTTAAGACAAGGAGTCGTAATTATAATATGATTTACGTGTAGGCTTTATGCATTAATTAATAGCAAGTAGATTACTATGTTTTTAATTTAAGTAATAGCTTATCGCGTGTCTTACTGTAAGAAATATAAGTTTTTATTAATTAGATTCGACTTAAATTAATATAAAGACAGCGCCTAATGTAGATCTGCCGCACCTTTATAAATATTTCCTTTATAATGAGGTATACTTAAAGCTTATATATTAATTATTTTAAATTAAAGAATATAACTAGATTAAGGACTTTTTAAGACGGCGGCTTACAGGAGAATGACCTCGGAAATCTTACTTTAAAAGAAGCGACAGTTATATATTTATTTATTAATAAGCTAAGTCTTGTAATATTATTAAGAACGGAATCGTCTCGCCTTAGTAATATCTTACGTATATTGCCGTCTCGCGGTATCTTTTAAAATAGCTTTATCGCGAGACTATTACGCGTATTTAAATTATCTTTTAATAATACTTATAACTATAAATTCCGTAGCCGTCGACGAGAGGGCCGTAAAAAATAATATTTTTAATTTAATATAAAATTTAATAATCCGGAGCCCGCTTTAAACAATATAACGAAAATGTAAGAACTTAAGAAGGCAGCTCGAGCCGCTATTCACAGATCTTAAGAGTTAAAGCGACTTATACGTTATATTATAGCGGAGCTATTTGTCTTTTAATTAAATTATAATCCGTTAAAAAAAATAAAAAGTATTTTTATATGAAGCGAATACTGTATTGTCGGCGTATTAATTACCCTGCCTTTAATATTTTAATAGAATAACTGATTAAAAGGTCGATTAAATTCTTTATTTAAAATCATTTAATAAAAAGCTTAATCGACAACTTATAATTAAATGCGAAAAGAAACTTTAATAAAAGAGTCTTTATAAAGCTTAGCGATAAGCGATTTACTTTTACTATTTAATTGCGGTAAGGAAATGTAAATCTATATAATATTAGCGGCTCTCCCTTTATTATTAATGCGCTCGTATTAACTTAAGAGTTAAACGTATTCTTTAAAACATTAAATTATTAAAAAAGGAAAAGGGGGGAATCTATAAATATTCTTTATAAAAAGCGTTAACGTATGACGTAAATGTAACGTAGGCTTCTCGGGCTTTAATTAAATAATATATTAATAAACCCTTAAAAGAAAATTTTCTTTTAAAGTAAAAATATTAATCTTCTTTTTATATTTATTAATTTTAGTCGGTCGTTTCTTTAAGTTATTATTTATTATATTATTTAAGTAAGACACTAAATAAGAGCTTTTAATTAATCTTTTTATTTACCCCGTCTAAAGAATAGCAACTTATCCCGATAAAAACTTGACTTTAAAAATAAATAAATAGTTAAAAGTTTTTTAAATCTTTATTATTTTTTAATTTCTTTTATATAATCTTTTACTTAAAAGTTTAATATTTTCATTATAAATAAAAGTAAAGATTTTTAACGAGGGTATATATATAAAGAATTCGTTTTAATCTTTTTATATTTAATCTTTTGTCTTTTTACTCTTTTAAATAAATTCTTTATTAATAATTATAAATTTTATAATTAAAAAATTAAAAAGGTTTTTTAAGTGACTTAACTATGCGGTAGTAAAGCTTAAGTAATTAACATTTTAATATTAATTTGTCACGGTCCGTGTATTTACTCGGTGTAGATACGGTGGGTTGTGTTAATCTTAATGATTAAAAAGTAAATATATTACGTATAATAGAATAAATAATAATTAATATAATTAAGATATTATTTTTAATTAAATATAAAGCTCTTATTTAATAGCAGACGTGCTAGTCTTTTATAAAACCTTTATTTCCTTTAGGACCGCTAAAACCGCTAAACCTTTAGCGGTTTACCGGTCTTAGCGGTCGTCACGTAAAAAAGTCGCGTAATTTAGGGGCTTATCTGCCTTTTAGTCGTTTATTAATAATAATATTTATATAATATATAACTTATAAAATCCTAAGTATTAAGGTCTCTTAAAGAAATACTTTTAAAAGTAATACTTTCTTAATATATTTCTCCTAAGAACCTTACTTTCTTAAGCTTATAGTCTTAAATATTACGCTATCTCGGGGTTTAGTATTACGGGACGCGAGGCGTTTATAATACTATTCCCTTTTTAACTTAACGTAATTCCTACGCTTAAATAACTTAAGGAAATATTATATATATCTTACGGTTATCTTCCCTTTTTATTATAATTAAATAAATATATATTAAAGAAAAAGATATAATACCTTTTAAAAAAAAGAGAAAATAATTCGCCTTATCTTATAAAATCGAAAAGAACGGTTTCGAGACGATACCTTATACGTTTTATACTTGAAATAACAAGACGTATATAATATTCTCTGAGTCGAGTCGTTACTTAAAGTATATTAAAGTTAATAAGAAGTATAATATTAAAATACCCTTAATCGAGAGTTAAAATACTCTCGAAAAGGCAGAAGATAAATTAAAAGTAAAAAAGCGTTTAACGCGCGAGGCCGAAAAGGCCGCGCGTGACAAGTTCTTACGGGCTTAAAAAGAGATAACCGCGGCCTTATAAAAAGCTATAAGCCGCCTTAATCGCCTAGCCCGTTAATAAAAGTTCTTAAAAAAGTAAAAGGTAAAAATGCTTTATTACGGCCTTAAAAACATAAACGAATTAAAGGAGGTAAAAGCGCGAAAGACTACGGAGAAAGAAAGACAGAAAGCTTTTATTATTCGCCCGCCTACCCCGCCATTCGCCGTCGACTTCACCGAGTTTTCTTTAATCGAGCAGGTCTTGCCTGACTTCGCGGATTCGGCTTTTTAAATAGACTTAAGTTTCGTAAATAAAACTTTTAAAATTACTTAAAATAATAAAAGTTAAACTTAAGTTCTTAAATGTTTTTGAATTATAAGTACCCTTTTTATTTAATTAAATACTTAGCGATGCCGCGGGAATATTAATAATTTAAAATAGTTTTAATATTATATTCGGCGTTCAGGTTCACCGGTTATACTTTTATAATAAGGGCTAGTGGCGCCCCTGGCGGTGCTAGTTCGAGGAGCGATATATAGAATACCGAGTAAATATTTATAGTTTTCGGAAGTATTAATTAATAATTAATTAATCTTTTAACTTTCGTAATTTTAAATAATCTTAGCTTTTTATGATTTAATTTATTACTTAGTCGCTTAATCGTAATATTCTTTTTAAATAAATAAATTTTATTTCCTTCTTTTAGCATTAATCTTATATTACGCTTTTTATTATAATAAATAGTTAATTTTTATATAATAAATAAAATATTTATTAATAATTTATTATGTAATTACCTGAGCTTATTCTTTTATAGCATGGCTTTATACGCGGTCCTTTAACTCGCAATCGGTATATTATATGCCGTCGAGTTATATCCATAGTTTATATAAAACGGCGATACTTTAATAGTTTCTTAATCCGCGTTATTATATATAAATTAAGCGGTTAAAAGTAGTTAAACCCAGTCGTCCTACTTATAGTTTATATAATATCGAAAATAAGTTTTTATTACTTAATTAATTCGTTTTATTTAGCCGTCGGTTTAGGAATAGAATACCGTTAATATTTTTTATTTTATTTTTAAAAATAATATTAATGTTTTTTAAAATTTCAAAATAAAGAGCTTATTTTTATTTAAAATAACTTCGTTTAATATTCCGTGATTCGCGAAGATCGTTCGAAAGAATACTTACGTTATTATTAGCGCGTCTTAAGTGCTTAATATTAATATTATATACGCGTATTTTATTATTTTATTTATTATTACGTAAATAAAATCGTAAATAATTTCGGTAATTAAATCTTTTAAAGGTAGTAGTTCGATTATAAAGTCTAAGACAATTAACTTTTATAGGCGTGGTAGTGTTATTAACGACTTCATAAGCTTATATAATATATAGCGGCTTGCTTTATTCCGTATATATATATTATAAAACGAGATCACGTTTTTAATTACTTTTCTTATCCTTAAGAAATAATATTTCCTAAAGAGCTTTAATAATATTTTAATTATTCCTTAATATCTATAAGCTAATAGCCTATACTATTCTTTAACGAAGTCTATCTTATTCCGAATAAGGACATAAACTCGTCCTTAATATAAAAGAGCTTTAATATTAATAAAAGAAAATCCTTCGCCTAATTACTTCTTTTATTTAATTACTATTAAGTCGTTAACGTAGCCTTTTCAAATCTTCTCGGGGACCTAGCTTGTCGTTGCTAATTGCCTATAGTTAATTATTAATAAGTTATTATTTTTTTTAATATAATATACGACTTATATGCTTTATTTTTAAGATATTTTAATTTCTTATTAAGGGCGTCGGCCCTAGCATTTTTCATTCCTTTAATATATAAAAATTAAAGTTTAATTATAAAGAGTGTTTTATATTATTAAACTTATTATTAATTTAGTTCTTTAATAGTCGTAAAATAAATAAGATTTTTATAATCCGTTAAGATTTATACTTCGTAAGGCGATCCCTCGAGGTAGACCTTTTATTTATATATTACGTTTACGGCTCTTAGTAACTTTTTATCATAAATATTATAATTGAGTTTTATTAATAAGAGTTTCCGCGAATAATATACGATTAATTACTATTTGCCGTCTTCGCCTAATTAGCTTAGCACGGCCCTAATAATATAATCGGAAGCGTTTGTCTTTATCGTGATTTCTTTATTTAAGTCAAAGGACATAAAGACTAATTCCTTAATAAAGGCCTCCTTAAGGTCTCGAAAGGCTATCTTTATTTTATTATTTTAATCGAAGCTTTTATCTTTGTATATTAACTCCGTAAGTAATGCGGCGATCTTCGAGTAATTTTAAACGAATTATTAATAAAAGTTAATAAACTTTAAAAAAGATTATACTTTTTTAACGTTTATAGGCTTAATTTACTTCACGACTATCTTAACTTTTTAAGAGTCTATAGCTAGTCCCGTAATAATAACTACATAACTTAAAAAGGTGACTTCTTCCTTATAAAAATAACACTTTTTTAGTTTTAAGAGTATTAAGAAAGCCTTTAACTTCTTTAATATTATTATAACGTCTTTTACGTATTATTCTTTCGTTTTAAAGTAAATTAAAATATCGTTTAAATAATATATATATATTATATTTAAGTATTACCGTAAAATATTATTAATTAAACGTTAAAATATAATAAGCGCGTTAATTAGTCCGAAAGGTATAACCGTATATTTATAATAATTAAAACGTATATAAAATATTATTTTTTCCTCTTTCTTTTTAATTATTTTTATAAGGTTATACGCGCCTTATAAGTTTAATTAAATAAAGATCTTAGCGCCGCTAAGCCTATCGCGCAGCTCCTTAACTAAAGGTAATACATAATAATCCTTTTTAATAACGTCGTTTAATTAATAGTAATCAATGTATATTCTTTATTCGCCGTCTTTCTTTACTATAAAGAAGACGTTACTCCCTTAAGGGGATTTAGACTCTCGAATGAATCCTTTTGCTAGGTTTTTATCGATATGTTTTTTAATTATTATTAAGTTTATAATTAAATATTCCCGTAATAATTAAAATATTAGCTTTATGCTTTTAATTAACTTAATTCAATAATTATAATCTTAATATTTAAGTAAAGCGCTGCTGCCTAATTCCTCTTTAAATAATGCCTTAAATCGTTTATATTTTGTCGATATGTCGACCGTTATAAGGTTCGTTGCCTTATTTCCTAGCTCTTCCTTAAAGGTTACGCTTAACCCTCTCGAGCCTTTTGCTGCTTTTCTGTCCTAAAAACAGCCTTTATAATTACTGAACTTTAGTTTTTGCGTTTTCCAGTCAATCTTTAGATTATAAAGTTATATTTATAATAGTCTTAAAATAATGTCGTATCTCTTAATCTTAATTACGTCAAACTAAATGTATTTAAAGTATCCGCTAATCCTTATATATAATAATTTTATTTATATATTAATTAGGCCGTTCGCGGCAAGTCCTTTATTAGCGAGTATTAATTAATACCTGTCTTTTTTGACTTTAATAAGTAAGAAATATTAAATTATAATAATAAGAAATATAAAGTTCCCTTACGCTCCGGAATCTATTATAGCCCGTAGTTTCACTTCTCAAATGTCGACGTTAAAAGTTAAATAATTATCTTTTCTTATAGCTGCAAACGTGCGTAAGTCTATTCCTTTAACGTAGACTTCTTTAGTTAATACGTTTTCCTATTGCCGATTCTTTAAGTCCTTATATAAAATACGGTATAATTAATACGTTTTTAGCTTCATAAAAGGTTTAAAAGGTCTTTTATAATAGGTTTTCAAGTCGTCTTAAGAGTTAACTTATATTTAGTTCCGTGGTGTTTCTGCAATGACTTCTTATACGTTTCCTACGTTTATTTATATTATTATTTACTGAAACGGTATTTTATCGGTCGAGATTAATTAAACGTACGTTTAAAAAACGCTGTTTTCGACGTCCGCCGTCCTCTAGGTAATGCGTAAGTTGCTTCGAAAGACTACCTCGTACTCTTCGCCTTATTATGGCCCTCCGCGTGGGACGACCCTTAGTTCGACATAAATAACTCCCGTGTCGACGTTCGTTTAGTACTTAATATTAAGAGTATTTTAAGTAAGATATTTCTTTTGTTGCGTGACCCGCCAGACCTCTCGCTCTTAGGGTCCGAATAGTATTAGTCTTAGTGGCATAGCGTTGCCTTAATACCACAAGTCTTTGCTCCTTTCGACACTAGTTATGTCTTCTAGGCTTTGTTCCCGGCGTGTGGTTTCGGATACCCGTTATTAGACGTATTACTCGTCCTATTAAGTCTAGTCGCTGGACTAAGGTCCTATTATATACTAATGAATATAATTATTATTTATTTTACTTTACTTATTATTTTTTTTACCGCCATTACCCTTAATTTAACTGTCGATATAATTAACGTTAAGCTCGTTTATTATCATATAACGGTAAGTAACGTTAACTTAAACTTCCTTTAGCGAGAGCGAAAGGAATATATTAATAACGTCGTACGCCTCTCGTCTTATAAAGTTAAGTTATTTCTTCTTAGCGCCTTTTTTGCGGTACGAGCTTGCCATATGCCTCGGGAGGCCACATTTATAATATAGCTTCTTTTCGCGCCACTCGTTTATGACTTCCTTCGACGGTCCCCTTTATCGTACTTTACCTTTCCCTTTTTTATAAGTAGCGTCGCACTTTATAAGATTTAATTATTAATTGTCCTTAAAGTTGTTCTGTCGTCGGCGGCTTTTATTTTATCGATGGCTAAACTGCCTTTAGCCTCCCCTTATATACGTTTATTATTTACGTTTAAACTCGTATAAGCGGTTGTCGATTCGGACGGTTTATTCGATAAGGGTAAGGATATCTTTAGCTTATAGATTAATTTAAGTAAGTTTTAGTCGAATATAGTCCTTTAGCCCTCGTCGGTAGTGGCTGATAAAAGACTAGGAGTTCCAGCCAGTCTTATTAGCGTGCTTTTGGAATTCCGTAGCGTAGGTTATTACGCTATTTACTTATTTTAAGCCGTATAAGTAAGTTTTTGTCGTCTTAACCTTATTAATATCGCCGAACATTCGCCGAATCTCTTTTTTAAATCTTCCTTAAGTCCTAAACATAGTCTGCGTAACGAGCATAACCCTATAAGTGTCCTTATTCTCGAAGTTATAAGATTATATTAAGCATATTACCGTATTCGGTATAAAGCATAACTCAACTACCTTTGCATAACGCTCCAGCTTCGCATAAAGCTCCGGCTTCCGTGCTTTGAACCTCGGAAGCTTTAAGCTTCCGGTAAAGGGTTATTTAGGGCTAAAACAGTGGCTTTCAGAAGCCTTAAGCTTCCGTGTTTTAAACCTCGGAAGCCCTGGTGGTATAAAGCTAGTCTTGATATAAAGCTAGTCTTGATATAAAGCTAGTCTTAATATAAAGCTAGTTCTAAAACCAAGCTAGTTTCAATATAAAGCTAATAACCGATGCGAGAGCAAATAGCCGATGCGAGAGCAAATAGCTTGGCGCTTAAAAGTAGTTATATAGACCTAGTTTCCTCCGAAGTAATAGAATTATTATTCACACCAAATCTCTTCTTTTCAGGTTATGAGCTCCGATAGTACCTTCTTTTATTCTACCTTGATTCAACCAATCAAGAGATCTTATATTACCTCAATTACACTTATACACTTCGTTTTCACGTGATATTCTTCATTCTTGAGTTCTATCGACTGGTTCGATCAGAATTCCATTCTTATATACCTTTTATACTTGATCTTTTTAACGTATAATAAACTATATACTCTTATATCTTTATACTTACGGCTTAATACTCTCATATCACCATACCTACCATACCTACCATACCTACGTCATACTTCAATACGTTGCTCTCTTACTAGCTGGTCTAGTATATACCACCATACCTACCATACCTACCATACCTACCATACCTACCATACCTACCATACCTACCATACCTACGTCATACCTCAATACGTTGCTCTCTTACTAGCTGGTCTAGTATATACCACCATACCTACCATACCTACCATACTTACTATACTTACGGCTTTATACCCTTGGTAGCAATTTATACTTACGGCTTCATACCTCCATACCTATGTTATACTTTTAATACGAAGCTCTCTTGTTAGCTGGTCTAATTATATAATTTCTAAAATATAAAAAGCTGAATATCTTTGATATTTATTGGTAAATACTCTTCATACTCTTAATAAATATAACTTATATATTAATAAGTCTATCGTATAAGTCTGAGAGTTTTTGGATTAGTTATCCTTGTATTAAAAGCAAAATAAAAACGTGACTTCGGTAAAGAACACTTCAAAAGTTCTTATATACTAATAGGTATTTTACTTTATAACTTTTAATATATACGGGTCACGTGCTTAATAACTAATATCTAAAAACTTAGATTATTCCGAATAATTCAAACTTCGGAATTTTTAAAGATAAAATGATTTCTGATAAAATCACTATGGCTAAGCTTAGCGGCTCGGCTAATTATCTAATTTAGGCACTTCGTATGACGGCCTTCTTAATAAAAGAAGCGCTAAACGCTGTAATAGCGTCTAATGAAGTAAGTGATGAAATAAACGGCAAAGCCTTTTCTAATATCTAATTGCTTATTGAGGATGGCTTTCTTTTGCAAATACAGTATATAACACGTGCTTTTGAAGCTTGGCAATCGCTTAAAAACTTTTATTCCCTAAAAGGGTTTAGCTCGGAATTTTTGATTTGCCGAGAATTCTTTAATACTTATTTAATTAAGTATAATTCAATGGAAGAATATCTTAATAAAGTAAAATAGTTAAGCGATCAGTTAAAAGCTAAAAACCTTAAGTTACCTAAACAAGTAATAATAGCTTGGGTTCTTAATAATTTGACTGATAATTATGATGGATTAGTTTCTAATATAATATAGTCTTTAAGAACTAATATTGATTCTTATACTCTTGAATTGTTATTCTTTAATTTATTAGACGAATCAAAACGCTAAGAATCAAATGAAGCTAATATAGATCAGGCTCTAATAACTTCTAGTGGTAATAAAGGCAAAAAACCTTATAAAGTTATTAAAAATATTATTTAAAGCAAGAAGTATTGTATTAATTGTAAATAATACTCTCACGTGACTTCTAATTGCGCTTTTTTATTTCTCGAGAAGGCGCCGAAGGGCTGGAAACGCCTAAAGACTGATAAATTACCTGATATTACCGAGAAATCGGCTCGAGATAAGCGAGACGATAATATAAACGTCTTATATAGTATTATAAGTGCTATTGGAGATTTTAGCGATTTTGATCTTGATTTAGATCTTATGGAAGATATATAGGTATTAATGATTATATCTCTTATAAAAACTGATAAAATAACTAATATTAATAATATAGGCTCTAATTCAAACTCTGTAAATAGTTACGGGATTGAGAAAACAAGTGTAAATAGTCAAAATAATTAAATAAAAACTTTTGCACTTGATATTGCCGCAATTATATATATATGTTGTAATTTATTATATTTTAATGATTTTAAATTATGTAATAAGTTAGTTAATTGGGGGAAAGTAAAATAAGTAATAATTAAAGGATATGGAAATATCTTTATAAAATTAAATACTAATAATCAAATATATATGTTTAAGAATTGCCTTTATATGCCAGAATTAGGAATAAACTTAATAAGTCAAAGTCAATTAAATAAACAATATTATAGTATTTTTAATAATACTTTTACTTATATTAAAAATAAAAATAATGAAGTAATAATATAAGGAACAAAGATAAAAGGATTATATATCTTTGATATTATATCTTATAAAAATAATAATAATAATAATATTTAAATATTAGCTATTGCTGAAAATATGAATAAAGTAGAAATCAAAAGTATTAATAAAATGGACTTATATATTAAATTAGGCTATATAAGCTTGAATTACTTAGATAAAATAATAAAAAATATAACGGGTTATAATAATATAATATCAAATAATATAATTAATACTTAAATATTAAATTGTGAAAGTTGCTTTAAAAGCAAATTTATAAATAAAATAAATAAAGAATCTAGTAATAAAACGTTTGATTTATTAGAAAAAATAGCGAGTGATTTATGCGGTCCTATTACCCCTATAACTTACGATAAATATAAATATATTATAATTTTCTTAGATTTTAATAGCAAATACTTAGAAATAAAATTACTTAGAAATAAATACGAAGCTTATAACGCTTTTATTGAATATAAATTAAAGAATGAAAATAATAATAATAATAAACGTATAAGTATATTTGCAATTGATAACGGGGGGGAATATATTAATAATAAATTTAAAGAATATTTAATAAATTATGGTATAACTTATTAATTAGTACTTGCTTATATAAAAGAATCAAATGGAGTAATAGAGCGTATTAATCGTACTATTCTAAATAAGGTTAAATGCTTATTAAATACAGCTAATTTGCCTAATTATATGTGGGGAGAAGCTGCAATTACAACTACTTATTTATATAATAGAACTCCTTATTCGGTAATAAATTATAAAATATTATATGAAATAAGATATAATAAAATCCTTGATATTAATTATATTAAAACTTTTGGTTCTATATGTTTTTATAAAAATAAAAAGAATTATATAATTAAACTAGAACTAAAAGCTAATAAAGTAATATTAATTGGATTTAATTATCCATTATATAAAGTATTAGATATTATAAATAAAAAAGCTCTTTGGGTAAGAGATATTAAAATAATAGATAATAAATTTGTAAATAATCCTGAAATAAATTTATTTAAAGAAAATTAAATAAATATACAAGATCTTATAAGTCAAGAAATTAATATAAGGATTAATAATAATATTGAAGGCAACAATAATAATAATAATAATAATAATAATAATAATAATAATAATAATAATAATAATAATAATAATAATAATAATAATAATAATAATAATAATAATAATAATAATATAAGATTAATAAGAAATAATAATAATAATAATAATATAAATAAGCGAATTATAAGAAGTAATATTAATACTCACCTTGACGGATCAGGCCGTTAAAGAATAACCTTTCCTCAAGTTATAATAAGTAATACTCTAAATATAGCTTTAATTATAGAAGATAATAAAGAAGACGAAGACTTAGTTCTTTTAATTAATATTAATAACGAACTAAATATATATAAACAAGTTATAAATAATATTAATAAAGATAATTGGTTAAAATTTATGAAATTAGAAATAGACGAATTAGAGTTACAAAATACGTGGAATTTAGTAGAATTACTATTTAATAAAACTTATTTAAGAGGTAGATGGGTTTATAGAATAAAAATAGACTTAAATAATAATATTATAAAATATAAGTTAAGATGGGTAGTTAAAGGCTTTGATTAAGTATTAGGCTTTAATTATTTAGAGACTTTTTCGGCTACTTGTAGATCAGAATCTTATCGGTTAATATTTATATTAGCAATGGTAAATAAATGGAAATTATATTAATACGACGTTAAAAATGCCTTTGTACACGCTAAAATAGACGCCGAAATATACGTGGAACAACCAATAGGTCAAGAACGATATTATAATAAAAATAATAATACATATGAGTTAATAAAAACCTCTAATAATAATAATAATAATTTAAAATTATATTGTAAACTTAATAAAGCTTTATATGGCCTTAAGTAATTACCTAGACTATGGTATAAATACTTATTAGAGGCCTTAAATAAATTAGGCTTTGAAGCTTTACCTTATGACGAAGTTATATTTACGCATAATATATTAAAAATAATTATAATATGTCACGTAGACGACTTAATATTTACAGGACCAGATAATGATATTATAAAAGAAATAGTAATAAAATTAACAAAAACTATAAAAATAGAATATATAAGTGAAATACATCAATTCCTTGGAATGGAAATAAAACTAGATTATAATACTCAATTAGTTTATATAAATCAAAATAAATATTTAAATATATTATTAGATAAATTTAATAAAAGAGACCTAAATCCTGTTACAATTCTTATAGAAGCCGGAATTAGGCTTGATAAAGCAGTAGATATAGCTAATAAAGAAGACTTATAATTATATCAATAATAAGTAGGTTCTTTAATATATTTAGCAATTAAAACTAGACCTGATATAGCATATGCGGTCAATAGATGCGCTAGATATATGTTTAACTCTGATTTAAGTCATTTTAGGGCTTTAGACTGTATTTGGAAATACTTAAATAAATACCTTAATTTAGGGATTTATTATAATTGTAATAAAAGCTTCTTAGAATTACTAGGTTATACAGATGCCGACTGGGGTGGAGATATTAGCTCCCGTAAAAGCACTAGCGGCTTTTTATTCTTAGTTAATAACTGTATTATAAGTTGGCTTAGTATGCTTCAAAAAACAGTAGCCTTATCAAGCTGTGAGGCTGAATATATGGCTTTTAAAGAAGCAATAAAAGAAATACTATATTTATATAATTTAATAAACTACTTTAATAACTTTCTTAATAATAAAATAACACCTATACCAAAACTATTAACAGATAGCGAATCAGCTTTAAAACTAGCTAATAACCCTGAATTCCATAAAAAAAATAAACATATCGATATAAGTTATCATTTTATACGAAATAAAATAACTAATAATAAACTAGACTTATTATATATTAATACAACAATCCAATTAACTGATAGATTTACAAAAAGTCTAGATAATAATAAACAATTAAATTTTATAAATGCTTTAAATTTAAAACCTTCTATATAAAATAAAATAAAATATAAGATAAAATATAAATACTTATATATATCTTACGGGAGGCTATAAGATTATATTAAGCATATTACCGTATTCGGTATAAAGCATAACTCAACTACCTTTGCATAACGCTCCAGCTTCGCATAAAGCTCCGGCTTCCGTGCTTTAAACCTCGGAAGCTTTAAGCTTCCGGTAAAGGGTTATTTAGAGCTAAAACAATAGCTTTCAGAAGCTTTAAGTTTTCGTATTTTAAACCTTAGAAGCCCTGGTGGTATAAAGTTAGTCTTGATATAAAGCTAGTCTTGATATAAAGCTAGTCTTAATATAAAGCTAGTTCTAAAACTAAGCTAGTTTCAATATAAAGCTAATAACCGATGCGAGAGCAAATAGCCGATGCGAGAGTAAATAGCTTGGCGCCTAAAAGTAGTTATATAGACTTAGTTTCCCCCGAAGTAATAGAATCATCATTCATACCAAATCTCTTCTTTTCAGAAGTAGTCCCTAAGGAACGGCTCAATTTATTATATGGCTTCGCCTCTAAAGTATAATATCGTTTAAAGGGCGTAGCTCTCGCTAATAAGGAACTTATCGTTATTAAAGTATTAATAAAGTTTTACTTAAAAGATAAAAGTCTTTAAGTCTTTTTAATTTTTTTAAAAGGTATCGAAAAGCTTAACTTTTAAAGTTTCTTTAAGTTCGTGCGTTAAGTAATCTTAAACATTAAGCATTTCTTTATCTTCGCTTTCTTTGCAGTCCTTTTCTTTAAGGGTAAATGTAAATAATATAAATGTGTTAATAATATTACTCTATAGGCTAAGTACTTAACCTTTAGTTAAGAAGGTTAATATAATATACGTGAGTCGGTACTTTTAACGAAAAGGTACTTAAAGTATTACGGTCCGTATATTTACTTAATATAAATATAATAAGTTATATTAATTTTAATAATTAAAAAGTAAATATATTACGTATAATAAAATAAACAATAACTAATATAATTAAAATATTATTTTTAATTAAGTATAAAACTCTTATTTAATAATAGACGTGTCAGTCTTTTATAAAACCTTCGTTTCCTTTAGGACCGCTAAAACCGCTAGACCTTTAACGGTCCACCGGTCCTAGCAGTCGTTACGTAAGGGGGTCGCGTAATTTAAAGGCCTATTTGTCTTTTAATCGTTTATTAATAATAACATTTATATAATATATAACTTATAAAATCCTAAGTATTAAAGTCTCTTAAAAGAATGCTTTTAAAAGTAATACTCTCTTAATATACTTCTCTTAAAAGCCTTACCCTTTTAAGCCTATAGTCCTGAATACTACGCTGTCCCGGGGTCCAGTGTCACGGGACGCGGGGCGTTCGTAACATAATTGTGGCTAAGATCGTCTGAGGAAGTAATAAGGGTTATTTTAGTATTTATAAATTTAGTTTTATAAGCTTAATTAATAAGAGCGACGTAGTATGTATCGATATTAAGGTTAAAGTAAGCGTTATGTTAATCTTTTGGAGCGTTAATAAAAAAGAGCGGATAATATTTTAAAGCGTATATATAAGACTCGTGGTTAACGTATAAAACACTTAGTATTTAGCTTTAAAACTTAAAATATTATATACACTCGTTTTTAACCGTTTTAAAACCGCTGGCATTTATAATATTATATGTCTTTTTAATAATATTATAAAAATAAACGATAAAGAGGATATAAGGTTCTTCGCATACGAACTCTTAAATAGACAATCGAATCTCTTTTAGTAGGCGAGGGAAAGGGCGGAATTCTAATTGTAATATTATTATTAAAGATGAAGCGGTTGCGACGGGAGAGCTGCGCTTATATGTCGCAACTTATACGTGTCTCGAGAATTAATAAGTCTTTTTATTTATAACGTATATAAGACTGCTTAAACTTATAAAGTAAATAGGAGAGATATTACGTTATAAGAAAATTCTTTACTTATTCCTGCAATTCATAATATTAATACCTTAGGCATATAATATTCTGCTTTAACTAACGTGACTAAAGTCCTCGTTAATTTACTTAGCGTATTTTAAACTTAATAAATAAATTTTTATAAATTTAAGTCTTAAAACTTTAAGGGTATAATCTTTTTAAATTAAAAGCTTTGTGCTTTCTTTATATTATTAAGCCACTCCTACGCTAAAATCGGCCGCTTATTTTGTCATTTAATAGAGAAGATATAAGCATTAAGTCTTTATAATTTATTTAAATGAATTATTTACTTTTAATTACACTAAATAATATATTATATAAGGTTAAGTTACACTTATCTAAGTGCCTGATATGACTTCTAAAGGTCTAGGTAATTACTTTTATTAATAATATAAGTATATATTATTAATTAACCTTCTTGCCTAAATAATATAAGCGGGTTGTATTTTAAGTATTTTTATTAAGTTTTTTAAAAGTGCGAACTAAGTTCGGAATATTACTTTAAACCCTTTTAACCGTCTTCTTGCGTTTCTTAAATAAGGGCCGTAAAGCGTCGCTTTTAAAGAATATTTTATAATTCTTAATTACTTTAATAATTACTTAATTAAGATTAACCTTAATAGCTTAATCTTTAACTAAAAGACCGTTTATGCGCTGCTTTGCGTTGCGGATGACTATAAGACCGTAGTTTTACTTATTGTTTTACTAAGGAATAGGTTAAATATTAAGTTAATATACGGCGATGTCTTGTGGAGTTTGCTTACGGCTTTAATATATTTAAACCTTAAGTCTTTGAATTCAGCTTATAATAAGTTAATAACGTCTTTAAATTTATTTAAATTTATATACCTTTATTAACCGCCGGACTAAAGTAGACTTATCTTTATTGAATTGTAATGGTATATTTTTTTTTTATTTATTAATTTTAAGTAAAGTAAAGTAGTTAATAATAATATTTAGCGAGCAAATAAATACTTACGACCTTTTGAAATCGTTTATACTCTTATAATTAATCTCTTTCCTTTAGCGGCTAAAAGGTATTAAAATTAATATAACCTTATTGTTTGCATTTTTCTTATAAAATAAAATATTAATATTAAAATATATAAAGACAGGCTTATTAATCATCTCGAGAGTAACACGAATGTCCCAGTAGTTGAGCCATTCCCTAAAGCGTAGCCTGTCGAATACGCCACCTAAAAGTTTAATAGTATTATTCACGATAATAAACCGTTTTCGCCGAGTGAGTGCTTGCCGAGCACGTGGCCTGACCCTTTTATAACGCGATCGAGAGCAGTATTTAAGTAGCCTCGCGGTATAAGTTCTTAAATAGCTAGCTAAATATCGACTAACTTTTTTTAAACCGTACTTTACTCGTAGGTTTAAGACCTCTCTTAATAGTGCGATTTGCGATTCAAGCGAGTCTAGAGGTGGGAAAGATAAGGTTTCCCTTCCTCGACTAATAGCCTCACTTACTTATCGATATGCTGTCGAAACTTTAAGAAGCCGTATTTATAAGGAAATATATAGTTATAAGAATAGTTTTTATTTAATAAAGCTTTTACGGATTATATTATAAATAAACGATATGTAAAAGAAAAAGAAATAATATAATATAAATAAAAGCTTAAATTTTTTTAAACGAGTATTATAAGTTAAAGACGCCTCGCTACTTTTTATTCCTTTTAATAACGACGAGCCCGAGACAATTTCGTATAATACTTTTAAATGTCCTTAATAACCTACTTAAAATTATTAATCGTTTTACTTATTATATTTATTTTAAATAAAAGGTATTTATTTATAAAACGGCCCTAGTAATTAGTGTTTTTAGGCTTTTTATTATTACGACTTTTAATTTACTTAATTAAACGCTTAAGAACTTTAATTATATGTCCTATATAAATACCTTAAAGTTAATTTAATTGCCTTTAAAGTCGAGACAAGCGAGTAAATTGTCGAGTAAAACTAAAATTATTACTATTGTCGTTATATTCAGACTTTATGTCTTTATTTCTTCTTATAATTTTACGAATGTAATTTAATACCTTATTATTATTAAATTCGTCGATTACAATCGGCTGCGTTAAGCCGTTAATATTAGCGATTTACTTATTATTAAAGTCCTTAATTATAATAGCCTGTATTAGTTTACTAATAGTAAGGCTTTAGGGCATTTTCACTTAAGGTCCTTCCTTATTAAGCTCAAAGTATATATCTTCCTCTTTTTTTATAATAATCGTATTATAGTCGACATTCCCTATCGAGATACTTATTACGCTAAGTTCCTCGCCGTCTGTCTCTTCTATAAGTATTAATATAGCTTTATTTATCGCTACTATCGCACTGTCTTCGTTAATTATAGTGTCGGACGCGAGGTCTAAGATATTAACGTAAGTCAAGGCCTCCTCGCGAATCGACGTCTTTATATCACCGGGGATAGTCTCTTTAATAATATTGGCTAGAGTTACATCCTCGGCTATATTCTCGCTCGGTTAGCCTACGTCGTTAATGGGAGTAGAGGATCGGATGCCGCCGGGGATGGTCTCTTTAATAATAGTGGCTGGAGCTGCATCCTCGGCTGTATCCTTGCTCGGTTGGCCTGCGTCGTCAATAGGAGTGGAGGATCGGATGCCGCCGGGGATGGTCTCTTCGATGACAGTGGCTGGAGCTGCAGCCTTAGCTGCATCCTTGCTCGGTTGGCCTGCGTTATTAATAGGAGTAGAGGATCGGATGCCACCGGGGATAGTCTCTTTAATAATACTGGCTAGAGTTATATTCTCGCTTAATGCTGCGAAATCACCCGTGGGCGGGGTATCGTTTATAATACTGGCTGGAGTTAGGGCTATGTCCTCGCGCCTGGAGCCGGCTATTATTTTATTTATTATAATTATATTAACGTTTATTATATATAACGGTCCATTCGTAATAATACCCTTGCTTATGTCGATATTAAGAGTCGGGAAAGTCATATTAATGGACACGGCGAGGAGGTAATGGAGCGCATTATTAATAAGCTGGCCCTTTTATAATTTAAATTGACGAGTAAAACTAAAATCGTAGGTAGGCATAACGAATAAATTAATTAAGCTTAATAATAATAATAATTAAGTTAAAAGTAAAAGAAAGAGAAAAGAAGAAAAATAAAGAATTAAAGATTTATAGGTAAAACAAAGGCTTATATATATATACTCGACTTTAGCGCATATTTTAAAGGTCACGTTAATAATATTTTATTATTTTATATATATACTTTATTAAAGAAGATATTAATAAGGGAAATCTATTAAGTGTATTGCGCCCCCGCTTTTTATTTATATTATATATATAAAAGGCTAATCCAGTTATAATAAGGGTAAAGTGGCGCTATACTACGGCTTCTTTAGTGGTTTTGACTTAAACTTAATTAATTATTTATACGCGTAAAAAGAAAAGGAAAATATACTTATTTTAAAACTTTCCGAAATATTTAAATGTCTTAATACTTTATACGTTCTCTTTTACGTGCTTATAGTAGTCGGTTATAATAGGAGCCTAATGTTAATAAGGACTTAAATATCGATAGTATTATTAACGCTAACATTAAGAATCTGGGGTACGTCATAATAATAACCTCTCGCGTCGCAGCCGGCTTAGAGGCAAAAATTAAGCATTTCTATACTTACTTTTATTCTGGCTCGATTTCGGTCTCTTTAAGAATTTATATAGTATCCTAATATAGCTAAATAGCTTTTACGTATCCTCGTATTACACGCGAGACTTATAAAAATAAGTTCTGTCGGTTATTATTATTTTTACATATATATAATAAATAAATTCTTATAAACGGAAAGGGGTAAAAAGGTAGACTTTTAGATATTAACGTTCGGTTATTTAAGCGAAGCCCTTAATCGCTAAGTAAAAAAGGTGTAGCTTGCTCTTAATTTAAATTAATTACTTAATAAAACACCTTATATCTCAGACAATAGAAAAATTTAAGCTTTAAGGTTTAATTAACTAAACCTCTTTAGGACGTGGTAAATTAATTGCGGAGGTTTCCTTAGAAAATGAGGTTAAACGGCGTAAGAGTTTAAGGTAAATGTAAATAATAAGTAAATAGTTAAAGTATAATGTAAATGAATGCTACCGAAAATAGTAGGCTTATTAAACGCTTCTTCTTACATAGGTTATTTAGGGACAATGCGACTAAAAGCGGCTGCGACGGATCTCCTATCTCACCCTTGACGACGTCGCTTTTTACTTACGCTCTTTATATTAAAGTCTAAAACAGCTCTAACTCCTAGCCGCTCGAGGTCTGCCTTTAGACAGTCCTTTTGCGCCTCGACTTCGCGTATATCCCGTCTCAGCTCATTAATTTTGACTAACGCAAGAAAACAGAAGAGCGTATCCTTGGACGAAGGTCTTTATATGTCTGGAAGTCTAGACTAATTCCACATCCCTTACCCTGGCAAATGGTTTATGTAGCATGGCATGCTTTAATTACTTGTGGGAGGCGTAACTCCCGGCAAGCGCACTAGTACTCGACTTGTGTCAGGGGGAGGTTGGAGATAAAATGACGGTTTCTTGTATTCTTTATAGGTGGTAGTTTTCCCCTTGCTGTTTGCTTTGGGTTTAAGCTGTTAAATCCATAGAGTTAGACCGTCTCACCGCTTTTAAAGGACGAGGATTAAGATCTTAAAGTAAGACAGTAGATAGACATAGTTCCTTTAAGCTATGGTTATGAAATATATACTGGGTATCGCTTATAATAGCATTTTGCGCATTGATGACCCTTACCTCCAGTCTTACACTGGTAGGAGCAGTAGAAGAGTCTCCGTCTCATTGTTACTTCCCGTAGCAGATACTTTGCCGGCGGTATCCCCTTCGATTCTCTGCTTAGCCTCTGGTTAAGTTTTAGCTTCTTCTTTAGGACATTAATATCCTCGCTACTATGGATCCCAATCTCTGCCATGAGTTTACTAGCGAACTGAGTCTGTCATTGGGGTGCCTATGGGTTTTCCTTCGTCTAAGGTATTGTAATATGCTGACAGCCATAAAGAATGGATAGCCTCGACCTGCTTAAAGCGCCACGAAAACGAAGGTCTATAAATCAGCTTGGAAATTCCTTAAAACGTGCAGAAATAGAGCGTGCGGCAGAGAACTAATAGGCGATGCGGCCTTGAGTGGCTCTAAGCGCCTTAATGTAATATGCATTATTTAATAGCATTCAATTGACTGTATCCTATAACTCCTTCCATTTCTTCACTTCCTTCGCAAGGCGATCTTGATTCTGGTGCCAGAGAGGACCTAAAAGTGCTAAATACACGTTGTCGGCTCGCCATTTGGCTTGTCTGGCTTACTCATCTCAAGCCAACGACGGCATTGGGCCTCTTGGCCCTTCTAACATTTTCCATCCCACTGAATTTTGCGTTCACATAAAGTGCAGCGTCTGCTATCCCGTAACCTTATTCCCTTTTCGACGTATCCCCTACTCTTAGCTCGCTCTTCCCGATCAAGTTTCATTTGGTCCATCTGAATCGAAAGATCTAGAAACTCGTCGTCTCCACCCGGTTTGGTCAACTGACGGACAAGAGAAGTATCAAGGTACGGCTCGGATTAGGCTGAAGGTACTCCATTTCCCACAAAATGAATCCCGAGGACTAGACCAGGAGAACCTCGAGAGACTAAAGGGGTACTTTCAGAAGGGACAATGTGACCGAGTGGAGAGAAATTACATTCTTACTGTCATAAATCTCAACTTTCAGAGGTGCTTCGAGATTCCAAGGTCTCGGCAAGAAAGCTTAGCCTAGTTAGAGCGCGCGCCACGGGCCGGAGAGGAGCAAGCGGGGACCGAAGTAGATATGTGGGAACCAAGCAGATAAGAACAAGAGAGACAGGCATCACTGGACGATCCCAATAATGCACGAGAGGGGGTTGCCTCTTCACAGCCAACAGCGAGAGACTAGAGACCAGGTAGTTCATTGCTATTAAGAGAATCATCGCGGATGGGCTTACTAGCACGAGGCCAGGCTACCCAAGATCTGGAAGACCTTGTTCACTCGTACCGGGAGCTAATTGATACAGACAATATCGATGCCAATAGAAACAGGGACGAGCACCACCAGGCTCCGGACAAATAGCTGTAGATACTGTACTGTTTGCGGCTTCTACAGTACGTATTGAGTTCAAAATGCACAAGCGAGACACTTGGAGGACCGTCGGCAGTCTCTTAAATAAACTCAGTGAAGAAGATAATAATTATTTTATTTAATGTATTCAGTAGTATAATAGCCTTAAATAATGTTTAATTCCCCCTTTGTTTTTAATAAAAGTATTGTAAGCTAACCCTGCCTTTATATAACTTATTTAAGTAATTTTTTTTTTAATTAACCTTAAGCTGAGCTCTTTATACGACTACAGGAGTAGCTGAAGATAGTGTTGGAATAGTAGTAGAAGTGCGGAGTCGACTCGAGGCAGTCAAGCAGCTTATATCCCAATACATTAGCAAGTAGTCAGTGCTGAGCTCTCCGTTTAATATAGTACCAGAAGTCTTTACTATACTAAAGTCTATTTATTTATATGTGGATGCTAAATCTCAAGTGCTTATATTATGGGTTGTCTATTATATTCTTAAATTAATATTAGCTTTGGCTTCGAATACGAAATAAGTTTAATATCTGCTCTGTTAAAAGTCTTTGTTTTCTTGTACTTAAAGAAGCATATTCAAATAAGAACTAGGACCTCGCTTGAATAGGGGTTCGCTTAAACCTTGGACATACGTAAAAAAGATAAACTTTTAGCGGCTGAATTTAGGCATATAGAAATCTCGCCTCGTAATAGTCTAATGAGGTCTTAACAAAGCAAATCCTTCGAACCCTATTGTATTTAATAATATAAATTTAATATTTAAATTATGTATTACCTTATCTTATTTATTTAAGCGTGTTTTCTTTTACCTTAGTTAATTAAGGCTTTTAAGTACCTTTAAAATATATTGCCGTTATTTTCGGACAGTTTTTTTTATAAATAATATATAATTATTACACGTAATACCCCACTTCTTTTGGGCGATACCCTTAAGTGTTTTATAAGCAGTGACGATGTCGCTTATATACCGCTAATATTTCCCGGATTTTAAAAACTTCCCCTCGAACTATAAAATGAAATTTAAAACATAGCGATACCCTGCCGTTTAATTATTATTATCTCGAAATTAAACCCGGAACATTTTACTAGCGAAGTAGAAATCTAAATAGAGTCAGTTATAATTCGAAGCGTATGTTAAGAGTCTCGAAGGAAAGCTTTAAGAAGATATTAAATAGTTACTTTTTTTAATAAAAGTTTCTCTTTTATATATATCGACTGGTCTCGAGATACTATCTTTTTAAATCTTTTTAAGGAATATATAAGTATCGACAGGATAGTAAGCGTCTTTAGCACAGCTTTTCGATCGATATAAACCCTTATAGTTAAGATAAGAGCATATTATTTTTAGGGCCTTATTACGTTCTTAAGGCAGTTTAACGAGCTTTAAAAGCTTATTTTTGTCGACGAACTTAAGCATTTACCTTCTTTATATATTACGAATGCGAGCTTATACTTAATAAATCTTAGCATATGGGGTTTTATTAAAGGAAATCTGACGGAGTTCTCTAAAAGCCATGAATTTTTTGGAAAAGGGACCTAGATTAAACTAGCGGAATTAAAAGAGCTTAAACTGGTTAGTGTTAAGTAGTAGGAAATGTCTATCGAAAAAATTTCTTTTATTAAACGATTAATAGAACGGGGAGAAAAGTACTTTTTATTATTTTTACTCACTTAAGCTAGAAATTCGACTTTTCTGCCAGGCTTAGCCAATGCATTTATTTTCGCATGAAACATGTAAATAAGAACGGAATATGGAGATAACTATATTTCGGAAGCATTGTTAAGTAATATATAAGCCTCCTTGTATCTTTGATCCTTAAGCCCATAGAAGTAAAACTCCCTACTATCCGGTAATACTATTCCGCCGGCATTATTATAAGTGTGGATTAGTGTACCAGCTGCATGCGAAGGTGCATCCAGTTAAGTGCTCATTTTGCCTTAAATGAAACTTATTGCCACTCACTCTTTATTATTATAACTATAGGGCAAGTTTGATTTATTTCGTGGGACCGTATTCCCGAAATTCATATTATATATAACGCTTATTATATGGATTGGCCGTAGGTTCGGCTTAATTAATGGTCGTGAGACTAATAGTAGGTGTTGACTACCACACTTTCACCTCCGTGAAAGTAGGAGAAAGCGAGTTGTCCCCGGCAAGCGAGTTATCCCCGCTCGCACCAAAATTTGTATAGTAAAAAAGACAACCACGCAAGACAGGATAACTTAAATTCTCGCGCATTTAATATAAATTAATTATCTAATTAATAGAATCGTACAAAGTCGTCCTGCCCTTGAATTAAGTTAATTAAAGCCACAGATCTAGCTAGAGATTGGCATACGGCCATTCCGTCTCCAATATCTTGATCTCTTATTACTTCTTCTATCTCTTCCTTTATAATTAATCTACTTAAAGGCGACGATAGTAGCACTATATCTTCAATATCGCTATCGTCGGATGACCTAATTTGTATTACTACTAATAGATTTTAGTATATTCTGAAGGTACGCTCTATTTCTAGGATTTAAGGGTTAATTAGTATATCCCTTGCGTAATCGACCAACGTTTTCCCAGTCTCTGATTCCAAAGCTAACTTCTCATGTGCTACTGCGTCTTAAAATAGTAGTAATCTCATAGAATCCCTCTCTTTCTCTTCGTTAGTTGGTGCCTTCTCTCGATCTCGAATTAGAAGTAATAGCTCTGCAAAAATAGTCGTAATAGTACTTGCTTTTAAGAGAGCCTCTTGAGTCAATAGCTCTTTCCTCCTTACTTTTTCAGCCCTTCGGTCGAATACTCTTTCGTCATATCTCTCTTTTTTGATCTTATTGATTTCGGCCCGGAGCTTTCCACAAGCACTTTTATATGCTCTCTCCCGCATTTCTACCTCCTTAGCTTGAATCTTTTGCAATACGACAGATGCAAGTAAAGAACCACCTTTTTATAAACTCACACGAGAAGTGAGCTTCTTTTTATAGACTTCTACCTGCGTTGCACGTGCCTGAAGCACCTCTGCTTCTTCGAGACTTACACGATATAAAGCTTAATCGTTAGCTTTCCTCGTCTACTGGAAATTAGCGCGAGTTAGAGAGGAGACAGCGGCTATAATCTTCTCGTCTATTTCTTCCCAGGCATGCCTTAAATCTGCGTACGTCTCAAGCATACGACAGTTTGCTAGATCAGTTGATTCCGAAGGAAATGCAAGTAAAGTCTGCTCGTCCTCTTTTGTACTATTTCCATCGGACTCAATATTAGAGTCAGTTAAGACCTCGCCATATTCAAGAGTCTCTAAATCTCTTTTTGTCTTCCGGCCATACTCCTTAACCTTTTGCTTGATCTTTTTAAAGCTTAATAGCCATATACCGGAGTCGCGAAAAGCATATTTAATAATCGAAACCGTGAAAGTAGCGTCCCGAATCTTTAGTAAATCTCCAAGAAAGTATAATAGGTTATACTCTAGCTTGAACGATCGAATAGCGTTCTATAAGCATTATTATTAATTTTGTTTCCACGTACAGAAACAACCTACGTCAAGTAGCTAAAATAAGTGCGTTTGATAAGACGGAAATTTGACGAGCCATATCTTATAAGTCTTTGCTTTTAAAATAAACTGCGTTGCCTTATAATAAACCTGGCTATCTAAAAGTAGTATTACCCACTCAGATTCTGGTATTTAGCCGGTATACTTAATGAAATAGTTTAGCCACGCTAATATAATTCTATCGTTTATATAACTAGATTCAGAGACCGTAAGTCTCTTTAATCTACTTATATTTTCAGAGAATCAATTAGCTATAATCATAATACCTGGGACAATAATTATAAGTGGAATAGTGGTCCTATTAGCATATATAGCCTCAATAATCGTAACGGACATGCGATTTTCGGGGACTCTAGTATATATTTCCTTGATCCCAATAGGAACCACGATTTCCTGCCCTGCTGGCATAGCAATTCTTGCTTCTTTTTCATCTATATTAAAAATCCTCCTGCTATTTCCCTTCTCTTTTATCCCGCAAAAAGCTAATACAAGCTTATATTCCTTATGCAACCATTCCTAAAGGTTCTTCTCCGTATGCATATCAACCCGATAAGAGGCGATTAGTTTCGTTATAATCGTATAGAGGTTTAGATTCGATTATAAATAGGTTTAGAACCAACGCTAAGACGGTCTTTTTAAGTGATCTTGCTCTCGCAGATAAATAGCACACCCAAAAAGTAACTTTTTTATTACTCCTCTTGCTTTCTTCGTCGCATAGTTCGCACAATACTCCAAAAGAGCTCCTTCTTGCGCAAGGGTTAATATCTTATTCTGCCCGCCATACTGAATCGTTTGGCTACTTTGCAACTTCTCTTGCTTATCTCTGATCCTTTTCCACTTCTTCCGTAACGAATTTAGCTTTTCGATCTTCCAAATAGCAGCAGCTTCGTGAGGTTAAGTGCCGAGGTTCTCTTAAAGCTATTAAATAGCCAAATCAATCTTATCTAGCTCTGGTAAAGCGCTCTTAATAATACCGCCGGTAGGAAATCGTCGTATTCTGGCCATCCTAAATTAAGCGAGGTCAAATTTAAAAGGAATCAATTAAGGGTGGATAAATATTTGTCGTAGAAGTACATCAAGTAAAGAGAGGATTTTGATAAGGTTCACACTAAAATTAAGGAGGCGAGAGATGCCGAGCGGGGACAACTCGCTTGCCGAGGACAACTCGCTTTCTCCCACTTTCACGGAGGTGAAAGTGTGGTAGTCAACACCTACTATTAAAGGAAAGAGATGCCGGGTATAAGGAGCATTTCGATGCTCTAGGCGACCGAAATGCACGCGGAGGTTGCTTTAGCGAATGCTTGCCTCCGAACCCTAAACCTGTTAGGTCTATCCCCCATGAGTTTTAATAAGTCGTAATTATATTCGCTCTCTCGGGTAGTTACTACTATGAGTAAAAGAACAGCCGGCTTTAAGGACTAACGATAAAACCGTCTTAACTGAGATAACCGAAAAGGAGAACGTATTCCGCATTTCACTAGCTTCGGCCTGCCGCTATAATATTTCTCGCGTATCTGGTCGAGCAGCGTTCCGCGATCGACGGAGTTGGGGTCGCGACGAAACGGGATGACGCAGGAAGTCCTAGTTCTTTTAGGGGCCCCAAAACATCTAAAAACTATATAATATATAAGGTTTTACAACCCCAAGAGTAAGAGGAATAGACTAATTTTGTGCTTTTCACTAGGCGGCCAGTGATTTTCCAACATAACTGTATGACTCGATTCTGTGTTGGATAACGGGGCACAGAGATTGACCACTGCACTAACATTAGGCCCAAAAAGACCAAGGTGAGTGCTAGCAGCAGTCACATTCTGGTTGCATCCAACATACAATATGGCTAAGGCTCCACCACGTGCACCCGGTGTCATGACCGGACGATTAAGAACAAAAACATTACGGTATCTCGACAACTGCCTTGTGCCCTCCCATCTTCGCCCCTGATAGCGGAATCCGACTATTCTTTCCTTTCCTGTAACGACACAACACATCAAGCGGTCGAGTATGGGAGCAAGAGTATGGCAAGAGTAATATTATAGGTCTAGTACGAAGGAAACAACAAGATGTCGAGCTGTAAAGGGGTGGGAGGCCCCTTATATATGCCTCCGGAACTGGTCCGAAACTAGCCCGACTCCTGTATGACACCTAGCGTTACACTTCCAGTCGATATTGACCTTACCCGTCCCCAATTAAGAGCTTGACCACAGCCTCGTACCCTTTTTCCTTCGCTCGATGTAGTGGCGTCTAGGCATAGTTTCAGAAAGGGGGAACTGCTAAGGGCGGATTTACTTACGACCTATAACAACCAGAGATGCCGAGGTTAGCCATCAACTCGACGGAGGTACGAGGAGAGTGTTTGAAGTAATGGGTTAAGAGCGGGATAGTTAAAGAATGGCTGCAGATGCAGGAGGGAAGAGATGCAAGACGATTAAGAAAGTGAATTACAACATCTCCAAGCGTGTACGCTATTCTATAATGGGTTATACGATAACCACAGCACAAACACGGAGGCTATTAGCGCTGAAGCCGGTGTACCCTCTGCTTAGCGTGCAATACCACTTCCCACCTTAGATTTAGTTCCACCCTCGTAACTCTGCTTTGTCCTTCGCAGCAGTTGAACCAATAATTTTATATGTAAAATCTGCCAGATATAAATAGACGGTAACAGATGCTATCCCGAGAGTTTTATTATGCTTACTGCCATGTTCGCGCGGCTACATTCACTTTTATTATGCTAAGCTCAATTCACACATTATGATCGCATTTGCGGTTCGTAAGATACAGCTAAAAACGGTATAGCCTGGCAGAGCTCCAACTTAAGGTAAGTAGTAAGTTACACAAATTCGACAAATTCATTCAGGCACATAATGTAACTTTGGTTCCCATTTCAAACACAGGTAACTTCCATAAATGCCATCGAACGCGCTTCAGGCAATCCCCATTCTGAATAACTAACCAATCAAGACTTCTTCAAATGCGCGTATCTGGTGGCATAGAGCTCCTTTGCCTTACCAACTAAGAGCTCATCCACGAACTCTGAAAATGAAATAGGTTTGAAGTCGGGATAAAGCTCCCGTGCGTCTACATAACTAAGATACTTTGAATTTTCTAGAGTATTATCCTGACGCACGTACTTGCTGGCAATGTATTGTGCAAATACCGCGTTAGTCAGCGTCAGGATATTGGTAAGGTCTGCCTCAAGTGCTTCCTTTGCTTCCGTTAACTTTCTTATAGATTCTTCATCAGATTGCTCGCCGGAATGTCAGTATTACTCTAATGCACAGAGAGTATAAAGTTAGACTCACATAGGAGGTTTAAATCCTTTCCTCGCTCTTTTGTTCCATGACTGCCCATATCTAATTTTGAGAAAGGACATCAGAATATGTGAAGACACGTTTGTTCAGCGTTCGATCGTCTTTGACTATTCGCGCAACGAATCTGCCGATATCGCGTTTGTCGGTGAGGATGTTAGAAGCATTTCCATCTCCATAAATTGTGGTATTCGCCAACATCTTCGCATAGTCCAAACGACCTAAAGGCAGCTCGGGCCAAGAGATCTAATGCCAGTAGCCAACATCAATGATTGTGTATGGTACATGGTGGTACCATATCCTTTGATAGACTTGTTCCTTTTGGTTTCGAAGGTCCATTACACCACCGGGTGGCGAGATGGTCGTGAATCCGCAAGGCACGAAGCGTTTTGTTCCAACTTTTGCCGCAGCGTCAACAAGTATGAGCTGCTCTAGCTGCCCTTCTGCGGCAACAGCACTTATAATAATATCATATCCATGGATAAGTTGGGTAAGATCTTCCGCGTCGTGTTGGGCAGTATCCGCGACAATAATTTTGATGCCTCGAGCCTCCAATTCTTTCACTGCTGGTTTTTCGGCAGATTGAGGCCGTACAAGGGCAGCGATTTCCTACCCTGGCTTTCAGCATGAGCGTACGGGTAGGAGTTGGGGCCAATATACAAAGCTGCCGTCCTCCAAAATCCCTTCGAGAATGTCTCCTCCCGTTTCACCTGTCGCGCCATGAATCAAAACACTAGTCTTAGGCATTGTGAGTTCGGCGATCGAATCTATCCTCCAATTTATTGAACCTCAGAACCGACACTCATAATACTCGAGTATAGCTTTCACTTATGCAGGCATTTGTAATGCAGTCTCGGCCTAACTTAACACGACCCGAGCGGGCATAAACTAGTGGATCTCAATGAAGCCGAAATCCGCGCCACACATTAAGACGGCTCGGCACGGATGGAGGTGCCTCCGTAGACCCCATAAAAAGTGGGGTAATCTAGCTTTTATAGGCATTGATCGACATAAATCAACCAATGGCAGAGCACCTCCATGGAGGTACTTCCATCCATGCCGAGCCCTGGTTTCGGGGCCGGAAGGCGCTTGCTCCGTGGCGCAATTGAAGAAGTTGCAGCATGGAGGAAGAGCGAGAAACCTCCAATCGGAAGAAATTTCCGAGTCGAAGGTTATTTACGCGTTTAGCGGGGAACACGTCGGCGACGTTAGCATCAAAAGGACCGGCCAAGCCACCGTGCCAGGGCCGTCGCAGCAACATTCAAGACTAAATAATAAGCAAGCTCGGTATATATAAATATAAAAGCTTTACTTTAAAATTAAAATTTATAATTATATATTTCGTCAATCCACATATATCATCTTCCCTTGCCGCCTTTCCTCTTTATAACTGCACGACCGTATTATTTGCGCACTAACAGACTTTCACGTCCGCTTGGGATCGATGCGTTCCCCGTGGAATTCAGTTAGCAGCTGGCAGCTAAGCAAAGCATTTATAATATCACCTAGTCCTCCTACGAACTTCAAGTTTCCACATCTCTATCCTTTAAATCCGAAAATATCGTTTAGAACAGCAAAAAGACGGCTATAAGCAAAAATCTATTACTTACCGCCACTTATGCGGGAAACAATATGAAAAGTCGCACTCGGTATTATTAGCGCCTCCGCATATAAGACCAATTCGACGAGCCTAGCGACGACATTTAAGACACGGCCGAGTAAACGTGATTCGAAACAGGGTTACTGCTGCCATCGGACTAGAAAGCGTCCTGGATTAGCGCTCCTATAATGATAACGACTAGGAATTCAGCAAAAGATAGCAGAGTTATATACCTCTTTAGTAGCTTGCAGCTTGCGCGAGAACCAGTCCGTGGACGAGCTTACGCAACGGCTTATGGATAATATAAGCTTTTCATTAATTAAAACAATATCACTAATACGGCGTTAATGCCACGCTAAACGCCTTTTAATTAATTTATTAAATACTAAACTTATACTATTACAAAGTATATAAAGACTGGCGAGAATATAATTAGTGTCGTTATTAAGAATAGGCGGTTTAAAGAGCAAATAAGCGTCACCGAAAGGCGCTGTCGATACGGAGATTGGCTTTCTGCACTTATACAGCTCGAAATGAATATAAATAATAGAAAAACTATTACATTTTATATAGACAAGATATAAAGATCTCTAAAAGGTTCCATCGTTCGATCAAACCCGGTATAAGGCGAATATACCGACTTTCGAATCTCTGACGAATAGCTAAGGAAGTGCGATGCTCTGTTTTTTAATCTTGCCGAAAAAGTCTTAATTTTGACGAAGAAGCTCATCGCAAAAGAAGTCGAACGCGTCGAAGAAGTGATGCGCTTGCCACCTAAGGCCGTACTTCGTACACCGTCAGGGGCATAACTAGTCGACTTCGGTCAAAACTTTGCCGGAATTATGGCAATTAAGCTCCGCGGCCGGGCGAGTTCTAAAATCGCTATAATATATAGCGAAGTCCTGTCCAGCGACGGAGAGCTTAATATCGATTACTTAAAGCTTCTTATAATTCCGCATATTATATCCGAGGGGCTGCTGCCAGGGTTGACTTAGCCAAAGCGCAGGGTTGCCTCGGCTAATTCTGGCTAATCAGAGAGCCGCATTTCGCTCGAATTTATTCAAATTCTGGTTACTTGCTATAAAATCTACTAAAACAAGGCCTATCTTTACATAAATAAATGTCGTATTATTTACACCTAAATATCGTTTATTTCTTTATAAAAGACCGACCCTAATTTACTAATATTTGACTTAATACAACCCGTTTCGTAAGCCTGTCTCTAAACCTCCCTCTTTTATATATAATATACTAACTCTTTTTAGCTATTTTAACTTATTAGTAAAGATATAGCGGTTTAAGGTCAGCTTCTTAATTAATAATAAAGACTCTCTTTTTTGGGCTCCGTTAAGAAGCCTCATTTATTATAATAAATAACCCCTTAACAAGTACCCGTCGAAACTCTTGCTAGCTTCTAAAAGACAGCTTCCGCGGCTCTTCAACTTCAGACCGCTTAGCTAATAAGTAACAGTTTACTTAAATAAGCCTAAATAACTAGTGCTTAATAACTTAATAGCCTCCCCGGCATACCTCTCTTAAACCAGGCTTTTAAGCAATTAAATAATCCCTTTAATCCACAGCTCTTATATTATGATTATAATTATTAGCTACTACCGGAATAGGTAATACTTTAATAGCTCCTTCCGCAAAGGGTACTCGGGATATCTTTGCCTTTAAGCTTGTCTCTTTTAGGCGTTTTTTTCTCCGTTCGATAATTTCATCTATTAATAAGACCGATATTATAAATAAGATAAAAGCTTAATCTTTTTAGCTAATTTAAAGTATTTTGCCGTTAATTATAAAGTAAGCATAAAGCTGTCCTTATAAAATAATATCGTTTTTGTCTAACTTCTTCAAATCTAATAGTTCTTTAATAACGCCGGAGTTAGTTCAATACGTGCCGGTGACGCTAAAGCTTAAGGTTCTTGCGTACGCCACGAATTTAGCTAATATAAAAAAATTATCTAAAAAAGTATAATATCCGTAACTTATTAAAAGCTTTAATAACCGCTATAAAAGCTTCAAAACCACCGCTTAAGTCTTATTCCCTCCCTTACCGGCTTTTTTAGTACCGCCTAATGCAATCGATATAAGAATATTCACAAGCTCATTTCCTGCC
The DNA here is from genome assembly GCA_020746875.1 of Rhexocercosporidium sp. MPI-PUGE-AT-0058. Lineage (NCBI taxonomy): Eukaryota > Fungi > Ascomycota > Leotiomycetes > Helotiales > Rhexocercosporidium > Rhexocercosporidium sp. MPI-PUGE-AT-0058. The sequence goes on from JAGTJL010000023.1 coordinate 566,830, forward strand.
TTTAGAATATGCCAATTCTAAGTAAGAATGAATCCGATATAAGTAATCGCCCATACTTTAAAGCCTATAAGCGTGGGTTTATTTAATACTGTAATAGCTTCTTTAGCTTGCCCTTCGTACCGGATTATACACTTATTTATTATAATATCTCTTTTAAGCACGTATACCAAAAGATTAATATCTTAAATATAATTTAAGAGCTTATTTACTTATTAAAAGTTAATAAATTCAATACCTAAGTATTAATACTTACTCGTTCATATAGTCCCGAAGCCTTACTTCTAGCTAGCTTCATATATATATAAAGCTCTTAAAACTAATCTCTTAATATATAACGTATAATATCATAGTAAATAAGATATTCCTTATTTGCTTAATAATTAAAGATTTCGTGCTATATATTATACGTTATATAAATACGTATAGTAAAATATACGTAGAGCTTTCCACAAATAATAAGGTATTAAAGGAAGGGTCGTATATATAATTAAAAATAGTCTTCTACGTCCCGGACGTAGTTATTTGTCTTCTTAATTATTCAATCTATTATTTCAGGGGTGAAATACATAATAAAAAGAGACAGCGGATCGTCTATATTAACGTGTTCTAGAAGCCGGATTTCAGGGGGGAATGCCGGTAATTTCATAAGATAAAAAGTGTCCCCGTGACTTTTTAATAGCGGCGTATCCGGGCGACGGGTTCCTAAATCTATAAGATTTGCAACTGTGTCTTCTGATATTATAATAATAATAAAAATGATGATTTTAGGTATAAATTACGGTTTATTTACATATTAACAACAGCCTTAGATTTTAGTGTTCCTCCGGAATAACTGTTTTTGCGGCTCCGGGCAAGGGTCTGGGCAAGTCAACCCTGGCAGCAGCCCCTCGGATAACGGGACGTCGTAACCCTTAAAAACAATATAATTAAATTTTAGCCTTAGTTTATTATTTATAGATTTCGCTACGCTAAAGTTCAAGGCTTAGACTACGAACTTAGTCCCTTTAACGTTTAAGGAGTCGTCCTAGCTTTTAACTTCCTAATAATAGGATTTTTTACTTACTTAAACGCCCGCCTTAACAAGCTTTATTAGAACATTATTTAAAGTGCCCGCAGCAATTTCACTGACATACTAACTAATTGTCTGACTCGAGAGCGAATAAATTAAACTGAAGATATTCAAGTATTTTCTTTTACTGCGACCTTATTATTCGACAGTCAGACTTTCCTATGTCGGTACTTGCGTTGCCTAGCTGCGGAGCAACGTGCCGACGATACTATTTTATTATACATCTCTAGCGGTATATTACAGTTTAGTAGCCAGCTATCGTTCATAATAAGGATATTCTCGGGATTAACTAAATAAGGCGATGCTTCTATAATAGTGCCTTAGGCTCTATATTGGCATTATAATAACGAAGTAGTCCTCTCGCGACAGTACGACAGCATAAAGAGGTGGGTGAATAGCTTAGCACGTCGAGCACGAGAGAAGATAAGCTGGAAAAGATAGCTCTTCATTAAAGTCGGTGCTGAATATGGCGACCTCGAGCGGTATATCTTGGATACTAGCTTCAGCTATAGTAAATAGCTTCGGGCTGGAAGCGGGATTCTTACAATAATTAAAGTCTTATTCCTTAGCGCCGCTGTTTCTACCGCTTACTTAGCCTACTTAGCTCGTCTACTCTCCAACATCGCCAATATCCTTAGCAAACAAGAGAACGCAGAACATTATCTCGCGCTCTCGAAAAGGACATCTAAAGCGTAGCACACTGCTTTTGTCCGACGACACGGTGCCCGCATCGCAGGAGACTATTAAGACGATTACGTCCGCGCCCTCGCCTTTAACCTCATTAAGCTAAAGCAAAAACCAGCAGCTTTAGGGCGCCTCGTAAAACTCATAGCGCAAGCCGGCTACTATCTGAAAACTAGCTTCATAAGCACCGAGCTGCTACTCCTTATACTTGCCGAATACGGTAAGGCAGACATCGCATAATCACTATACGTTTAGCACTGTGGCATAATAATTGCAAGAGAGCGTGGCGGGTTTGAAAGCAGTCGAGCCAGGCTATAAGAAGATTAAGGTAAAGCCTTTAGTTAAGGGCGGATTAACGCACGCTAAGGCTTCTTTGAAGACGCTATTAAGCTTCGCGAAGTGTGCCTGGAGTTTGAATAAGGAGGCAAGAATAGTAAGGCTTGAGGTTGTGATTCCGCCATATGCTATAGCTAAGGTAGTATTAGTAGGCCGCAAGGTTAAAACTCTAGGATCTAGAAACTATTTATTTAAATATAAAGTAGATTTATAATTGCAATATATAGCTGCTTATGTTTAATATTGCTAATAAACTAGTTTCTTTACCTTTCGCAATAAAAATAATCTATCTAGAGATCGAATGCCAATCGTCAGGGTGTTTAAATGTGGGATATAAAGAGAGACAGAGCCGGAATATGGGATAAGTCCTTTCCGGCTTACATTCAGGCCATTATATATAAAAATAACGAACCTCTGACCTTATGCAACTGCGAGCTAAACAAATTGCTAATTACAAAGAGTGTCACTTGCGTTCAAATATTCCCTCTAACTGGGAAGTTGGGCAATTATTTAACCGTAGTAAAGCGGCTTGCTCATCTTCACGGTCGAGCAGTATGCATTTAGCGACCGAACTCGTACAAAGCAAAATGATCGCCTACGCCTACGCCGAAGCTTATCTTGACAATAAGTATTGTGCCGCTATATACCACAACGAATAAGGTTTGATAGCCGGGAGTTGTCAAAGTAGGAACGTGCATCCACCCGTAACGTAACAACCCCCGTAGCGGAAACTTGTTAACACTTGTCAATACAACAAACTCGCCAACTACTAGCTAGCCTATATACTCTCGGATTATACTTATTACCGTCTATGCTTGCGATTCCGTGCAACTTAATTTTATTAGGCTCGCAAAATTGCGACTTAATTTATTTGGCGACCCTACCTGCGCAGGCACTACAACACAACTACAGCACAATTAGCTAAGATAATTACATGCAGAACTCGGTTTATACTCTTTTTAAGCCTATGCATAGTATGTATAAGTTTAAGATATACATATCAAGTTCACACTAAACCCGAGCATGTCCGAGGCAAAGCTAGTAGATGTCATTATAGTAAATTTTAGTACTGTGGGCTAAGCAGAAGTTGCACAGTACCACCGCCAATTTATACCTAAACGCCTAACAAGAGAAGGGAAAAAGAGGAAGGAGAGAAAAAAGAAAGACGTCGAGCCGTGCGGCTATGCGCTCTTGATACTATTATCAGAGTATTAGGACATAGTTCCGTGGATGTTCTCTGCGTGATTCTGGAGATGCTGCTTGTGCTCTAGCCCCATTCGACACACCTTATACTAGAGCCGATCCCCTTCTTTAATATACCCCAAATACTTCCGCTTAAAGTGCTTCATCAAGTCTCTTGGCTTGGCAAACTTATAGGTACGCTTTTCGAATGCAAGCTCTGCTCTCCTAAGTAAATTATTATTATTATTATTATTCCATTTTCGTCCTGTATGAGAGCTCAGGGAGCACGTAGGACGTCCACCAGCCTAGCTGGTGGAGTTTCTAGGTTGTTATAATACACAGAAGTAGTATACAAGAGTGGTCTGGTCGTTGCTTTGCAGCATTGTATACTGATGAATGATGAGGGTCAGTCCCTTGTTGACAAAAAGAAAAAAGGTATTGTGCTAGCCCAACTGGTCTCTTCCCTTCGCTCCTTCCCCTCACTCCCCTTCGTCCTCATCGTCTGTGTCATCTCTTCTTCTATGAAGAGACCATTTTCTGGTGCAAATCTTAGTGGTTTGGAGGAATTGTAGTGTTGCGTCGATACCCACTTTGGAGTGGAGGAGGAGGGGGACGGTTAGCTCCATATCGAGGGCTGCTTTGAGTGTTTGGCGAGCTTGTGTAGTATTTTTTTCACTTTATAAAACTTATCGTCATCTATTCCACTCGCAGTCTACCCATTGTATGTGTCTCTTTCCTCCCCCTTATCCTTCCGCGGCAATCAACACCCTCCACATCAACACCCTCCAGAATCCAGCTTCCTTCAACATCTAGAATCCTCTAACAACATTATTAACCTCTCCCATCATTATAGCACCTAAATCCTTGTTCTCCTCGCGGGCTGTTTAAGAGTCATCTTTAGGCTTCGATATCCTGGGATTTTGCATGCGTTGTTCGATGCCGTGGTTGTTCACTTGCTATGTGTTGCCGCACCCTGCTAAGTCTCTTAACAACAGACATATCTCTTATGTTATACCTTATAAGTATTAAAGCTTCTAAGAGTACGGACATGACTGTAATACTTCAAGCTTACTAATTGAAAATGTAAAATGATAGGCGAGTTATCTGGATGGCGTTAGGAGTTTCAGTAGAGTAAACGGACTAGACATGATGTGACTCAACTCCCTCTGTTCAGACTTCTCAAGTGGAACTCATACTATACGACTCGTAAGTGACCCGAATCACACACTTAATTGACCGGCACCACAACATTGAACTCGACCAGAAGTCCAAGTCTACAAAAGGACTCTCCTTTCAACACCTCAAGCCTCCACTCTGACTTCTTCATTCCTTGAACAATACCCCTCTTTCACTAACATCAAACCAAGAAACCACTTTCCCCAACTACAACCCCCGCCAAAGCCCACCCACCATGATCCCTTACAACACCAATACCATACCCAAAATATCAATTCTCAACCCGAACCACCGGCCCCCTCCCTCCCTATCACTCCCTTGGCCCCTCCTACCCTCCCACCTCACACCCACCATCCCCCCTCACCTCACCGGAATCCTAATCCCACCTCCTCCCCTTGAACCCCCTCCTCCACCGCTCCCAAATAATAAACTTTATCACCACCCTCATCTCCCTCGGCCGTATCCGCATACAGACCATAACAGCCACCGCAACCGACGGGAAAGAGCACTCTACAGGCTGGTATGAGGTTGATTGTGAGTGGGTTAGGAGGGAGATAGAGAAGGAGAAGGGGGGAGAGGAGGGAGGAGGGTGTTATTCACGGTGAGAGATTGGGATGATGGGATTATGAGGTCGGATATGATGGGTGGGATGAGGAGTGTGGTGTACAGGGATCAGAAGTTTTATTTCTTTATTTGTGAGGAGAGGGAGATGGGGAAGGGAAGCAGACTCTCGGAAATTCCCGCTAAGGCTTCGGCGTCTACGTCTAAATCTACGATGCCGATGCTCAACTCAAAGGATACGAGAGATCACAGCCCCAGCCGAAGTCACAGTCACCTCTCACGATCACACCACCTCTCACCGCCTAACACACCAATCTCTCTCCCCAGAACCTAAATGTAAACCCAATTCCAAAACACCAGGCCTCACAATCCCCCTCACACGCAACAACATCCCATTCCATCCTCTCCACCTCCAGCCACTAAGCCCACACCTCCCCCCGCACCTCATAGACCCCATCCTCGCCTCCCACGTCCGCGTAGGACATCTCTCGCGGTACGACACAGACACCTACATCTTCAACACTCGGTGGTTAAGGAATCAGTTAAGTACAGAGGAAGGGAGGAGGGAGGTGGGGTAGAGGTTTGATGATAGGCCTGTGAGGAGGGGGAGGGAGTGGGTGGGTGGGGTTGTGGATACGAGGCAGAGGGAGGTTGTTGTGTTAGGAATGGTCGGGGAGGGGGAGGTGGAGGAGTGAGTATTACAGGTGGTTTGTAGATGGGGTTTTATGTCTGTACTGCACTGTTATACCTTGAGCCTAGGCAGCAGGATAAGAACTTTATTTAATCCTCGAAAGTAGGTCTGGCCAATGAAAGAATGAAAACACATTTTGACTTTCATCGTTCAATTCATTTTAGTATATAAAGTTCAGCGTTCAATTCAATCTAATCTAAACCTTTCAATGAAAATTCGTTAAATTTGAATAAAAAATGCCAAGAAATCCCCGGGGTGGATCAGACCGCTCATAAGACTGTGCGTAAGTAAGCCCACACTAAAATAAATCCTTAATAACGCACACATTTATGAAACTAACCAATTTAAGGTGTAGATTTATCAATTAAAGTACGCTAAATCGAATGCACCTATTCCAATATCGTTCTTATTATTCGTTGCGAAGATATATTAATATTTATATTAGCGTCGTTTCTCGGTTTCTTATTATGTAACGCGCCTATAATAGTCGATAGGGCAAATCCCCTATTAAAAGATCAACACCACTACCACCTTCAATTAAGAGAGCCTCTCCTCGACGACGACAAGCTGGCTTATTAGCGTATAGAGTAACTAAAATCGATAAGCCTATTATCAATCTTCCACGAGTTCCTCGCACACCTTCAGCTCTCCGACGTGTTATATAAGATTCCTAAGATAACGACGTTATTATAGTTGATAATAGTTCACAAGCCGGAATAGCTTCGCAAGCTATAAATCTAATAGCAGATGCTATAGAAAACCTAGAATCTCCATTTAATAAACGTGAGCGTGCACGATATGCCATTCCTACAATTATCGTCTTACGGAAAGACTTTTAAAAGAATATTCGGAAAGTTCTCATTAAGCACTCTTAGACTCTATTTTATTATACTATATCTAAGCTTTTTTTAACGTAGTTAAAGAAGTTTAAGAAGGCTACGGAAGAGGTTTATAATCGCCTGTGGACGTATAATTATTATGAATAAAGCTCTAAGGATTCGCAAAGGCATAAAAACACTTTAGCTACGACAAACTACCTTTAGGACAAACACGAATTGACTAAAGCGAAGCATTTGTAAGGAGGCTATACGATTAAGAATAATACTAAAGGAGGCGGTGGAGGAGATAGAGATATCTTATAATTTGTGTTAGAGAGAGCTCAGGCTATGAGCCCGGAAGAGGCCTGCTTACGATTTATTATTTAAATTAATTAAGCCTATTTTTTAATGAATGGTATATCATGGCAGGGTCTTTTTTAAGCTCTTGAGAAACCAATACATTTTGTTAATCGCCATACCTTTGATCGATATGCTGAAAAACGATTTAACGAAGTGCGAATTAAGTAAGCTTTACTTTTGGAGGAAACATGCGAATTTTGTGTTCTTACCTTTGATGGTTGGGGGTCACCAAATCACAAAAACATCATCTCTGAACAAATTCATTAGATTAACAAGAATAATTAAGTCCGGTATACTATGAACGCTGAATTTATAAAAGCAGTTTATAATAAAACCGGAGATGGGATAATAGAGGTGTTTATTATGTCCCTTGGCGATGATATTAACGAGATAAAGACAATTGAAACAAATAAAGGCTTTATAATTTAAACCACAATATTTGTTAGTTTAAAGGTCGCTTACAAAGTATTTATAGTTATAGAAGATAATATTACTAATAACGACACCTTCTGTGATCACTTTTTGCGCAGATTACAGCTCCGGTACGACCCTGACCCCCGACAACTTCTTAATCTCCCTCGCTATAGATTTCAAGGCCGGCCGAGTCGAATTAGGTACTAGGCCTATATAAACGACCTCGTTTATAAATTCATTTACAAGACCTTAAGATATGGCACCCGCGCAGACGTAAAAGCGATAGTCAATTAAGCTGTGGAGGGAAATACGGTCTTTCTACTTATTCTTATTACTCTTAGCGTTATTATAAAAGTACGGACTTTTGTGTTATTTGTTATGGGAAGTAACGAGCGTCGGAAATAATAGATTAATATTTGCTTTACTTTTATTCCTTTTAACGTTAATACTCGGTGGAATTCCTTATATTTAATAATAAAGGTAGCTCGACAACACAAGGTAAAGATCTCCCGATATGGTTAACTTCACGCCGTATATAAGCACCTTATACCTTTAAAATCAGATTAGGAGCTTTCCGAGTAAGTTAAACGTTATATATAGCCATTTTATAAGCGTATACTTACAGTCTTAAAGATAACTTTAAATCTTAATAGTTATATTAAAAGGATATAGAATATAGCCGACCTTTTAGAAAACGTCTCTTTTAGTAGAAAAGCCTTTAAAGATATCTATATTAATCTTTAACGTGCGTTTAACGACGCCAAAGACACTTTAAAGAAGTAGACTAATAAGATATTTGAATGCGACCTTTATTTTGCAGTTCACGTACTTAATCCTCGATATAAGTTCTCCCTACTTCGAGCACAATATGGCGAGGACGCAGAAGATTTGATTTTACGAATTAAGACGTGGTTTAAAGATAACTACCCTTATATAACAACTTTTATTATTACGGCGCCATTAAATTAGGAAGAACGACCTTCGCATATTGACTAACATGAGTGGCTTCTTTTACAACATATTAAAGAGCTTAATACTATGCCTAATTAAGCTGATCTTATCACTGATTTTAATCGATATTTCAATGATCCAGTAGTCGTTGATTGGGACTTAAGCGTGAAGGACTTTAATTTAAAGTGATGAAAAGCTTCCGAATTCCAATATCCTTTAGTCGTCAAAGCCGCTCGAGATCTGCTAACTATCCCCAGCGCCGAAGTCGATATTGAACGCTTGTTTTCTAAAAGCCGAGATATAATAAGGATTCGCCGCATGACTATAGACGCCGATACAATAAGGATTTTGCGTCTACTAAAGAGCCACTTTAATGCCGAAGATAAGGAAATCAAGGGGCGAGCTAGAGCTCAATTAGAAGAGAAACAACGCATATATAGAATAAGAAAGATTAACTAAAGAGCCAATTAAGAGCCTTAGAATTGAACTTGATCAGCAAGTCAGAGCTTTCATTAAGTTGTGGAAATCATACAGTTTCGGATGGGAAAGTGGATAAATATCCAAGGATCCGAAGCATGGATACCCCCCCCAAAATCACATATAAATAGACCTATTTTCAATGAACTGGACCCTCTTTTCATTATTCGCCACCCCCAAGTTCATCGTTTAATTCAGCTACCCTAAATTCAGCTGAATAAATGAAAATTCGCTGAATTTTCACGTTCATTTATTCAATGGCCAGACTTACTCGAAAGAGGAATGCTTGACTTTGTTGTGTTTGCATTTGCTCTAGCTCGCTTAATTGTTTACTGAACGCCCGTTTCACTTTGGGAACCCAGCCCAGAGCAAACTAAACTAGTGTGCATGTCCGCTTTCTGAAGCTACTTTATGACATTTGGCTCGTTCGATGTGGGTTTTTAATATATACTGATCTTTGATGATTGACACACCTGTTTCCTTTGTTGCCTACTTCTGCTTATTGCATGTGGATGCATATAAGCATCTGTAGTTACAGTCTTAGAACAGTAACTCTTCCGCTACCAATTTACTAGAATGATTGGTGATCTGACCCGTGACCTGCTCTGCTACAAATTTGTGAAGTTGGATGGTATCACGTGATCAAAGTCTCTCAATTTCCCCGAAATGTGGCAGCCGATTTTGGATTGACCAATCAGACACACTGGTTGACTTTTGGCTCGTGCTTGTTTTGGACTAGATTTTGGCTAAATTTTGGCTCGATTCTGACGATCTTTTGGGCTGGAGTTTACAATTCAATCCATCCGCTGACTTCAATTCCAGCCTTTGCTATGCCAGAGGCTGAGGATCAGGTTCAGAACCTGACCTTCATCTCTGGCTCCACAACCCACCCCTCGTCTATAACGTCTGATTCTGCTCCACAGTCTGATTCTTACCCTGCTGCCACAATCTCCTCGTCAACAGCATCCATGCTGCTCCCACAACCTCCTCGTTGACATCATCCGATTTCTGCTCACGCTCCGAATCTGGCCTTCTGCTCTACTCTACGGCATCCACCTCCACAATAAACGACCCGCTCGTCGACAAACTACCTCCGCAAGGGACGATTCTCAGGGTCAAATCGATTCCCACGCTCTTCCTTTTCTCAATAACAGTGACTGTTCTACTACATCAGTCTGCATCTGCTTCGCCATATCAATGATTTACCCAGGCGACTTCTAGCCCGTTTCGCCTCGAGAGTGAATGATTCACTCGAACAAGAAAACAACAAAGGGACATAACAGAGCACGGATTTCAATTTCCTTCCGAGGGACCGGCGAATACGCGACAGCAATAAAATGTGCTCCTCCCGCAAGTCGTAATTAGCACGCCATTCCGGATGGATTGGCATTGGCACTGGCACAGAGGACAAGCTGGATTTCTTTGGGGGTGAAAGGCGCAAGAGCGTCTCTCCTCTATGGAAGGACGATACCTCAAGCATAGAGCCCAATAGGCTATACAGCAGAGCGTCTGCTTCCTGTCATCCCACTCACCTCTCGTTTTGTCCGAACATTTTCGACAATGTACAACGAGCGGCGTCTGCACGTTAGCCTATTCCTTCTCCAGCATCCACTCGCCTCCCCAGCAGTGTGGTCGATAAGCCACCCGACTTATAAGCTAGCCAATCAGCTCGCTGTTTTTCGTCAGTCAGTCAGCTTAGCCCTAGCCCTAAGTCAATCAGTTGTAATATCGTCAGCTTATCATTAGCTTATAAGCTGGAGGCGACTTTTTGACGATTTTAGGGTCATAAATCTTGTGTTAGTAATGCCGAATTAGTGTCTGAACTAACGATATCGGGTGCCCCGGAACGGAAAAACCAGCTCCGCTAGGCCAAAATTAGGCGGTGAAGCCCGGCAAGATAATTGAAGATGCTTCATATCGCATTACCTACACATATTAACTTAGTAATTTTATCAGTTCTATTAATAAAATCATGTCTCGCCGTACCTCACCTATTGTTATCGATAGAGCTGCCTCTAAGGCTTCTACCGCATAGTCTGCCGCCTCTGCTCCTAGTATTTTTGGCCGTATAATGGCTGGACCAAATGCCGAAGGATCTTCAGCTCCAGCAGCCTTGATAGCACTCCGTGATACCTGCCAAAGGCCCCCAACGATATATAACGAATTTTACGACCCTCAAAAGCCAGAGAGAGTTGATTACCTTGAGGCAATATTAAATGAATTAGCACCAGCTGGAGCTGTAACTGCAGTACACTCTTCAAGTCGAAGGGACTAGTTGGCTCAGTATCTTGACGAACCATGTTGCGATCTACCGCCAATTTTATATTAGAAGTCGAAACAGGCTCAGTGGCCTCAGCTTACTTAGATGGCCTTTGACTTTCTTGCCGTACCTGCTATAAGCTCTGAGTGTGAGCGTGTTTTTTCCTCTTGCTCTAGGCAAACTACTCAAGAGGTATCAAGGCTCTTAGGGGAGATGTTGTGGCATAGAGAATGCTTGAAGAAGTAGGAGCACAGAGGCGCTGTCAAGTTGTTGAGTTATAATAATGCAGTTTAGTTAGGAATTTGATTTTTTACAGTATCATTTTTACCCCGTGCAGCTTATAAGCAGCTTATAAGTTGCTCAGTTAAGCTATTCAGTTAGCAAATTGCACGTAAGTCAGTCAGTTGAAGAAATGGCTCAGCTGATGACTGGCTTATTGGCTTATCGACCACTCTGCTCCCCAGCGAGGGCTCATCTGTTCCGAGCTCACTCCGAATGTGCGGCAACCGCCTGATTGCGAACGATAATCGACATATATAATGCATTTAAAACCCTGATGATTGTTTTTACACGGCTGATTGTTCTGTTTGTCATCCCCGGCCATGGACACCCCGAGCGCACATTGAATAGCTTCTACTAAAAGTAAATGAATGTTATGTGTTGCGAAGTGTCAAAAGTAGACCTTCAATCCACCATCACCCTGTGCCCCAGACCGTCAACTTGCTAACTTCCACACATCAAACTCAATTTCAGCGTTACACGAATAAGGACTCGTCAAACTGTTTGCGTGGCACTCAGGCTCCCATCACTTTGAGTCTTCTGCCCTCCAAGTCCCTGCCTTGGCCGAGCGTCCGACTCCTGTGAACCCGAAGCCCCGTTTGAGTGATACGTAGCCAGCTCTCTAGGCATGTTGTGGAAAGCAGGTGCGCCAAACCGACGAAGAACACGTTCTATCGGTGCTTTAAGGAAGGGTGCCGACGCTGCGATTAACAAGAATATTTCCTCCAATCGACAGTACATGAATAGGACAACAGAACTTCGCATAGGTTCGGCCGACATTCGTATCGCTCGAGACTGAATAATATAGCCAATCCCCATACCCGTTGCACAAAGGCCAAAGGACATAAGAGTCGAGACGAGACATAGCTCCCATCGAGAACGACTTAACTTCCAGATAAGGAACGTAGGTACGATTGCGAATGCTAAGTCGTTTATGATACCGGTCCCTTCCAGTATCAGTACACGATCGTATGCTAGTGGCTGAAAGGCTTACCGGCTCGTGTGTAATTAATGATCAACCTTGCGCTTTTAGAGAAGCAGTGGCCGGATGTAGCCCAATTTATTGGATGGCATTGCAGTGCCGCAGAAAGATCAAATGCAACGAAAGCTGCTAACAAAAAGCCTACCATCGCCCAAAGGGATCTTCTCCATGCGACCGACGGCGCTATAGTAACCATCTGGTACACTGTTGAGACCCTTGCAAAAGTCGATGCAAAAGGCCCAGCTATCACGCTTGCTAGCTTCAACTTCATTATCTTGATGTGCATTTGAGGGGTTATAAAGACATCGTGCCGTCCGAAACCAGCGTTAATGCTTGCCGCAAACAACGAGAAGGTTACAAGCTCTGAAAACTGCTACGAATTAGAATCGATCCTCTTCGTGTTAAACGTTATTGCTACTTACAATCGCGAACGAGTTCATGTAGTCCGATGCATTCAATTTGTAAATCGGAAAAGCACGTGTGTATATCCTCGCTGAGAAGCATAAAAGGGCTAGAGCAAGTGGCAATGTCACTATTAATAAGGCGTGTGGCCCCGTTGAATCGTTAACGAGAGGTGTTTCTGTACCCATGATCCCTAGAGTATCGTCGGTGTATTCGAAAAAGGTAGCAAAGTCGTCCAAGGGTTGCCTTTTGAGAGAGAGAGAGAGAGAGAGAGAGGTCCTGGTCTGGTGTGTCAATTCATGGGCCAAGTGCTTGCACTTCGTCTCAACGCTTATATTCATCGCATGGTGGAGGAAAAAGAAACGGGTAGCAGGTCCAAATTTGCGCTCCCGATTCGCGTCTGCCGTTTCAACACGGGCCGATCGACGAATACTAGTAATCATGCTGTCGGCTAACTGACCAATTCGGTCTCGGGCGGTGCCATATTTCGTGATGATTGATGCAGCCTCCCCCGCCTCGGCTCCCTTTCGGAATTCCCATTGGCCCCCTTTCCCCATCTCTCGAACCTCTTGGGAAGGGCAAATCGAAAGTACGATGGGATACTCGGTGGTTTCCGCTCAAGCGGGATATGCATCCCATGACGGCTTTGCTTATTAGTAAAGAAAAAAGTAAAAGTTCTGATAACTTTTCTCACTTGTCCCGAAGAATAGACTCTTTTTTCGTCCAGACTTTACAACCTCACAAGCACAACAAACCTGCGAATTTGCCCGTGTCCATTTACTTCCATATGGGGTAGACTCTGGAAGTCCATCAATCCCTGAGGGATTTCTTGTTCAAAACGATCTGAATGTTGTGCCACCTGGGACTCAAGGGTTTTGGATCTTGCCGCGACATTGTGTAACCAACCCTCTTAGAGGTCCTCGTCGAGGTCGGACCGGGGTGCTCGCTTGACTAAGGTGGTGAGACATCTGGTTTATGATTCGTCCCGTCTTTTTGTCATCTCCACTACAAAGCTGTAATGGCGTTCTCGAGGCGTCTCCCAAGTCCGTGGCTCACGAACAAAGAAAGTTTCCTGTCCCGTCCCCTCGCTTCGTTACTATGGTGACTGGCTCCACATTCTATGTATTTGGACCATCAGAGACGGGATTCTCAACTTAGCGTGACAAAACTGGAAAGTCATGATCCAAACAACAAGGTCAAATTAGATTATCAGTTCACGAGTGCAGGTGTTGTGCCTCTTAGTGGAGCAGAAAGTAGGGTGATCTGTGACCAATCTCCAGATCCCCAGCAGCTAAAATCTTCTCATTGATACCATAGAAAGCGTAGAAACATGATTCCCGGCTCCTAATATTAAAGGATGAGCCTGGTATCAACCCTCTTACAGCTCCTTCGAAAGTCCTCCAACTCTCGGGTTCTGAGTGTGCTCAGTGGAGGCAGGGAGAAAGCAGCGGCATCGGTCTTGAGAAGAACTGGACGACTCGTCATAAACCACAAGCACCACGATGACCGGTCTCACTCACTCACCCAAGCAAATCGCGCGCTTCCCTTCTGCTCGTCACCTCAATTCTTTATTCGCTTTCTCTGGCGTGGTTATGGATACCAAGGAGCTTATCAATCTCGTCCAACATCGGGAACGCCAATTTCGGGTCGACAGATGAACAAGACCCATACCAGGATTCTCTGCTAATGTGGTATCGACGGTGGGTCTTCCGCAATAGGACGGGCATGACATTAATAGCGATATCTTGTCAAAATACCCAGACATCTAGCCCTCCTACTTCCACCATACACAAACAGCTACTCTCCGTTTCCCTTCTCTAACTCTGGCATTGCCAATCCAAGGCATTTGCCGGGCTGAAAGAACCCTTGCCCGGCAGTGATAGCGTAAAGCCGAATGGTGCAGAGATCCTTAGGCGAAGCATCCTTATGAGAATGCATTCCAACATCTCCTTTCACCATAGCATACTCCGCGAACACACCATAATATCCGCTCGCGGAGTTTGAACCATGCCCAACGCCGTAGATCTTGTCGCCGACTTTGAAGGATTTGGTAACTTCGGACCCGATTGAGACGATGGTTCCGGCGTAATCACGGCCCACGATGCTGCAGGGCGAGGCGGTCGATTCCGTAGATGTTCTTCCAATCTCGGTAATCCCACCCCACACCCTCCACTTAAAGGTGAGTGCAACTCAGATGACGCATAGCTACAGCTGCCTAAAATCGCAAACAGAATATCTCTATCGCCTTCAGTGCCAAAACATAAAATACAAAACAAATATCTTCAACCCTAGAATACAGCAACGCAACGCTCTCCCTAAAACTCCTCACGAGACGCCGGCGGAACTTCAGAGCAGTCCGATCGAAAACTACCCTTTTGTGAGAAGAGTTCGCAATCTGATGTTATTTTCGCCTCGTTCACCCTTGACATGCCCTCCTGAAATCCATCTCCGAGTATGTCCTCCTGACTCTCATTGTCGGGGGATGTTTGCTGTTTGCTCTTGCAGGGGATATCACTCTTGTGTCTATCGCACAAGCCAAGTTCGTATTGCTAGAGTCAATCTGAACAGAGTACCGCGAGTACCTTGCTTTCTAAGTGGCTCACATCCATTCTCGGGGTCTTCGGCGAGTTGATGTGAGATGAGTTTTGTAAGAGATTTCCGCCCTAAAGGATGATGGTTGCCGGTCCCATGAGCACGATGTGCGTTGAAATTTGGATAAGTATTGTCCAACGGAAGTTTTCGTATAAGTCCTAATAAGCAGGCTTGTGTGTAGTATTGTCGGTGGCGAACGTCACTCTCTTTAACCGCATCTGATGATTTGATGGATCGCATTTGTCCAGACTGGCGCGTACGAGCCCTCGACTTGCTTGGTGTAACAACGTCTGCGGTCTCATCTGATGAGCCAGACGGACTTTGTGGATCTTTGTGCACAATGATATCTCCAGAGCCGCAGTTACTCCTTGCCTTACGTGACTTTCTGGGTCTTAATATGATGGGCGACCGCACGAAGGGACGAATTCGCGCATGAAATACCGAGGGTGGAGGAGTCAAGGTCTTGTCTTCAGCAGGTATCTGTCGTAAGATTGCTTCGTTATCGATCACTGCTTTGGAGCCAGTCTCGGTCAATGTACGAGGAAGAGTATTAGCGGCATTCCTACTAAATGGCGTTGTGGTGGGTGGTGGGTGGTAGCTGCTCCCAATCACCTTTGGGAAATGGCGTCGAAGAAAAGGTTTGAAGCTGGCAAGGCAAGCACAAATGATTCCAATATAGACCTCTAAAACGCTACAAGTTTTATTAGCGCCAAAACTTCGCTAGTGTTATCGAGCTAAGGGGGAGATAAACTTACGTCCATACACTAGACTCAGCCGCTAACCATGTGAAATCTAGAGAACGAATGAGGTCCAGAACGAACTTCAGACGGATGGCACTGATGATGCAAACACTTATGGAAATTAGCATTTGTTTGCTTTGCAAACACATCCAAGGAGGGGAAGGCGTACAGTGTTCCAGTCATGAAGATGCAAGCCAATGCCACTTTTTGTTTCATTTGAAATTTTCAACTTCTGTACCAGCGCTATTGGCAGGACCAGCATTGCAACATCAGTTACGACATTTATCGAACCATGTGTCATGAGAATATTCGACACGTTGATGCATTTCCCCTTTGTAATAGTGAGATCCCAATTTTTGGCAATAGGCTGGCAGTTAAAGAGAAATTCGAATGGGCCGAGAAAAGAGTATAAGACGGTTGTTGCTATGATTACCTATACCGCGATTCTGAATCGCTTATAAGGCGAAAGTCTGAGATAAAGTAAATGTATTGCAGTCAGCCTTATTGGATTCGCCTGTTGTTCGTACCTTTGACTGATTTAATCTCTCTGTGGAGAACGTCTATATGAACTTTAGATTTTGTTAGTCTGGGGACGTAAGGGCAGGGAATAGTTATCTTGCCTTTTATTTGCTGTTCTTTGGCTTGCCCGCTTCTCCGAGTGGCTTAGAGCTGTGCGTTGCTTATATTGAGTTGGCTATTATTAGCTTGGAGCTCATTAATATATTTTATTATAAGGAGTGAGTAAAGGAATAGCTATTGTAAGAATAATACTAATGAATTATAGCTCGTGATATAATAAGTAGAAGCCTAAGTGTTTCTTATGAAATAATAATATTAAAGCCAGAAGATTTGGCGGCTATATTTCGGAAAATAGTATAAATTTCTCTTAAATTAGTTGAATTTAATGTATTAGATTTAAAGACCTTATTACGAAGGAGAGTAAGCCGACTATCTTTACTAATATATAAGGGCTTTAAGGGGTCTTAGGCAATAATTAAGTATGAAATTAAGAGTAAAGAGTCGAATATATTACTTATTAAGTCTGCGGCTATTTCGAAATTGCTGTTTCGTAGTGTAAATGCCCTAAGACTTAGTGTATTATTAAATATAGTTATTACCCTTTTAACGTCTTTAGTATTATAAATTTATTTATTTAAAGGCGGCGTAATATCTTCCGCTATTTCGATTATAGTCTTATTAAGTAAGTATATTGTATTAGTGGGATTTTTTTTTATTAATAAATATGTATTTTAACTTAGCTTTTAATTTACGTAAAAAGAGTTACCTATTAAAGTAGGTCTTGCCTCACCGAGGGGCGGTGCGCTTATATTGTTTATGTAAATAAGTAGTAATAAGCTAAGAGCTGAGTAATTATACGGAGGGAAACGCCTGGTTAAAGTATAAAAAGGAAAGTATTAATTATGTCTTAATAGCACTTTTTATAATTATTAGCTATTTATATTGCCGAAGCGAAGGCTGACTTGTCGTTTTAGGACTAGCCATTTATTCCGTCCTCTTATAGTAACTCTTACGGTTTCCCACTTGCGTTAGCCTTAATAGTGGCTAGTAAGGTGTCGGGATTGCCCTCTCTTACCACCGAATTTGCCTTGCTCACGCCGTCGAATTAGACTAAGAGGAGTGGTTGTATGTCTCCCTTCTTAAGCTATTGTATTCTTAGTTTTATAGTATTATATGCCTTAGGAAGGAAACTAGCATATATTTCTGTCCTTTAGCTTCCCCTAACGGAGCGCTAATGTAAGGTTTGTAAGGTAGAGTGCCACGACAGTTGTAATTTAAACTGATCTCTAAGGAAGTAAGAGGGGACTAGGAGTGATTTCCCTTTAAGTATATGAGTCCCTAGCCTCCGCCAAGCCTTCGCACTAGGCCCGATTAAGCCGTAAGCCTACCCTTTATTCTGCTCCTAATATTACCCTCTCTCTTAGGCCATAGTCCCTAAGGCTATTAGCCTTCGACTTAGCTACGTATTACTTTCGTATCTCTTTTGTAAGGCCTTCGTAACGTCTTTATTTCTTTTTACATTATATTAGGCTATTATAAATTTTAAAACCTCGTAAGAAAAACAGAGAAGTATATATAATAGTAATTAGTCCTTTCGTAGCCTTAAATGCCTCCGTAAGACTTCCGCATGTCTTTAGAGTTATACCGTGCCGTAGCTTCTTCCGTAGCCGTATCGTTACCTATTCGGAGGTCTACCGAAGCTCAGTCGTATTGTTGCTCTTCCGGAGCTATATTATACTGTGGCTCTTTCGGAGTCGTATTAAAGCTTTGTCGGGCTGAGTTTATTATAATTATTTTAAATCACCCCCTTTCTTTAAGGTAGTCTCCCGGCCACGTATATTAGCGCATTTTAAGTTAAAGGGAATACTTAAAATTTTTTTTTCGTAATAATATAACTTTATAGCTTCTTATTAGCGCACGTTTAATGTATATTCGGACGGTTTCTTAGCCTCTTTCGGAGACGAGTCGGTGCCTTATTTATATTAGCTCTTCCTATAAGGCGTCTTAAACAGCTTGAATTCGTACTTCTGAGTAGGTGCTAAAGTAGCTTCGCTTATACAAAGTATATCATTTAGTAAGTTATTTATAGCTTATAATTCTACTTGGGATAACGTCTATTGACTACTAGACCTTCGTCTATTATAATATAAGTATAGTTACTAGCTTTACGGCGCTCTTATAAAGTTAAATTATATTTCGATGCTCTTTTGGAGCTAAATCGACGCTCTTATAAAGCCGGACCGAGCTCTTTCGGAGCTGAAACGTATTTTATTTTCTTTTAATATATCGATTTGTAAAGTGTTCCTTTCCTTCGCAATTATAACACGTAGCTTCCGTATAACGGCTAGAAAAGTGATTAGTACTACCGTAAAATCGACAAGTTCGTGTCGCCTTTATGTGTATTCCGTGACTCGTCCGTATCGACTCCGTAGCTAAAGCCGTAATTGCGTCTGCGGCCTCTATTTGATATGTAAGTCGTAATATTCTTTCGCGTGTATTAAGCGGTAATTATTGCCGTAATAAGTTTCTTCGTAACTCAGGCCGGAGCTTTAAAAATAAGTTATTTGCCTTATGGCGGTCCTCCGTAAGGCCTAAAGTCTCTTTTAAGCCGTCGAGCCTCTTGGCGAAGTCGTCCGTAATCTTTTCGTTTTTTTGTCGAGCCTTCTTATATTAAATTAACGCGTTAAAACGCCGGGAAATCGAGTCTTATATTAAATTAAAGAGTTAAACTTTAAAATCTTCTCACGAAACTCTTACTTCTGTATCTTTTCTGACTTTACTCTGCTCGTATGCTGTTTATATTCTTTTCGGCCTCTTTATAAACGTAAGTATATAATAAGCTATTTTGTCTTTATCCGTAAGGTAAAAGTACCTTTTATTAAGCTTAAACCGACGCTCCGCTCTTAATATAAAAGCCTGTGCCTCCTCAATCGTTTTGCCTTCGTAAGTAAGAAGCTCCCGGAGCTTTGGTAGCTTCCGAATCGACTTTGTATCGTCTTCGTATTCGTTTCGCTGTCGTTGCCTAAGGGCCGCAAAAGGCCTTTCGATATTTGCCGTTGGCATAGTCAAATGATTACTTCCGGCGTCGCTTTAGTAGGTTGCCGGCGTAGCTCTTGTATTCCGCGACATGTGTGTGTCGAATCGTCCGAATCGACTCCGTAATGCTTCCGAGTCAATGGCGAGCTACCCTTTGTAAGTAAAGAGATTAGAATATAAGGTTTGTAAAGTAGAGTACTACGACAGTTGTAATTCAAACTAATCTCTAAGGAAGTAAGAGGGGACTAAGAGTGATTTCCCTTTAAGTATATGAGTCCCCAGCCTCCGCCAAGCCTCCGCACTAGGCCCGATTAAGCCGTAAGCCTACCCTCTATTCTGCTCCTGACAGCTAACGACTTCTTTAGCCACTCCTGGGCACGTCTTTGGTGACGTGAATATAAAGATGCAAGTCGAATAGTACTTATTATTACGTAAATCGTGTTAGGGACTAGGTGCGGGATTAATTTAAGTGGGTGAGGTCCACGGTAGTTGGATGATCTCTATTCCTTCACCTACCTGTATCGGCTGATCCGTCTTAAGCCCCCCTTAATGGCCAAACCGTGGCAATGTCGTAATTATAACTTATTATATGTCAAATATATCTTAAAATAGGTGGGGAGTAGTGGTTAACAGAGTATTCCCATTCGTGCACACCCCCTCTCTTCCCTTAAAGGGCATTATAGAAGTAATAGTCCGCTACAATATTGTCTTAGGAAATGTGATTACGTGAACCCCTTATTTGTTAGCTTTAGTGCTCCCCATGGCTAATGTCGACTTATGCCGTATTTTAAAAAGAAATTCGTTATCGACAACTATAAATTAGTAGCGTTAGGGCTTTAAAATAAACGGCTAGGGCAATTGGTATAAACTACTTAAGAGGCCTAACTATACGCCATAAGTTTTATTTCTCTTCTTTTAATGTGCTTATATTTATGCCTAGGCAAATGATCGGCGCCGCAGGGCTTAAAATTCTCTATTGTAATATAGTAATTCTTAGTAATCTTATTATAACTGTTTAATTATAAGTTCATTTTTTAATGGAAAAGGAGATCTAGTATTTGTGACTTGTGTGTGGTTCTATGGATTTAGCGTAGTATTGCTATATAAAATGCTTAGTTATTGCCGTTTTAATAGACTCGGATGATTAGCGGAGATATTTAGTCTTATACTTTTACCTTAGGAAAATTAACTCCTCGGCGTTCGGCTGTCTTACATATATTTTTTATATTGTATTACTTATTTGGCTAACTGCGAGTTATGGAGATTGGCAATAACTTAAAAAGGTTTGCTAATCGTGGCTGATTGAAAGATAAAGCGAATGACGGGAACCTATGAATTTTTAGACATTCGCTAGCATTAATCTTTAGTTAGTAATACGCTAGAACCGCTGGATTTTTTATTTATATAGTACCCCTCTTTAGGCTCGCGATTTAAAGTGTCGTAGACAACATAATTACTAGACTTATTGCTTTGCTTATTACTTAATAATGGAATAATACCCTTAAGTGGTTTATATATTTTAATGTTAAAAGAGGCTATTACTAACGACGTCCGATCTTACTTAATGTCGAGAACTACCGCTAATACCTTTAAGGTAGAATTAATCACTATGTACTAGCATGGACACTAGGTATAGCCTTAAATAAATAAAATAATACGTATAAGGTTTAAAAGATAATATAGTAAATAAATGTCTTAAGTATTCACCGTTAGCCTTTAATATGATTTCCTAATGTAGGATTATATTAATTAAGGCATATTGCTTTAGCTCTTAGGGAACTTCTTTTCTAATAGAAATACGACTCCGTTTAAAGTGGGCGAAATTCAAGGAATCGATATTATATAAGTTAGTCGGAGTCCGTCTTCTTTTTTTGTTAACCATCCTTCCTCATTAGTCCTCCCTTATTAGTCCTCCCTCATTAGTCCTCCCTTATTAATCTCACTATCTTTTATATAGGCTGCTAGATAACTTTTTGTTCTCGCTTGTCGCGTCTAATCCGTTAATGCCCTTTATAAATATGAGATTAGGATTTTCTCGTTTTAAAACTAGGTAGTAGGAGGCAGAAGCTTAGTAAAAGGTAGTAATTATTAAAAACATCGGTAAAGTAAAAGTCATTTGCTCGCTTATTCCTAGTGTAAACGAAATAACAATAGTGGGCTACTTAAAAAAACGTTTCGATTTTGACACACTTTTTACGTTATATTTTAAATATTAAAACCTTTCCCGGGGCTAACCTATAAACCCTTAAGCTTTGACAATTGATTATAAGGCTAATGAATTCTAGCGGTTGCTCCGAATGCCACCGGGGTACGGCGAGGCTTTATAGGACTGGAACTGACACCTTTCACTCGAAGGGATCCCTTCCGAAATCGCGGCTAAATTTTATGCGACCGTGTGCCAGGCGATCTTTTGAATTCCTTTTTTTGACTTTGTGAAGTACGCCCTTAAATATAGCATAAAGGCGCACTTTCTTAATAGTTTAGTTAATGTCATATACAATATACGCAATAACCTTTAGACGGAATATTAAAGTTACCTTAAGATATAAGAGATTTATATTAAAATTAAAAAAGTAAGTAAATATAAAAATTTATTAAAATAGCGTATTAATTAAAGTAGGTATTTAATTAAGAATATTACTTACTAGCGTATTAGATTGTTGCTAGTAGCTTAAATTAAAAGGCGGGTGCTTTATATAACGCTTTTATTGTGAACTTTAATTTAATTAAGAGAATCTTTATAATTTATAGTTTTAATGTCGTGTTTAAGCGTCTTGCGGCTTTAAATTGGCGTTTTATATATAATAGTTAAATATATAATTAGTAAAAGTAGTTAATAGATTTTGACTTTTAGTAATACATTAATAAAGTATTATAAATAAAAAAGCTTATTATTTTATTTATATTACCGCATTAGTTAAGTAAGGACTAGAATAAGAGATTGTGCTTTTTTAATAGATTTAAGGTAGATGCTAAGGATAGGGCGTAGGGTAGTTAGGGTAAAGTTATGTTTTTAATAAAAAGGCTGATGATGCGGGAGCGGAACTCTAAAGGTCGAGAATTGTAATATAATATTAAGAAAGACTTACTAGTGTTTATAGATTTGTTAAAGGATAGCCTTAATAAATTCTGACCTTAGGCGTAATATTGTAGGACGTTTTAAGAAGTATTTGTTAGATTTCACTTCGGTAACTCGTGCCGATTCTACCCTAGAATAGCCGAAGGGGTTTCCACTGCTTACGCGGCCCGGAAATTACCTTCGTATTCCGGGAAATTACGCTCGTATTCAATTACGTAGCTCGTATAAGCTACGTAATCAGTTACGTAGTCGTAGAAGCTTCTAGAGAAGCTATTATTTTATATATAACTACCGAAGAGCTCTTCTAGCTCTTTAAGCAAGCAAGCAATCAATTCTACTTTGTCTTTGATCACGTGTCCTCACCTACTGCGCTTCCTCATTCCTGATTGGCTCGCCTATTCTCACAGTATTGAATTTAGATGCGAATAAGGATGGAGATCGACCGCTTTTATTTAGTGATTAGGGCAGGAACTGTATATACAGCTATATAATATAATTAGTTATATATCTCTAAACCGTGTTCAGAAATATTATCGACCTTCGACGTTATAGCTTTACTTAATTTCGTGGCCCGATGCGGCTTTTCTTCCTCCGTTTAAATAATATAAGCTACCGCTGTCGCCGCTTATTGTAAGTATTCCGTTGCCTTTTATATTTTTTAGTAACGGTTTCCCGGTTGTGTAAATACTTATATTAAGAATTGAGTAATTAGTATTGCTCCTGCTATATTATTTAATTACTTTACTTTCTTTCGTTAATATTTTTTAAGCTAAGTAGGCGCTACGGGAATAGCTTTTTTATATATATACGCGTCTTAAGATATTTGCGGACTTTAAGTATAATATAATTGTATAGATTATAAATTATTAAGTAAGGAAGGTTACGGAGCTTAAAGAGGCTTTATAACCCCGGGTCGTCGACAGAAGATATTACGTGTGAGTAAGGGATATAAAGTTAAAGTTATAATATTTACATAAAATCCTAGTGTTTATAAAAGTATTTAAAAGCTTTGTAAATATAATTAATAGTTCGCTGGCCTTAATTTACAGCATTCTTATTATTAAGATAGGATACGCTAAGGAAACGAACGTTATATAAAGTTATAATATCTCGACCCGGACCGTGTTCGAAAAAGGCTAATAGGGTTTTAAAGTCGCTGAACTCGAGGGCTTCGCTAATATAGAGTTTGACTGGCGTGGTCTCTCTGCCTTTCGTGGAAGTTGGGTAAGGGTGGTTGAAGTAGATTAAACGGAATGCCCTCGATATTAATACTATTAAGTAGTATATAGCATAGGTCCTGATACCGCCGCTTAGCGGTAATAGTCGAGCGTTTACGACGATATAACTTAAGATCTGCGAAGTAATTTTTATAAGTATAATAATTATATTATTATAAAATATATAAAAGGTTAAGGGGGTAGAGTGGCCTGTTATAACGAAGGCTGGATATTGGTTTAGCATTAAGAATAAGAATGAATAAGATTATAATAAATAAAGGTAATAGAAAATTGAATTTTACTTATCGTTCGTAAGTTATTTAATAGCCGTAAATGAGATAAGCAAGTCTGTATGTCGAAATTCACAGGTCGCCTTTAGGTAGGAGGGGGGGGGGGGGGGGGGGTGGCTGGTGCTGTATGGCTGGAGATGGCAGATTTGTCGACGATTTGAAGCCCTGCCGTTAATTGGACTTTTTAATATTAAAGAGAAAACACTAATGATATGATTAGTAATTATTCCCGGAACTAAGTCACTTTTAGAGTTATTCTTTATTAAAAGCTACGGGTTTTATAAACAGCGGCTAACTTACCTCGGAACGGCTTTAAAAGGCAATTATGGTTTGGTTACGTGTCGCTGTAGGGATTATACGAGCTTGAATTTCGCATGCGGAGAATTTAATTTCACTTAATTTAAGAGCAGCTTATTATAATTATAGTATTATTAAATTAGGCGGCGGCTTCTTTGGAGTTCTGTAGAGTATATATAATAATACTGTGAGTCATATGTATGGCGTTTAATGTGGGTTTCACCTTAGGCGTTATTCACGGCTAGTTAAAAAGACGGAGTACAGAAATCGAAAACTAGGAGGGATTTATCGCTCTTGCTTATGGAGCCTCTGCTAATACGCTGCGATATATAAGTTATAACTCTGCAAATATCTATTTTAAAATTTATATATTATATATTTTATATACTCTTCTGAATATATTCTCTTTTTGTAATTGGGAGGCGGAGCGAGTTACCTCGCTTAGATTGCAGAGCCTTAAAAGTTAAAGCATGGGAAGAAAGATCGAATAATCCTAGCATATAATAATATTACGCCAAGTAGAACTGACTTACGTGGCACTGCCTTGGGTATGATCCGTCTCTTATTGAAAAAGCTTCCTAGTCAGTTACGTCTGCAGCTGGTTTATGATGCAAAAGTAACGCTCGCGCGCTTATTATAATGCAAGGAAAGATATAAATTAATTAGTCCCGAACATCGCGGCCCGACCCATTTTCCTGTCCTTGCGGTAATCCTTCCGTAAACTAGTGGGCGCCTGTTTTCCCTTTAAGAACGTTTAGAATAGTAGCTAAATAAGTAGTAATTAAAGTATTTGCAAATTAAGTTAGGCTCGGCTTTATTAAGCTGGGCTTTTTTTATTAATATTTAAATATATTAATCTCTTGATAGCAAATCTTTTCCTTACGTAATTATAGTAATGACGAAAATAAAGCACTAGTAAAAAATTCCTAAGTTCGTAATATTAGACTTTAGTTAAAGATATATCGAAATATAATTATAAGGCTGAATTATCTTTCGTCTCCTCGTAATCCCTCGGATTACTGAAATTTGAATATCTTATAAAGGCTATAATTAAAAGCTTAGACTTAAAAATGGCTATTAATATTCATTAATTTTTCCGCTCTTTTATTAATAATTATAATACTTTAAATCTTTAGTTTTATTGAAATTTTAATATTAATAAATCTTATCGGCTTCCCTAGCCTATTTATAATTAAATTAAATTCTAGGTATTTTAATTAATAGGATAGATTATATCTCGCTTAAAGTAAAAAGTGCTTAGGCCTTAATATAATTATAGAAGTAGGTAAAGAGAATAAATACTAATATAAATAAAATGTCTTAAATATTACGCTTATAAAGCCCGATTAATTTAATGTTTTTTGTAGCTAGCTACTAAAAGAAGAAAGTAACGCGTAAAGATATTTTTCTACGATCTTTAAATAATAAAGTATTATTATAATATAATTAAAAAAGTAAAGGATTGCGAATAATAGTAAAATTTATAAATATAAAGAAATATAAAACAAAAGTGAATTAAGGTTGTTGTTTATATAGTAGTTAGGTTGCGGTGTTATTTTTGTAGAGTTTTGACTTATAGTTAAATGTGTTCTTTATAAATAGGCTTTTGAAATTGCTTTTCTAATTACTTATCGCTTACTTATAATATTAACGGTAATACTTAGGATTGTTTTTAAGTATTGTCTTAACCTCGTATTTTAAGTTATATTAAATTTAAGTTTTTTATTTCTTTACGACTAGCCAGCGTGTAATAAAGTTATTATCGTCAGCCTTAAGAAAATGTTTTTTTTATGTTTCTATTGTAAATCCTAATAAGAAAACGTTATTTTATAAGATTTCAGTTCGAAAAGCGCATGTCCTTCCAAATATATATGACGTGCTTCCGTTAATGTAATGCGTTGCCGATATTTCGAAGTTGCGCCGTTCGATGTATATAATACTTAATTAATTATAATATCGTTTTATAATAGTCCCGGTTTTAAGACGTCGTATATATTAAGATATCCCGATTACGCCCATTTTCTTATTTTTAAAAAGTAATAAAAGCTAAGGAAAAATGGTTTTTAACTATATAATATTATTATCCACTATAACTATAATACGGGTCTTAACGAAAGGGACGGCTTTATAGACTTAAAGGCGTTTATTAATAACTGGGATTTTAAGGACTTTAAGATTACTTACGCTTATTAATTTGGAAAACTTTTAAAGAGTTGCGTATTAGTGCTTTGTAATAACGAGTAATATCTAGAATAAATTACAAGTTAATATGCTTTATATTGTCTATTGAAGCTCGTTAACGTCGATAGAAATAGTCGATAAGATAATCGTGATATCTTTATAGAAATAAGTCGGGCTTTTCGGGATGGGGATTGACTTATATAATTAGTGAGCGATGGCGTTGACGACGAGCCTTAAGTAACGTGTAATACTTTAATGATATATTAGTACTTTTTAACTAGAGACTTAAACGATATTTATAATAAGGTAATAAACTAACCGGTAGATTATATGATAAAAAAGTCAGTTAAAACTAAAATAAAGGTAAGGCTTTTATTTAAAGATTTTACTTAGGGGAGGAAGGCTTATATATATAATAGGATTAAAGACGCTAATACTCTTAAGTCATACGGGTTAATATTATATTTACGCGGCCTATAGTATTATAAAGTAGAAAATTAATTAGCGATAGTATTATGCCTGCTTATATATTCCTTACTAATGTACGTTTCTCGCTGGCCGAAACTATTATTAAATATAAGCGGTAAAAAAAAGCGAAAGAGAATTAATTATATTTATAATTTAATAGACTTTTTAAACTTTGTATTCCTTTTTATTTAAATATAATTAAAAAAAAAAGGCTATCGCTAATATTTTTCCTATAAAACTCTTAAATAAAGTTCTTACTCGCGGTTAAAGCCTTATTTAGGTATAGAAAACGGACATTACTCCCCTTCTTAATTATAAAAGCGTAAGTAATAAATATAATATTCTTAATTTAAAGAGTTTTAATTAATAAAATAAAGCGCTAAATAATATATACGGTAATATTACCTGCCGACTATTAAGCTCGCTGCAAACCAGGCGCTTAAATTCGTAATCTTTAATATTTATATTTCTGCAAGGAGTAACTACTCGAGAAAGAAATTGGCCTCAAATCCGAATCCTTATATTTTTACTTAAGTTATTATATTTTAGCGTAAGATAAATCTGGCTAAGAATCGCTAAATTAAATTTAAATACGCGGTTTATTATAAAGAATATAACTCTTTTATAATATTCCAGTTTATAGAGGAATACTAAAACGAAGGCGTTGCGTTCTAGATTTTAAGGCGATCGCGCCTCTAAATATATATTTGCCTTATTTAAAAGAATAATTATATTTTAGTGACTGGCGATCTGAAAAATGACAGAGAGTTATTCTTTTAGCTGCGCTGCTTTAATGCTTAATTCGCCGGCAGAGATTTGAGAGAGAGTCAATAAGGCTTTAATAAGATATAATATAAGGTCTTTATACCGAGTAAAGCGGTAATTCGAGACGTTTAGATGCCGCTTTAGCTGTTAAAGTCTTTCCGAGTCTAGGGAGGCTACTTAATTTCACGTAAATAAGTGGAGATAAAATGGGGAGTAAAGGTTATATTATAAGAGTATATTAATATTACGCCCTTTCTTAATAATAAAATTATTAAATCCAAACCCAGGCATTAGACGAGTTTTAGTCTTTAAGAGTGCTATGACGGCCTCTTCTTATTCGTTAGGAATCGTTAAGCAATTAAAAGGCGTAAAAGACTATTAGATTTCCTTAATATCGGCGATAGTAAACTTCGCTATATATTAAAGAATTAATTTAATAATTACTAATAAAAAGAAAATATTTTACCTCATAACTTATCGTTAAAACTAAATCCTAGTACCGTAGGACAGTAAATGAATAAAGTATCGTTTATTAAATTAGCAGGCTCTATTTTATTAATTCTTACCTATTTGAGAGGTGGCTTTCTTAAGACACAAATAAGGTTAAATAAAGGAATTAACCCTGCGTCGGTGTTTTCAGTAATGCTTCGTTTAAAATAATTGGGGTTTATCTTCTTAAAGAAAGCCGTATTAATTATAATATAGCTATTAATAAATATTTTTATTTACTTCCTTTTAAATATAATGAAGGCTGTGCCCCGGTAATAAAGGTGATGCGTTCTTATTAAGCGAACGAATTCCCGTCCGCACTTAAGAAAATCGGCCTTGACGCAGTTAGCGTCTAAATGGTATTAAAGGGGAAACGCTTAAAGGGCGTTAATCCGCTTTATTCTACGAAATATGAAAATCTTTAGCTCGACCGAGGATTTTCTAAGGTCTATATTATTAAAATCCAGATACCGGCATTCGATATTTTAATATTTCGACCCGGATTTTGTTTTCTTCTCCTCGCCGAAGTCATACTTAATATATCGCGGCTTTTATATACCGGAGCAAGTAATAAATGTAAAGTTGTTTAATTTAAAAAGGGCTTAGAGAAGGTCGTATATAATCTCGCTATTTTATAAAAGGGATTCGAGATGCCGCGTCGTAGTTTCATATATTTACTTAAGGTAGTTAATAAGTAGTCTAATGTGCTCTAAGCCTAGCTGGTCGAGCGGAGCCATGTTATTCCAGATTTAGCATGATTTGAGCTTAGGAAGATAGTAAAACAAAAGTTTTTGTTCGACTTAATCTCGGTTAAGTACTTAGTTTTATTGCGCTAAAGGGGTTAGCTTATAGAAAGTTTATTTTCCTTTAAACTAATTACTTAGACATTCTTTAATACGTTTCTTAAGATATCTCGTAATTATTCTGATTTAATATTAATATAAAAAGTCGTCTCTTCTGTCTCTCGGTCTAGTAGTATTCTCGTTAGTAGTACCCGTCCGTTTAAGGTTAATATACTGACCGACCCGTCCACGAATAATAAATGTATATTAACTTAATTCGTCTACTTTCGGTTCCGCCGATTCTCGGATAGTATACTTGTGCGCCTTCGAGTCCTAACTGAATGAAAATTAACTTGTTAACTATAAATAGGACTTACATACGGCTGGAGATATACACTTTATATACTGTCTTAAACTCCAGCCTTAATGCTAGAGCTACTGCGTCCTCTCGCTGAGTGTCTTCGGAGGTAGTGGATTTAAAGTCTTCAGATTTCCTAACGGAGTCCGTCGACTTTACTTCAACGAGCTTCAGCAGGAGCTCCTCGAGAAGCTCGAGTGTAAGAGGTCGTTCGGATGCTTGGAAGGTTGGGTTCTTAAGTGGTACGTGAGAGCAAGTGCGTTTCGAGGCAGGAAAGGAAGCCATCTGCATAGCTACGATGGCGCTTACTAACTTAATGAATTATTAGGCGCTGCTCAAAGTGACAATATGCTTAAATGAATTAGTCGGGCTATTAGGTGGTGTGCTTGGACGTGCTTAGGTTAACGAGGCCCCGGTGTGAATTATTTCTGTTAGAGATATTATTAACGTAAGGGATAGTAGAAAGCTTTATATACGAGATAGACAAGATATATACGGAGTAGTTTTAGGAATATGCTTAAAGAGCTGGATGCTGGAGAATACAGAAAGTGATGGTCGAAACTTTAAAAAGGATCTATGCTCTTATATATTTATTAGTCTTCGTATTATTATTTACAACGGAGGTCCATTCTTGCGCGGCTAAAGCGGGACAGTCGATTAAGGAAATTGTCTCTATTGTCCCGTGGATGGACCGGCGGCTTATGTATGTAATATAATGCTTTAGCTGCTTGAAGACAAAGCTGGCTTCGCCGATTCACCTCTGGCAAGTTATTTGCGGATTAATTAATAATATATACAGTACTCGATTAAGGCTAGATTGGAAAAGTAATATTTTATATAAGCGTTCGCCGGGGCACGCCATTATTTTAATTCTCTTGAGGTTGCATTACATTATGGATTTCGTGCTCGTATTTTATAATATAAACGATTTAATACATTTAAAGCAAACCTAGAAAGACCTAAAACTAAAGATCCTAAATCTAACAACCTAGCCCTGTAATCCAAGATAGTATTCTACTCCTTCCGCTTATTAGCAAACGGCTTTGGTTCAAAGAGCGTTATAAGGAGATCGCTAAGGAATTTATTAGTTATATTTTACTAACGTTTCGTTGGATACGTACTCCTAACTAGATGAGGTTACTCAAAGAGTCTCCTTTATAGCCGGGTCTATGAGCTCACTCGCTTTGCTGACAGTCCGCTGAAGATGCTCGGTAATAGCTGCGTCTGTGGACAGATTCTGCGCAGTTTTAGGTTTGTAATCGGCTTTAGGCGGCTCTAGCTGCTTCGGCTTTGCGGTCGTCTTTATTAGAGCTATTGTTTACGTGGAGGATTAGTAGATAACTTTAATATATTTATAAAAGTGTGAAGTATAAGACAACGCTTAAAGAATTAGGAGAGATGAGAAAGCGAACGGTTAAACTTATAAGGAATTCGCGCTTTTATATATATTTTTATACTTAAAGGTCGTATATATTTTTCTTATAATAAACTATACATTGGCTTCTTATTCAGCCGTCTTATTTAATCTAAGATACCCGCTTAGCTCTTATTAATTAGAATGAAGTAGTAACGACTAAGGCCTTGTGTACAGCTTTATCTGCTTTAATATGTTCTTTAACCTTGCGATGCCTGATTAAGATGTTATATATTTTACTGTAATTAAGAAGAAGAAACCGGCGTTATATCGACGGTGTTAGTCTCTTAAAACGAATTAGGCTTGAATAAGTTACTAAGGCTTTATGCCGGTGTGAAATGTGTTGGCTTCTTAAATGGTTAAACTGGCTTCGCCGATTAATTATATAATAGTATAGGAAAGTAAGATATTAATATAGAATATTAATAGCGTTTAAATTTAAATATTATATACGAGCTTTAATATTTTATAGTATTACTTTAATTAATTAGAGGCACTAATAGTAGAGAGGGTATTATATCGAGACGTTTTAATTTAGGAGCCGCAGAATCGATGCGCCGTGAACCCTTTCTTTACTAGGATCTTTATCTTTAAGGCGGCTGGCTGCTTATGATTGAATATCTTTGAATTCCTATAATCGCTTCGTTAATTTATAACGCGAAAAGAAACTATATATTAAATAAAATATGAAGTTTTATTAAAGTCTTTTTTAATTTATATATAAGACCTTTATAGGCCTGTGATTAAGGCGTATTCGTAAAAGTGATGTGATTTTAATAGCTTATATATAAAACTTTAATTCTTATTAATTAAGGTAAAAGAAAGGAGCTTAATAAGATGTCGCGATGCTTATATAAGAATGAAATGTAGTTAATTAATTCGCTTAGGGAATAGCTTATAAAAAGACATGAGATAATATAAAATAATATGAAGTGATATAAAATAAAATGAAATGAATGATTGACCCTTACGAACTTGGCCCGTATGATGCATCGTCCGGCATGCCGCTCTTATTTAATCCGGACTATTCGGGTTTATATTTTACTTTACTTTATTTTATTTTACTTTTTACTTTATTTTATTTTATTTTACTTTTATTCTTTTTAATTTATTTTATTATATACGGGACTAGTTTTTTATTATAAGAAAATATTTTATATTTTAAGTATAAATTAGTTTATAGCTTCTGAGGCCGCGAGCTTTAACTTATAAGTCGACGAATTTTTAATTAAAATTAGTAAAAAAGTTAAGAAATTAAATATAAACGGTATTACACGTAGCGACTAAGAGATCTTGAACTAACGTCTTAGCTTTAATTAAGTAAATAAAAAACTTAACGGTAAAAGAAGATTTATAATTTTTTGGCGGATTATACGCGTATATACGGAAATTTAAGACGTAAACGAATACCTATTTCTTATTATTATATTAATTATTTTATTAACGGAATATATAAAGATAAGTTTTAATAATATTCTGAACTAATTAATTAGCCTCGAAAACTACGAATTATATTTCTTAAGCTTAAGTTCTGTATTTAAGAGATATTTCGAGTTAATAGCTGTAAAATAAAGCTTTATCGGCAGCCGTCGTTATTTTAGCTTTATATAAGCTTTATTTTTTTTAAAGTTTATAAAATTAATCTTTTAATAAAATATAAACTGATTTTAAATAAAAAAAGAACTCAAACGTGAGTAAGAAGTATTTATAAAATAAAAAACTATATTAACCTTAAGTTTTGCAGAAATCCAGCTTACGTACTCGGATATATTATTCACAAATATTCCAAAATTATTTAAAATAATACGTAAAGGGATTAAAATTAATTAATAGTGGGCATTAAAAAGGGAACGAGAAAATAAAACCTTAAGCTTTATAACTACTTTAATATTTACTGGCGATAAAGACGATTACTTTATTATTATAATTAGTTGTAACGATATAATATAAAGTCTCCGTGAATTTAACTTTATATAGCTTAAGCTTTAGTGAATTTAAACGTATAACTACTTAGCACTTCGTAATAATGCCCCGAGGGCACGTAAAATGACCTTTTCGTATTACTAGTCTATTCTTTTTTGAGAATCGAGACTTAGTCCTGTTTACGAACTCGTATAAATTTATGTCTGAAAGTTATTTATTTTGCCGTCGCCTTACTTTTGTATAACTTATTAATTCGTTTTTATATATTATAACTTGTTTAATTTTATAATATAAGTTAATAGTAAAAGATAAGTTTTAGGACTTAAGGCTTATTTGATTAGTGCTCTGGTATCTTATTCCTTTGCTTACTTCTCTTCTT